>JAQMYL010000003.1:19791700-19804919 GCA_030014365.1 Clarias pachynema | reverse complement strand
TTTCTTCTTCCTTCCGGGTTTAATGGCGGTTGACACATAACGTTTGTGGTGAAATGCCGCCATCTGCTGTGCTGGAGTCAGATATTCCAGAATTAGACCAAGTAGAGGACAATTTAGGCACCAGAACATTTGTAAATTTGAACCGTTATTTGATCATTTTCTGTCATGTATTATAGAAAAACAAGTAATAAACTGTCAAATAATTTGATTCGTCATCAAAGGTACACTTTTTTTAAAATGAGATATTCTATTTGTTTTGTGGTCTGCTTGGCGCAACCCTGTTATAAATACTCAGGGGAAAAAAGTATATTTTAAAATACTGCTTAATAAATCTTTTACCCTTAAATAAAGAAAGTCACATTCACATTGAATTCTCATTTCATTTCAGATAAGACTTGCCTTATATTAATTTAAACAACATTTGAAATATATCTTTTGCAACTTTTTGGAAATCACACATTTATTTTTTACTCATTTAAGTATTTATTTTCACATAATTGCTCAAACTAATTATGCATGTAATCATTGAAACTTTTAAAATGACAATAGCTTTTAAGATTATTTTATGGGAAAAAAATGATGATGGGATTGAAATTAAAGTAACAGGGTTGCGCATAGTAACGGTATCCACGGTTGAATGGATACATTTCTTTTGATTGTAGATCATGACATAAATGTGACAAAGAACGAATGCTATTTAATAATATTCAAGAGAATGAATTCTGTATGAATGAATGATAACAATCAACAAGACCACAAACTGGAGGTGATCAAATATTCAACAGACATACTGTAAATTAAATATAGCCATGTTACACTAGACTGAATTGATCAGTCATTGATCAGTCATCAAATTGCTTTCATTTTTTTTTTAGAAAGCATATGTCATAATGTTCATGTTTAATTTTCTTGGCTGGCAAGAGTATCCCATATTTCTCTTGCGATGGCCATATGGCATGAGGTAACATTCTCTAGGGGAGAAATAAGGGATAAGGGTCAGCATATCCTCAAAGGGATACCAAAGAAGATCGACCCTTAACAGCCAGAAAAAAAACAGTTTATCCCCCTGACAGTGCATCTTATTCACCGCTTAGATGATTTCTGGGTAGATAGTGTGGTCCTACACCAGGGCACACCATTTTCCCACCACCTCTGGACTATGCCACTGCACGTCTTCTAGTGTGCTGTACATGGGGCCTTGTGTGTGGTCATCTGTCCTATTAAACCAGTTGTTTTTTTGGCAGTCACACTCCAGATTCCCTATTGCAGATCACATGACGTTGTCGCGGTAGATTATTTTCCCAGATGAAAGAGTGACCACCTGGTGGAGCCTCATTATGGATGGTACAGCTGGAAGGTCAGCTGGCATTTCTTTCACTGCATCCTCCACAGCTTGCTCCTGAATGTAAAACAATTTCACCATCGATTGTCCCTCACTCAGAGCTTGGTACAGTGACAGTGGTGTAGATATATCAACAGAGTTGCAAATTAATGCTACTTTTAGCTTTTTCTCTGGAATAGATGCAAGCTGTGGAATGTAGAATTACTGTCAAGGTCAGTTAAACTTAGTTATATAAACAAATAAAAAAAATTGCTTTATTCTGATAATATGAGAAACAAAGTTGCGCTGGTTAGAGTGACACACTCACTTAAGGTTGAAAAGGGTGGGAAAATATGAAAAATAGAAGAGAAGACTTAGCTTTGGTCTACCCATGGTGTAAGATGATTGATGATGTTACTTCCTCTGTTTCACGTGACTCTTTTTTCCTCTTACTCTGTAAGGCTCAATGGTTTTGGTAGAAGGGTTGCACACATGTTGTTGGACACAAGTAAAGGGCATAATTAAATTTATTTAAATTGTGTTGATTATTAAAGAAATGTTAAAACAATTGCAAGTGACAAATATCAACAAAATCATACAAAAAAAAGGTTTAAAACTGATTTTAATGGTTATTTGTGCAATTTTAAATAATATTTAAGAACCAAATTTTCTGCAACGATATTCATATTTTCTCTCAAGGCAAGTATAACTTAGACAACAAGTGCATGATTTAGTATTTTGTTCATTGATTATTTGAAATTTCACAGCTAGGACTGAAAAGGTCCTCCAATTCTGGAATGTCTCACCACTGTGGAGAGGCAATCAAATGTATTCAGCATCAAGTAATAATGTAATTATTAATAGAAATAGTAATAATGCAAAAGTTATATAAATAATATTACAATCAACAATGCACACTACGTGCAAAGGAATACAAACAAGTCGTGTTGTAGGTTCTGGCAAAAGCATCAACCGGCAACCTGTTCTTGATGACTTTGTAAATACGCTACTTTAGAAATAGAAACCATAAACCTCAGAAATATATTTAAACAAACACACACTGCTAGTTTATTGGGTCCACAATGCATTGTCTGCAAATCAAATTAGTTAAATGATATCAGATTAAAAGTCCCGTTTCTTCAGCTCTTAGACATAGGAATTGTCTGGCAGGATGACAAGTCGTAGTTGGGTCTGGCCTTGTAACTCAAGTTAACCACATAGACTTCTACTGCCTCCAGTCCTTTCACTTTCATTTCTCTAAGCCTTGGAAAAACTAACAGAAACATTGTTACCATTGCCATAACAACCACTGTTGCCAAACATACTGAGTCATTCATATTCAGTATCCGTTTTATCCTGATCTGAGTCTCTAGAAACAGCTGCAGTTTTTAATATTTAAAAAATAAGAGTGGAAGTTAATGAATTGATTAATTAATCTGCATGCTGGTCAAACTGGATCTGGAGATTTTCCAACTCGCTTGGCAAACCTTTTGAATGGGACACCTGAAGGAAACTCATGCAAGAACAGGAAAGGACATGAAATCTGTGCAGAGTCAGAATGAAACCAATATGTACCCACACAAATATGTCCTGAGATGCCAAGATAGGAGAATAAAGCTGGGGAACAATGGGCATCTTAAAGTTTGTCACCCTAGAGACAGAGCAGTCATAAACTGTAAACTTTAAGATATTTCAAAACTAAGATATGTGATACTGGAATGTGACACATCTGTCTTTATAATTTAAGCTCCTGTTGACATTATTCTGTAATGGGATCTGGCCTTTGATAGAAGACTAGGAAGTACTTAGGGCATTTATTTGAAACAAATCATTAAACAAAAGTTTTCCAATCTTTAAATGTCCTCCAGTGTCATAATCCCGTGTCCACTTTAACCTCTTCCTGATTCCTGTTCATCGCTAGTAAGTTGGGAACCCATTTCCTTAGACCCACCACATTTTTTAAAGTATGGTTATTTAACCAAGACGTTTCAAGCCTCAGAACAACCATGTACTGGGTGATTAAAGAAGAGCACAAGTGTTTCTAATAACCTGGGCAACAACTGTAAACATATACTGTACAAGTGTAACACACTATACGTATGCATTTGTATGTAAGAGGGACGTTTAAGTCAACCCCGGACTTGTGGTGGAATTACAGAAGACATCGAGCACAGTACAGTGATGAGATTTGTTACAACGAAACATTTGATTGATGCATAATATCCACTGCTGTCACTTTACTGTGAATGTTCAGCCAACACGATGGATAGCAATCATTCATGAGCACCACTTGCACATTACAGGAACTCGGCTGGGAGTTATTGCTCCATCTCCCATACAGTCCTGGCCTTACTCCAAGCCGTTTCTACATGTTTGGGCTATTAAAAGAGTTCTTGGGAGGCCAGTGTTTCAAGCACTAGTGAAACGCTTGCATAAGACCATTAGTGTGGCAGGAGGCTATATAGAGAAATAAAGAGTTTCTTTCATACCCAGGTTCTGTCATTGTACACATTCAAGTAGTCCCGGTTTGATTTGAACGCCCCCATATGTAATTAAATAGATAAAATGTATATATGGCGAGAGCCAGGTAAATAGGTTATGATTCATTTGGAGAGGATGTTCATGGCTAGCTAGTGTTCATGTGTTGCAGTGAGCGATACAAAAATTAAAGAAGAACAAAGTGGGTTAATGAGAGAGAAACTCAAATTTCAAAAAGACAAATTTCAGAGTAACAAGATCAGCTCAAAGAGAAATTCCTCTTTCCTCATAAAGCCACAGCAACCATGGCTGAAGCTGAAGTCCTGATGTAGATGCCTACATTCCACTGTAATGCCTGAATACTAATAGCTACTAGTAATACTACTAGTAATGCTGAGAGTATTTTACGGAATGAGCCTGAAGGATCATGGGTTTTACTGTACAAGCAGGAGTTTAGTAATATTTTTGTTTGTATATCGCCTCATGACCATGACAAACACATGAGTACCAGTAACTAAAAGCTTGTGATCATACACTCCATCTGCTGTATTCTCATGTGTTGCCAGAATTGTTACAAATGTTACTGGTTTCAACAAAAACCATCAGTTTCTAACGTTATCCTGACCATCACCCATTTTTTTGGCGGTCATTGGGTGTTTCTTGCAGATTTTAAAACTTCAGAAACACCCACTGGTAAGGAAGGAAAGATCGTGACAAATAGCGCATAACAAAAACAAAGGAAAATAGAAGCAGTCTGAATGCTTCCCAAAAGCTTTTTATAACTGGAATTACTTCATGCATTATGTGTTTTGAGCTCTGCTGAGTCAGAACAAATTACCTCTTTGTAAGTTTCATTTCCATTCTCACTCCAGACTAAATAAATTCCTGTGTTTTATAATGCATCAAGTTATTAAGCATGGGACATAAATATAAAGTCAATATAGTGGAGCTTGGCTTGATACTGTATGTGAGTCTTATCTAATAAAACAACCTTCACAAATAAAGAGGAAGAAGACTCAGTGATGCATATATTCTCTTTCAAAGAACTAGGAAAAATAAATAAAGAAAAGAATATGTCAGACACCACCACCAGTCATAATTTTTTAACTTCCAAGCCTATTTGACATTTAGTTGTCAATGCCCTCAACACAATTTCCCCTCAAAAGGTTTTCCAAAGCATGACCGGAAACTGAAACCAGGATTCATCAGCTGATCTATGCTATACGTGATAAGATTTCCCTTTAGTTGTTTTGGGGGTTTTTCCCAAAAAGTTTTGAGAAATGAGGGCACATCAACTTATGATCAGTTGTGAAAACTTGGTGCTTCCTATGATATGGACGTAATGTTGCACACCCTGCAGTTTCGTCACTAAGCTTGATTTGTTCCTGTTCCATTTTGCTACTCAGCAATCCATACATTATGTGTTCGGTAATGTTTCATTTACCCATTTCCATATTATCACTAGCTACGTTTACAAGGACAACATTTCTTTCATTCAATATATTTCGGTTAGAGACTCCAACTTAATGGATCACATGGATGCTGATTTGATAAGATGTGTGTTTTACATGCTTAAAGCATTTAATCAGTATGTAACATAATATAACTTTAGTCACTCACTCATCGTCTATACCACTTTATCCTGTATTCAGGGTCATGGAGAGCCTGGAGCCTATCCCAGGAGTCTTAGGGCACGAGGCGGGGTACAATGCCACTCACACACTCATTCACACACTATGGGCAATTTGGGAACACCAATTAGACTAATTTGCAGGTCTTTGGACTGTGGGAGGAAACCGGAGTAAACAGAGGAAACTCACCAAGCTCCATGCACACAGAGACGGGAATCGAGCCTGGCTGGGAATTGAACCCGGACTCTGGAGGTGCAAGGCGACAGTGCTAACCACTACACCACCGTGCCACCAGACTTAATGCTATTTTGTAATTTTTCTGATCTAGAATGAAGTATTCAGACACTTTTGTTTTGGTTAAATAATATAACTGCAATGCTTATGCATCCATCTATCCAATCCATTTCTATCTCATTTATCCTGTGTTCTAGGCTATAACGAAATCCTCAAAACAGGAGATTTTATTTTGGTAATGTGCAACTTTACAGCACAGTTTGCAGAAAAACAGCTCCATATCATAACGCTGCATAACTTACATAACTGCTAATATGGTTTTTATGCAAACAACCTGAAAAAAGCTGCTAAGATCTATCTTTGGTTTGATTTCTGTTCCAAAAGAATCTTGGTTTGTCTAAATGCTCACATGCAAATTGTAGATGTGCTTCTTTTATAACAGAGGAGGAACAGAGTTGTGGTATGTGGGAACAGACAGGATTCTGTTTGTTCAGGCTACTTTCAGATTTTGCTGCAATCCTTTTTAAATGAGGAAATCAATAGCTCAAATGATGACTCAATGCTATCCTTGTATTCCTGTGTATCATTTGTTTAATATTAAAGCAGATCAAAGCGTTAAACTAATTGGAGATGATAACTATACATATGACCATCCCTGACCATTCAGACAATTCTGACCATTCCTGGGTCCTTCTTCTGTTGCTGTAGGGCTCTTCACCTGGCAGTCTTGGATGATCTTCCTATAGTAGGCTGTGGAGCTGTTCTGGGTTTGTGCTCTGAATCAGGATCATCTTCTATTTTGCTCCTATAGCTTGTTTTGAAGAAAGTCTTTTGGCCATGGTGCGTACTGCCTCTGACAACTGGTGGTGATGTTCTTCCAGCTGATCCAATTGGGGGTCACCACAGCAGATCATTGGATCCTCACATTTGATTCCTTTTACTCCTTGAATTTATATCTGGACTTGGACCCTATAATTCAGGTGCCCTGCAACAACAGTGGCTGGATGTTGGTCATTGCATTGGTCCAGGTCTCGGATGCCACAACCTCACAATCTCTTTTTTTCTCTTGTTTTCCCATGATTTATTTAGCACTGGGTCAAATCCGTAGACTTTGCTAAACTGAACAGATGAAATATAAATCTGGCCATGATCTCATGGTCTCAGCATTTTGTTGTTGGCTGACAGGAGTGAAACCTGCTGTTGTGTTCTTTCATCACACTGGCATAAAGTGTAATGCTGAGTAACTCAAAATGAAATAGCTGCTTTTGCGTTTTCTTCTTACAATGTTACATTGTTCTGATCAGATCATACCTGGGATAAAAAAAATAATCGCATTCTCGCTATAAACAATGCCACTTACCAACACATAAGTGACTGAATTTGCTGGGATTACACTACCAGTCAAAACTTTGGACACACCTACTAACTCCATGGTCTTTCCTGTGTATTATTTCTTTCTACATTATAATACAATGCTGAAGACATCCAAAATATGCAATAATCTCATTCGAACAGTTGTTATTGATATGTGTTATGTTATTGATAGCTTTAAATATAGAGGCTCTGAACCTGGTTAAATGTGGAATACTTTGATAAAATAATCGATATGTTTTAATCTGGTCTCACTCACTCATTGTATAGACTCATTTTCTATACCGCTTTATCCTGTATACAGGTGGGCCTGGAGCCTTTCCCAGGAGACTACACACACTCATTCACACACTACGGGCAATTTGGAAACGCCAATTAGTCAAACTTTTTTGCACTATTGGAGGAAACTGGAGTACCCCAGGGGAAACCCACCAAGCATAGAGAGAACATGAGGTGGGAATCGAACCAGGACCCTGGAGATGCAAGGTGACAGTTCTAACCAATAAGCCACCATGCCGCCTTCTGATGTCACTGTGATTATTTTTGTTTGATTGATTGATTGATTGTCAAATGCAGTAACAAATTAAAAGTAATCATTAAAAGTAAAACTAATCATTTAATTAAAATATAGTGAGGTTTATTTGTAAGGAATTTAAAATGTGTCTGCTATTTAAAATGCTTTAGAAAGACCAGAAACACCAAATAAAAAAAAGAAATGTAAAAAAAAAAAAACAAGATAAAAAAAATAAGTTTTAATCTTTCATAATGTCTACAGCTTGTTAAGTATTTGATTTAAATGTTATATATGAAACAGCTCCTCTCCTGGGTGAACGGTGAGAAGGATGACCTATGTGACCTGAGATGCTCTAACGTCTGACTTTATGATGCACATCAGGAGGGACAGTTCCTCAAAAGATGCTGACCTTTTTGTTTAGTTTCACACCAGAAAAAAAACAAAACACCCGTGGATTCATCTGTTATTTCCTGTAACACTGTGGAGAGTTGAGATTAAACCACACAGCACAGAGCATGCTTTCGGTTTGCGTTGAGAATAAAAGCGGAGCTGGATGATGCACTCACTCACACACACTCACACACACACACTCTCTCTCCTCCTCCAGCAACACGGCGGGTAAGTGAAACCTTCACATCCTGAATGTGGGACTAGAAAACACTAGGATCAGTTACTTATAGTGAGAATATAATAGAATTAGATATTCTGTATTAAAAACAGAATAAAAAATTATGAACTTATAATAAAATAAATAATCATTTAAATCGGGGATTAAAACATTTATACGAAATAAAATACGATTTTTAAAATACAGTAATAATATAAATATATATTTTTTAAACATAATTTTAAAAGTTATGTTTAACACTTGGAGTGTTTCTTGAATAGTTGTGGATTCCAAGATTAAAATTTTTTTTTTTTTTAATGAAATGAATTTTCCCATACTGAACATTAATTAACATGGGGAAAAAATGTTGGTGTATTAAAGCAAACATTTTAAAACATGATCCCAAAGGATAAAGTCCTAATAAGTCATTTACACTGTTGAGATGGAATGATGGAAATGAGTACAGGGATGTTAATGAACAGGAGAAGCCGCTAATCTGATTTGTTCAGTATGGCTGAACTTGGAGTCGGTGTGGGAAAATATTCCTGATAGACTTTCCATAACTTTGCTGGTCACTTTGAGTGCACCACTACCTCTACCATCATCATCATCATCCTGATGGTCCTCATCATGCTCCACTCTAAAACCAGCTCACATGTTTATTGGATAATATTTAATTTGTGTTGTGAAACTACCTATAACTAATGGTGAGTATGCTTACAAATCCACCACAACTGAATAAACAAAAATAGGACTCACGTGTATATAGTGTTCACGTGTTTCATTATAGATCCTTATTGTGCACTGATTTGTAGGATCAGTTCTAGTTTAGGAAGCAATTTGAAACAACTATGCAATAAATGTGCCTGTTCACTGTTTTAAATGTTTATTTAATGCATGCACGCCTTCATTTTCCACCATTCAGCCTAAATGCACATGTGCATTGGAGTGTTTGGAGTATGGAAAAGGAAAGCAGTTTTGACATATCAGCTTTTACCCTTTAAGTTTCAGTTTTCTATTTGTCCTGATGTGGAGTGCCTCTTTCTTTTTAGGTTTCCATTTACTGAGATTCTGTCCAGGGAAAGTACCATGTCTCAGGACTGGTTCATCTGTCGCTCTTGTGAGTATATTAAGTCTTGTTTTTTTTTTTTTTTTTGAACTGTACTTTCCTAATTCTAGTTTTTTTTTTTTAGTATTTTACTTATATACAGAGCCTTGTTTTATAAATATAAAATACATGTATTCTATTTATATTTGACTTTCCGAAAGTATACTTAGTGGCATGACTGGGGATCAGTGTAATATTTGAGAAAGAAAGAATACTGACAGTTAAAAATGAGAGATGACATGCAAAGAACAGATGGCACCAAACACAGTTTTTAAACAAAGGAAAAATCATTGGTTCAAAAGATGGCAATTTAAGCTTCACATAAAATTGCATGCATTAATCTTTGACATTACTTTTGGTTTCTAAACAAAACAAAACAAAAAACTTTCAGATGTGTGCATCATATATTTCATATGTTTTAACCCCCCCCCCCCCCCCTTACAAAAAAAAGAAAAAGAAAAGAAATAAAGAAATAAAGAAACTGAAATAAATTTTATGCAATAATTTTAGTGGGTTAAAAAAATCTGATAGGATAAGACAAATGCATGCGTAGTGTAGTGTTACAATCTGGAACTGAAATTAAAGTAAACTGGGATTATATGTCATGCATAAAATATTAAAATAATGATCAACTCATAGTAAAAGTAAAGTATGAGTCAATATTTGGTTGGGAAGAACAGCCCAAATTTTCCAAACACAGTGACAAAATACCATTATTAAAATGGAAATAATATGTCACAACTATAACTCTGTCTAGAGAAGGTTGGACAGTGAATGTCAGTAACTGGGTGGAGCGGGGCATGCAGTCACTTATAAATAAATAATCCAGGATGGATTATTGGATAACCAGGATCTCTGAGCAGAGCAAGTGTTCAGTAAACCCAGTCAGTATCCTGTCCCTGTCTGATAGTGTCACATACCGCCATGTGTAAAAGTTAGTACCCCCTCTTTTAATCTGATTTGTTTTTGTGTTAAAATATTTTTTACAAAAAAACATAATCTGATCAAAGCATGTCTTAGTATTAGGCGAATACAATCTCAAATAAACCATGCCATTATTTATTTAACAATTTAAATGAAGGCAAAAAAAGAAAAAAAAAGCAATAATGAGTACCCTCTTTTATAACAGGATTTTAGAGGGTAAGTTGCTGCCAGGTGCTGCTAATCATCAGTCCTTGATTATTTGATCATGAGCAGGTGCAGATCGCTATAAAAGCAGAAGCTTTGGCAGTTCAGTCAGGTGTGTGTTAACACAATGCCAAGAGGGAAGGACAAAAGCGATGGTTTTATAGATGAAACACTTGCTGGCTTCTGGAACAATATAAGGTGGACAGATGAGACCAAAATAGAGTTGTTTGGCCTTAATGCCCAGAGCCATGTTTAGTAAAAAAAAAAAAAACACCAGTTTTGCAGAAACACCTCATGCCCGCTGTCAAGCAGGGTGGTGGAGGGGTGATGATTTGGGCTTGTTTAGAGGCCACAGGACCTGAGCACCTTGCAGTCAGTGAGTCGACCATGAATACCAAGAGGCAAATGTGAGGCCATCTGTCCGACAGCTAAAGCTTGTTCAAAATTATGTCATGCACCAGACTAGTGATCTGAAGCACAGCAGATAGCAGAATAGCTCGAAAAATAAAAGAATTAAGATTTTGGATGGGCCTAGTCAAAGTCCAGACCTCAACCCAGCTGAAATGCTGTGGGAGCTCTTTAAGATAACTGTGAATAAGTGAATGCCCACAAGTGAAAACCTATGTTGTAAAGAAGATTGTGAGAGACTGATAAAGTCATGCAGCAAATGTCTATTTCAAGATATTGAATCACAAGCTATTGAATCACAGGTGTACTTAGTATTGCCCACATATATATTTTTTCTTTTTGCCTTTTTTTTGGCTAAATAAATAATGGCACAATGGAAAAGTTATATGTTGTTCGTCTGAGGTTGTATTTGCCTAATACTAAGACCAGCTGATCAGATGATTAGATGATTGTTTTACACAAAAACACATAGAATTAAAAGAGGTTGTATTAACTTTGGTAGTTTGCATGAATGCCAAATGTATATCTGATCCTAAAATTCATACCAGCCAGCTAAACTTACAATGTTTTTGAAAAGCTTTGGAATTGATGTATGCTTCTGATTTGTGACATTATTCACTTGTTATTCATGTTTTACAAAATTAGACATGAGTACAGTGTTAAATAAGAGTAATCACACTACAGTATCTCAATTCACAAATGAGTCAAAAGTGTCCTCTTGTTTTATATACTGTATATGATTTTTTTCCGCAGTATCTATTGTGATTGTGCTGTTCATCGTCTCAAGTGCCAGAAGAAATGAAGATGACGTGATTGCAAAATGTCTTCAAGATGATGACTATGATGAACTTTTGAAGATAATCAAAGAAGGTCTACCCCCAACGAAGAAACCTCACAATGTGGCCATCATTGGTGCGGGCATTGCTGGACTTACTGCAGCTAAGTTACTAGAGGATGCTGGACATAAGGTAAATGTCCATTTATTCACTTAAGAAAGACTAATGCAAGACTAAAGTACAGTAGATTAGGTTTATATGCAATTTGACTTTCCTGCATAAAGTATTTGAAGAGTTACCGATTGTCTTTTATGTGCATTTTTTAAAATAGTTTACTTTTAAATGACTATAAAACCCTATAAAACAAGGGCAGTTTTTATTTATTTATTTATTTATTTATTTATTTTTACCAGAACATTTTTAGTCCTTCCTAAGCAACCTAAATTATATCTGTAAACAAATCAAAACACCAGGCACACACCATGTTCTGCTGTCGTCCGTCTGCTCAGTCAGCTCCACCTGTGCAAACATCACTACAATACAAACAGCCTATAAATGCACTTCATTATTAACCACATACAGGTGTAAGCGCTCAGTCAACACATGATCATGCACTGCCACTCTTGCCATTCTCAGCCGGTACTTGCCATGACAAAGTGGTCGTATTTGTTGTATTGAACAGCACACATGTTGAGAAACATATTCTTATGTTGCAAGTGACATTGAGTGAGTGATTTTTTTTTATGAAAATATGAGGGATATTTTAAATGGAATTCTAGCATAAACCTTTTCCCATTTATTCTGTCCTCGGTAGAGCGTGAAGTAGGAAGATCCAAGCTTGTGAGTTGGCTTCAATAAATACCCAGCAAGCAAGTCTCTCAGATTAGGATCTTTACTGAAGAAATATACTGTAAAACTGGAACACAAAATTGTACCTTTATTATCAAAATAAATACATTTGCAAATTATATAAAATAATATAGTTGAGACTAAAAATATAAACTGAATGCTTTTTCTCTAGCAATTAGCATTGTGCATTAGCATACTCAATTCAGCCAAATTAGCATACTCATTCAGCCAAAGCTAACGCTAAGGCTAGCCCACCTCCTCTGCGCTTCACGTGTCCAACAGGTTTGCTCTCTTCAGTGATGAACCCTCTGAGAAATCTGAAAGAGCTCTGGTTATAGGAGATTCTATACTGAGGAAGGTGAAATTAGCTAGACCTTTAGGGGCGGCAGTGGTATACACCTATAGGTACCTATAATACCTATAGGTGTATCCCGAGAGCCAGAGCACCGGACATAGCAGGTAATCTTAGGGCTCTAGGACAGCATAGGTTCTCTAGGATAGTGTTACATGCTGGAGCTAATGATATACGCCTTCGTCAGTCAGAGGTTAGTAAGGAGGTGTTTAAATTAGCGAAGGCGATGTCAGATGAAGTAATATGCTCTGGTCCCATCCCAACGAAACGTGGCGACATAGCTTACAGCAGGTTATGGTTGCTTAACCGCTGGATGTCCAGGTGGTGCTCCGAAAATAACGTGGGCTTCATAGACAACTGGATGACTGGCCTGTTAGGGCGGGACGGTGTCCATCCCACTCGGGAAGGTGCTGCTCTCATTTCCTGTAGTATAGCTCATAGT
>JAQMYL010000003.1:19770492-19782307 GCA_030014365.1 Clarias pachynema | reverse complement strand
TCTACCAATGTAAATGGTCATGAAAATAAAGAAAACACATTGAATGAGTGACGGTGTGTCCAAACTTTTGGCCTGTACTGTACTTTAGAATTTCTATCATTGCTTGCTCTACCCTGACACTTTGGACAGCACCTGACTGTGTAATATTTGCAATACTAAAGGTACAATTTGACAAATACAATTAATTAGTAAACAAATGTAAGATCTACTAAATTTATTTTAAGAAAAATTAACTATATCACTTTATATAGGTTATATTTTATTCACATAACATGAGTAATAGCAATAGCACAATTTTAAATAATGTTAACATAAAAATCAAAGTATAGGTTTCATATTTGTCATTCATTCATTGACCAAGCTAAAGCCATACATGCTAACGTACAGTAAGTTAAGCTGCTAAAAAGGCAAACTCAACTTACTGACAAAGAAATGTCGAAAACATTAGCTAGGAACTAAGTGAAGATTAACTAACAATTGTGGGACTATTTAATTACTGAAACTGATTTATTTTGAGCATATTGCATTTAACCATAAAAAATATTTTAACCTCTTTTAAACAATTTTTTTTCTTTTTTAGAGGTTGCTAATAATGCTGCATTTGCTTTTACCTAACCGGTTACTGAGGAGATTATGGACTTTCTAATGATTTACTTAAAATAAGTTTTATATGACTATTTGAAGTCTCTTATTGTAAATATCTCAATAATTGTGAAAATGAAAAAAAAAAAGGATTATGTCATTTTCTACAGAATTTTTGACTTCCCTCAATTTCCCATTCAAGAAACGCTGACGATGGAGCTTTCTTTCGATCATGTGACTAGTGGAATATTCCAAAGATTTCACAATGGTCAGGGTTTTCAGCAACAGGTTTTTGAAAAATGTACAGTACCTTCTGTCATACTGTCTGTGGTTATGGTACAGAAAAGGATGTTTCATTACGCATCATTACGCATTAATGCAAAAATATTAGTATTAATGATAAAGTATTTTAAATATATATTTTGATGATTATATTTCAAAGTTAAGTGGAGTTATTATATAGTGGGCTGGGCTAGACAACACACTTGTCTTCTAACTGATTAAAATTTTTTAGTTCAACTGACTTTTTAATCTTAAAATTCTGACTCTTCCCCTTCATAATTTAGGATTATTATTACAGAAATGTGTCACATATTTAATATATGTTACTATATGGACTTGTGACTATCCATCGTAGGGCACACACATAACAGGCAATTTGGGAACACCAGTTAACCTAATCTGCATCCTTATCCTAATCCTTGACCCCGGAGGTACAAAGCCACAGTGCTAACCACTGCCACTGTGCCCAATTAGAGAACAAAGAACCACAAATTCAAGATTCTGTCACATGGACAAATGAATGAACAACCAGACAGTTGGTTAGGGTTTCAGGTTTTAAAATAAAAACAAATATTGGGCTTTTTTAGGTAGAATGCAAAAAAATTGTGACATTATTTGTGACAATATTTTTATGTGTCTTGCTTCTGGAGTTTTAAAAAAAAAGACAGAGATTTAATGATCTCTTTAACACCTTGTACCGTATAGGGCTGTGTAAGCTGAAGGCAAAAGAAAGGAAACTTTAAGCCAAACAAAAATCACCTTACCAACCCAAAATGTCATTATGTGTATGTTGGCAAAAAGCGAGGAATAATGGCTCTAGATTGAGGTTTTATCACAAATCAAAACCAACTGTGGTTAAACACAATAAGCCAAAAGGATTGGACTAAGGCACTTATCAAAAATGCTTGAGTTTTAGCACACACTTCATATTAGTTGAGCTTAAGTAAATTATTGTCACAGTCTGAAGGTTTTCATCACCACCTAACATTAATCAGAAATTAGAAACTAGAAATAATCACATTAGAAGATTGTTTTTGTTGCTCTATAAGTGCATTACAGCTAACTTTGTTAGATAGTTGCATGTTTCAAGTGTGTGTTCAAGAAATTACATTTACTACAGTAGCTCCCCCCTAATAGCTATCAGTAACCAACCAACCATTCAGAAATTAAAAGTAAACGTAGCGCACACTGATAAAAATCTACCATTTTATTTTGCAAGAGAGGCTTATATGGATCACGACAGCTTAGACTTTGTCCCCTCAGGTTGTATTTATGGCAGGGTGACAGGCTGTGCAAAGGCTGGAGAGGTAGGTCATCAGATTAAGGTTTTTATAAGATGCCTTATTAAAACACAATAAATGTTTTAATCAGGCATCTGCTGTTTTTGTACTTTTTGACTTTGTGCATGTGTGTGCGCGCGCATGCATATTGACAACTTTTATTTATAAAGAAATATTTGATAAAAATCTGCAACACAGATTAATAAAGTTCTATAAAATTCAAAAAATTTAATAAAAAATGTGCTGAACACAACAATGAACATAAATAACTTTAAATCTGTTAGTACAATAATAGTTCATAAAAAATTAGATACAATTTTAAAAACGAATTAATTAAGTGATGTGTTGTTGGTCTTTCGGCTGCTCCCGGCAAGGGCTTGCCACAGTGGACTATCCGGTCCACACAGCAACTTGGCACAGGTTTTACCCTCCTATTTTATCCGGGCTTGGGACCGGCACGAGGACCGTGGCTGGGGGTTTGGACACTGGCTGGGGATCGAATCTGGGCCTTCCGCATGGCAGGCAAAACACCTACCACCAAGCCACCAGTGGCCACCAAATTAATTAAGTGATGTAAGAAGATTAAAAATGATAAGACAAAGATTACAAAAGAATGTGAATGCACTAAATAAAAGCAATGATAAAACTGTCTAATCAATGCTTCATTGTCTCTTATCTCATTCTTTAGAATTTTTTGACCTGGATTGTCTTTTCTTTTTTTTTTTTTTTTAAGTGTTTTTAGATCATGATACACTTTTTTCAGGTCATGATGCACTGAAGTTTTACTTGACTTGATAGTTAATTTTTTTTGGTGTTTTTTTTAAGTAACCAAATTCCACAACCCTTATTCTGCATAAAAATGCTTTCCAAGGCTGAGACTCAGCCTTCAGACTGAGTTGAATCGAGTAGGTATATTAACTGCAGGGCATTTAATACAAATGTAACTTTTTTCCTTTGCGATGTTTGCAAAGTCAGATGGAAAATGAAAAATAGTGTTTAATTAGCTGAATGATTAGAGGTGGCTGCAGTAGTGGTTGTAGTAGCAACACAAAATAGCCTTAATTAGGATGATTTCCAGTATTTTACCATCGTCAATAGCAGTTTTAGTCCAGCAGAGAGCAGTCCAACAACTGCATTTCCAGCATAGATGTTACAGAGATGATAGGATGCACCCAGGTCAGTGCCTGTATTAGTGCTGCAATATTCCATTCCACTTTTTTTCAATCCTAGCATGTATGTATTGATTACTGATTTTATGGGGTTTTTTTTCCACATCTATCATTAAGTCTAAAATTTCTTAGTGAAATTGTATCTTACTGCACTGGAATTTATATGAACAGAGAATAAAATCATACCATGAGGTCCAACTGGAACTACAGCAGGATGTTCTGTCTCCCTGTCTCCCTGTCTCCACCTGTCACACCATCACCCCCTGCTTCGGTCCCTCGCTCTGACTCAGCTGCACCCTTCATTCATTTCTACTTCTTTCTCTTCTCTCATTTCCTCATTTCTTTCCTCCGTGTCCTTCTCTCGCTCTTTCCTGGTTTCTCTTGTCTTTACTTCTCCTTCTGTATTTCCCTTCATATTTTCCTCTTGTCCAGACTTCCGTCTTTTCTGGATGAAAAAGGTGCTAATACTTTTAACAATATTTTTTACTGACTTTCATTTCTTTTTTACTACTGTGACTGACAGAAGGGAAGAAATGAAAGGATTTTCTGGTTATATTTCATTATTTCACATTTCATTAAAATGCACCATGGGAAAATGCGCTTTATACATTGCAATAAAACTATTACATCAATATAGATTTAACACAGAGTGACTGTGGTGACTGTGTGTGTGTGTGAGAGAGAGAGAGAGAGAGAGAGAGGGAGAGAGAGAGAGAGAGAGCAAAAAATGCAAAGTCATCCAGTGCTGGAGTTTCATACTCCTCCTCCAACTCCAAAAGGTCCACCACAGCCAGGGCCCTCAAGGTTTGTGTGGCTTTGAGAGCTCTATCATCATGTCCTTGAGAAGAAGAACATCGTGTGAACAGACTTACGTGCTTATCTGTAGAACCAGATTTGGATTTCACTTGCAGGAGGATGTCAATGAAACATCCATATCTAAAACTGCACACACACATGCTTTGTCTCATTGTCACATTGACTCTTCCTTCACACACACCTTGTGTCTTTGTTGATTGAACTAAAACAACTTCTTTCTTGCTTGCCATTGACTCCAGGTTGGTTTATCAAGCAACAGAATTTACCACCAAAATTACTTGGTGACAAAAGGATGGGCATGCACGAGTGATCAGGTCCGAGTCCAGCACTTAAGGGGATACAGAGCACAATCCTGAAAGATTTACTTCAGCTCACCGCAACCTAAATTCTAATCAGGCTGCGAGGAAGACCTGGTAGGGCGACGTACATCACTGCTGCAATCTTCAGCAAACGGTGAGGAAAATTCTGTTTGTAGTAAAAATAAAAAATAAAAAATAAAAAGACTTGGAGTCTGCAGGGTCCAAGGGGGGTTGGAACCCCTGGTATTGGTAGAATAGATGAGACTTAAAAAGTAGAGCTGGACTCTAACTGTAGGCTTGGATCCTACAAGAAAGTGGACTGGATCAATAGAGTTTTGTAACCTTGTAGTTTTTCTTTTAACCAAAGTTTGAGAAAACCTGGCATCAAATTGACAAATTTAGTGTAAATGAGAAGCACTTCATAAGTCCCTGATAATGCAAAAATATCACCTAATAAGATGGGATCGAATGCAAGCAAGAAAGAACTAGACATTGAAAATTTATTTTCCCAAATGTTGTTTATATGAGAACTAATTAGGGAAATTCATCTGTGTCACAGCTAAATTAGTTCGTAAAGGAATGTGGATTTGCGGAAGAAGAAGGTTTTAATTTAAGATACTTAAGAGACAGAAAACAACGCAGGCAAGGACAGGTCAAACTCACGATCTCTCCAGTGTGTTAAGACAGATCCTGACATGGATGGCTGCCCACACCCTACTGTTCCTGACCACCCTCATACTACAGCTCTGCAGCATACGCAGCAACAGCAGCCCTGACCTCACCTGTGTCATCATATACCAGAGCACAAACCAGCCAGACGGTCCCATCAGACGATGGCATCTCAGAGGGAAAGTTCTCTGCTCCAGTCCGAACTGACAGCCGGGGACATGTACAGTAATAATGGTGCCCTTGGATGAACTGGCAGGGCCACATGGAAAATCAAATCCTAGAGAGCTGGAGCTGACCAAAAAACAGCAGTCAGACCCAAAATAGATTGGAGGACATAAGTTTAGTGTTTTAAACTGCTTGTATTTTAGGCCAACTTTACATGAACTGAGGAGTTCTGCTCATGTCTAATCTGGAAACTGACTAATCAACTTAATCAGGAGTACAGCCGTGACCAAAAGTTTTGAGAATGACACAAATATAATTTTTTTTCTCAAAGTCTGCTGCTTCAGTGCTTTTAGATCTTTTTGTCAGATGTTACTATGGTATACTAAGTTATAGTTACAAGCATTTCATAAATGTCTAAGGCTTTTACTGACAATTACATTATGTTCATGCGAAGAGGCAATATTTTCTAGACCTCTGCAATTCACCCATCCTGACTGATGGCAGCCCGTTCTTGCATAATCAATGCTTGAAGTTTTTCAGAATTTGTGGGTTTGTCCACCTGCCTCTTAAGGATTGAACACAAGTTCTCAATGGGATTAACGTCTGGGGAATTAAGGTCTTTCCTGGTCATGGACCCAAAATTTTAATGTTTTGTTCCCTGACCCACTTAGTTATCACTTTTGCCTTATGGCAAGGTGCTCCATCATGCAGGAAAAGGTATTGTTCATCACCAAACTGTTCTTGGATGGTTGGGAGAAGTTGCTCTCAGAGGATGTTATTGTACCATTGTTTATTCATGGCTGCGTTCTTAGGCTAAGTGAGTGAGCCCACTCCCTTGGCTGAGAAGCAACCCCACACATGAATGGTCTCAGGATGGTTTACTGTTTGCATGACACAGGATTGATGGTATTAGATGGTAGGAATGCTGAAGTATACCATAGTACCATCTGACAAAAAGTTCTAAAAACACTGTGAAAATGAATATTTGTGTCATTCTCCAAACTTTTGGCCACTGTTGTATGTGACATGGATCACAAAAACTTGACTGTAAAAAACTTGACTGTAAAACTTCCAGACGCCTTCCCAGTGAGGACAGACATGACAAAGTTATCTGCTTGAGGTTGAGGTAGCACAAAGAGAGGAAGAGGATGCTGTACAGGACAAGAATGAGAGAGGAGGAAATCCCAATGATTCTTGAACTGTGGAAAAGAGGAAAACAGTTCATACAAATCAGAGGAGAATACGGAAGAGGAAGAAGCAGGGGGAAGAGACTCAACTGAGGTAATGCAGCCTGAAGGGCAGGGTGAGTCAAAAACATTTTTCTACGCCCTACTTTTTTACTCCTCTAGCTCTGATTGCAATGAAGAAAAGCTTGCTGTCCTTTATAATGACTCACGTGATTGATAATGGACTTACTTAGTCCATTATCTTAGTCATATATATTTCTGTGAAAAAGTCTGAGGATTCATGTGAAATTTAAAAGGAAAACGCCCATATATCATAAAAAAAATACCTTGAAAAATTCATTAATTCATCTCAAAATTTAAACAGATGGCGCTGTACATATTTTAAGACGTGCCTTTAAGTGTGCAGTTGAAATCTACTAAACAAATGCGATCTCACACCTTCATTCCGCGCACCTTACGGTAACACGTAAACATTTTTGTTCATTCCAAAAGAATGAGAAAGTCACGGGCACATCTAGTGCTAAATATGATCTTGAAATATACCCACGAATGGCAACAATATATATAATTGCAGGTCCATGGCAAACCTGTTACATTCTTCGTAGATTCTAGTGCAAGTTATTCAGTCATTAAAGCATGTCGACTCGATAACCCTCTGACAATGAGTGGCGGGTTCCTGAACTCTGTGGGTGCTTCAGGCCAGAAGGTTTGCGACAACGTCACACAGCTTTTGAAGTGTCTGGCTTTCTCCAAGTGTGCATTTAAATTTTCATTTTGGCTAACAGCCAGTACATCTGCTGGACCGAGATTTGATGTGTAAATTAGGTATAAACATTCTGAGTATGCAAAGCCCTGACAGTGTGCCTAAAGATTTCACTCTCATGATGATATGTTTTGTGCCTTGGGGATGAGACAAGAGGAACCTGACAGACCTCATTGTTGGAGGCAATGCTATTGATACAGACTCTTTGGTGGAGGCCGTTGATGTTTGGTTTAAAGGATTTTTTGTCTTTGATGTTAACTACACAAAGGAGTGTCTTCCCACCTGGAAATTTCTCCAGCATACTGTAGATCAGATTGATGGACACGAGTCCTCATCTGTTAAATTTTTGAACAGTTTGTTCACCCCACATTTAATCAATAATATTTTTTAAAGTTTTATCGTTTTTGTTTTTAATGTCATTTCGAAGGAAATTAAATGGTAATAGTTAAATAAGTAATAGTTAAAATATTAAGATGGGCAATGTTTGATGTCATATGGGCATTATGAGATTTGTATTGAAAACTTGTATACTGTATAAAAATAATTTTAACATTGTATTAAATGTAAAAAAAATGCAATTCAAATAAAATTTACAGTGGCCTCTTGTTTTTATTGTTTGAGTGTTTATGTTACATTTATTTTATATTTAACTAATGGTCATCTTGGGATTATATGGTTTTGTCTGACATTTTTGTAATCAAATAGACATTGAGTATTTTATTTGAAAGTAACTTTCAACCCAGTATCTTTTTTTTTCGGAGTACAAAATGTTTTTGTTGCATGCAGAAATAAAACTTCTTTTTTCCCAGTAGCAGTTTTCATAAATGCAACACACTAGTTTAAAGTTTACCAAACTAAAGCCGTCCTACCTGTACATGAGAACTAGAATTCGAGTAAAAACAAACTTTAAGTCTGTTTAAATTTCTGTTTAACAGACCCTAAATATAGGGATAAGGACCAAACCCCCACTAATGGTATCCCCAAGCGTGTGTGAGGATGAAATATTCTGTTAATGTGCAAACCTATCCTCTGCTCTGTCTCAGATTCTTAAACAGGTAAATCAAGTAGATCTACATCCTGGAGACAGGACCGAAGGTGAGGGATTTCAGAAAGAAGAAGAACTAAAAAGCAAGGACATGGCAAGGCCCATTCCAGGAGCTCCTAACAACACAAACAACAGTGAAGGCCACAGATGTGGATTCACACCAGTCACTGCAAGAGGGCACCAGTGCCTAAGGACGTGGCAGCTGGACAGACCAGTGTCACCAACAGCAGCGAGAAAGTGTTGAGGTTTGTGATGTGGTGGCGCCTCTGTGAAGTGGTTGTAGAGCAGCGTAGTGTGAAAGGTACATAATTGCTCTTGACATACAGTTACCAGTCAAGAAAGGTTAAACTTCACCACAGGCTAAAACTTCTGCTATCCAATGATGGAATAGAAATTTTTTCATGGGCAAAATTCACCGTAAAGTTATTCTCCATTACAGTATGTATTCGCAGCATTCAGAGCATTTAAAGTTCGAAGTCCAGTGATAATGCTGTGAGTAAATACAAAATATAGTTTTATATAAATTTCATTTAGAAAGGGAAAAAAGCTATCAAACCTACAGTACCTGCCCTGCACCAAAAAAGTCCCCCAAAAAAGGTTTTGGAGTTGCCTATTCAAAGTCTGGAATTAAATTAGACTGAGATGACCTTAAACAGGCTGTACATGCTCAATAACCTTCCAATGTAGCTGAATTAAACCAACTACGCAAAGAAGAGTGGACCAAAATTCCTCCACAGCAATGTGAAAGACTCATTGGCAGTTATCACAAAACGCTTGATTGCAGTTTTTAGGTTTCAGAGCAATTACGTTGTCACATAGGGCCAGGCTGATTGTTCAGCTTTTTTTTCACATAAACATTTTTCTTGTTTATACTGTATTAGTGCTGAGTGCATGAGCTTTTTTACTGAAACTATTCACAGTACAGTATGTGATAATGGATGTTCCATGAACTAGCAACCTTTTTAACGTTAGCTTATGTGTTTGATGATTTGAATTGTAAGTATAAATCATATTTCGTAAAAGTAACCTTGTCAAAGTGTGACAAAAAGGGGAACAGGGACAAAAAGGGACGTGTAACGTAAAAATATGATTTTATTGTATTATAATGTTATTGGTCACCATACTTCTGTATGTTATAGTCTAACATACTCTATTTAGGAGTTAGACAGAACTGTGAGTCTATGAGGTTCTTTGAGCGGCTACGGGTTAGAGAGTTCTACTGTATCACCCCATCCTTGAGAAGAAAAATATCGTGCGCAATTAGTTACGTGCTTATCTCAAGACCCAAGTACGGACGGATGTAGAAGGATTTCGACAAAAAATCTGTATCTAAAACTGTGCACACACATGCACACACATATATAGCATGCACTTTTTGTCCTTTCTTCCTATAAATATTGGTGTAAATGTAATCAAGTTGTCTCTTCCTTCACGCACACCTTGTGTCTGTGTTGAATGAATTGATGATCTCTGGAGAGTAAATAAAACTACTTCTTTCTTGCTTGCCATTGACTCCTTGTTTGTTTTATTGATCAACTGAATTTTGCCTTGATATCGGGGTTGTAGTTGCCATAATGCCACAAGCAGATACTCATCAGGAGAAAAAATATATTCATATTACAGTATGTTTCTGAGAAATGATAAGCAGGAAGATTAGAAAGACCTCTTTACAGGTGTTTGCAGTTGTATTACATGCCCATTGGTGTATTTAAACAGGTGTTTTTACAAGTGTGTCTGTCATACAGTTGTGCAGCTTGGGAAAAGCATGTGCAAATTTTAATGGACCCTTTATGTTCTAATAATTCTCTTTGTTATGGTTTAAAACTATTTGTATCATTAATAATTCACACTGGGGTCATTTTCGACACAACTTGGTTACAAGAATCTGACTTGTCTATGATTGGTTAGATGACCAGATCTCTGAAATAGTGCCAATCCTAGAGCACGAAAGTGGGAATTAAAGGCAGCTCAGTTAATTTCTTTATCAGTGAGAAAGAAATGTTGTATTGGTTAGAATGCAAGCACTGAGCACATTATCTGATGTGAACACATCAACACTCAGTTCACCCACTTTTGTTGTTTTGAAAGCAATGGTATGCATGGTATTTCAAAAGCAAGGGTTCTGTGTGAATTTCGAAACTGTACTACTGTAGGCAGAATCATTTAAATCCACCCTGAGAGAGTGAAGTTTAGTTTAATGCACGTTCACCTGCTTGCTGGAAGCACACTAAGGGTAAAATGGGACAGAACTGACTTAAACATTAAAGACAAACATTATCACCAAATACCCACCATACAATCAGGTGGAAGCCAATGACGTGTCAGGAATCTTGGGGTGGCATCTGGAGTGGCCATTCAGAACGCGGAGGGGGGCACTGGCCACCTGCACCTGCTATTTAAAACAACACATGCTGATCACTTTGTGCTATATGAAACATAGGTTTATGTAAGATATTTGTGTTTCACATATTAGCACACACAACTAAAGCAGAGGGGCAGCCATAAAGTTAAAGTGTGTTAAAAGTAAAATATCAGTATTTAGTTAATTTTAGTAAAAGTAATATTAGTTGGCTCATATTATCCAAATCAGTGATTCTGTTTTTTATTTTTTTCATGTTGGTGTTCACTTGGATGTTAAAAGTTATACTCAGTACGTACAACTGGATAAAACAAAAAACAAGGTCTTCATTGCAGTCAGCAAAGCAACACATTAAAAAGAAGGTTTAAACATTACATGTCCAATTTGCTATGGATTTGACTTGAGAACAAAAGCATACATTCATACACTCTCCTGTTCCTGAATATGGCAACAAGTCTGGTAAGTACCACATTACATAGATAAATCTACCAGCTGGAAATAGTAATAATAAAAAACATAGTCATAATTTAACCATGCCAAGCATGCATATTAGAACACATAATTCAAAAGCATGAAATCACAATTAGCCATTTAATGGAGTAAACAAGATTTCATAGTGCTTTCAAGATGGTTTAGCACTATCGAGGTTTAAATAATGTGTTGGACATTTCTTAACCCAATTGCAATAATTTAATTTGCAATAATATCTCCTTAGTTCTTTTCCTTGCTTAATGAAGGCCAATAATTTGCCTCTCAATAATTCTCCTCTCAGCAGAGACGCGATTAAACCGAAGCATTCAGTTTAACACAGGAGTTTTCGAAATGACTGCCAGCTTTAATGATTATAAAAGACGCATTCTTTACCCAATTTGTGTAAATTCATTCTCAATGTAACGAAGAGGCTTGTTTTTTCATTAAATTTTGTGGCTTCACCTACATGCTTGGGTGCAAAAGGGTTCAAATTGATTTTTAAATGACAAATTAAATTAGTCATTACTAATGTTTATGTAGATTTTTATTGTACTCTTATAATCCCCCACAGATAAAAGCCATGGAAAGGATCAAATGATAGTTTTGACAATTGCATGTTTAAATGCATGTGTTTTGCTTGATTCAATTAAGCTTATATTTTGTTAAAACGGTTCTTAAAAATGTGACATATTTCACAATTATTTTGAATGGTTAGTTATAGTGTGTAT
>JAQMYL010000003.1:19734726-19750529 GCA_030014365.1 Clarias pachynema | reverse complement strand
TTGACAAGTGGGGCTTGAAAATTCGCCCACCCCCTTAAGTGGGGAATGACAGAAAATGTTTGAGAACCACTGCTCTACAGTCTTTTAACCTTCACGGATGCCGTTGTTGCAGTGCAGTTACTAAAGAACAGTCACTACACTTGGACATAAAAATAAATTTTAAAATGCTTTACGCACACGCACATGTGGTCACAATGTTATGAACATGACGTGCCTTAATGGTTTATAATTGAATTTATTGTTTAATATCCAAGAGTCATGTTAGTTCCTGTTCTTTTCTACATTATAGCTGCGATAAACAATCATTCTTCACCCGCCTCTCTGGCTATGTGTTTGTGGAAATTATTCTATTTGGAGATTCTGACTTGACTGTTTACATCGACGCTGATCCAAAACGATGTGCCAGAATATACATAAAACCTTAGATTGTGGGGTACTTGGTCTGCGAGCATGTTGCAAAACGAGCAGAATTTTAAAATACATTTTAACTTGATAAACGAGTGAGGTCTTGACATACGAGCAGTGGTACGTATACGCTTTGTCAAGCGTCACATGATCACAACTGAACCAAAGTTTCTTCTCTCGCACTGTGGGATTGTGGGTAATCGTCTCCCATGCTCAGTCTCAGTGCACGTGCGTCACTCGTAGTCAACATCCGTACATGCGTGTACTGTTTACAGTAATTAGCTATTAGCTTTTTTTACATGGACAATATTTCTTCAATCCTGAATCTAACTGAAATTATTCTGATTATAGTTTCCAACTTAATTATTCACATGGACGCTAATCTGGTAAGATGTGCGTTTACATCCTCAAAGGTATGTAACTATTTTTAGACATATGAAAAGTGGTCCTGTCTGCTAAACCGCTGCTATAAGCGGAATAACATGCTCAGGAATGTGCTCTTGGGTACTATATATTATACTGCATACATAAATCATGTGATAGGCTCTCAGTTTAATTTCATTTGAAGCTCTCATTATTTAGCTGCCATCTTGCCCCACTCAAGTCTGTGGTGATCAGCCACTCCTGGTCAAGTCCCTCATTAATTTTTTATAACTGTTTTCATAGAAAGGACTGTTCATGTCTGTGCACCTACCTCAGCACCTCTAAATATTTATTGAACAGGAGATTGATGTCTCCGACAGCATCTGAATGTAAACAAGCATATTAAACAGGTATTAAACGACGAAGGATCCAATTGGTCAGTTATTATTTATTTATGTTCCTCATTCAAATTAGTATTCAGAAATTGACTGATATAATATCTAAATATTTATGATGAAACCAGCTTAATGTACTGAACACTTGCTGTTCAATGTACAAATGAAAAGCATAAACTGGAGAAATACCTGACCATGCTGTTTCAAACGCATCAGTCCCATCCACTGTGGGTGATTTAGTACAAGACACCTTCATCTTCTTTGCTGGGGAATCATCACAAAACCCACCTCCATATTCGGCCTAGAAGAAACCATCACGTTTACATCAAAAAAATACCAACCTGATACGGCTGTAAATGGCTGTTGATCAATAATGCAAGCTTTAGTGCCAGCATTTAACAAAATAGCTTACTGAGACTGATTACCTGCTGTAAACCACATTGTAGTGAGATTTTTTAAATGAATGAATGAATTAGTATCCTAAGTTTTAGCTGACCCCTCACTTGATATTGTACCAACAGCAAATCCTGCTTCAGCAGTGGTACAGTATGTACTGAGTTTATCCTGATCAGGGTCACTTACTGAAAATGGAGCTATATATATATGTACCTAGAACATGTTCTACCAGATCCTTCTGCTGTTATAATCAGAGGTGGAAAGGAATGAATTACATTTACTCGTGTTACTGTAATTAAGTAGTTTTTTGTGTACTTCTACTTTTTAAAGTAGTTTTTAAAATCTGTAATTTTACTTTTACTTAAGCATGTTTTGTTAATAATAATAATGCAACGGGTAAAGAAATAAATTGCACCCCGGAAACCACTGCACTGATTGATTGATGGGCGGGGAGAACAAACACCCTAAACTCACAAGAACAATGGAGATGGACAAAACAGATGCAGACCCAGCTGAAAGTGAAATGCCGTCAAATTATAGATTATTTGCTATTTTGATTTTAAGCACAAGAAAGGCAACAGCTTTATTATGCAAAGGTGTTCCTTCAATTAAAAACAACTAGTTTGAGATTTATATCCCCTCGTCTTTTCTGAACTACACTGGAGTCCCCCATCCCACCCACGCTGTTAAAAAAAGTAACTCAGTAACTTTTACTCTGAGTACATTTTTAATGAGCTACTTTATACTTTTACCTGAGTAGATTTTTAGACTGGTAACTTTACTTGTACTTCAGTAAAATTTCAGGATAAAGCAGTATAGATGATGAGTGAGTGAGTGATCTATAAGAGCATTAGTGAGATCAGCTACTGATCCTGGGTGAGGAGGTCTAGTGTTCAGTCAGCAATCCAGTTTAACCTAAACTTGTTTTGTATTGGTATAGTGGTGTTAAGGTCAGGGGTCGGGCCCAATGGGGGTTCTTCCACACCAATTTTTTTCTTCATGGGGCCTTCATGAACCTCATTTTGTGTACCGTCATGTGGGAACAAGTTTGAGTCCTGTAGTCTCAGTGATGGGAAACTGTAATGCTACAATGTCCAAAAACAATAGCGCCCTTCCACTTTTTTTGGCATACATTAATCAGTCATCACTACGCAAATCATTATGCTCAGGATTGTGAAGGTTCCCCCTGTGCGACAAGGGCAGCTTTGGCCCCTCGGGAATGACTTCACAAAAAATCTGGGGTGTACTGTGGTGTCAACCACCAGAACATTAGCAGCGGATCCTTTGGGTGCTGTGGGTTGCAGGATGAGGGGTTCAGACTTGATTGTCCAGTTGATCAGACTTGTTTGTCCAGTGCATCCATGGGTGTTGGATGGGACTGTGATCTGGGGATGGCTGTGCTGCACCGGGTGTTCTAGTGGCCAGCACTGACTTTTTCACCAAAGTGTGCTGTATTGGCTTTTCGTGTAGGATTGGCCAAGACAGACGAGCCTTGCTCCCTACAGGTATAAATGAGCCTTGGGCACCCATTTCAATCCATAGTTTCAATTCTTGGTGTCTAAGCTTGTGTGGCATGGCACGTGACAGATGATGTCCAAAATTTCAGTTCACTTCTCCGGTGCTTCAGAATACAAATCGCTGGGTTAATGTCAATGATTTGGAGCGATAAGTACCCTATATATGTAATGCTTTACTCAAACAAGACAATGTTGGGTGATGAGGAGGAGTTACTGGGGAAAAATGGTGACCTTTAGTGGAAAATGACGATAAGATTTCGACTTCATTCCACCAAATAAAATAAGTATCCTTGCTGTACTGCATAATCATGCACTAATTACATCACGAGCATTCATTAGTCACAACATTCATTCATTTTCTATGCTGCTTATGCTGTACAGGGTCACTGGAAGTAAATGGCAGCTTAAATTTCTGCAAAACCATCAGGCTGATGTCAGATCTTCAAAAGGCTTAATTCTTCATCTGCCAATTACTAATTATAATTTCTTCATTTGAAGTGCAAAAAAAGTAACATTTTAACCCTAGTGAAAATGTTAATATTAAAGTTTTTAAATATAGCACTCAAATTATTTATTATGTATACAAATTATGTATTAATAACATTTTACCTTTCCTTTAAGGCACTGCAAAGGAAAACTACTTGAAATGTCTTAGAATTTTTTTTTCTGACATTGTGGATAGTGACTTGCTTGACTAAGGGCATTTAAAACAAAGAGAAAGAAGTGTTGTTCTTTTTGATGCATTTATTTAAATTCTATTAAATTATTAAATTCTAATACTTTAAAATGAAATTATTATCATAGTTTAATAAACATGAATTGTTCTAGTTTAACACAGAGTTTCAATCAGAAGTCATTGTTAATGAATCTCATGTCAGTCTCATATTTAAACACAGCATCCTAGACTCTGAGACAATATTCACTTTCTGTACACTACTACACTGTACTTTCTCTTTACTACTCTATTTATTGTTGCCACAGGAACACCTAGCAGTGCTAACATCGATCTCTTTGTGTCCGCTGACTCCGAAGTATCTCGCTAGTGGAAATGAAATGTCATTAAATCTCTTGCAGAAGATACGATACCTCCTGCGGAGAAGCACAAGAAGTGATGGATGACAAAAACAAATGGGTTATTTGTTTTGATTTTAGGGCCTATGTTAATAAATTTGTATGGTGCTTTTTGATTGACACATTGTTTATTTCACTTTCACCAAAAAAAAGTCATCAAAGGATTTTGAAATGGTTAAGGATAATTTCAGGCTATACACCACAGAAGTAAGCACCAAATGAGATGACAGCATCTACAGTACCTGAGTTTGTTTGTGGTGTAATTAGAAGAGGACATTAAAGGTACAGTATGACAGACAGACTTTGCTGTCCTTCCAGATGATACAAGAAAGATATGGCCTACAAAAAGGTTTTTTAGACACTTGCAACTTGAATATTTTTTTTTTATTACAGATATATTATGATATACAGATGTATAATTTTATTTTATAGATCTAATAATTCCTAACTCCTCTTTCTCCTTCGATACTACTAAGCAAGCTTGGGAAAGAGACCTTAGCCTTTCTATTGATGACACAGACCAGTAGGAAGTCTGGAACTGTGCAAAGGATACATCTTGTCTGTAATTAACCAAATCTACTTAGTTTAAGATTCTACATCGCACCTGTTCTCAGAAATAAGATGGATCCTGGTGTATCCCCAATCTGTTGCAAATATAAATATGAGAATGGTATTGTATTTGCCTTATCCATTGTTTGTGGTCATGTGTTAAACTACAAAGGTGCTGGTCTAGTGTTGTGAATGATAAGGGTGTATTATTATTATTATTATTATTATTGTATTTGTTTGGTTGTTGAGTTCAAATATAAACAATACTTCTCCAAGATCAGTTACTGCACCTTTAATTTTTAGATTAACTCTTATTGTAAATCCTCCAAAGTAAAACAAACAAAAAAAGTGCAAAAAACAATTACCTTAATATTAATACAATAAACCTAACATTGAATAAAACATACAGAAATGATTTGGATGTGCTGTGTGATTTCTGATGTCCAACCCTGATTACTGGGTTTACCTCTGGCACTTCCTGTTTACCTCCTTTAACGTCTGCCCCCCTGAGTGTCTTCGGTGATCCTTTACCAGTCATTGTCCTATTTATGAAAAATAAAAGAAAATGACAGATATGTCAATCCAGATTTACTAATAAGACAGAATGACACTATTAAAAATAATAATGAATAAATAAATATTAGATTTAATATGTCCATTTCTAAGTAGGCTCCTATATTCTTTAATAACGTATGCTTTAATAACTGTTTCCATCTTCTTTTGTATACTTGAACAGTTCTTGGACAATCATTGTATTGCAAGTATGTTATTTCTTCTGACCTTTTTATGCCATTGTAACTTTTGGTAGATAATTTTTGTAAATAAAACGAAACATCAAAAAGTATCAAAAAGTTGAGATTTTGCACACCACAGATCTGTTTTTGCTTTTGCCGCATGTCCTCCCTCAGACGCCTTAAAACCTGCCAGTAGAATTCGCTATCAACGGTCTGGCCCCTGGGGACAAATTTTCGATGCAGAATGCCGCAAATGTCGAATGCACTTGGAATGACGGAATGCTGACGGAATTCTTGGCAGACTTTGACGAGATGTTCCTTCTGCTCCTGGGTCAGCAGCCTGGAGACGAACTTGGCAGCAACACGTCACATGTTCAAATCACACATGAGGATTGCCTGGACTATTATGTATGACACACCGACAGGCAGCAATGTTGTGGATTGTTCTCCGACGATCATCATGCACAAGCTGCTAAATAGTCTTCCTGATCTCTTGTCGTCTTTCAGTGATGTTCTTCCGCTCTGGAAGAGTGCATGACACTGCAGACGTGGTAACACACATGGTCAGAATAGCTCTAGTTACACAACTCCCACTGTCCACAGGACGATGTCTTTTGGCACACTGACTTATGAAGGTCGGTGCTCCCTGTGACTGTGTGTGCAGCCTTGTGCTACCATCTGTTGGTGTCAGTCCTGAAACTTTTGATACCACCTCGTACTTAAACTATGCCTTTATGAGTAGAAACTGTGGTGAGTGTAAGCTTTTGCACTTCATGACAACAGCAAAAATAATAATAATAATAATAATAATAATAATAAATAAAATTAAATAGAAACAGGCCTGTTTAATATGGTAGCAATAGGTAACAATCTTCAACTTAACAGATATTTCAGTTGTAAAATGTATTTTAGTAAATTATATATCAGGGGACAAACGATTTCATCTATCTAGCTCATTAGCTACATTTTATGCTACCTGGCTAACGCTCGTGTTTGCTAAAGTACATTAATTTACCTCCAAATGTAAATATTCGGTGTAAAACCAGTGAAATAATGATAAATTATTATATTTGAGAATTAGCAACTTTAACTAACCTAGTTTATTTACTGCGATATAAAATCAAACGTTTCAGAAGAAAGAGGCGTAAAGTAACTCAGCTCAGGCGTCCTGCTCCGTTCAATGAGTCGGTTCATTTGATTCAACTCACCGATACGAATCGACTCGTTGATATTTTATCTAAACCTTACAATATTATTATAATATGTCTATCACAGCGTTAGATTGCATTAGATTTTGTAAACACGTACTTACATAATCGATAAACCAGCAAGAGATTACATGTATGCGACGTCAAACACTATAAACATCACTGTGTTGATTTGATTGTGCTGTCTGTGCTTTTATGATATTCATTTATCGTGACACACGAGTTACTTTTCACTTAACAAACAGCTGAAAAAATATCTAAACATCTGAAAGATGAGTAAATTACACTCTGACCAGACGAACATCCAACTTACAAAACAAGCCCAAGCGTCTATATTTATATTTATGGAAGTCGGTTCTTAATGATCAATGAGCAAAGACCCGACTCCAAGAACCGACTCGTTCGCCTACACTACAGTCTGTGTCTATTGTACACAATGCTACTTAAGTTAAGAGGCTATATATGTTCATAATATAACTATGATTATCGATAACTGTTATTTAGTCAGTAGTGTTTGTTGTTAGCTAAACTTTATTTAAAGAAAACTACAAATTAGTATCTCTCTCTCTCTCTCTCTCTCTCTCTCTTCGGTCAAAAGTTTGGATTTATTTTCTACATTCTAGAACAATACTGGATAAAATAAAAAATAAATAAAAAAACTATGAAATAACACATATGACATTAGATAATTAAGGAACAACTACAATAAAAGCAGACTGTTATTATTTTAAGATATGAAGGGCAGTTATTCTTGAAGTTCTTGCAACAACAGTATTGTCAAGTGCATCTGCAAACCCATCAAGCACCATGATGAACCTGGCTCTCATGAAGACCTTCATGGGAAAGCAAGACCAAAACTACCCTAAAGTTCATTCAGAGTTACCCGCCTCAAGAATCACCCAGCACCTCAGAGTAGAGCTGTTATGAAGGCTTTACAGACACGTCTAAATATCTACTGTTCAAAGGAGATTATTGGATATTTTGGATGCCAATTGATAGATAGATAGATAGATAGATAGATAGATAGATAGATATGGAAAATTATGTTTCTTACCAATGAGAGTAAACTAAGGTAATTTTTTGTGCTGTAAGAGTGAGGATCACAATTACTTCAATTACTACAAAATTTCAGTTATAGAGGATTGAAGATTCAAAAGCCTGCTATTCCAAAAGAATTATTCATTCATTCATCTTCTATACTATTTACTACTTATACTATTTACTATTTATATACTATAACTCTATACTAATACTACAACAAATAACATAACCTGCATTTCTTTGGACCGTTGGGAGAAAACCGGAGTACCCGGAGGAAACCCACCAAGCATGGGGAGAACATGCAAACTCCACACACAAGCCCAAGGTGGTAATCGAATCCTCGACCTTGTAGGTGCGAGGCCACAGTGCTAACCACTAAGATTAAGATTTTGAAATACGTGCAACAATTATACAGAAAATGAAAAGCATTTATTACATGTCCAATATCCAATCATCTTAGAAATGAAATGCTGAAGTCATGCTTTATGATTTTACAGACTCATCTTCTTCGAACTAGCAAGAGCTATCAAAAAAATAATGAAACTCGCATAAAAATAGCCAGCAGTGAACTCACGGCCAGTGCCAAAGTGAAAAATATGACTTATTTATTGACTTAACTCCTTTGGGATTAACACTGGCGAATGTGTGTAAGAATCACGTAAATAAACTTAGGTAAGTAAACTGAAATTAATCTCACAAGTGCTTGATTTGGTTAGTCATTTCCACACGCTGTACTGCATATGGCCGCCCGGGGGCGCTCTTAACCACACATCAGTCCTGTCCAAGTGTAAAGCTCAATATCAATGAAGGAGGGAAAACAGTTCCTAGACAACTTATGCTTCTGATGTTTCTTTTTGTAATAGATTAAATATATATATATTTCTGTTTATCTCTATATAAGAAGTTTTTTATGGCAGTATTTGATCTTTTGGAGAACTATCTTTTGGAACATAATGATAATATTTACAGTTATGCCACAAGTCCAAGATTAAGGGTATTTGTGGTTCAGAATTAGGCTAGGAAATTCTGAAAAAAATGAAAATTTTTGCTTTTAAAAGATCATTGCTTTTAAAACCTTGTGGTTGCATTACATGCATGTACTGTTTATACAGTATGCACTGTTTATACAGTACAGTATGTACTGCTTTTGTATTTCTGAAAATAGAAGATAAAAAAAACTCCTTTGTGCAACAGTCAACATCACAAATGCAGTTGGGTTGTACTTAAGCACCAGGGATTGTACTTTGTTTTTGGAGAAGCATGTCAGAAACAATCGAGCTGCTCTGAAGACAAGTGCAAATCAGGGCGTCGCTACTTAAATGTTTATATGGCCCATAGCCACTCTTTTTCCCATTTTAAGCCTGTGAACATTTTAGGGCCCAATCCATTTTATCTTAAAGGATTGTCAGCCCTATCAGAGGTCACACATTGACATCAATATTAAAATTAAATATTGTCTGGTACAACATCAGAAAACTCGCTTAGAACCAGGGAGAACATACACAGACAGAAAACTCAGGATCATCATTGCGGTCCTGCAGATCTTATCCATATGTTTTGGTCCTGTCCAGCTATACGTTCATTTTGGTTATCTGTTTTTGACTCTCTGTCAGCCATTACCTCAGTTAATATCCTCCCAGAACCTCTGGTTGGCCTGTTTGGGGTCTTACCCAGTGGGTATTCCATGCCCTCTTACTTTGTTGAACATGTTGCATTTCTTACCCTCCTGGCAAGACATGTTATCTTAATGCACTGGAAGGGCCCTAACCCTCCCTCTCACTCCCTCTGGATAAAGGATGCCCTTACTTATATGAAGTTAGAAAAGATTAAAGATATTAAACACTCACTTCATGGTACTAAAATTTGGCAACCAGTCCTTAATTATGTCAAATCACTTCGGTTTACCGATTCCTTAGTGGCTTAGGAAGACATTGGTATGCACGTCTGTATTTTTCCCTTTTATTTATTTATTTATTTATTTATTGTATTTTTTCTTCTTCTTGCATTTTCTGTTTCACATGTCTTGTAACTGTATTTACTCCACTACTATTGCCTTAATAATTTTCTCCATAACTCTTCACTGTAGTGTATTTATCTAATGACTTGTGTGATTGTGTTTTTTGTATGTTTTGATTGTTTATTTCTATGTTGTGTAATTGTTATTGTTGTAAATAAATCATACATAAAAAAAAAAGAAAACTCAGGATCAAATCACAGGAGGAATCCCATGGAGCAGGAGGAATCACAGGAGGAATGTTGTGTGATGCCACCCTGCTCCTGGAATAGAGACTACATGCATATACTGTACTGTATACAGTAGTAGTAGTAGTACTGTATACTACATACATATCCTACTGTATCAACCATGACATTATGATAACCTGGCTATTATTGAGTAGGTCCCCCCTTTTGCCATCATAACAAGGTGTTCTGACACCTTTTTATCACAAACAGTATTAACCTTTTCATCTTTTCAACCTTTTATCTACACTAGAGCTTCTATTGGATTGGACTACACAGACTTTACTCACCATGTGCATCAGTAAGCCTTGGCCACCCATGACCTGTCGCCAGTTCACTGGTTTTCCTTTCTTGGATTAGTATTGGTAGGTCCTGACCACCGCAGACCAGGAACATCCCACAAGAACTGCAATTTTGGAGTTGCTCTGAGCCATTACACAATTGTCCCTCAAATCCTTACGCTTGCCCATTTTTTCGGCTTCCAACACATCAACTTAAGGAAAAAAGGTTCACATGCTGCCTTATATATTCCGCCCACTTCCTACTGCCATTGCAACAATAGAAAATGAAGCTACTGCAAGAAGCGTCGAATTGTAATGGCTAGATATCTGGGTCAGAAAAACTCAAAAGCTGCAAAACTTTTGGCATTACCGGGCTACAGGACATACCAAAAGTGATCCAAGGAAGGAAAACTGGTGAACTGGCAACAGGGTCTTCGGCGGCTAAGGCACACTGATACACAATGTGATCAGTGCGATCCAATATAAGAGCTACTGTAGCTAAAATTGAGGAAAATGTTAATGCTGCTTCCAATAGAAAGGTATCAGAACACATACAGTAGGTCAATACTGTTTTGGAGCCAAATGGGGGATCTATTCAATATTTGGCGGCTGGTCATAATGTTATGGCTGATCAGTGTATATTTTCATGCTTACAATGAGAATGTCACAAAGGCTCAGAAAAAGGGACCAAGTAAATAGGACAGGAAAACCAAGAAATTCACTAGTCACGTAGATGTGTTGTTTTATTGCATTATATTTGACATAGGTTTGTTGAGTATGTCGATGTAAATCAATAATTATTCTAAATTAATTTAGATTGAACTTTTATGCTGTGATACGGGTTGAAACATTTCTATCCTAATAAAAGTGGGAACAATGAAATGAGTGGCCGATATAATGCTGCACATGGCTAGTTTTCCTTTAAGTCCTCACCAATCCATATATATTGGCTTATCGACTGCAGTTAGAAAATGGTGTCCATTTAATTTCTGCCTGAACTGTTTTCTTACCATAACAATTGTTTGCAACATAAATTGCTTGTCTTTCACTTTCTTCCTTTTTTCTTCCTGTTTACCTATATTTGCATTTTTTATGTGTCTGTGTGTGTGTGTAGTGTAAAGGCCTGTTTAAAAAAAAACAGCATCAAAATGAATAGTGAGTCTGGTCGTGCTTTGCCTGCCTTATGCTGAAATAGCTTTCAAGGAGACATGCTGGAAACCTTTCAGGAGACATAATCTTGCATAATTTAACACAGTTCCCTGTGCACTTTAAAATACATCTGTGAAGATTGCAATAAAGTTCACCCTTAATTACGCTTCTGTATGGGTAGTAATTTTATATGTTAATGACCCCCCCTCACTGGTAACCTTGGTGGTGGGTGGGTGGGTGGGGAGGGATGTGGGGGGGGGGTGAACATGACATTTTGCAGTGGTGAGGAACTCAGCAATATCAACAGAAGCTGATCAACACTGTGAGAATAAAGACAGCACAATTTTTTTAATTAAAAATAATTTTAAAAAATCCATTGTGAAATATCTATAATCTTTGCATCAAACCTGAGTTTTGGTTACAGCTTTTGTGATCCTTCTGTATACTGATGTCCATGTGGGATTCCTCAGGGTTCTTTGCTTTCCTCCCAAAAACATACTAGGTGAACAGGCTAAACTGAAGTGCCCCTTGAATGCATGTGAATGCATATGTTTAAGTGTGTGTTTAATCCCTCGCAGTGAGCTGGCATCCCATTCAGTGTGTAATGGATGCTTCCTAGGTATTAACCCTGTGATAGCCTTCAAACTCACCACAACCCTGACTATGATAAAGTTCCTGTTAAAGCTAATATACATTATGAGACAATTAAAAATCTGATTTGTCAGAATGTCACAAGCTATAATTTAATAATAAACTTTATCTTTCTTAAATAAAGCGTAATTTAATTCTCTAAAATGTTTGATTTTATTATGTATTCCTGTTGCTTTGAATCGACTTAGTTTCCTGGATACCAATGCCTCGTTTCTCGGGGCGGAGAAACCTGAGTTTAATTTCTTATTAAAAATGCACATAATGCTTATTTTTTGTTGTTGTTGCCCTTTATTTGACCCACAGCTTCTTTTATTCAATTTTCTTTAATCCCTTGCCATTAATCCACTTTAAGATGTCCAATTCAAGGCTTACATGACCACTCGGTCAATCATGCTGTCAGATAATTATAGGATTATTCATGTCTCTACAAACTGACAGTGCTTACAAAGGGCAGGATCCAAACTGCACCAGGTAAAGACAACAGTCATGATAGCAAAGTACACAGGATAGACTACTGTTTGTGGACCCTTAACAATCATAACACATATATGCACTTATTTAACAGCTCATTCCACATTTATCTCAAAGGCCTGCGGTGCAATCAGTGCTTCAGGACGTCCCAAAGGTGTTCAGAGAGGTTGAGGACAGGGGTCTTTGTAGGACCAATGAAGTCCTTCCACTTCAACCGTTGCAAATCATGGGATATTGCTTTGTCCACAGGGCCACTATCATGCTGGAACCCTTTTGTGCACCTTAGTTTAGGGTATGTGTAAAGGGAGTGTGTCATGCTACTGCATAGAAATATTCTAGACAATTGTCTATGCTTCCTATTTCATGCTTTCTAACAGTTTGAAGAAGATAACACATTAAGGTATGATGATCTGGGTCAGTTGTCCATAAGCAAATTAGGTAGGAGTGTCCGATTAGGTGTGTGAGTGTGTGTTTGTGGGTGTGTTTCGACCTTACAGTATATCTCCCTTTATTAATGTAAAGAAATCTGGGCCTCCTGGTAACTCACTAACTCACTCACTCACTCATAGTCTTTACTGTGTACAGGGTTGCGGGTGGCATGGAGCCTATCTCAGGAGCCTTAAGGCACGCGGCGGGGTACAACCTGGACAGGGTGCCAGTCCATCGCAGGGCACACTTATATACACACACATGCTTATTCATACATTACAGGCAATTTGAGAATACCAATCACCCTAATCTGGGTCTATATGTCTGTATGTCTGTGTGTTTATTAGTTTGTTTATTTGTTTCTTTCTTTCTTTGTCTGTCTGTCTGCCTAGGTGTCTGTCTATCTGTCTGTCTATCTATCTTTTTGCCTGTCTGTCTTTGTATATACCTATCTATTTGTCTGTCTGTATCTAACTATCTTTCTGTCTGTGTTTTTCTCTCTGTCTGTGTTTACAGGTCTGTCTGTCTGTGTTGTTGTTTGTCTGCCTTTGCAAATACCAATCTATTTATCTGTCTGTGAATATCTATTTGTCTGTGTTTATCTATCTGCCACTTAACAATCAATCATAACACACATATGTACTTATTCAACAGCTCATTCCACATTTATCTCAAAGGCCTGTGGTGCAATCATTCCAGGTCATCCTAAAGGTGTTCAGAGAGGTTGAGGTCAGGGTTCTTGGTAAGTCCTTCCACTTCAACCGTTGCAAATCATGGGAGTTTGCTTAGTACTAGCTGTATATCCTGCCTAGCTGTATATCTGTCTGTCTTTCTTTCTTTACTTGTCTATCCTCCTGCCAAGCTGTCTGTCTTGTCTGTCTGTTTCCTTCTTTACTTGTCAGTCTGTCTGTCTCTGTCTTGTCTTTTTGTCTGCTTAGCTGTCTATCTATCCGTCTGCCTCTCTGTTTAGTTGTATCTGTCTTTGTATATACCTATCTACTTGTATGTCTGTCTAACTATCTTTCTGCCTGTTCTGTTTTTCTCTCTGTCTGTCCTTGTTCATAGGTCTGTCTTTCTGTCTGACTAGCTGTCTGCCTGTTTAGTTGTATGTCTGTCATTGTATATATCTATCTATTTGTCTGCATGTCTAGCTGTCTTACTATCTGTGTGTCTGTGCCTATCTAACTGTCTGTGTTTTTGTATCTGCCTGCCTTGCTTCATATCTGTCTACCTGTCTGTCTGTCTGTCTGTCTATCTCTTGTCTTCCTTGCTGTCTAGCTGTATGATCATTACTTATTTGTCTTGTCTGTGTCTTGTCTGTCTGCTTTCTGTCTATCTGTTTAGCAGTATGCCAGACAAATAGATAGGTCTTTGTATTTACAGTACCTATCTATTTGTCTGTCTGTCTAGCTATCTCTATATTTGTCTGTATCTATCTTTCTGTCTGTTTTTCTCTCTGTCTGTCTTTAGCTGTATGTCTGTCTTTGTATATGTCAATCTATCTGTCTATGTTTTTCTATCTGCCTACCTAGCTGTATATCTGTCTTACTGTCTGTCTATGTGTTATCACTCTTGTCTGTCAACATATCTGTCTATCTCTCTGTCTGTCTCACTATCTGTCTTTTTAGCTGTACAGTATATCTGTCTTCGTATATACACCTATCTTTCTGTCTGTCTTGCCGTCTCCTGCCTGTTTGTCTGTCTATCTGTCTGTCTGCCTAGTCTCATGTCTGTCTGTCTATCAGTTTGTACAGAACGCTCCACACAAAGGTGTCGTGTGTTATCAGTACGGTCCTGACGCTCGACGCGCTCTTAAACACACACACACACACACACACACACACACACTCGAAACCACAAACACACGCTCGCGCGCGCATACTCACACGCCATGCGCGCGCACACACCCGCCGTCGCTCGAGCGCACACACAAACAAACATGGCGGCGAGGCGGACGGGTGAGATGCTCGCTGTGGGTCGTATCGCGGTGTATTTCGGTCTGTTCTGGCTCGTTCCCGGCTCGCTTTGCTCCACGCTGCGGCTTCACCGGGATCCGAGCTTCACGCTGCCGCAGGACAGAGGCTTTTCGCTGGTCAGTGCTGTGGACGAGCTGCCGGAGAGAGACGCGGAGCAGCAGAGCGCCAGTCCGCACCGACCCCGCGCTCGCAGGAGCAGCACCGACACCGCCGTGCCCAGGGTTTACGGACGGGTAAGACAAGTTTGCCTTTTGATCCGTGCACGATCCGGCCGAAGAACGAAGCATTTTACACGGCGATCAGTCAGTCAGTCAGTGTGTGTGTGTGTGTGTGTGAAATCTTTAAGGTTTGCCACCTGAGTTCACCTTTCAGTACAGCAGTGATCTGCTGCGACCTGCCTGTGTGTTTATCCTCTGCCTTTATATCACAGATTATAACCCTGGGAAATGTCAGAGAAACATTTATTCTTGGCATCAGAATGATTTTTCTATTCTATATTTTATTTCTATCAGTTAAGGTAAAACACACACATATATCACCTGCATTGTCTAAAAAAATAAATAAGTCAAAGATGATTCAGAGCTCAATCAAAATGCATTTTTAAAAGAAATATAATTTTACATCTAAAATTCTATTAAAATTCTTACTTATAGTTTTGTACACCATTTGTTGTTGGGTTTTAAGGTCGGAGATGCTGTACCTATTGCACCATGAAGTGTTGCCTTGCACCCAGTGGTGTAGGACATGAAGCCATTAGTGGGATTCATTAACTCTTTCTTTGATATTTACTACTGTCTACTTTTCTGATATGCTAAAATTGGTGAGAAATATTTCGAATCAAACGGCTCGTTCCGGGGGGGGGGGGGGGGGGGGGGGGGGGGGGGGGGGGGGGGGGGGGGGGGGGGGGGGGGGGGGGGGGGGGGGGG
>JAQMYL010000003.1:19717246-19730943 GCA_030014365.1 Clarias pachynema | reverse complement strand
ACCTTGCATACATGTAAACCTGTTTTAAGAGACTCATTAAGCAATATTAGCAACCTTTAAAATGGCATAATAGGACCACTTTAAGCTTTTGAAGCTTTAATACTAAGATCACTGAAGGGTGTCGTCCTTGTTATGGCTAAGTAGCTAGGCTGAGCACTACTGTAACTTAGCACAACTACTTTATAAACCTGCCTGGTTGTTGTCTGCCTGTGGTACTTTTGAAAAGCTGTTTTTAAAACTAAAATAAGCGATGGGTGGTAAAGTGGTGGAGAGAAGACAGTACAGGGTGTCTTAAAGGTCCGGAAAATGTATTTAAACACATCAATTAGGACAAATGCTCATATTGCAGGCGTCAAAAATCAAGGCACTGGTGTAAACGCTAAATACAAGAACGTCGAACATTTTTTTTAACGTGTCAGAGTTAGTGATGCTACACGCAGAGATGATTTCCTTCTTCAGTGCAATGATAGTTCAGGGCTGATTCAGATAGACTGCTGACTCCAGATAACCGCAAAAGAGAAAAAAAGTCGAGGTCTGGTTCTGTTTAATCTTCTGTTGTTGTATTTGTTGTTTTGCAAGTCACTGCATGTCTGAATTAAAAGGACAAATATCAAATTCCATAAAAGGAACAATGCTTGTGGAGCCAGACGTTTGGGTCTGTATAGTATCTGTGTATCTTCTATTGATAATTGGATCAACGAAAAGTATATTGTATCGATGGATTAGGATGGAGAGAGAATGAATTCATCAGTGAGCTTGTTCTCGAACCTGTGCGTTTCCTTCATCGTTTAGTAAAACAGGAAGAACAGCTTTAGCAGCAGTAAACACACAGAACAGCTGACAGACTCTCACTGCCGTGCACAGGAAATCCTTTGTGAAGTGCTCTCAGAGGTCGGCATGGAGCTCATATTAGTCAATATTAATAAAGATTCTCAGGATGTTTTCTATTCCTGTTCACTTTATCGCCTCAGTATTAAAAGTCTGAAAAGTCTATACCTTCGAGGCTAGATACCGATGCGACTATGAAATGAAAATCTAACTTTAACCAAACCAGACTCAGAAATGAGCGAGTGAAGATGCATATACTGATATGACGTTACCAAATATCCGAATAAATCAATGTTCACGGTGTTCGTCAGTACCAGTAACCTTCTCGTTTCAGCTTGTGGTTTCCTTTCATCACTGGTTTGTGTTTTGCTAAGACTCTGTTCCCAGGAGTTCCTCACTGATGACGCGTTAACACTTGAGCCTTGTTTTGACACGTTGGTAAGCACGAGAGCCGCTAAACGTTTTCAGAACAAAAGCTTGATCTGGTGATGCACAGAACAAACAGATGCTTGCTGGGAAAGTGATTGAAATAAAAAAAATGAGATTTTTGAGAAAATAAGTTTGGGTAACTAACAAAAAATAAAAGAAACACTTCAATTCAGGCACTTCTCTAGACTCTAGACCTGCTTCATGACAGCAAAACATTAACACATTAACACTGATTATCAATTATATATCAGGAAACGTGACAGGACCATCGGCACCAAGGCTCACCCTTGCCCGTGAAGAGCAAAGACCAGCCTGCCTGGTCCGATCCCTCAGAAAAAGTCAAATACATCACGGTCTGATTGAGTACTCATGGGACGTGTTGGACAAACAAGTCAGATCCACCTCGCAACCCAAAGCACACAAAGATATCCACCACTAATGTTTCAATACCAGATACCTCAGCACTACCCCAAGAGGTCCCACAAGGGGAACCCACAGAATCAATACTGGGCATAATGTTTTGCTAGGGATGGGAATCACCAGTCACCACCAGATACAATATTATCGCATACAACATCGCTTTTCTGCATAAGTTTAAGGCATCATTACGTTGAGATATCAAAAATCCCTCCACAATTTTGCATGTCTTAAGATCACAAAGACTCAGTTTGGTGGCGATTGTATAAATTCCCTAGGAAGAGTGTTTCGAAATCCTTTGGGTGCTTTTTGCAAATGACCCAAAATAACTGACTTCCTGTTGAGTTGAGTCCATGAATGTGCCCTAAATGTGTACCGGGTTTTGCGTGCATACGTGCAAGTGTGTATCAGCTATAAAGCAATATCAGGCATCCTAAGATCAGATTCCAACCTCTGCCAGTTTTCATGAATTTTTGAGCATGTTAAGACCCCTATAAATCCCGGCATGGTGGGAAAAATAATCCTTATATATATATATATATATATAATCCTTAGAAGAACAAGAGGGCCTTCACACACTATGATGACACAGGGCTGAAATAATTCACTCTTACCACATGGAATGAAAATGTGTCAATAGTTCACAGTGTACCACCTGTAGGATTATAAAGATTATGGTAAAATAAGCAGATTGGAGGCTTTTTCCGTGCATGATTTTTTGATAAGTTATGCCATAAAAATACGTTTCTGTTGCACCACTTGGAAGCTTCTGCGCTTGGTACAGAATTGTATAGAGAAGAACCCGTTCTCTATATTAATGTAGATAAATTTTTTTTTTTTTTACAGATCTTTATTAAACAGATTTTTGAGTTGGCGGCACGGTGGCATAGTGATTAGCAATGATTCTCGTCTCGGGTCTGTGTGCATGGAGTTTGCATGTTCTCCTCATGCTTGGTGGGTTTCCTCCGGGTACTCTGGTTTCCTCAAAGTGGTATAGACGATGAGTGAGTGATTTTTGAATCACCACACAAAATAACTTTTCCCTCATCTTTAGTTTTGCTTTATAATGTTATGGTTATTCGGTGTGCGTGCGCGCATGCGTGCGTGTGTATATACATTTGCACAGTGTGTATATATATGTCCATATACTGTGTGTATATAATACAGTATATAATGTGTGATACAAACATTGTGCATTTCCTTGGAAAACACTCATACTTTTCCATGTTCTTCTTTTAGACTGGGAAAGGTTGTAATTTTGGCTGCAGTATAGATTCACACCAAGAATCATAAATACTAACGTGACACCTTCTCCTTAAAACAAACAACCGAGCCGTTTGAGACGCGAACCCCATTCAGCTGCGAAGAAAAATAAAGCCTGGTATTGTTTTTCGGAACCATTTCAACTAGCTTGTCATTCATACGGCTTTATGAGAAATGCTGCTTCTGTACTAAAGCCCTTGAGGCTTTGCATATGCCAGGAGCCGTACAGGCCCGCCTGAGGATCTTAACCACGAATCGGCCTCTTCATATACGTCCTAGACGGCTTTGTGCTTGGTGTCTTTTGCCCAGAAGGATGAGTGCAAATGAATGAAAAGCGCATGATAAAAGCAGGCCAATATAAAGTGGGCAGTAGGTGAGGAGATTTTATTGAATTCCTGCTGAGAGTGTGCATGTGTCTGTGTCTGTGTCTGTGTCTGTGTGTGTGTGTGTGTGTGTGTGTGTGTGTGTGTGTGTTACCAGTCAAAATAGTATGCTGTTTTTTTTTTGTTTTTTTTTTCCCCATGCACACTTAGACCTACCAGCTTTCATTTCAAGCGTGTCACAAGAAAGAACGCAGTGAGTCATCGCTCGAGTAAAACCAACCCAGGCCTCATGTCCCTGTAGTACAGGACGTTCATACCTGGCCATCATGATGGTGCCGATGAAGCCAGTGTGTCATGTGTTTTAACACATCTAATTAAAAAGGAAATGGCTCCCCAGCGACCCAACAGATTAAACTTTACAAGTTCTGCTTTTAAACGCTTTTAAATGGGCGTCTCTTATTTATTTATGAGGACGGCTTTTTAGTTTGGCGTCCGGTTGATTGCATGCAAATCGAACTGCTGGCCGCGGTATCAGTGCTGCAGAGATGATGTCATCTCCATCGGCTTAATGCTTGCAGCAGTGGCTGTAGCAGCACTCTTTCTGTCCCCCCACCCCGGATAGGCACACACACACACACACACGCGCGCACACACACACAAAGTGAGTTTGTAAAATTTTCCTGTATAAGAGATTGTAAACATTCTCATGCAATTTTTGTATATTTTCACTCCTGCAGTCGTAATATTCAGTGTTGTAAAGGTCATGCAGCTTTTTTTGATGCTGACATACTACGACGTTTGCCTGAAAAAAAGAAAGAGCTCAGCAAACTGTCCAGGAGAATACCATCCTCTTTCTGTCATATGCCTGGGTTATATTGTCATGAGTAGATGATTGCAGCGTTGTAAACTTTTACGGTATTTGTCTTGCGTTCAGTCTAATGTTGAGTCTGAGAGCACGGCTGCTAAAGCCAACAAGCAGCTTTTTTTTTTTTTTTCTTTCCGTGAATGTCAGTGGGCCATGGCAAAGGAAGAAAGCTGTGATTTACGCATCTTGGAGCACAAGTACCCTTATTCAGCAGCAAGAATGTTCCAGCTTCTAGATGGCGGGACAAGGCGGTAGGTAGTGAAAGCCAGCCGGTGTTCAATTATGGTAATTAAAGCCCTGGTATGAATGGTGTGAATAGCCGAGTAGTGGTGAGGCCTTGAAAAGCATCGTGTTTATTCAAAGAGGAGATGGAGTTCCTACTTAATTATTAAGGTGATCGACTTTGAGAAACAGAATTTGGTAAAGCGATGAAGGACGTAGGTCTGGTTTATTTCTCACACGCAGTTGTAGGTTTACTTGGACATATTTACATTTTGAGCCTTTGGCAATTCAACCTTCTCCATCCAAAGGGAAAAAAAACTGCTCACACAAAAAGATCAGGGTTTAAGAATGCTACCAGGCAAAAGCCTTCTTGTAGGAATTTTTAAGTGCTCATATGAGACTGTTTTCCACATACAGTCTGCTGCATTGTCTCAGTTTAAATCAAACACTAGTATGTTTCCCCAGTGTGCAGGCCGAGAACGCAACAATCGCATTCTTTAGCCGTGAACCAAACATGCTGTGTATTTTTGGATGTGAGCGATGACTTTTTTTTTTTTTTTTATTGCTTTGTAGTGCTGATGAGGTGCAAACTGAGTTGGTATAGGACTGAGCTGTGCAAATGCAATGTTTTTTGGCTTTTTGGAAAGATGAGCGAAATACATCCACTAAAAATATAAATGTAAAATTCTACTTGGTTTCCAAACTGATCTAGGGCCACTGAGGGCCACAATCGTTATTGCTGGTCCCAAATTACTGGATAGAAATGCGAGGGTTGCATCTGGAAGAGCATGTGGCGTAAAACCTGTGCCAAGTTGAATATGTAGATCTGATTGTCTGCTTTGGCAACCCTTTAACCGGAGCAGCTGAAACAAACAAACAACATTGCAACCATTGCAATTATCTAGGGGAGTAACAATGCATCGAGATGATGTGCTGCATGGAAATGTCCAATTTACATTGTGGAAATCCGAATTCTATTTGTGACTTTGCACCGTTTGAATGCCAAATGACCCAATGTGTGCATCCCCAGAGTTAGATACGGAGCGCATGATGGTCACATGATTTTGATATTTTGTGTAGCATTATCAGAAATCATCCGCTCGTAACATGATCAGTGCCTCCGGATCATGACGAGCGCATTAGCTACGCCTGTTCAACTGAATGTTAATGAAAAAACCTAATCAGCCAATCACATAACAGCAACCCAATGCATTTAGGCATGTAAGTATGTTTGTGATGATCTGCCGAAGTTCAAACCGAGCTATGGGGAATAAAGGGCACTTTTAAGTATCTTTGAATGTTGCATTGTTGTTGGTGCCAGATGGGCTGGCCTGTGTATTTCTGAAACTGCTGATCATCTGGGATTTCCATCTCAAGGATTTGAAAAAGTGAGCCACAGTTCTCTGGGTGAAAATGCCTTGTTGATGCCAGAGGTCAGGGGGAGAATAGCCAGAGTGTTTCGAGCAGATAGAAAAGCAATAGTAGCTCATATAACATGTTGTTTCAACCGAGGTCTGCTGAAGAGCATCTCTGAGCAGTCAACACAATGAACGTTGAAGCAGATGGGCTACAGCAGCAGAAGACCACGACGGGTGCCACTCCAGTAAACGAATGACTGGAAACCGAGGATACAATTCACATGCGCAGTTGGACAATAGGATGGGATGGGGAAAAACAATGCCTGATCTGTTGACATTCAATTTCTGCTGTAACATTCAGATGTTAGGGTCAGAATTTGGCATAAACAGCGTGAAATCATGGACACATCCTGACTTGTATTAATGGCACAGGCCATGGTGGTGGGGTAATGGTGTGGGAGATGTTTTCTTCGCACACTTTGGGCCCCTTGGTACCAATCGAGCAAGGTTTAAATGCCTGACTATTGTTGCTGATCATGTCCATTCCATGTCGAGCAGGATAACTGGTTTCTTGAACATGACAATGAGATCACTGTACTCAAATTTCCTCCACATTTACTAGATCTCAATCCAACAGAGCGGCTTTGGGATGTGGTGGAACAGGAGGTTTGCATCATAGACGTGCAGCCAACAGATCTGCTGCAACCGCGCGATGCTGTAATGTGAGCATGGACCGGAGGATCTCTGAGGATTGTTTCCAGCACCTTGTTGAATCTATGTCACAAAGAATTAAGGCAGTTCTGAAGGAAAAAGGGGGGCCAACCCAGTACTAGCACGGTGTATCTAATTGAAGCTGCCAGTGAAGGTGTATGGGCACACAAACCACATCATGGCTGTTACAAAGGAGCTCTTCAGTTGGTCTTGAACAACACCTGCCCTGGAGCCTTTTTTTCCCCTCATTATCTGAGCTTTTGATGTTTTAATCAATAATTTTCTCCAGATCAACCATTCTGTTTTATGTATTTATTTATTCTTAAGATATGTTGAGCCTGTAGCACATTTTATTTCCAGTATTAAACCTCCGAGTCAAAAATGATTCTCACTCAGATTATATTAAAACTTCTGTTGGTGGCGTCTTATCAGTGCTTTCCGTTCGAGCCTACTCCTTGCTGTGCAGGTGCGAATGTGTTACATCAGTTCATCACAGTAATTGTGGTATGAGCAAAAATAGATGCCTCACTTGTAATTTGTACGAAAGAAGAGGTTTATTTTGTTGTTTGAGGGTGTACCTGGTGCTGAAACAACTCACAGAGGAGCATAAACAGAAGGGGTTTGGATATCTGCAAGAGAAATTTGAGAAAGGTGAAAATTTCTTAAAGAGAATCATTACTGGTGACAAGACATGGGATCATTACTTCGAGTCTGAGAGTAAACAGCAGAGTATAGAGGAACGGAAACATCCTCAATTGCCGACTAAGAAAAAGTTCAAAAGCCAAAAGGCCAGTATTATAAAATTATCTGGAAAAAGATTCAACAATCAACAGTGCTCGTTACAAGTGAGATGCTTATTGAAGAGCTGGTGAGGTCAACTATCCAAGGGCGTTGTGATCTTGCATGACGATGCATGTCCACACACTGCTGACACTCTTCGTTTTGAGGTGTTGAAGCATCCTCCCTATTGTCCTGATCTTGTCCATAAGAGTTTAATCCATTTGGTTCCCTGAAAGCAGCCCTACAGGACAGAGGTTCACTTCTGATGAAGAAGCGAAGACAGTAGTGCATTCGTGGCTCGCAGCTCAGCCTAAAACATTTATAAGGAGGGAATACGAAAGCTTGTTGACAGACGGGCAAAGTGTATCGAAAAGCAATGAGGTTATGTGGAAAAGTATGATGTATTTGTCTTTTCTAAAAGTTACAATTATTTAACCATTAAAATGATAGTAAATTATTTTAAATGTTATTATTAATTTATCTATTAAAATAAATTCTACAGCCAGAGTGCAGGTAATTTTTGACTCATATAGGACAGAAATGATTGTATATGACAATCATTTTTCATAGAAATTTTGTTCAAAATATTTTCAAGAATCAAATTGACCCAGTTGGGAACTGAATCATGACAACAGTGCATTATTATACGCCTATAGTGAATCACCACCTCCTCGGCAGCGGTTTTCCATCATCATATTTCTGAACAATGAATGAAAGTTTGAATGTGTTTTCAACCTACACACACTAAAGTCACTGATTTTTCTTTTTGCTTTTTTCTTCCCGTTTTTTCCCTTTTTTTTTATTTAATTATGTTCTGTGAGAAAATGAAACAAGCTAAGTAGGAAAAAAAAAACGTGTTAATTTTGCGGCATACAGCCGTTGATGGAGATGTGCAGACAGACTGGAATATCTGAGTGCCGTTACAGAGAAAAGTCTTGTTACATGTCTTGTATCTTGAGGGGTGATGAGCTGTGCTAGAGGAATTGAAACACTACAGATGTACATCATATGTCAGTGGTGGATGTGTATAAATATTCAATTCAGTTTTATTTATATAGCGCTTTTAATATCCGGTCACTGTCGCAAAGCAGCTTTACAGAATCAAAAAAAAATTATGGAAATGAGTTTGGAATGTGTGAGGAAATATGTATAAATCATAATGATCAGATTGTCCGTGATGAGTAAGCCGAGAGCGGCGGTGACAAGAGGAAGAAACCTTGAGGAGGAGATGACAAAAGGAAGAAACCTTGAAAGGAACTAGAACTGATCTTCATTTGGGTGATATCAAAAGGATGTAGAGGAATTGATCAGCAGTTTAAAATTTCCAAAGCATTTCAATAATATTTATTGACAGTTTTTAACTACGTTAAACATGTGCACGATTAAAACTTTTAAACTGTCCTTTTATATTTTCTTGTATTTGTATGCAAACAAAAATTTAATCAATCTTTAGTGAATCTTCATTTGCACACTGCTGGACTTTAAATAAATGTAATAGCACTGATTGCGCTGTCGTAAGTGGCTCTCAGTTCAGGTATTTTTTTCCGTCTCCCACAACCAGTGTTTTGTCTCATAGTATCACTTCACATTACTGCTTTTTATTAGAGCCACTGTTTCGTAACATATGAGACACACTGGTTTTAGATTTCCGCTGGAAGAATAAAAATATACTGATCTGTTCATTCATCGTTCCTGTTCTTTCCTTTTTTTTGGAGCCGTGATGTGTCGCGTTTTTGTTTCCTTTTCTTCCGCATACTCTGTCCATACAAAGCAAACTATCGCGTTGATTGGCTCTGTTCAGTGATGCGTATAGCCCTGGCTACCTCCAGGGAAATGAGCTAGAATACTTGTATATTAATATTCTCATTTATCAGAAAAGCATCAGTGTCCGGATAGAACAGTCACCCGGTCCGGATCCGGACCGCCGTCTGCCACTTTTTGATGCCTGCTGGAGCCTATTCCAGGAGACTCCTGGACTGGGCGAGCACACAAAACAAACGCACATTAAAAGCAATTTGCCTAATCTGTATGTCTTTGGAGTGTGTCTCCGGAAACCGGAGTACTCCGCGCACACAGAACCGAGACAGGAATCGAACCCTTGACCCTGGTGATGCGAGGCCACAGTGTTAACCACTACGCTACCGTGCCGCCTTTTGTGAGCTCACGATTCTAAATGTGAAGCTGTCCAAGAATTTAGACGTTACATTATAAGCTGTAGAGATTTGCTGTGGGGTCATGTGACAGCATTTGGATTGCAGGTTTTTAACACTGGTGCCGTGAATGTATTTTCTTCCTTGATGCATCCGGATATTTACATTTTTTATTTTTATTTTATTGTTTTGCCCAGTGGTTTTTACTTTGCAATAGAATATATATATATATATATAGGCTATAGAGTGAGGCTTGTGCTCGACAAGGGGAAGTGCTGCTAGTTTGTAGCATCAGAAGAGCCATCATATGAAAAGCCCACACCCCGTCAGGGTCCTGAATTAAAGATGAGAAGGGCTTCGCCGCTCAGAATTCCAAATTGAAACGCTGACACATTTCATTTTCTTTTCCTCTCCATCTCTCTCTCTGTCTGTTTTATTTTGCCCTCTTTTGTGTGTTTTGTCTAGGCGGAGGCTTGTTTGCGCTGTGTGAAATGTTCATGTGTAAAGTCAGGTGCTTGAGAGGATGGATTTGGGTCAAATATAGCTATCAGATACACACCTGCATTGCAGCAACAGGAGCAGCCACAGCAGGTGTTGAGGAGAACAGCCTAGAGAGGCATTTATTTCCATTTAGCGTTTGTAATGGTGCACTTGTACAGTATGTCTGAACAAAGGAGGACTGGATGAAAAATAAACAGGATTTTTTTTTAACTTACTCTTGTAGAATTTGAGCTCTAGTATTTATGTTGTGGAAGAACCACCATGGTACATGAAACCCTGCCTGTGGGAATCTACAGTGGCTAGTTCACTAGCTAGCTAGTTAAGCTAGCATCACTTTGATTTTTTTCCCCCCCTTGGCCAGATATCACAAATTAAACTATAAACATGCAAATAACTTACTGATTTGTAGATCCAAGAGTAGTTCTGAAGAAAAACAGCAAGTTGGGAATGTGATAGTTTGTTTCATACAACAAAATAATCTTTAATTAATTAGCAAATCTGGCTGACTAGCTAGCAAGCACCATTGGTGATCTCTTGTTTGCTAGTTCTGATGAAGATGCCAGCGCAAACATAAAATACAGACACGGCAGATATTTTTTTATTTGATTTGTTGATCTGTCATTAATCCAAACGCTCGATGCGGTTCTAGTCTCACAAGCTTACTATATATAAGTATATAAGAGTATAACTCAAGTTTATACATACACAGTAAATAGTTGATTGACAGACATGGCAAATTAGCAACCACAGATCTTACGTTACATATGTATATTTTTCGTAAAACAAATGTATTAATTAAAAAACTTAAATTATTGTACAGTAAGTCCCCTACATTTGGTCCGAAGAGATCATTCATGAGTCCAATTTGTTCCAGTCCAACAAACATAAGTCCAAGTCCATCAAACATTGTCTACGTACTAGGATACTAACACAATTTGCTATTCGCAGTACATCACAGTACGGTGTTCTTTAGAATCGTGCCGATGGTTGAACAATTCATGTTAAAAGAATGAGCAATGTCTGCCATCTTTTCACCTCGCTCCATTCTTACTTTATCTTTTATTGCTTGACGCTTCTTAGCGGTACAAGCTTTATCGCTGCTGTTTTACACGTATGCGTTCGGACATTCTGGGCTTGTACTGCACTTGCAAACGCTGCACGCTGCACACGTGACAATGTACACGGGACATGTGATCTAACTTCCACAACTGAACATACGCGAACGCATGTTCGTATCTTCGAACGTTCATAACTCGAATGCTCATACGTAGGAGGCTTGGTGTATTTTCTGAATTCTTCAGTTTCATTCTTCATATAATTTTGATTTCCTAATTTATTTTAAATGTAGAGGAGAAATGTAGCTCATTCAGGGCCCAGCATCAACATCTTGAAAAGCAACTCCCAGGTTTCCTCTTGTTTCATTTGTGTTGGCACCGTTGTGCTGTATCAGGGGTATAGCACCAGATTTTGAGCTCCTGGCCACAGTAGTGAGAAACACTGTCTCTGTCACATGAGCTTAATCAGCTAGCTATGACAAATAACAACATGCTGCACTGAGCAAATCGACTCCTGTGCTGTTCTAGCATCAAATACTCATTCTTTCAGGCATATCAGGCTCACGTGTTCAGAATGAAACTGGGCAGAAATAAACTGCTCTCACGCTTTCTGTCTCTCTCTCTCTCTCTCTCTCTCTCTCTCTCTCTCTGGTGCATACTGGGAGGTGGTGTGAGAGCAGCGTGTGGAGCGTAGTGTGAGAGCGAATGAGCGTTTTCAAATCTTTTTAAAAACTTTCTACCACTTTTGAGCTTTTTTTTTCTAAAGCACAAAAATAAATAAATATATGAAACATCTAACAATAGCGAGCACTTGGCGTAATTTGTTTAATCCGCTGTTTTGTGGAGCGGGATTAAACAAGAGAGGAAATTGTCTCAATTCGGTAAGATAGTGAGCAGTATGAGAATGGTTTCTCTTAACTGTAAAAACCCTGCTCTGAAGCTTGTCGTCTTCTTCAGGCGTACAGTGCTCATGTTTCGTAGTGAGTCCACTCTGGACATCTCATTCAGATCAGACTTGAGGGAAAATCATACATGCTGTACGGCAGCACTGGGAGCATGAGGTGCTTCGAATGTGGGGACATTGGGCACAAAACGTTCAGCTGGCCACATAGAGCACGGGTCAGGCAGGAGGCTGGGCCTAGTGGGGTCAGGGCAGAGGTGCAGGATGGAGCGGGCTCCAGTGTGGAGCATATAGGTGGTGTGGTGCAGGATGGAGCGGCCTCCAGTGTGGAGCATACAGGTGGTGTAGTGGTGCAGGATGGAGATGTAGTGGTGGAGGATGGAGATGTAGTGGTGCAAGATGGAGCGAGCTTCAGTGTGGAGCATATAGGTGGTGTAGTGGTGCAGGATGGAGGTGTGGTGGTGCAGGATGGAGGTGTGGTGGTGCAGGATGGAGGTGTGGTGGTGCAGGATGGAGCGAGCTCTAGCGTGGAGCAGTCAGGTGCTGCAGAGGGGCAGCATGGGGGCCAGTCCACTGCAGAGAGCAGTGTAACGACCGATGGTGAGCAGACAGGAGATGCATGAACAGACAGTGAACAGATGACAGTAAATAAAAAACGTGGGAGGCTAAATGATGGGTCATACAGGGAAAAAAGGCCTGGAGAGCCCAGAGTGAAAAAAAAACACACAGAACACTCAGGAAGGTTTGGTTTCAGAAGGGGACTCAAACACTGTAAGGGAACCAGTCTCACTGGGGGAGTTAAATAACATGGGTGGGGCAGGCAGTGTGGATGAATCAACATCTCTCTTAGAGCAAGAAGACGACTTTTCTGATATATCAGATATCATTGTGTCATGTTTTGGGGAGATCAACAGCTCTATACACTTGATGATATAGATGAATATCTAAAGAAAACTTCAATCAACCAAAAATCAGTCAACCAAAAATCAATCAACATTGAAGACCATTTAACAGATGTTAAAAAATGTATAGCATTGGTAGTAAAATTAAAGTGCACTACAAATTATGATCTTCTGAGCAAAAGAAAGAGATGACGCTTACAAAATCACATAGCGAAATGGCGACGGTCTCATGTAAAAGAGAAATAAACACATCATACTGGGTGCTTTCGGTTCTCTGTAATGCACTTTACATCTGTTTCTCCTTTCTTCTTTTACTTTATCTAATGGATAATTTAAAAATAGGGTCCTTAAACATGAATGGTGGCAGAGATGGAAGAAAAAGAGCAGTAGTAGGAGACTTTATAACACCAAAGATCATTAATGTCTACCTACAGGAGACACATAGTGACCAAGCCAATGAGACTGGGTGGGCCATGTGGTGGGAAGGGAAACTTTTCCAAAGTCATGGTTCCAACGTCAGTACTGGTGTGGCGATACTTTTTAATAAAGCAGTGGGCATGAGCGAGGTTGAAGTTACAGAATTAGTGAAGGGTCAAGTTTTAATGGTAAAAGAAGAAATAAAAAACAAAGTTTTTACTTTTTTAAATGTGTACGCCCCTAACAATGGTAGTGAGAGAATCCAACTTTTTAATAGAATAAAAAATACAATACAAAGAACTGGAAATAAATCCACAATAGTAATGGGAGGGGACTGGAACTGCACAGTAGACTTCACGCTCAAGGAGCTCATTAAGCAGAATGGACTGGTTGATGTGTGGAGGGGAAAAAAAAACCCTAAATATAAGAAAATACACGTGGGTCAAAGTTAAAGATACAAAGATCACTGCAGCACAACTATTCAGGTTATATATCCCCAAATCCCACAGAAATAATTTCCACTAGGGATGTACCGATACCGGTATCGGCCTCGATACCACATTTTCTAAAGTACT
>JAQMYL010000003.1:19670046-19712917 GCA_030014365.1 Clarias pachynema | reverse complement strand
TCGGTATCGGCGAGTACTGAAATGCAAGTACTCATACTCGTACTCGTTTTCCAAAAAAGTGGTATCGTCGCATCCCTACACACAACTGTTCGTGATTAACCTTAATGAAATGGACTTATCAACAACAACACAGTTTTATCAGTCCGTACTTAAAACCTGGACTGGAATCACCAAGATCAAGAATGTGAGGAATGAAATGGAGTGGAAGGCGGCAGACGAACTGTGTATAGAAACTTGACTAAAATCAAGCTGTCTAATGGAGAGACTCTTGGGCAAGGTAATATCAGCAATGCCCTAGAGAGCATCAGCAGCCTGCCCTACCTTTATCCATATGCCAAGCAGCTGAAAACCTTCAGCAAGAGGAAGGAGTCCTTCTGTCATTCAAAACACCTGTTCTAACAACTTTTGAGGCTGCCTCGAAGAGAGCGCTGTATTTAACGTGTGTTAAGGTCGTGCACAGAGGCTCCTTGGCTGGAGTAAGGGACACAGTGGTCAGAGTGGCTGACGCCTGGCTCATCCCCACGAGGACACTGGAGGTCCCTGTACAAACCGCCCAAAGAAAAGCGCACAGCCGATCTACAGTGGCGGATAGTACATGGGGCTGTGGCCACGAACAGACACGTGGCGCACATGGACCCTATTAGGGGCATAGAGTGTCTCTTCTGTGGGAGGGAGGAACAGTAGACCACCTGTTCTTAAAATGCAAAAGATTGGGAAGGCTGTTTTCTCTGCTTAAAACCTGGACAAATGAGTTAGGAGTGACATGGACTGAAAACCTAGACATAGATGGGCCAAAGTATAAACCAAATGACAAATTTGTCACTCTATTAAACTACATTATAGGCCAGGCAAAACTCTTATTCTGGCTCACCAGAAAAAAACAGAATGCAGGGGGGTGGCACACGATGCTGAAAGAACGCTGATAGCCTTGGTTAGAACAAGACTAAAAGTTGAGTTCGCCTTCCTAAAGATGACCCACAGACTACCAGAGTTTGACCAGATGCTCCATAGACAGGGGGGGTGGTTTAACTTTCAACTTTTAAAATAAATGTGAGATCCTTTTTATCGCCTTTTTACCTGTATTTTATGTGCTGGTTTTATATACTAGGTGTATTAATGTATCTTTTCGTCCCTTTTAAACATTGCCCTAATACACCAGCTCAACACTGTATATACTTAAGCATTTTTAGTTTCAACCTTTTCATCGATCTATTTTACTGAATTTACTTCCCATTGAAAGTCCCATTGCTAGGCTCGTTTTTGTGCCCTTTTATTTATCTATGTATAGCCTTTTTTATTTTATTGATTATTTGTCTTTAGATGAAGGAGAAAGAAAATGTGAATACAAAAACTTAAAACTTGTAAAATAAAGGAACGTTAAAAGTCAAAGTTTCTCTCTCTCTCTCTCTCTCTGTCTCTCTGCTTTTTTTTCTGAAATCTTTTATTGTATAGCACTCTATATCTATTGCCTGAGGGTCCGTCACAGATTAGTTTGAACGTATACTAAGTGGCGGCGGTTCCATTACTGACCACAGCTCATTACATAAATTGTGCAACTAATTGAAGGTTCTCTATAGAGCTCTTTCAGTCACAAGATCCACAATCAAAACATTCTGGCAATCAGTCAGATCACAGATGATACCACCAAGACAAATATTCATGAATCGCTGGCTAAATTGTCCCCCATGGAATTTATTGACCATGGGATGAGAGGCCAGATGTTGAGAAACTTCAGTTACTGGATGTTATTTTTATCTAGCTCCAGCTGTTGTTTACAGCACTTTTGAGGACGATGCACTGGTAATGCAAGTATATTTTAGAAATGTACAGCTCTTTGATCAGGTCACGATTTTAAACGTAGGTTTAACTGTAATCCTTAATAGTTTAAGGTTAAACTACCATTTATTGAAAATCGAAATATTGTTAAAGCAGAATATTACCAACACGGAATCACCCCCGCTGGATGGCTGATGACCTCAAATCTCTCTTTTTTTCCTTTTTTTTTTTTTTTGTCAAAGGAATGCTGAAAAATCTGTCTTTTGAGGCTTTTGACCTTAATGTGTTGTTGCCTTTCTCATGCACTACAATAGTCCTGTATTGTAAAACAGAAGACAGGTTGCCAGACAAAATGGAGGCTGGCTTAGGATCTGGATCTGAGCAGTCTTGTATAAAAATAAATAAATAAATAAATAAATGTTTGCTTGAGTATGTTTTTCATTTAGCCTTATTTAATGACAGTTGTTGTTTTTCGATTTCAGGCCAACCTGAATGACTCTCATAACCAGATGGTTGTGCACTGGGCTGGAGAGAAGAGCAACGTCATCGTAGCTTTGGCAAGAGACAGCGTCGGCGCCACCGACCCCAAGAGCAGCTCGGTGAGTGTGTGTGATTGTGCTCAAAGCTGACACGTCGCCACTCTCTCTCCGTGGCCGAGTGTCATGACGTTTCTTGCGAGTACTCTTCAGTGGAGAGAAACCCTCACTCATGCAGGTCTACTACCCAGTGAAACCGTGAGAGAACCGGGGCTTCATCTGTTCTTCATCTCAGATTGTAGAGGTCTCGCAGGTCTCTCCCTGTCCTGTTCAAGCCACACTTTTATCTACACTGCTTGGCATCTTTTGTTTTTTCTCATGAAGTTGACACAATGCCAGCTTGTCTGGCACAGCGGAGGAGCTGCTTTTGAATCAGCAGGAGCCATGGTGACAAATGCTGCTGTTTAACGGTTTATTCGTTACTTAAAAATGCTGCATTGCCAGTTATTTACAGCTTTCCTGCAGAAGGTGCACCATATTTGCACAACTCTTATTGGAGTATGAAACATTTATGTCGGTTTGGGACTCAATATACAGTATTTTATGATGACAGTTGGTGCAAATGTTTTTCATATGCTGAACCAAACTTAATATTCCAGTGATTTTAGAAAAAGTTCATTAATACTAGGTTTGCAAGTTTCACAGATTTTCATTAACCGGTAGTCAAACGTTAACAATCAACAATCAGTTAATTATTAATAATTAATGACAACCCAACACACATTTCACTAAGTGTTATGAACAGTAAGTCCCCTACTTATGAACTTTCCAAGATATGAACATGCGTTCGTGCAGGTTTAGTCACGGAAGTTAGATCACATGTCCAGCATACACGTGCACGCACGTACAAGCCCAGGATGTCCAGAAGCAAGAGTAGAAGCAGCGGCAATGAAGCTGGTACTACTAACAAGCGCCAAGCTATAACGTTGAAGACAAAAGTGGAAATAACATACTAACTAAATGACAGAATCTGTATAAGAGCCTCTCCTAAATGTTGCTGCATCTGCTAAATCCTCCAGTAATGCAGCTGAAACCCTGCTCAGTCGCTTCTTTTGACGTAACTGAATGGGTCGTATTGTGACAAAAGCGCATGCCAATTATAAGATTATGCGATCTCTGGAGGTTTACATTAGCGAGCTTCCTTATGCATACGTTTACACTAACTCTTGAGCATTTGTAGGATGTGAACTAACCAGAATTCATGAATACTAACTTTTTTTTTTTTGGTAAAACTCCTGCAAACAATGTAGAAGTTTATTTTTTTTTTTTTTAAATTTGCTAAATAAGGTTTGTATGCGATAGGATATGACGGTACTAGAGAAGCTCATTTGTTTCTGCAGTATAAAAAGTTTCAAGCATAACTCGCACCCAGTCGCATGAAGGTTTTCAGTAAAACGGCATGATGCCCGCCTTTCACGATTTGCTCCTCTTCACTCGTCTGTCTGCAGAATCTCCGCATTACTCACTTTAACAGTTTCGCAGTTACATGTCAGGAAATCGCAGAGCTGCCGAGCTATAGAGTGCTGACCTGTGCTCATAACAACATATTCTGTCTTTATTGGAGTCTATCAGTCTGAAAAGCTCCATCTGCTTTTCAGTCTCTGCGTCTGACTTTGATTATATCATCCAAAAGCATATCAGACAGTGACACAGTGTTCCCTCGTGCGGTTCAGCTCTGTTTTTCATCTTGACCACAAGAAGTGCTGCTTTGTCTGGGTTCGGGGTTGGAAATTTACGCAGAATGCGTAAATTTAATGACATCGCGTCTTCAAACAATCATGGTAGTAATCAACACACAAGCTGGCGATTAAGATTTCCAGAAGCATGAGGCTGAGTAGGACTTAAGAAACTTAAATTCCCAATACAGTTAAACCTTGGATTGCGAGCGTAATTTCCAGTTCCGGAAGCGTGCTTGTATATCAAAGTGAATCTCCCCCATAAGAAATCATGGAAACTCAGATTATTCGTTCCAGAGCCCAAAAATATTAACATAAAAATAATTAATACAACATATAACATATTATTATAGCTGAACTGGCTGCCACCCAACACGCTGTATAAATGCAGATCATTTCCTGCTATCTGTTTCACCCAAATGATGATGGGTTCCCTATTGAGTCTGGTTCCTCTCAAGGTTTCTTCCTATTACCATCTCAGGGAGTTTTTCCTTGCCACTGTCGCCCTCGGCTTGCTCACCAGGGACAATCTGCTCATTTTGATTCATACACATTCACATTCCATACAAACTTAAATAATTCTTTTGATTGTGTATAGCTGCTTTGAGACAATGTGAATTGTTAAAAGCGCTATACAACTAAAATTGAATTGAATTGAATATAAAGTAAAAATAAAACTAATTATCCTGAGATGAATCGTGGCTGAAGTAAGATGAGAAAGGAGAGGAGGAGAGGCAGTGACTTTCTCAAATACACACACAAACACACACACACACACACACACACACGTGGACACACACACACACACACACACACACGGACACAATGTTATAGAAAACCGTACGCGTGTGCACGGATGTTGACTATACGAGGTGATGCACTGAGACTGAGCATGGGAGACGATTACCCACAATCCCACTGCATGAGAGAGAGAGAGAGAGAGAAGAAACATTGGCTTAGTTGTGATCACGTCACGCTCGGCAGACAAAGCATATACGTACTACTCGTATGTCAAGACCTCGCTCGTTTATTAAGTTAAAATTTTGCAAAGCACTCTCAGACCAAGTTACTCACAATCCAAGGTTTCACTGTATTTATCACATGAAAGAGAGTGCACTGGAAAAAGAGAGACAAAAATGCATTTTAATCTGTCTGTGTGAAAAAAAGCATTAAAAAAAAAAGTCTGGTGAAGGACAAAAAAGAACGTGCCACTCTAGCTGCAGTAGTTCCAGCAATAACGATTAGCCTGTTTCAGCGTAAAAGCAAAGCCCTGAGAATGAGCTGGGGTATCATGCAAGTATCTTTGCTTTCCAGGAAAAATCCAACGCGCCACATGCAAAAGAATGGAGTTTAAAAAAAGTGTACCCTTGACTAGGATTTGTTTACATGAGTGAGTTTTCAGACGCCACAGTGAAATGAGGAAGGTAATGAAGAGGAAGTTCCCTGTCACCAACTTACTGGTTTAAAGTAACTTCAGTATTTGTATTTGCAGAATCATATCTTCTCTGATGTATTGTAGAACTAAGCCTAAGGCAGGAAGAGGAATTCAAGAACAGTGATTTGACTTAACGACTCTAATTGTCTTCACACGGAAAATGGGGGGGAAAATGGAGCGTGAATATAAAGCATGCTGTAATGAAGGAGGAGCTAACTTATTGTACGATTTCATATTATTATAATATTGTTATACCACATTATTAGCGAAATAGTATTGCTGTAAGGGAGTACAATAAATCAAACACGTTCGGTAATGGGAGAGTGAATCACAGATGAGAAATTGAAAAAGTAGATCGGGTAAAGATTGTGTTTTGTCCTAAAACTTAAATTCCCAATATTTATGACATCAGACAAGAGAGACTTGTCTAATCTGGAAAAAAGGACAGAACCAGAAGAAGTATAAATATTGTATTTCTTTTTCTTTTTTTATTTATACACTGTTCTTTCTGTAACAGAAATTTCCCCACTGTGAGACGAATAAAGGTATTATCTTATGTTATCTTATATAACGACTCCAGCACGTTAAAATTCACTTATACCACTTCCGTGCTGTTATTTCAGCGGTGGAAATATGACCTAATCGCAGTAAAAACGTCCAGTTCAGCTTTTCTAATTAATATCTATTGATTCAGGTGTTTGTTTACATTGAGCAAGTAGCTTAAAAAAAAAGAACTTTTTTTTTTTTTAAAGTAGATTATTAAATTCGGCACATAACTTTTTCAATATTTTGATTTCACTTATGGTGCAGGTCAAACTTCAGGCATATATGTAAGTACTGCACAAGTTTCAATAAATTGTCAATTTAAGGCACATCCACCACTTACTTAGTTTGTAATCTTGCACATAACTGCTTATCATCTCGATCTACTCGATATTTTGATTTAATTTATGGCACATGTTTAATCTTGTTAATTTCTGTTCAGCCAGTTTTGCGTGATGCTGTGACAAAATCTGGCTGGACAGACATACAGACAGAACATTTTCTTAAACTGGTTTGTAAATAAGCCTGAAAACACAAATTGGATTGACGAATAAGAATCTGCCAACACAATAACCATCAAGTAGATAGGCTCTATTTGGTTAATACGTTAAGAGCTTATTTTGTAATGTAGCATAGCTATTATTGATTATTAAGTGCTGTTGAATCTCTGAATCTGAATAAAACAAGAGAAACCTGCATTACAATAAAGGTAAATACGAGAAGTTGATTGTTTTAAGGATGTACACAACACTGAAAATCTACATTTACAGGTAGTCCCTGACTTACGAACGAGTTCCATTCGCAAGTCGGATTTGTTCTCAAGTCTGACAAAGTGAGTCTTATATGCCTTTGACTTGAATATACGATGTAATGCATACAAATCCACTTGACTAAATCAACCCCCCCCCCCCACCCCCTGCCATCATGTGGCCAAAAACCATAACCGCACCTATGGAAATGAATGTCACACATTAATGTAACAGTGTCGTCTCCCCGCCTTTAAACCGGGAATCCTGGACGCCATTTTGTCTCAGAGCTGTTTTCCACTGTATTGGACTGTGCACTCTGTTTTTTGGAGGATTTTCCAAAATTCGAATTATTCACCATCAGGACAGCTTTACAGGACAGCCATTTTCTATCATCACGCTTCCGGACTGATTTATTAAAACCAGTGAGGCCGACTCATTTCTTCTGCACCCCCACACACACGCGCACACACATGTACAATATACCGGACTTTAGGTATGTTATACATTCACTTGCACACTGAAAATATTGTGGATCTGGTGCACTGCAGTGTCTAATTTTTGTACAATACTCGTGAGCTACTTCCGTTATTTGTTCGCATCTACGAATGTTCGTAGAACCGCGGTCCGTTCGTATCTGCGGAAATGTGTTACTCGAATCTTCGTAAGTCTGGGACTACCTGTACATGGACCATATTTCTCAGATTAAAATCGTTCCTATTTGAGATTCCATTTATTCTACAATCTAACTTTTTTTGACATGTGCCAAGTGCTACTGCCCACTGTGAAGCATTTAATCTGTGAGAAATACAACAGGAGAATGAGAAGTAGTAGTAGTTTTCTCCAGTTTTGAGGTTAGTTTAGGCTTCCCACCTTTTTCTATATAGGCATGTTGCCTTCTTCGTTATGGTTGCTTACAAGCATCCAGTCTAAGGTTGAATGCTTTACTATGTGTGAAATAGTGAGTTAAGAGACCCAGTGGATGAAAGCAGAGACAGGTGGGAGAGGGTGGTTTTCACTTTCCAGATCAGAAATGGTAGCGAAATTTCCTTCCTGGAAACTCGTCACGCCACCTAAGGTTACCCCGACATGGGGCAGACATGCGCAGAAAGAATATATTTATTCCAAATAAAAAAGAAACGATCTGATCCACTGTTTACATGGCTAATATTTACCTGTTGAACAGACGATCAAAGGTTTCACCGCACCTCTAACTGCAGTCGTGCTGGATTGGGTCACACCGCTCCGGCTGAGTTGTTTACGCCAAGTGATTTTTATTCCGATTGAGCAATCCTTCCCATTATTAGTGGAATATTAGGGTCCATGTAAATGCATTTAATGTAATCATAAATGGATAAATAGTAGAGCATGTCATTATTTAATAGATAAATCTTCTTGTACTTCTTTCTGTACATCTAAACCATTGTGATTAAAACGGTTTTCATTTTGACTGAAAGAATTGTCGAGTTTTCTTTTAATCTCTTTTCGTTTTTATTTAAGCATAGCCGTCTAAATTAATGTAAAGTAAATGATTTAATGACGTGGTTATTGCACGCACAGCATTATCTGACTCCGCTCCTCCTGACTACAGAGGAAGGATTTTTCCGGCGGTTTTCCGTCAGTTCGTCATGCCTCCCCAAAATACCTGTGGTGCGTGAGAAACACTCCTCATGGATTCTCTGTTTAATCCATTTAAGCAACCATGAGCACACACAAACGACGCATTCTTGAGAGTTCTTCATATGTAGAAAATCAGTTTGCGCCATGTAACGCAGTGGACATGATGGAATGTGCAGAACATCTAATATATTGTGAGTAATGGATGTTACACAGCACAATATGTAACCATGAAATTATAAATAGGACTAAAGATGATCACTCTTTAATAAATAAAAGATGGTATATATATATATATATATATGTATATGTGTATATATATATATATATATATATATATATATATATAAATTATTATTATTATTATTATTATTATTTTTTTTATTTGTAGTGTAAGAGAAAATAAAGCACTGACACTGGAGACTCCTTCCATGTTATACAACCTTCTTCAGACAACCTATGTAACAGTTTCAACGATATCATGAACTTATTTGTTCCATAATACATTTTGAAATTGTTCGAATATTATTATATTGGAGCATCCATTATACAAGTTCCTGTTAATTAGGCGTTATTGTAGTAATTATAAGTGTTGACCCTTACACAGTTTTTTTTCTTTTCTTTTAAACACCAATGTCTGTTTGTTTTTTCTTCTTCTGTTGTTTATTTTAATGTTGTTAGTAGCCTACTATATGTAGTAGACTACTATAAGTGAGTTTTGTTAAAATTGTGCGCAGTTATAACTATATTTAATTGCTGTTTTCCTACTTTTCCCGCAGGTTTACGTGTCGTATGATTATGGAACCACTTTCTCCCACATATCGGATAAATTCGACCTGCCTAGTGGGAGCGGCAAGCAGGTGATCTCGCAGTTCTACCACAGCCCTGCTGATAACAGACGCGTGAGTATACACTTCCGCTATTCTGTATACTTCTGCCATCAAATCCTACATATGGGCCTTAAAGCACTCATGAGTGAGAACCGTTCAGGTTGTTTTGATGTGTGGGTGACTGCTGTGGCCCATCCTTCTCTCAAGGTGTTGGAGAGAGAGAGAGAGAGAGAGAAAGATAGTGTCTGTTTGTGGCGTGGGAGCATTCTCATGAGACCCAGAGCGACAGCGTGACTAATATGCTCGGCCTTGCCCATAGCCGTCGCCCTTGGCACCCAACTTAATTGCCTGCTTCAGGGAGGAGTTGCCAGTTGCAAAGACACCTGGGAATTGAAGTGATGCTCTACTCCGTGATTCTGCAATGCGGCTCCTCAGGTCATAGTCCTGAGCCAGACCAGGAGAACTAACGATAGCATTTTGCACAATGCCGTGTTAGCGCTGTGCCATTAGGATAGCTTTCTATTTTTTATTTTAATGGATAAATTTCCTTCAATAATAACTAAGAATAATGATTATAATAATAATATAAACAAATGACCGAGTAAATAAACAGCCTGTGCATGGCAGGTTTTTTTGTTTAATAATAATAATAATAATAATAGTAATAATAAACAAAAAACCTGCCAACATGCACAGGCTGTTTATTTAATCAGTCATTTGTTTATATTATTATCATTATCATCATCATCATTTATAGTAATAAAGATATTATCATCATCATTCTTTTTCTTATTATTATTAATATTCGTTAATATTAATAATTCTATCTGATCAGGGTTCATGCAAATCTAAGATAAGCGTATTCCCTAAAGAAAAAGGCATGACTGTTCATGGACGTGTCTTTTTATAGCAGCTTGGTCTCATTAGTTTTACCTCCCTGTGGAAGTGTGTGTTTTAAATCACACATGGTCATCTGTGAGCAATGTGTTTTACTTCTTTTCTCTTTCCTCTGTCTCACTGTTCCTAATTTCCCGAGCCTTTTTTTCATCCTCCCCAATTCTTTGCATTTCCTCTCATACCGGAGTGGAAGCCGTTCTGCCGGTAGCAGGGGGAGGTTACGGGGCGAACACGTCGATACAGGATCAAACGGATGACACGGAGAGAGCCTTACAGCTGCATAATTACATATAAAGAACCATGATCCTTTAAATATATTACGAACACTTTCTTTGTAGTCTTTGTTTTTGATCTTTTGTGTTATTCTTTCCTATCCAGGTCAGTTAGAGCTAAGGTAAAGGACTGTGGGCTGAAGAGATAGAGAGAATCTCTGTGAGATTGTATGGATCACATATTTCTGTGGTGGAAATCAAATGATGATCCCAGTATAATTAAAGGATGTAAGGATGGGAATCACCAGTCACTTCCCGATACACTATCATGATACCTGGGTTCTGATTCGATAAAATGTTAAGATTTTATACATATTACATTTTGCTCTGATTTTGTTACAATTTTAAACCTTTGAAAAAGTTACGAGTAAGTAAATGTAGCCAATTCCTTATAACATTAGTTTTCTCACTTAGAAACCAAGAGCAGAATTTCAGTAATATAAACTAACTTCAAATATGAGAGATTAACATTTAACTGGTGCAAAGAGAAGCTACGTTTTAATTTAGCAGCATGTGTCTCTGTCATCCGACATAAATATTATTTCAAAACATACGTATATAATAATATAATAATCCACTTCGATGACATGGGATGAAAATGTGTAAGTAATACAGAGTGTACCACCTGTAGGGATATAAAGAACCAGTGACGTTTTACCTCCTTAAATGCCTCCAATGTCTCAAAACTCAAAACGGTTTGAGTGGCTGTGAGCATGACAGCGCGTGCGGCTTCTAATGTCTGATACATCGAGACTTGTGTAAGTGTGTACAATTAGTGAGTTGAGACTAATTCAATGACCGAGTTAGGAGAAAAATGCAGATCAGAGAATTTTAAAGTGCACGATTTTTGATAACTTAACACCATCAAAAGGTATTTCTGTTGCACCACTGTGAAGCTTCTGTGCTCTGTATCTGTTATATCTCCGGCTGATTGGCCAATCGACTGTCATGGCCAATCAAAACTGACAATCAGCCAATTCTGGTCACTGGCCGATCAACCGGGCCATCTCTATTATAAATGTAAAAATGGTTAAAAAGAAAAGTTTCAGTTTGGCGATACTCAGGTCACCACATAATTGAATTGCGATTCATAACTGAATCAATGTTTGACCATTTCTTTTGATAAGTAGTAATAAGCTCTGTCCATTGCCTGGCCAAAAAAAAAAAAGTCTAATGCTAAAAGTTTGCATTAGTGGTGGTTTAGTGGTTAGCACTGTCGCCTTGCATCTCCAGGGTCCAGGTTCGATTCCCAGTCTGGGTCGATTCCCGCCTCTGTGTGCATGGAGTTTGCATGTTCTCCCCGTGCTCGGTGGGTTTCCTCCCACAGTCCAAAGACATGCAGATTAGGCTAATCGGCGTTCCCAAATTGCCCGTAGTGTGTTGAATGAGTGTGTGTATGTGTATGTGCCCTGAGTTGAATTAGCACCCTATCCAGCCTCATGTCCTAAGTTCCCTGATAGGCTCCAGGGCCCCCGCGACCCTATATACAGGAAAAAGTGGTATTCCTGATGAGAGTAACTTTGTGTTAGACTATGATGTGCATTGTGGTCTCACTTCCACACTTTGAGTCCTGGAATGTGCCCATGCCATAAGGGCAGAGAAAACCTTGGCATAATCTGGTCATTCATTACGTTCAGGTCATCACCTGACTGTTTTTTTTCCCGACATAACATTGCTGTGGGCGCTTTGCATGATGGGTGCATGCTCTTCACTTCTTACCCTGACGCGCCCATCGCTCTGGAATAGGGTCAATCTGGACTCATCAGACCACATGATGGTTTTTTCCATTACTCCAAAGTCTAATATTTATTCTGGCTAATTGAATAAATAACTGAAGCATGTTTTTTTTTTATTTCTGTTTAGCTTCACTTAGCAAGTGGTTTTCTTAAGGCCACACAGTTGTTTTTAGTCTGCGAGTTCTCGTCACATTGTGAGAGTGGATTAAACATAGTTGTGACTTCTACTGTTGATTTATTTATTTTTTTTCTTCTCATGACTACTTCTGACCACATTTCTTCCATGAAATTTGGAGTTACACAAGATAAGCTATTTCTAGGTATTTTAATGTTGTCTTTGGTTGATGCAGGTTGATAATTTTTACCCTTTTGAAATGGAGACTTTTTTTCGTCCGAGCACGTTTGTATAAATTTCAATAATGAGCCTAGTATTTAAATAGTTGGTTATGGAAGGATTCTACATATTCTGCATGTCTCACATACTTGTGCACTACTCTATGTGCTGATTAAAACCTACTGATACTAGGTTATCAAGATTTGTGTAAACGTTGAAATGCATGGTGCGGTCTTTTTTTTTTTCTTTTTCTTTTTTTTTTGAGATGCAGATCATGACAACAGTCACACCAGCAGCAGAAAGGTTTTCTGTTGCTTGGTGTGAAAAAGCACTAAAACACTACAGTTTCGACTTGGAAACCAGACGGACAGGGATGTTTTGTCTCTGAAGTGCAGTTAAGTGGACGTCGCATATAATCCCCCAAGCGAGTGTGTGAACAATTCTGATCGTCTAGCAGCTGTGCACATGCATGCAGTAGATGTGTGGTGTGATGAGTGCAGCATATTCGCACCTTAAGTGTGAATGTGCATGTATTCCTGTTTTCCTAGGATGAACTGAATCCACCCTAACTCTGACCAGACTTACTGTAATGTGCCTTCTAAACATGAATGACTAAACTGAAATGCATGAAAACACTAATTAGCTTTACATTTCACCTCCTTCGTGTCGTCCTCAGTACCTTTTTGCGGACACCAAAAACAGTCACGTTTGGAACACCTTTGACTTCTGCAAAAGCGTCCAGAGATTCTCCGTCCCCTTCAAACCCACAGACCTGCTCCTGCACAGCAAGAAACCCAACCTGGTCCTGGGTTATGACAGTTCCCATCCAAATAAGCAGGTTTGTACCAAACGTTTAGACACGCTTGAGTGAATTCCCTGTCAGTTGTGCTTTTTTTTTTTTTTTTTTTTTTGCATTTTGAAAGCAAGGCTTTGTGTGTGTGTGTGATGAAATAGATGTTTGTTTTTTAACATGCAGGATAGCTATTTTAGTATTCTGACTCAGTAGGAAATAAACTGTGCATTAAAATGTTATATTGCAAATCTTGGGCCAGTGGCACTTGTCCAAGCTGCGTGGTGATTCATCAGTGTTAAAGCCTTTAGCTAGAAGTTTCAGTCTGATTTTGCTGTATAATGAGTCATCAGCTGGGCTTGAAAACTCATGAACTTTTATCTGCTTCTCTTTTTTTCTTTCAAAGCTTTGGAAGTCAGATGACTTTGGAGAAACATGGGTTTTGATTCAAGAACACGTCAAGTCCTATTTCTGGTAAGATCAATGGCTGTAATTAAGTCCTGCCGGTGATTGACATAAGACACTCTGTGGAACTCTCTACGGTTTTACTCCAAGAGCTTGTCCATCAAGAGCGGGAGGAGACCATGCATGTCCATTTTTTTTTTCCTTTTTTTAAAAATTCCTAGTCATCCTGTAATAATGGAATATCCTCCATCATATCAAGGAGAGGAATAAATCCACTGATGGCATAAACTTCTCATTTGTTGTTGGAAAACCTGGCAGAATGTTTTGCTTTAGGTTTTGTGCAGGTGCTTGCAAAATTGACGGAGATACTAAGGATTTTGGAGAAACTGCTGGCCCCTTAGAAAATAAATAGTGAGCCATACCGAGGCGGGACTAGGCTGCTCCGCTTAATGGTCCAATCCTTCAATCTATACGATCATATGTTGACATTTTTGGGCTAAAAAAAAGATGCAATGGAGGACCTTCGGACGCCCCTACTTAAATAATTCAGATACATAACGGCAAAACAACAAATTGGACAAGGCATTCCACTTTGCTTACATGAAAACTGCTTAAAAGTATTCTATAGAATCTGTAAAATTATTTCTTTTTATAGAAATGATATATAGCTATCATTAAAATTGCATTAAGTAAATATCGCCAACCCCTATACTGTAGGTGTGTTTATTTTCCAGATTTGATTCATCTGTACTTTATAAAAACCAATAAAAATTCCTGGTTGCTATTTAAAGCATACTTAAATACATTATTTCATATTTAAAGGATCAGGAAGCGCAGAGCGTGTTATGAACACGGCTGCTGTTCGTATCCGGCCTCTTCGCAAGGTAGTGAAAATGACCCTCAGTATTAACCACAGAGGAAGTCGATGATGTACAACATTACACCATTCAGGTAGTCAGCTGACTTTAGTTTATTGCCACATAACGTTGCTCAGCCTAGCAACCCCAGATCATAACACCGTCTCCAGACAGGCTTGTACAGTGGCCACTAGGCACAACCAATATGTGATTGAGTGAGTGTTTTAATCCTCTTATACTAGACTAGCTGTGTTTAATTGCTCACAAAAATGTACAATGCCATCTGTTAAATTTTTAAATTTTGGAATGAACAAAAATTTTTACGTGTTACCGTGATGTGCGTGGAATGAAGGTGTGAGATTGTGTTTATTAACTAGATTTCAATTGCACACTCATAAGCGCGTATCAGAAAATGTATTTAAAAAATGCCTAATGATTTTTTTTCTAGGTTGATTTATTTTGTTTTATTTATTATTTAATATAAAAAAAATTTACATAAGGGTGTTTTCTATTTAAATTTCAAAGTAGAATATTTTCTCTTCCTGTGGGCTGAAAAAAAGCCCATACGATATGTTACTTAACCCATTACAATTAAATCAGTTCATGCGTGCACAGACGCACACAAAAATCCCCAAAACCATCTTGATGTGTTCTATTTCTTATCTTACGTCCCCCTAAATAATTTTTGAGTAACTATCCTCAAAGTACAGACACGCCTACTTTACAGTTTTATTATACGTTTTAGATTAATTTGGATTTTTTTTATTTTTTTTTATTGATCAATTTTTTAAAAACTTTTATATTTTTTAAAATGTTGAAATCTTGGTGTGTTGTGCTGTTAAATTACATTAAACAAAACCATTTGTCAATCAGTTTAGATTTGTCTTTGGTATAATAATAAATAGCAACAGAAAAAAACTAAAAAATTTATTTATTTAAAATTTCTACTGTGCATGTTGTATACAGTTTGATCTTGAACTTGCGATTGAATTTGATCTTGGCATTTAATGCTGTACAGGAAGCATTTTGGAAAATTGTAATTCCCTTACACAATAACCTGCTGGCTGACATTCCACGATTATGTTTGTCTTTAACAGGCTAAAAATGGAAAGTTAAATGCCTTACTGGTTTCAGACCAGGCTGGTTTTGTTTAATTAATTTTAATGTAAGACTTTTAACAACGAAGATTGGCACAAAGCAGCTTTATAAATGTTTTTTTTTTTTTTTAAATCCAGGTATTAATTATTTTTTATGTATATATTATTAAAGATATCGATTTGTCATCAGCCTATTGCAAGTTCTGTAAAATCATTAACTATTGTATTCACATTTCTAATTCATGCCTTTCAGAATTGCGAATGCATTTCTGAAAGGCAAATTCAAACATACAAATGTAAAATGATTCAGATCAAAAATATAGTTAAAACTCTTCTGTGAGCTAAGCTATATTAAGCTGATTTACGGAGCTCCGATGTATGAAGATGCTGGGAATGCTTAATAAAGAATAGCTGTGTGAATGATGTCACATACAAAATAGAGTGCGAAAACAATATGTAAATAAGGTTTGATTCTTCATATGCTGTTTGATCTTAGAAACCGTGACAAGTCTAAATATCCTGGAGGAGTAGATTAAAGCTAGCGTGAGCACACACACACACATGTATGTATCTGCATGCCAGTTATAACACTGCCTAAAGGTGGGAAGACATGTCGGAAAACTGTTATATTACGGGTACAAACCGAGTATAGACATGAATGAAAGTGGAAAAAATCTTTTTTTTTCCTCCTGGTTTTCCTTTTATATCTTGGTATCTGGAATGCTGTTGAGTTCCTAATATGAAGACAGATTTACTGCAGTGATGATAAGTGAAAGTTTTAAGAATTGTTTTGCTGAATATTTTTAAATTAAAACTCAAATCAAACATTAATGAGTAAGCTAGATACAGATACAGTCTGGAGAATTTGTGAGGTAGGGGTGTACAGATGCGTCGCAAAATGTGAAAACGACTTTTTTCTAGGCAGTAGAGTTCCTGAGATATGGGCGTTCACCTATCCTGTGTGTGAGAGCGTGTGAGTGGAGGGGCGTGGCTCAGCCTGGTTGCCAATGGCTGTCACTCACACATCGAGATCTCTTCCAGTGACTTAATGGAAAAGTGACTGTGCTGATTTTTGCCCGGATATCTCGGGAACTGTTCATGCTCGAGCGTTCGTTTTATTGGCGTACTCAGGAGACCCGGGTGAAGGTTTCCATCTAAGTTTTGTGGCAGTTTGTGCACGAAGCTTTAATTAAGATTCAGCGAGAGATGGAGAAACGGAGGTACTTTTTCGCTGCTTCACTTTCTCTACATTCTAGGAGGAGGTTCATTCCCTGTGGAGCATGTTTGGGGACACTTACTTATTTCTTTATCAATATGACCTTTTCCAATGTAATAAAGATGTTTTGACCGGTTCGATGTGAAGTGTCCCTTTTTTTTATTTATTTATTTATTTTTCTGATCGGAGCAAAAACGAGCGAGCTACAGTAGGGCTGTGGGAGCAAAGGGGTTCGGCGCAGGTCCCAAAAAAGCAATCGAAACTCGAAAAGAGATGCATTTTCATGCTGTTGCGCTTGGAAGACCTGGCAGGATGTTTTGCTGTAGGTTTTGTGCAGGTGCTTGCAGAATTGACGGAGATACTAAGGATTTTGAAGAAACTGCTGGTCCCTTAGAAAATAAATAGTGAGCCATACCGAGGTGGGGAGGAGGGACTAGGCAGCTCCGCTTAATGGTCCAATCCCTCCATCTATACGATCATATGTTGACGTTTTTGGGCTAAAAAAGATGTAATGGGAAACACCCCTACTTAAATAATTCAGATACATAACAGCAAAACAACAGTACAAATTGGACAAGGGGTTCCACTTTGCTTACATGAAAACTGCTTAAAATTATTCTGTAAAATTATTTCTTTTTATAGAAATGATAAAATTGCATTAAAATAAATATCGCCAACCCCTATAGATGTGTTTATTTTCCTGCTTTGATTCATCCGTACTTTGTAAAAACCAATAAAAACCTCAGGTTTCTATTTAAAGCATACTTAAATACATTATTTCATATTTAGCGATGCAAAGGATCAGGAAGTGCAGAGCGTTTTATGAACACGGCTGCCGTTCGTATCCGGCCTCTTCGAGGGAGTGAAAATGACCCTCAGTATTAACCACGGAGGAAGTCGATGATTATGTACACCACGTTTCAGGCGAGCTGCTGGGAGCTCAATTTGTTATTAGTGGGCATCAGCGTGCTGCCCTTTGATTAATGCCTGATTAATGGCTTTTGGGCTTGGCTGGACTTCTTTCTCTGGAAAAGCATCCAGTCATGAAGGCACCCCAGATTAGAAAATATAGTGTGGCTAATGAGTCTCGTCTCAGTGCTGTGATAAAGCCTTTGTCTTGCTCGGATGACGCAGCAGAGGTTTTATGTGGAACCATTTGTTTTATGTGGAACCACCTTAATACTTGATGGTGGATATTCATAGTATGAAAATATAATAAAAACGTGTAGAATTCCTAAATCTGATTTGCACGACAAATAACGGTTGAATTTAAACATCGATGTGCAGGGATCATGTGCCGTATCTAAGCCTAATAGTAACCTGATTAAAAACAGAAAAGAGAAATGTTGCTATGGTGAAGCCATTTTCTTTTTTTTAACTATTAAAGAAGGAGTCTCTGGTGTTGGTGCTTTCCAGCCTTGAGTCTTTTGTCCTTTTCCAGCTTCTTGGTAACATGACAAGCTGTATTATTTTCTTATTAACTTCAAGAGGAGAAAAAAAAAGAGATGTTTCATAACAGACACAGAAAAGCATTCCTTCTCTCTTTTGGATTCCGATAACGCCACTGCCATCCATGACCAAGGAGTGCAGGAGAGTGGGAGGAATGGCATTGTCTACTTACCATATTAATCATAGTGACTTTAGGCAATCATGGGCATCTATCATGAAGTCATATACAAAGTGGTGTAGATCACGCTATCCTCTGTGTGGTAAGCCTGATTTATGCTTCTGTATCAAGTCTACGACGCAGGTCTCATGTAACCCCTGTGTACCTTGTGCCATACGCTACACACCCCAGAAACCCCACTATGTATCACGGCATTTGATGCTGACCGCAACAACTATGATTGATCCGCTGGTTAGAAACCTATTTACAGCTTTTTTTTCCCATTTGAGTTGAACGTCGTGCTGGTGGCCTCCTTTGACATCTTCTCTTGCTGCCTAATTTCAGAAAACGTAACCGTTGCTCAACATGAGCTCCAACTCCAACAAGATCCGCTTGGGTTTCATTCACCAGTTTTGCATTACACCAAAAAAATACTCACCAGAGAGTGCCGAAGAGGCTCAGCGCATTGGCATAGAAAACCCACCGCCAGCTTGTGGTTTGGCGGGATGCAGAAACACCAGAGCACAAATATATCTGCTCACAAGGTTGTAGGCCGCTTGCGTAGCCTGTGGTGTGGACTCTGTGTGGACCTGACGAAGAAGCATAAATCAGGCTTTACTCTGCCTTGTGATGCAGTTTGAAGAGACGTAGTTCGCTGGCGCTTCATGTGTCTTCAGAGGAACCATGTAAGAGTCTTTAATTTTTCCATGTTGATTGTTGGGGTATGAGAGGGGAGAGGTGGCTAAAGGATGAAAAGACTAAATTGAGGATAGAATTTTAAGAGGCAGGAAGATAATCAGTCATGACATTATGACGACCTACCTAATTTTGAGTAGGTCCCCCTTTCTGCAACCCAACAGTAATGCGCTGTGTTCTGACACCTTTCTATTGGAAACAGCATTAATCTTTTCAACAGTCTGAGCTACAGTCGCTCTTGTATTGGTTCGGACTACAATACACAGGCCAGCGTTCACTCATGTGCGTCAGTGAGTCTTGGCTGTCCATGACCCTGTCACCAGTCCACTGGTTTTCCTTCCTTGGATCACTTTTGGTGCAACCTGGGAACATCCCACAAGAGTTTTGGAGTTGCTTTCACCCAGCCGTCTAGACATGAAAAGTTGGCCCTTGTCATAGTAGCAGTGGCGCCTGACAGTTGGTGGGATATATTAGGCAGCAATTTAACATTTTCTCCCTGGAATTGATGTGTTAGAAGCAAAAGAGTGGGCAAGTATATGGACTTTGATGAGGGCCAAATTGTGACGGCTAGACCAAAACTGCAGGTCTTGTAAGGTGTCCTTGGTTTGCAATGGTCAGAACCTGCCAGAAGTTGTCCAAGGAAGGAAAACTGGTGAACCGGTGACAGGGTCATGGGTGGCCAAGGTTCACTGATGCACATGGGGAGTGAATGGGCCCATGTCTTAGTCTAATCCAATAGAAAAGCTATTGTTGCTTAAAATTACACAGTGCATCGCTGTTTTGGTTGCAAAAGGGGGGACCCACTCAATATTAGGCAGGTGCTGATAATGTTTTACTGGTAATTCACTGAGGTATAACAGGAATAGACTCAACTACAGGGTGGTAACAGAGTCACATCATTTCTTCATGTTTATATCTACAACCTGCCCCATCATGTTTTATTTCCTAACTGTACTATTGTACTCTGTGGATTTAATAATAATCCCCCGAGAAGCTTTGTTTTAGCTCGCAGCTCCACCTCAGGCGAATTACCGTTGCCGTTTCATGTCTGCCTCGAACACTTAGATTTCTCTAGCTGTGAATGGGGTGAGAAAAGGGTGGAACAGGAGTCTGCATTCTCGTCCCTTCCGTCTAATCCTTTCATCTGTTTGTTAGACACTTCAAGGAACCGTCTCAACTACCAAGTCGGTCTATTTGCAGTAGGGGAGAGGCAGGCCTTTGTGCCAGGGTGCAACACAGTAGAATCTCAGGGCTGCAGGGTCTCTAAGGCCATGAGTCAAATCCTGAGCCTACTGTACTGAATCATTTCTACACAAGGAGCTTCAGCGGCCTTGTGTGCCTCTGAGTAGAGAGAGAGAGAGAGATGTGGACCAAAAAAGGGACCATTTAGAAAGAGCTTCAATTTATCACATAGCCTGAAAAATTATATAATTCTTGATGTAGGTCTTTATTGAACAAATAATTTCAACATTTAAGGCAAATACAAGGAAGATTTTGTGAACACTTGTATTTAATAACCAGTGGTTAACCAGTGAATATTTTCAGTAGCTCCTGATTTATTAAAGAGAAAGTAAAGGAGGTTAGGAGATATTATTGTATGTAAGAAAAATATATCTCAAGATTCATGTCACAAGAAAATTTTTTCACAATTGCTCCTATTTTTAATATTTCGAATCATCTGATCCAATCATTTGCTCAATAAAAAAAGTCTTTAAAAAAAAAAGTCAAACAACTTTTAGAAGCAACTTTTTTTTCTTTTCTTTAAATTTTTTTTTTTAAATTTAATTAATTGGTCATATAATCATATATACAAAGTCAGCCAAAAAAATTTGATATACACTTCAGGAAAAGAAACACTTGTATATAAATATATGAATACTAAATTTATTGTTTTACGTTATGTATTGATATACAGTATATATTATTATTATTATTATTATTATTATTATTATTATATTTATGTAATATACATCATACAATTTTTCTTTTCCTGTAATATTGTTTACTTTTTAATTCCTTATCCAAAGAACATCATTAGTTTCTACGGTTGCTCTAGAAAAACTAGCTGAGACCACTGGGAACTAGGTCACTTTTATCCCTTCTCTGAGCGCCTTTGGTGAAAATACAGCTGAACTGATTTGACTCCAAATTTAGAGCTGTTAATCCTAAAGTTTTTAGTGACGTTTCCTGTTTGTTCTGTTTGATAAGACAATGTTAAAAAGTCATTGTGACATATCGTGAGGTTGTTGAATAAGGCGCATTTCCTGTAGGAGCAGAAATCAAGATAAATACACTGGGTGTTCAGGTCAAACTGGGACTTTTGATTGTGCAGAATAACTGAACACACTTAGGAGAATAAAAACAACCTTTACTTCTCTATATAATCCTCTGCTGCACTAATGCGCTCATCCAAGACTTTCACTGGTGCTTGGATACCATCAAGGTAAGACGTTTTCTCAGTATATTGGAGCCATGATCGAATCTTCACGTTTGAAATGCTGGCCTCCCAGGAACTCCTTTAATATCCCAAACATGAGGAAATGGTTTGGAACGACTGTGTGTACAGTTAACACAGACAGTTGGTAACAAGTTATCCATGTCATCACTATACAGTGGTTAAGGACTTAATAAATGTCAATCAGTTTCATGCCTTCATTCACAAGAATGTTCCCCCAGTCCCGGTTTGACTTGAACGCCCCTTCGCACAGCATGACAAGATGGAAAAATGTGTGCGTTTCTACATTTCAGGGTGTCGATTGTACAGTATTTGTGTAGTGCCAACTGTGATTTATACGACTGTGCATGTTTTCGTAGGGGAGTGGAGCCGTATGATAGCCCAACCACAGTGCTGGTCCAAAGGCACGAACCCCAGGGAGTCTCCAGCATTCTCAGCAGCACCGACTTCTTCCAGAGTGAGGAAAACCGACACATTATTCTGGAAAGGGTGGACAGCTTTCAGCTCCGAGACAAGTACATGTTCGCTACTACAACCAGGGTAAGATATCAATGGTGAAGCACTGCAAATCATGCTCTTATAATGGACGTACAGTACAATACGATAGTGTAAATTCAAGTCTGGGGCCGCCCATCATTTCTTTATGTTAAATTAAGTTATGTAGATTAAATGAACAAAAGGAGAACAAATGTTTTACTATGACAGGCTAAATATGCCATTCAAAAACTGGTTGTTTATGTAACTATCTCAGCAGCAACCTCATTTCCCCTCTCGTCTGTTCCAACCACTCAGCATTCAGCATCACCAATCATATCTGCATCTGTTTCTTACTGATTCATGTCATAAGCTTAACAAACCTTCTGAAACTGGTCAGGTACAGGAACTAAAAAAACGGAAAATACTTTCATTAAGCCTGGAGAACTATCCGTCAAGACTACATCAATAATACTGGTGAAAGTCTGTCTCTTTGGAAGCAGAATTAAACGAAATGAGGTGTGGGTTAAGATTTTTGCACAGTACTATAATTTGATGTCAGTTGATGTAAATCTGTGCTCCAGCGTTCCCCCGGGCGGTGTATATGAACTGCAGCATAAGAATCATCCTCATCGGAAACCAGGCTCTAAAACCTCACCACAATCTCCGTGTTTTCCTCTCTTCTGGCTAGCACTGGCTCAGTGGTTATGGCTCTGGGTTCCTGATTGGCAGGTTGGATGTTTAAGCCTCAGCACTGCCAAGCTGACACTGTTGGGCTCTTGAACGCTTTCTGCTCCGGGCGCACAGTGTCGTGGCTGACCCTGCAGTCTGATCACAGCTTCCTAGCGAGCTCGGATATGCGAAGAAAAGAAGTTCACTATGCTGTAATTTGTGTGTTGACATCATCTTTATTATGTACTTGGGAGGAAAGAAAGATTTGATTGGCTGATTGGAGATGTGTTATATTAGTGCATGGCATGTTGGAGATTTGAATTGATAGTTAGTGATTTGAATCTCACTAGTGCCCAATGTGTGTTAGTGACTAGAACAATTGCCATTTGTGCATGCTAATTAAACTGGTTAGTATAAAAAAACCACGCATTTGGCAGCCAAAACTTTTGTTTTGCTGCATTTCCAGAAAGTCATTTTCCTCCCGCTAACAATGTAATAGCTTGGAAATTACAATCTGGCTTGTGATTTGTCGGACCATTTTTAAAGCTGTTGGCTTTGCATATGCAATGTTTCTGGTGTGATGTGCATCATCAGTGGAAGAATAGAAGGACCAGAGGCCTCAGTGATGTGCTCATTTTTTTTTGTTTTTACAGCACGCATCTGCTCATTGTTATCTCTACGGTCCTGTTGAATGAATTGAAGAATTAGTCAGGGGACAATGTGGAGACGCTCCCGGGCTTTTTGGCTAGAAAGACGATGTTAAGGGCCCATGTGAGATCCTCTGTGATGTACAGACCGAGCAGCCAGGAGCCCTCGAGTGTCTCCATGGCTGCTGTTTTTTGCGGCACAAACAGATCACAGTGAGTCTTGTGGAAGAAGGCGGTCGTCTGTTTTGCATTATCAAATTGTACAAAAGAGATTGTGGACTTGCAGATGATCTCTCTCGGTCTCTCTCTCTCTCTCTCTCTCTGGTACAAATAAAACTGTAAAGGAAAGGAATAAGTTGCAAATACTGATGGTTCCACGCAGTCCTGTGCATCGAAGTACTAACGGGAAGTACTGTGTACTAAAGTACACAGAATAGAAAAGACAGTACAGGTGCTCCAAACAGTGAGTGTAATTCCAAAGACATAAGTCAGGGGCCCTAAAAATACTAAGGCTATTGAAAAGGCTTTGTCAAGGTTGGGGGCCCAGTAGAGTATATTAGGCTTTTAAGGGCCCAGAATCTCTAACAGCGCCTCTTGTGGCAGCAGCGGTAGCTGTCCATCCATCCAGGATCCTCTGTAGTCCAACTAGAGGGCGTGAAGGCCAGTGGTGACCATTGTATTTATTCCCATTTTTATGACTGTGGTAGGACCTCCGTTCAACACTCACGCCAGTTAGCCTACCTACTCTGGATGTCTTTGGACTGTGGGCGGAAACCAGAGTACCTGGAGGAAACCCATCAGTCACGGATAGAACATGCAAACTCCATGCACACAGACCCAAGTTGGGAACCAGACCTGGTGCGAGGCGTCAGTGCTAACCACTAAGCCACCGTGCCGCCAGAGGAAGCTGTATAACATGATAATATCAGAACCGGACACAGCCAAGAGTTTTTATTTATTTGTTGTTGTTTTTATTGTAGTCCGTGTTGCCTGTGTGGAGAAAGTGAGGTTGTCCAGATGGTGGGGGTATGAAATCTGCCCTGTACTGTATCTTGGGAATGTGAATTACGTAATCGTTGGAACGTTGGAAAAGGGTTTGGTTTCCTTCTTCAGTCTTATCTTTAGGAGTTGAAATGCATGCTCAATTGATTTATCGTCTAGTGACTAACTTGGTCAGTCTAAAACATTTTGTTTTTCTCCTTTGTTGTGTTGGCATGATGTTTTGGGTCATTGTCTTGCTTCATGATGACGTTCTTCCTAGTTAGATTGGATGCTTTTCTCTGTTAATTGACAGACAGAACATTTGTTTGTGTAGACTAGAATTTATTCTGCTCCTGCTATCATGTGTTCATCAGCAGCCACGTGACCGCAAACCATGACACTAGTTTCATCTTAATTGGCCGATGATCGGTTTGATTGACATAACCCCCTTACTTTCGCATTCCCACATTAGAAAAAATGTTGCTGCGAACCAGGAATGCATCGCTGTCTTCACTTCTTCATCAGAAGTGAATCTTCGTCCTCGTAGAGCTGCTTTAAGGGGACCAAACTGGTGAAAGTCTTATGGAGCGAGATCAGGACTGTAGGAAAGATGATGCTTTAACACTTGTGTAGCGTGTCGACAGTCACACAGAAGTGTGCAGATGTGCATTATCATGAAAGATCACAATATGGATAGCAGTCCTTGGAGTTTAATCCGAAGTTTAGGCTTCAGCTCTTCAATAAGCAACCTTTTTCCTGAGAATCCCAACAAAACTTCTAGCATCAATTTTCAGCCGGATGGTTGGCTTTTGAAGTTTATCTTAGTTGGCGTTTCACACTCCTCCATTTATTCTCGTGTGATGAATCCGTGTCTCGTCACCAGTAATGAGTCTCTTTAAGAAACGTTGTTTGCAGATACCCAATGCTTCGGTTTATGCTCTTCCACGAGTTGTTTCAGCACCCTCAGACCACAAAAAAATAAATAAAAAAACATCATTGCAGTCCAATTTGTTTTATTGGCTTTGCACAATGCTTATTCGGCCTTTTATTCAACTTCTTAAATGGCTCGTTGTTGTTTTTTCCGTCCCTCATAGACGTCTCGCTGGTCTTCATATTGGTTTATCCTGTTCTGTCTTAACAACAATCTTACCGAGTACACTTGTGCCAACGAGAAACCCCTGCCAGTTAAAACAAAAAACAAAAAAGAAAATGCTGTGCAAGTCATTTAACGCATTTAGATTTCAATAACAGGAAATGAAAGCTGCCATTCTGATCCATCGTCTCATATTCAGATCTAGATCTCAAACCCGAATGTCTTCAGTGTAGAGCAAAAACCAAAGGATCAGCATTGCTGTTTCGTTACTTATGTAAAAGGGATTGTAAATCAGCTCTCCAGCCAATTTACTAGATAGTGCATTATAAAAATAGAAACCTAGAGTAGTCAGCTGGGCGAGCAGCAGTCTAGCAGCAGTCATCCGCCGAGATTTATCACTTCAGCGGTGACGCTCTGGTTAGATCCGGCACTTGCGTGCAGCTAAATGGAGCGTCTTGTGTTTAAGGCTACTCCTGAGAAGACCAGATTCTGTGAATAATGCACTTTGCCCATGCAAGGTTTTTTTTTTTTTTTTTAAACATTTTCTTGGCTGAGTCTTGTAAAACGAATCTGACATCTCACCAAAAATTGTTGCCGAGCACTTGGGGATAAAACAATCGCTCGTTGTTATGTTTATAACTTTTAAAGCTTCGCGTTGGTTTATTTTTCCTTCCTGGATTCCAGCCTGCGAGGGTTTGTTTCTCCACAAATTTTAGTTGTTACTCATGCCTGTGTCTACACTGGATCGTAACCAAGTGTGGCGACACAGTAAATGTTTGGACTGTTAAAATAAACCTTGGACACACTCATCTGTCGAGCCCAATACAGCGCCGGTTGGTCAGATCAGGCCGGAGCGAGCTTTTCTGCACGAGTTACTGCGGTCTCCGATAATTGAAGCACCTTAATGAATAGCGTCGTATGTGAGCGTTCTTGGAAAGAGCGGATGAAGTGCAGCTTATTGGCCCCGGCAGATCTATGTGCTTTCGATGAACGTGTGGTTGGCTCTCCCCAGGGCATCTTTAACTGCTCGTACACCGCTTACCCGTGTTCCGCTTACCCGTGCAGCCATATGGCCTTGGCATGTCGTCAGCGCTACGCTATACACGCGTAGAGCTCATGCCAAGAAGTTACCGCGCACACGCTCAGAAATGTGAGGTTTAATAACTGCTAGAGCCTGTTGCACAGCCAAGGTTATGTTCGTAGTATGTTTTTATTATCTCTAACAAACAGAAGAACTTACAAAAATAGCACATCCTGTTTAAGTGCTGAACATACCAAACACGAACTAGCCTTTCCTTATGAATTATCGCAGAAGTCTGCTTATAGCTCTGATTATGTTTCTTCATAACCTACAATACAGTTATTACAATAGCATAGTGTCAAATTTTGAACAAGATGCCACGGGGAGAAATTACAGGCATGTCTAGACAAGCGCGCAGAACCAGCGAGAACAATTGGCTGGAAATGTCCCCAAGCACAAGACGGAATTGCACAAGTCTTTGGGACTTGGCCCAGCTGCAGATTTCCAAGCAGAGCTGCTTTCTTATTGGCTCTGGCGCTCCAATCAGGGTTTATTTGCCTTTTTGAGGAAATATCTGTGTTTCTCTTTCTATACACCGCTACATCTCACTTTCTCACTAGTCCTCGGCTTGCTAATAGGATTAGTATAATGAATATCACAAGGACCTTTTGGCACCAAGAAGCATAAAAGATTAATTAAAGCCCTGGAAATCTATAAAAGTAATGATAATTTTTTTCCCTCTTTCATATGGTCATGTTAAACATTAATAGTAATAATAATAATAATATGACTCGTACATCTCATTCTGCGCTTCCCACTTTTTTCTTTCATCCAAGTAGATGGAGACGAGATGGGGGGGAGAAAAAAAACAAACAACAAAACGAGTCGAAATATTAATTCTTCCACTTCCACTTGCAAATGTACTGTGTGTACCGCGCTATTATTATCGATTGTTACCAGGGCAGCTAGAGTGCGACTCAGGCTTGCTAATTGAGCTTGCAGGTCACATCACACGCACACACACACATACACACTCAAACTTTCACTTTTCACGCAGCCTGATCACACTGCAGAGATCTACAAGCCCGAGCTCCTGCTTGCGAGTCGGGTCTCTCTTTGCCAGCACAGTAAGGCTCTTGTTTACGGACATAAAAGCCTCTCCCACAATGAAGGGAAAGTGCCTCGAGGAGCCAAGTATGCAGCAAGTCTGCTGGAAGAATCAGCTCCATTCATGCTGGCAGCCGGGTCGGAATTCAAAAGCTAATTCTCATTGGCAGGAGAGGGATCGATTCTGGGACTCGGACCACACCCGTGTGCGTTACATGCGTCTGTAGAGGAATTAGAGTTACAGTATAAGCCGAAGCACTGCAGAAAGAGTGTATAAATCTTTTTTTTTTTAAATTAATTTTCTTCCCCTTCAGACGACTCATCGATGACGGTTGCTTATTTGGATGCCGATACTCACCACCATTATTTAGAAATTATTATTATTTGATTGAAAAACGTTGATTGAATTGGACAGAAGAAGGAACACAAAGAGAAAGAGAAGTGCAGTATCTCCGTCGCTTCAGTCCCTCGGCTCCTCGGCATAGCCGTGCCAGCTTTGCATATTCAAACCCAGCTTGTCGTCTTTGTCGCGGTGTTACCACGCCGCCGACTCTTTCTCTTCACGCTCTCTCAGCAACGCCGGCCCTTTCCAAACCCCCTTTTCACGCCCTTCCCTCGCTCTCTAAAGCCAGATTGTGTGTTGGCTGCCCGCGACACCACAGCAGTCTGTTCCTGGAGACGGCCATTAACAAGCAGATAAATCAGGCCGATTGATGCTAGGGCCGTGACCAGAGGGTCTGGGAGAGAGCGACGACACTGCATGCTCTGTCTTTCCGCCAGAGAACAAGAAGCGCTTTTCCGCCTCATCAAGGGAAATTCATTAATGCTAGGCAGATAGTTTGCAGCCTGTCAAGCTTCATGGCTTCCTCTGTGCCTCGCACTTAGGAGGAAGAACTCTCCCTCTTGTAGGTTTTTGGCTCGGGCCTCCACTATCATCTCGTGGGGATTTTAAGCCTGAGCTGTTAATCACGGACGATGCATCGTGTAAACCGGTTGCGGTCTTGACGACTGATTTATTATATAATGGTTATTTCAGCACCGGATTTCGAATATAGCTCGAGCGTCCTGGAAATTATTCAATCATAAACGTTAAATCGTGAAAATTTAAATAATGCCCAGCAAGTCTGATGTTAATGGTGAGCTAGCGGCTGCTGTCCATCTCAAAACAAGTTCAAACCAGTAGATACAGTAGGAAAACAGCTAACAGGCTGGTTTATTATTCGATTCGTCCGAATAATTACATTTTTAGCATTTTTTAGGTTAGGTTGGAATTTCTCCAGTGTCAGTGCTTTTGAACCGTTTTCAGAGGCAGAGAGTGCATCTTATTAAAATGTCAAGCCCCAAAAAATAATCCTGGTGGAAAGGAGCGTCTGTTTGTACACAAGTACTAACAGGAATTAACTTGCTTCATGGCTGTTCGACAACATTCCAACAATCGATGTAATTATTGACAAATTGCTGTAGCATAAAAGAAATTAAACGCTGATATTATTTTAAAAGAATCTAACCTCAGGGTGGCAACAGTTACTGTAACTCGGCTTCACGTCAGGCTGATGAACCGAACGTTAAGTAAAAAATTGAGACGATCTTAAAAAGGGTTCATTTCTCTAATAATAATCGCACAGTCCACTTCAGGAGGGTTTGGGGTGTCAGGACGACACGGGGCAAGTTCTTCTGTTCTTTACTGGAGTATCTGGAGTATTGTTTTCTTCTTCTTTTTTGAGATTGAGAGTTTGGAGAGCAGCTCGACTGTGTGACTTGATTGTCTGTCTAATGTACGTTTGTTCACACAGACGTTGTTTGGAAGTCACGAGCCCCAGTCGGTACAGTTGTGGGTTTCCTACAACCGCCAGCCCATGAGAGCAGCCCAGTTTAACACTCGCCACCCCATCACCGTGAGTACCTCTGTCATTTTATCAAACCAGTGTTTTTTAAAACATTTTGTTGGTTTTAAGAAACCCTACAATGTCTGGGTATCATGATGTGTACATGTTTAAGCCAAATGAAATATGAAATGAATAAATGTGTATTTTAGTCTAAATGATACGTTCATGAATAAACAGCTTAAATGGTAGAAGTCATTGTGCGTCACTCCATGTGCCATTTTCTCTTCATGTGTCGCAGGAGTACTACATCGCAGACGCCTCGGAAGATCAGGTGTTCGTCTGCGTGAACCACAACAATAACGTCACGCACCTGTACATCTCGGACACGCAGGGGCTCGCATATTCTCTCTCGCTGGAGAACGTGTTGTATTACAGCCCTGAGGGGTCAGGAAGCAACACCCTCATCAGGTAGTGCTCTGACATGTGACTGACCGAAAAACACACACTTTAACACACTTTTTTTTTGTTTTTGTTTTTTTATCTGGCGTTCTGGTGCATTTCTTATTTTTGTGTCATCTCCGCTTATAATATTTTCCCAGCTGTTCCAGTTGCAACAAATGAGTAACACACTTTTCAGAAAAACAGAGCAATTAATTTCAATTCAAAGTTATAGCCCTTGGCCAGACTGAATGAAAAGAAAAAAAAATTAGGATATGAGTGCAGCTAAAAATTCTGTTTGTTTCAGTGGGAAAAGGAGTGGAAAGGGGACAAAGGAAATTGGCTTCTTGGAGAATTAAAGTTTTAGCTTTGTGTACTGATAAAAAAATAAAAAAAAACAGGCTATACTATGTCTACTTTTTTTAACAAGAATTTAAAAAAATGAAGGAAGGAAGTTATACTTATATAGAGCAGAAAAACAGATATTAATCAATTTAAATATTCTCCCATAGGAAATAATGTAAATGCAGATAATCCATTCCAGCTGCCCAAAAAAATATTGCCAATATTACCAATTTCCAACACTATATTCATATTTGCATCTAAAAATAATCAAAAAAATTAAAAAGGCATGTACATGAAGTAAAATACTAATTATTGTTTCCTCTTGGCACCGGCTGCTTTAAAAACGAAACTGATAGTGGCTCTATTATTTCTTGCTATTGTTCTTGCTGGCCTACTGTATGTCCTCACTAAAACATGCACAAAATGCAACAACAAAAAAACCCCACAAAATGTAAACTCAATTCGCTTGACTTTCCACTGACGCAAACAAGGTTTGTACGGCCCCCAGATGTTTTCTCTTATGCCGAAAATGCTTCATATGCCAAGGCAGATTACTTTCAAAATCTCAGTTCTTATGGGGAAAATGTTTAAGGGGGAAGTGCGTATGGCGAGGTACCACTGTAGCTCAGTTCTTGGATGCTCGTCATGTCCACACAGAAAGTCTTCGCCGGAACTGCCTGCTTCATGTCTGAAACTCTTTTAATGGAAATCACTTGGACTGAGGTCAGGCGTGTAGGAGGTCAAGTCCCATGGTTAAGTTTTTCACTTTTCATGATCAGGTGTTTGCATAACTTGCTGTTACGCAATACGCCAAAAAACAAACAAGCACAAACATGCTTGCATTTTTACAAATTCATGCTTCTTACACCCTTCTGTACATTACTGTTACTTGCACAATCATGTGGTTCTGTATTATTGTGTAAAAGCACCACCATGCCTTCGACTGTACATTACTGCTACTTGCTATTTGCGCTACTACTTATTCTAGTATATGTGATGCACACCACGGAAGCGTGCTCTACCTTGCACACTTACTGTGTGTGTTTACATCAAATGTACAGTGTTTTATGTTGGTCTGTATTTTGAGTACACTCTATCAAATTCAGAAACCTGATTCTGATTGGATTCTTCTGTAAATTTCAGACGGCCTCTGATTCACAATAAGTCCCCGTTTGATTTGAACGCCCAACGTATAATCGTCACAACAGACAAGCTGACAGTCGAACCCTTGGTCACTGCCGCCTGGTTGACCGACTTGCAATATGCATCAGAATACAGTTTGACCCTCACGGGCCTTATTGAGCCAAGGCTATTTTCGCTCACGCGCAGATACTGTAGACACTCGTTATTTATTATCACTGAGGCCTCACTGTTTATTTCAAGCTAATAGAAAAGATTCTGCCCCCAGTTTATCAAATAGACACTCTAATTATTATTACCGCTCACATTGTTTATGTGCGTTTATCTCTTTGTCCTTGAACATTCTTTCTGACTGCCCTCTCCTGCCAGCGTGATCCAGATGCACGCTTGTATCCCTGCAGCTCGGAGGTGGGTGGTCTCGGGACTCGAGCAATTTTCCTTCTTCACTCGTTCAGCAAAATGTTACTTCTCCAAACCTCTGATCTTCAGCAGTGCGGCAGACAATGTAAATGTAAATGAGCTGCCAGGACTTGGCTCGCTGGTGTTGACCTTTTTAGACATCAATTTTTTTCAGCTGTGTGTGTGTGTGTGTGTGTGTGTGTAGGTACTTTGCCAATGAGCCGTTTGCAGACTTGCACCGTGTTGAAGGCCTGCGCGGTGTGTTCATCGCCACGCTCATCAACGGCACGCTCAGCGAGGACAACATGCGCTCGGTGATCACCTTCGACAAGGGAGGCACCTGGGAGCTGCTGCAGCCACCAAATTCCGACAGCCTCGGGGGCTCCATCGATTGCCAGGTAGCACAAACCTGAACACCACCGAAGCGTTTAGAGCTTCTGGTGTGTCGGAGTGTGGTTTCTGTGGGTGAGAGTGGGTGTTCTTATTGTAGGAGGAAGTGGTGAGAGTCTTATTTGCACAAGCCTAATCTTCTGGCAAGCTTGTCTTATAAATTATAAACCAATTCAATTACATGTAGAATAGATGTACAATTATATGTGCAAAATGATATGGAAATGAATGCAACTGGAAAAAAATGATGGCTGAATTGGGGGGGGGTGGGAGACAATTTTTAACGTTAACCAAAACAGTTGTGTGTATGAAATGTTTATAGTCATTGGTTATTTCCTGTTGAAATCATTGTGTTAGGGGCCCGGTTAACAAACACAGCATTAAACTGCTGGAAAATGTATCAAAAAAACTTTCTTTTTTCTACAGTAGTTATATACTATATGACAATTAAAACACTTTTACACATGAAACACATTTCAGCTCTGGACAGGTCGGTCTTTTTCTTGCACTAGGGGTTCTATGAAAATAAATTAGGTTTAAGCTGCTTTAACCTGCAGACCTGCCTCTTACAATTCAGTCTGTACAATCCATCCATCCATCCATCCATCCATCCAGGAACCTCTGTAGTCCGACTAGATACTGTAGAGCCCAATGGTGACCATTTTTACGACTGTGATAGGATGTCCAGTCATCATTCAACAACAATTAGCTTAATCTGAACATTTTTGGATGCCTGGGAGGAAACCGGAGTACCTAGGGGGGAAACCAAGCCCATCAAGCACGGGGAGAACATGCAAACTCCATGCATATACAGTATATACCTGAGGTGGGATTCGAACCCGGACCCTGGAGGTGCAAGGCGACATTGCTAACCACGAAGCCAGTGTGCCGCCCAAGTCGAATATATTTTATAGAATATGAATCGGACAAAACTTATCTCTGAGCTAAGCACGAGATTGGAACTTAACAGCTGTGTGGCCATATGAAACCCACTATTTAGGGAAAGTAATCATCATAGATTGACCCTATTCCTGAGTGATGGGCACATCAGGGCAAGAAGGGAAGCGCATGAAGCGATGCACCCATCATGCATAGTGGTCACTGTACAAGAGGCAGCGTTATGATCTTCAGTCGGGCAGGTCTAGGCTCAGCAACGAATCATTGGCAATTAAATAAAGGCAGCAGACGACCTGAATGTACTGAATGACCGGTTTATCGTAACTCTGGGTTCCTTCCCCGACACAAGCATATTCCAGGACTTGAATAGAAAAAGAATGGTTCTGGGATCGACTGGGGTTTTTTTTCAACGCAAAAGTCGGTCAAATGAAATTAATGTGGTTTTGGACCAGACAGTGTAGCGAATGTAAATGCTGTTTTTTGATGCATTTATTTAAACCATGTTTTTTTCCCTCTAAAGTTGGCATGGCTTGGTGTTCTACAAGCCGTGCCAACTCTTATATTCATACTAATATAATCACCACATACTGTAATCACCACTGTACCTGCTAGTCTTTTAACTCCATGTTTTTCTTTCCTCTGTCTCATTTACAGATTACTAAAGGTTGCTCATTGCACTTGGCTCAGCGCTGGAGTCAGTTGTTGAATATTCAGCTTCGCAGGATGCCTATTCTGAGCAAAGAGTCTGCACCTGGCCTCATCATGGCAACAGGTCGGTCATGTGATCGGCATCGGTTTCACATCCTGCAGCATGTTTTCTGAGAATCTTGTCAGAATCATCGTATCTGTACTCCTAGCCAAGTGTTTGTGTGTTTGTGTGTGTGTGTGTGTCTGGCAAGCGAAACACGTGCTTCCATTACAACTATAATAAACACTCCATGCACTGCGTAATGATAGGGCAGGAGTGTGGGTTTGCTCTGGAGCATACTTCCTCGTGTTCACGCCTGCTGGAAGAAATCGACTTTCCTCTACTTGTCTCAAGGGCGCACCCGTTTTTTTTTTTTTCTTCTTTTTTTTCTTTTCCCCCCTCTCTTCTTATTGTCTCTCTGTGTTTGCCAGCAGCAGCCAGCTCTTTAATTAAATGATTATTAGATAATGGGCAGCATGGAGACAGAAGAGGAGCAGGCTTTGCGAGGATGTCGGCCCACTTTGGGTGCTATCTCTCAAACACAGATGCACTAATTATTGCTGTTTAAGCCACAGGCTAATTAGCGCACATACACAGTGGTGTGGTGTGGTTAGGGGTTCACACATAGCTCGGAGCATCTACCAAGTAGCCAGAAAACCTCAGCATTTTATTACAAAGCAGCATTTACGGACACCTCCAGTGATCTCGAGCCAATCCCACGAAGCGCAACACAACTGTAATTCAAATTCAGGTAGTGTGTAAACAGGATCTTGTGTCTGAGTCACCGGGCGCTGGAGGTGTCGTCTGAGAAACGCTGGATCGATTTTGCCTCCCAGGCTCTGGTTGTGGAGGTGTGTGTGTGTGTGTGTGTGTAACAGTCATCCTCTTGCCTGATGATCACAGCCAGGCATCGAGTAGCAATGTTTACGGTGAATGTCATGGATCTGATAGCGGTCTTACTTCCTGTCTCAGTTTCCTGAGACAGCAACTGGCTGCAAGAGTTTCACCCACAAAACAGCACACTGTTTTGTGGGCGAAACACTTGCAGCCAGTTGCAACGGAAATGAAGTTAAATCGTCCCCTCGTATTGGCATTAGATTTATAAGACTTTTACTTACTTACTTTTTTTCTGAAATACTTTCCTGTCATTCAGGATATTTATGGTCAAGCACACATGGGTTTTGGGTACACTACTCGTTGATTATTTATCACCAATTATAATACGACTTATGATTTACTTTTGTAAAGAGCACCGACACCTAACCAGGGGAACGTGTGTAAGCCACCATACCGCATGTCAGGGGAACTGATGTTGTTTTTCCATGAAGCTTTAATAATCTATCAATCTCTATACGCTACTAAGTGTTACATTTATCATACTGATTAGTGCAGATGCCAATTATCAATCATATGCAATGTTTAAAAAGAAATACATTTCTGCATAGGCACTAGTACACGAGAACAGGAAAAATCAGTTCAGTTACTTATCATGGTTCTTTTTTGAAAGTCCACACTGACTCCAATAATAAAAAATTATTATAAATAATTTAAAAAATGATATACATTTTAATTTAAAGTTATACAAGGTTGCTGTTCCTCTATAATCCTACAGGTGGCGTGCTTTAAACTGTTCAGACAGAACAGCATCCTGTGCGATAGAAGCGAATTATTTGCAAAGTTTGTTCAGAACTGAAAATTTTTAAAATGTATTCCGAATTGGGATTTTAATCACCTTGTGATACAGAATTGCACCACCTAGGTATCGTGATATCGTATCAGGAGGTCCCTGGTGATTCCCATCCCAATCAAAAACTGATTGTTTTCTTTGCTATTCATAAGCCAAAAAATTAAGGCAAATCTTTTTTTTTTTTTTTTTCTTATTTAGCTTAAAACTGTTAAGTAGAAGATTTAGAATGATCTATGATGTTTTGTTGTGCTTTATTAACATGTCTATAATTCATCATCTTTTTTGGTATCTACAGTCTAAGTGTTTTTTTCTGGGCAGGTTGAGGTGGGATCAAAAGTGTAACTGATGTCTATAGGAAAATGTTCAACAAGTGGGTGGTGTGATGCCACCACCTTTAATTTCATGATTTTCCAATAGCGACACCACTCGAAGTTCAAGTTTATTATGTTTTTTTCTTTTTACTATTGTTATTTATTGGATTTATTAAAGAACATATATTTTAAAATTACAGCTTCAACTCTATTGCAGCTGTTCTGTTGCACCACTAGCACACACAAAGACCTTTTTAGATTTTTTTTCTTTTTGGTATTTTATAAATATATTCATACTTTCACCATGAAGGAACATCTCAACCATTTGGAAGAAGCAAAAATGAGCATTAATTATAAACGGAAATAAAAATAGAAAAAGTGTTAAAGGGATAAATTGACTCTGACAAAGCGCTGACACTTGAGCCTCCTACCAATAAACCACAGAAAGCTTCACCATATTAATAATTCTATACATTTTATTATTTATATATTTCATCTGCCACTCAAGTCCTATTATATATTAATGGGAGTGCATTAATATTAACCTTTGCAGCTGCACTACTCTCAGAGGTGCTGTTATAGGAAATTAATCAACACTTTCTGACCAGTTAGATCTGAGAATTGTAATATTCTAGACTGTTGTAATATTCTAGATAGATCGATTCTTTATTGACCCCAAAGGAAATTACAAAATATTTCCTACTTTTTAATGATCTGCATACATCAGTACATTTTTTACCACTGCTAAACTTTCAGCATGATATGAGTAATGACTAATCTGCTTGCTTTTCTTTCTTCTTTATACTACCTCATTTACACCTTCCTCTGCCAGGATCTGTGGGAAAGAACCTGGCGAATAAACCCAACGTGTACGTCTCGAGCAGTGCCGGAGCCCGGTGGAGAGAGGTACCGATACACTCTCGTTACTCACCTGATAAAATGATTCATTATGAGTTTGTAGATATTTATACGGAATCTAATGCTATGCTACAGGCTCTGGCTGGTCCTCACTTCTACACCTGGGGTGACCATGGGGGCATCCTGATGGCTATTTCACAAGGCGGCTCCACCAAGACACTTAAGTGAGTCATAGTTTGTTTTTTAACAAGCTTTCATGTATTGTCGAGAGCACCTGCCCTCATCCTGACCCCTTGTACATCCATGACGCAGAGCTTTGATTTCCAGCAACAGCAGCATGCAACAAAACAACAGCAGAAGAAGTGAAATTTAAATAGAGATTTTCATTTTAGATTTCAGATACTATAAATGATTGATGCAACAAAGCCAAATAATTGGTTTGAAAGATTTCTTGGACCAATCCAAAGGAACATGTGGTTGTTTCTTCCATTGCCAATTCTTATCTATAGTTAGTTCCTATTACATTATTGATATGCAGAAATGGGAGATATTACAAAGTATAATCAAGTGTTAGGTTGCCACACCCCATATTATCCAGCCACTCCATGCAGTGCCGGCCCCAGGCTTGGATAAAATGGGATGGTTGCATCAGGAAGGGCATCTGGCGTAAAACCTGTGCCAAGTTGTGTGCGGTCCGCTGTTGCGACCCCTTGACGAGAGCAGCTGAAAGAAAAATGATCAGGACAAACAATAATAAACCTTGAAGCATAGTATTCAAATAAGTTTATTTGATGGCGCTTTTAACAAATCGTCATTGCCGCAAAGCAGCTTTACAAAATCAAACGCAGATTATGAAAATGAGTATGAAGTATGTATGAATCAAAACGATCAGATTGTCCCTGATGAGCAAGCAGGGGGCGACGGAGGCAAGGAAAAAACCTGAGATGGCAATAGGAAGAAACCTGGAGAGGAACCAGACTCAACAAGAAACCCATCCTCATTTGGATGATAACAGGGATTGTTTTACAGTCATACTATGTGTTAGGAGGCTAGAAGTTCAGTATATGTTATTGGAGACTCGGGTACAAAACGGTACGGAATTCCAGTCCTGAACTGTTGAGCGACAGCAGTCACAAGTCTTCAAGGAACAGCTGCCTGCATCAGTCGAGGCCGGGAGCAGACCACAGCAGACCACACGAGGCCTCCATGTGACGAGATCTCTAGCCAGAAGGTCCAGAGGGGGATCTGGATCACTGGCAGTTTAGAAGCAGCAGATGGTGAGAGAAGAGAGAGATGGCAGTTAGTTATGGTCACTGTCACACTATGTATAAAGTGAATGTATATTTAGTGCAGAGTGCAAGCAGGGACTACGGCAGGACTAACTATGACAGCATAACTAAAAGGGAGAGCCAGAAGGAAACACAGACATGAGGGCACTCCCTGGGTAGTAGGATAGTAGCAGATCTACTGTAGGTGCCTCTGCTAAACTAAGGAACTGAGGATGACAGCCCTGAATGCTGACCTGTGTCCAAGAAGCATGTTGCTGTAGCTGGCTTCATGTGTCTCAGAGGGAGCGTGCGCTAGCCCTGACCCATCCTGCTTCTCAGCTAATTATCAAACGAACACATTTTGGAAGGTGGCACAGATGTGTTAAAGCAGGGAAGAAACGAACACTGCAGTGCTGTTCCTGTTCCTGAGTCTCTGTGTGTCACTTGTGTGCGGCGCAGGTTCAGCACCAACGAGGGCGAGACATGGAACGAGTTTCAGTTTTCCCAGCAGGACGTCTACGTGTACCAGCTGCTGACCGAGCCGGGTGAAAAGAGCACCATCTTCACCATCTTCGGCTCCTACGCCGATCAGACGCACAGCTGGCTCATTCTGCAGGTCAATGTCAGCGACGTGCTCGGTGAGGATGAATGATTTTTTTTTTTTCTCCTTAGAAGTATTCATGTTTTTAGTTGCTTCCAGTTCCTCATCATGGCTAAGTTTTCCTCATGACCTTGAGGGTTTTATGGCAAGGTGTAAAAAGCTAATATTAGTTTAGCTGGTCTCAATTTTACAAGGTGACAGGACCCGTGCAATCCTCACTCAGTGTAGTGTGCGCATTTCATTTCCGCGCAGCATTGTAATATTTGAACATATGGGGGGGGGGAATCAAATACAAGACAATTTATAAACACTTTTTATTATTTTTTTTTTTACATTTTCAGTTATTTAATTATAAAGATCACATCTGTCCATGTCTTTTTTAATTAGATTACCCTTTCCCTAGGCGCACACTGTTTTCAGATCAAAGCTTTAATGTGGTTGTGTATTATACGCAGGTGTGCCATGCTCCGAGGGTGACTATAAGCCCTGGTCTCCGTCAGACGAGCGAGGAAACGTATGCGTTCTAGGACGTGAGTTGCTCTTCAAGCGTCGCTCGCCACACGCAACCTGCTTCAATGGCGAGGACTTCGATCGGCCTGTCAGCCTGTCCAACTGCTCCTGCACGCGTCAGGACTACGAATGGTAATTTGCTTCATGAACACTGATACAGTGCAACAAAAAGAATAATTACCCCGACCTGATTTTCTATTTCTGTTCTCCATATTTGTTCCAATAACTGTTTTCGGAGGCACACCAAAATAGTTTTCTTTTATCAAAGGAAAAATGTTACGCAACACTTATATGACCAGTGTAAAAAAGCAAAAGCTTCTGATAGCTGCGGATCAGTCTTTCACATAGCTGTAAAGGAATAGTGGCCCACTCCCTCTCCTTTGAGGAATTGCTTTAATTCAGCCACATTGAAGGGCTTTCGAGCATGCACTGCCCATTTAAAGTCCTGGCAGATCATCTCAATGGGGTTCAAGTCAAGACTAGGCCATTGTATTCATTCTTTGGGACCACTGAAAGGTGGATTTACACTTCTGCGTTGTCCTGCTGTATAATCCAGTTGCTCTTCAGCTTCAGATCATTCGACTGGAACTTTCCCTTTTAAGCGTTGTCTGGTAGAGGACATAATTTTATGCCCTTAAACAGCAAAACATTCCCACATCATCACATTACCCCCACTTTGTTTGTGTATTCAAGTTGTGAGTCAATAGTCCACAGAACGTTATCAGAAAAGGCTTTGGGGTCATCATGAGGATTTTATGCTCCTCTACCATATGTCATGTCATAAGCTGTTTCCTAATCTGAATCAAGCGATACCTGCAGTTCCTTTGTCACGTCCTGGTTTAGTTGTGAAGGCTCTTTTGAAAGACTTATGGTAGCCTTGGCAACATCACATTATAGATTCACTATGATTCCAGAAATCGCAGCATAGTGTGTGCTGCTTGGTTGAGATTGTTTGACCTGCTTGCCTTTGCTAAAGAGGTTTTGTTAAATTGATGCTTAGATATAAAAGTGTTGGCAGTAATCAAGATTGGGTGCGCGTAGTCTTATTCAGCTCAATTATTATTGAGCATTTAATTTAACTCAGTAAATAAATGATTATTTTGGTTTCAAGCAAGGCCATTTCTCTTTAATAAATTAAATGATAACTTTAAAACTACTTTGTGCTTGCTCAGGCTGTTTTGTTTGAAGGTCAGAAATGAGCAGGACACATATGCACAAATAGAAGAAACTATTTTTTCAGGGTGCTGTACTTGGATACGGACATCCGGACTTCATTTTCATGAGACTTAAAATGCATAGAATGCGTCACTGAAAATTCAATTCAGTTTTATTTGTGTAGGACTTTTAACAATGGCCATTGTTGCAAAGTAGCTTTACAGAATTAAAAATATGGGGATATATTTGACAAGTGTAAGGAAAAAAGTGCTATAGTCTTCATAATACGAATCTATCAAAGAGAATAGTATGATCAGTGGTGTCAAAAGTCACGCTAAGGTCAAGGGCCAGTGGTATGCCATTTGTTACTTTAATCAGTGCTGTCTCTGTGCTATGATACAGCCTAAATCTTGACTGCAGAAGTTCAAGAGTAATTCCTAACCTTGAACATTATAGCGTAAAAGTTGAGTCGAGTTAATAGGTTTGGCGTACACACATCCTGTTAGCCTTCATTTCTCTTTGATTAATTCACCATGTCAAACGGACACTAAATTTCCAGCCTGTGCCGTTTCACAGGGCCTGAGGAATGCTAGATAAATTCTTCCAACTTGCCTTCAAGATTCATAGTAGTGATAAATGAGCAAGGATTGCACCTATGAGAGTGTTCTCATTCTTATTCGTGTCTCTCAGTGATTATGGCTTCAAGCTGAGTGAGGACCTCTCTCTTCAAGTATGTGTTCCTGATCCCGAGTTCTCAGGGAACTTGTATGCCCCTCCTGTTCCCTGCCCCATGGGGACGACGTATCGCCGCAGCAAAGGGTGAGATAAAGCTATAATGAGTCATGAGTTCATGAGCTTGCAGCAGTAGCACCACCTAGTGTTGAAACGTCTCTGAAACAGGATTGTGTGCGTGTCTGTTTGCAGGTATAGAAAAGTGCCTGGTGATACCTGCACTGGAGGAGATGTCGAGGCCAGGCTTGATGGAGAGATGCTCCCATGTCCTGTCGGAGGTCAGAATCCCTGTGTCTTCAATCTTAATGTTCTTTTCTTCCCCCCTAACCATTTATCCCACAAATACCAACTACTCTCCTTTTCAAACTATTCCTACTAAATACCTATTTACCTTTTGAGGTAACATTTCCTCAAATGCGAAAGAATGTGGACTGTAATCTACTTCAGGAGTGGAGAAAATGGTTATTTACTGGCCACTTTAATAAGAACACCTGCTTATTTATGCTATTGTCCAAACAGCCAATCATGTTTACATTATATTACATTTGACAGACACCCTTATAAAGAGTGACTTAAATTTTTATCTCATTATACATCTGAGCATTTGAAGGTTAAGGTGGCATCTTGGTGGTTGTGGGGTTTGAACCTGGGACCTTCTGAACCGTAGTCCAATGCTACCCCTGACCCCAAGAGGTCTGTGCGCGCGAGTTCCTCAAGGTACTCCCACGGTCCAAAGACATGCAGCTTAGGCTTAAAGGTATTACTAAATAGTGTATAGACGAGCATTTGAGTGTGTACCCCGTGATAGATTGGCACCGCGTCGAGTGTATCCCGCCTCATGCCCTAAGTCTCCTAGGATAGGCTCCAGCCCCCTCGCAACCCTGTACACAAGATAAAGCGGTATAGAAGATGAGTGAGGGAGATTACTGAAAGAAATGCACAAAGGGAGAGAGTAACTCTTCCTCTAGACAAAGGTACAACAACACTCCCATTGCGCTATGGAATGTTTGCAGAGATAACATTATTGACAGCAGCAGTGTGCATCGATGGATGAAGACGGGGAAACCAGCACTGAAAACAAACGCGGTGGGAGAGCATCAACTGAGACAAAGCCGATTTTCAAAGAGGATTCGATGTGTTCGACATTGCCACAAATGCTTCTTTTGTGATGAAGGCTACATTGCGTAATAGAGGAAGAGTTATCCTGCCAATTTGAACGACCTATGCTTATGCCCAGTTATGCCCACCTTTACAGTACTTTCGGTACAGCCCTCATATTATATTAAAACGCATCAGGGCTGCAGCTAATGAACATAGTCAAACAACCTATCGATTGTTGAAATGAGTAATCAATTATCTGTATTATGATTCACAGAATTATTAGGTGGTTTTTAAAGACAATGGAGATTAATTTACTGCCCAAACAAGAGATCAAAAATAAAAAGATTTTCCTGGCAAGCAAGTATAAGCGCAGTATTGCACAGATGGAAGATGTCAGTTACAGCCGTTAGGTTGAGATATTAACACAAACTGCAATGTGAAGGCAGTGAGAGTTTTCCAGGTGAAGTGGAAAACATCTCACACCTGAGGAGAGTCGGTCTAATTAGTTTTTGTGTGTGTTTGTTGAGTGGTGTGTGTAGAGATCCGAGAAACAATAAAGATGAGAGCAGAGCGGAGAACAACATGGAGAGAGGGAGAAAGTGTGCGTGCACAGAGCTCACAACGTGCGTCTGCATAATGTGTGATTCACTTGTGGCTCACGTAGGGAAAAGGAAATAAAACATTAATAATAAAACACACAGACTAACTAGTATTGATGGTTCTTGAACGATTCGTTCTTTTTGAACAAGTCATTAACGTGACTCAGAAGAACGAGTAGTCTCGGAGAGTGATTCGTTCATTTTCTACTGTGCGCACATGCGCAAAGCATCGCAAAACCTCCGTAGGTTATGTACAGGAAACAGAAATGAGTAGTTACCTTTAAGGGTGCTTTCACACCTACAGCATTTGGTGCGCACCAAACGTGTTTGGTCACTTGGTTCGGTTCGTTTGCGTTGATGTGAATGCAATCTCGGTACTTTGGTGCGCACCAAATCAATCGATCCGAGACC
>JAQMYL010000003.1:19657607-19667694 GCA_030014365.1 Clarias pachynema | reverse complement strand
ACCACTCAGTCGGGAGGGCCAAAGACTATCACGTGTTTCCTCCGAACCATGTGACGCCAGCCGACCGCATCTTTTCGAGCTGCTCACTCACGCACCGTTGGGGGAGGCGTAACACACTCGGAGGACAGCGCTGTCCGCTTCTTCCGCTTCCGCTTCTCAGACGCCCCTGATTGGCTGTAGAGTCGAGTCGTGATTAGTGTGGGAGCACTAAGTACCTCTCATCCCTCCCCTCTGAGTTAGCTCGGCCAATCAGCTCTCTCTAGACCTCTGGCTGCGAGAGGTTACAGCAGCACCCGGGAATCGAACTCGCGATCTCCGGATGATAGTGCCGAGCACTTTACCACTGCGCCACTTGGAGGCTCCTGAATACAGAATTAAGTGGAATTAACACTCGTTGCATGTTGTACTAGAGCTAGTCTTTAAAAATGGATTTGAAGTAATGTATTACGTTTATATGATTATACAGGATTACAAGTTAACTAACGTTCAGATAAATTCGCATTCATGTGCGGGAGAACTTGCAGCCCTAATAAGCACCGAATCTCTTTGCATTTCTATAGAGGCTGTGTCTGAATGGCAGTTCTGGTCAGGAGGTGATTGTTCGGAAAGGTCTGCAGAACGTCGAGGCTCTGACCTTCGATCCCGTCAGTCGACTTCTCTACTGGGTTGATGCCGGCTCTCAGAGGATTGAGGTAAATAATATAAAAAATATGGCATATTGTTTATACCATGATGTTTGTAATGCATTGTATGCGGTGGTGTGTGAGGCAGTAACAACTTCTTGCTCAGGTCTCAAACCCCGATGGGGATCTGAGGCACACTCTGGTCAACGCCTCCATCCTGGAGCATCCTCGAGCCCTGGCGCTTATGCCTGGAGAGAGGTATGGGAATTTTCTGGACTCGTTGAAGAAGTTTCAGGTTTTGTAATCAGTTTTTAAAAACAAAAGAGAAAGTGTTTTCTTTTCTCCTTCACACTTTTCTCAAGTGTTCCTTTGTCATGTTAATGATGTATCCAGCATTAGATGTAGGGGGGGTCAGCAAACGTTGGATTCAAAGTTCCAAAAAGCAAAATGGCGAATGTGTGAAAGCTTTCAAAGCGAGCTACGACTGAGGCCTGGTGCGTCAGTGACGGGCACAATAGTGAGGAAATGAAGAGATGAGACACAGGGAGAGGGACTAAAGGACAATAGAAATGTATTTCTGCAGGTTACTATCAGCAGGTTGTGGGAAATTAAGAGTGAAAATACGAGACGTCATTTATCCGCACTCTGGCTTTTTGAAAAGACAAATACATATTTTTTTAACATGATCTCCTTGCTTTTCAATACACTTTGTCCATCTGACTACAAGCTTTCGTATTCCCTTATTAAAAAATGTGCTGTGAGCCACGAATGCACCGCTGGTTTCATTTCTTCATCAGAAGTGAATCTTCGTCCTCGTAGGGCCGCTTTCAGGGGGCCAAACTGGAGCAGTCCGAGGGTGTGAAAGCATCCTCCCTATAGTCCTGATCTAACACCTCAAAAGGAAGTTTGTACAAAGTGTCGACAGTGTGGGCAGAAGTGTGCGGACGTGCATCGTCATTGAAGATCACAAGTCTCAGCTCTTCGATAAGCATCTCACTGTAGTGAGCGCTGTTGATTAATGAATCTTTTTTCCTATACTGGCCCTTGAGCATCAATTTTCCAGCTGATTGTTGACTTTTGAACTTTTTCTTTGTCAGCAATTGAGGATGTTTCTCTTCCATACTTCCATACTGACTATGGAGACGGTAGCATTGAACAGAAAGCACCGCTGATGAGACAATTTCAGCCAACATGTGCTTTAATATAACCCGGAGTGCGGATCATTTTTTACTCCCCCTCGTAGACCATCCTGTTGATGAAATTTGATGGAATTTATTACACAATTAATATTGGAATGCCGTTATAGGTCCTAAATGTCTCAAACTTTTTCTAGTAAATTTTTCTAATATTTGATCTTAAAGTATTCATAGCCTGTAGTGTTTCATCCTCCTCACTGTATCCTGCCGTGTTTGTCAGCCTGATGTTCTGGACGGACTGGGGAGACAGGGCAGCCGGCGTATACCGCAGCTGGATGGACGGCTCCAATGTGTCCCGCATCGTGTCAGACGGCGTGCGCTGGCCCAACGGCATCACGGCCGACGATCGCTGGCTGTACTGGACCGAAGCGTACGGCGATCGCATCGAGAGATCCGACTTCACAGGTGGACAGCGCACAGTGCTCATGGAGGGGCTGCCACATCCCTATGCTATAGCCGTGTTTAAGGTACATCCAATTCTCATGATCTTCTATATTTAATAAATCTGTGCGTTTGAAAGCAGCCAGGCTTGAGCAGTACTGGAATAAGTTGTCGTTTGCCTCGTCAGAATGACCTCTACTGGGATGACTGGTCGAGAATGGGCATCTTCAAGGCACCCAAGTCAGGCTCACCGAACAGCGAGCTCCTAGTGGGCAGGCTGACTGGTGTCATGGACCTTAAAATCTTCTATAAGGGCAAAGCTAGAGGTCAGCCAGTACTTCAGGTTTCATGTCAAGGCCATAGGAATGCTTCTTAAATGTACATGTTAGAAGCTTTTTTTTTGTTTGTGTTTCCTGCAGGTCATAACGCATGTGCGGATCAGCCATGTACGCTGCTGTGTTTGCCCCAGCCAGACCACAAGCACAGCTGTGTGTGTCCAGACGGAGTAGCCACCACCAGACTGCCCTCAGGAGAACTCCAGTGTCAGTGTCCCAGCGGGTACCAGCTCCAGAACAACACCTGTGTGAAGACGGGTGAGAAACGTCTCTCACACACGTATCTCGCTCGCGTGAAGTTATACAAACAAAGCATGGTGAAAACAAAAAGTTTGTATGCAGGGTCGTGGGGGGCCTGGAACTCACTGTATCCTGGAGACTTGGGGCATGAGGCAGGGTACACCCTGGACGGGGTGCCAATCCATCTCACGGCACACACACATACACACACCCATTCACGCACTGTGGGCAATTTGGGAACACCAATTAGTTTAATTTGCATGTCTTTAGACTGTAGGAGGAAACCGGAGTAACCGGAGGAAACCCCACCTGGCACGGGGAGAACATGCACACAGAGGCGGGAATCGAACCCAGATCATGAAGGTGCAAGGCGACAGTGCTAGCCACCAAGTCGCCATTCCGCCTTGTTCTTCAGTTACAGTTGAATTGTACTCCCTTCTGGCATTAGGCACCTGTTTGATGTGGGAATATATACTGTAGAAGAGAAATCTTAAATGCACCGTAAAAGCTGGACTGAATTTCTTCTCAGTATTACAGCCTGTAGAGCTATGCTCTGATGTCGGGTAACGTTTCAACTTTGTGAACGTTCTAGCGAAAATCTCTTTGGATTAATGAACTTGAAAAACAGTGAGGCATGTTTATAATAATAATAATAAGAAGAAGAATCAGGCTGTCAGTACATCATGCGAGAGCGCCAGCCGTGTAGCGTCGCCTCCGGTTAAAAAACGGGTTCTAATCTGCAAACCTGATTTACTGGTTTGCGTCTGGAGTCTTTCAGAGAGGTTGTGCTGAACTGCTCCTCTTTCTTTGTCTTACGGGTTTCATATGCGACTCCCACGTCTTTAAACAACTTCTTGTCAGAGAAAAATCTGGATAGTTTAGATCAATGTATTTAAAATGGACATGACAAAAAAAAATTCTGACTTCGAAGCATTTGCGTAAAGACCGAGTACAAGATGTTGAACTTTTCGTAATGTATCAGAACTGATGTTACACACAGAGGTGATTTCCTCTGATTCTGATAAACCGCTAAACCGGTTCTATCCGATCTTCTGCCGATCGATCCAGACTTTTGGGTCACCCTGTACAGTATATAATTTTCCACAGATTTCCTGTTGATTGTAGGGCATTATAATTATGCAATATCACACGAGAGGGAGTGCTGTCGTGCTGAATATCAGCATGGCTGTGATACGGTCATAGGCACGAGGGAGCAGCCCAAGTTTATTTCCACAAACACCATTTATTGTGAACAGATTATGATATGTTTGTTTATTTAACCAGTTATTTTGCTCCATCAACGCAAATCTTTCTGCAACTAGCGGAACAAACTGGTGGAGCTGGCGACCGCCAGTCGGTGTAACTAACAGGGGTGAGAGTAGCTTTAAATTCTTACGAGTACTATGTACCCAAAAGTTAAGGAGAAAAACTTAGAAACGTAAAGTTTTACATTAACATTCCTGGAAATTTTGTAAGTTTCTGTTTATATTTCCACTTATTCTGCTTTAGAATATCACCTTCAGATTCCGAGTTAGCATCAAATGGAAATCTAGATCCTTATGTAGCGTGTCCAAACGCTCATTCCACACACCCTCGATCAGGGGTCAGAGAGGGATTTGAGACTCTCTCCACGTTACCGGACTTGCTTTCATCCATGCTAATGAACGACAACACTGTACATATAGTTTCACATCTCAATGCTGTTACCGTCCCTGTCGTATTTTCACCACCCTCTCGTCCAATCAGATTACTCAGTTGGGACTAACTGTTTTTTCTAATCCTATTTATTCTGTCTCTTCTGCTCGACAGAGCACACTTGTCTGCCGAACCAGTACCGCTGCTCGAACGGCAAGTGCATCAGCAGCATCTGGAAGTGCGACAGCGACAACGACTGCGGAGATATGAGCGACGAGCAGGAATGCCGTGAGTGACAGCCACCCTAGCCCTGCCCACCTACTGTAGCGTTCAGATAGAGCCGTCTCGCCTCCTCCTCGTCTGGTTCCCGCGGTTCACAGTTTTCTCTCCGTCTCTGTGTTTTCGCAGCCACTACTTCGTGCGATCCATCCGTGCAGTTCCGCTGTGTAGCTTCACGCTCGTGCATCCCTTTGGCTTTCAAGTGCGATCACGAGGACGATTGTGGTGACAACAGCGACGAAGAGCACTGCGGTGAGCGAGTGAACGAGTGTGTGTGTGAGGGCCGTTGGAACAAATTCGAATTAGGGTTACTCTATTTGATCACATGATGTGTGTAAAATCGCACTCTTGTCATTTTTATTTTTTTTATATTGTCAGATGTCAATGCCTTATATAATAAGTAGAGTGTGTGATTGAGCCTGTATGTGTGTCGAGGTGTGTTTAGTGTCGGTGGTAATATCGATAGCCACGCCGTATGTTGTTGCAGACTCTCATCAGTGTGGGCCTGCCGAGTTCACATGTACGAGAGGAGTGTGTATCCGTGACGCCTGGCGCTGTGACGGCGATAACGACTGCCGGGACTGGTCTGACGAAGCCAACTGCACTGGTGAGAACGTGTGCCGTGCTACCTCGGTGAGACGACATGGTACTGACGTGCGCCTTCTCATTGCTTTTTCCCCTCTCACACACTTCCACAGTGGGCCATCACACATGCGAGAGCACAAGTTTCCAGTGTCACACAGGTCACTGCATTCCTCAGCGCTGGGTTTGTGATGGTGATGATGACTGTCAGGATGGATCCGACGAGGAACCCAGTCACTGTGGTCAGTCGCTGATGAAACACATCCACACACACACACCTTCATCTCTGTAAAATAGGCTACCAAGTGCGCGTAACCCTAACTAACCCCCTTTGTGGTGCACTATATGATATAACATATCGAGGCAGGATGTTTTAGGGAGCCAGAGGTGTTTTTTTTCCCTTTTTTCTTTCCTTGTCTTTTCTTTCCCCGCCGCTGCACATTCGCAGACATTATGGTTCTGACAACCAACATTAGAGACGATGAGAGCGACGGCGGTAAAAGCGTCCGCATTATAATTACAGCTTGCGATGATGTCCGTTTCAGGTTAGGAAAATAGTGCTTTGATTAACACTGTCCTTTTTTTTTCTTTTCTTTTTTTTTTTTTCCAATCAGGCTTTTGGATGAACATCTCATATTCGCTGTGCCTTAAATACACTGATGAAAAGGCTAATTGAAGACATTTTTAAACCTTTAGTCAGCAAGGCGTTGCAATTAATGAGCTGGTTAATCAAAAGGCCAGCGATAATGACGAGGAAAAAGTCTGCTCTGTGATAAGAATTTTAACTAACGATTGAAGGCGAATAGATGATGAAATAAAAATGACACCCTACGGAAATAATCGGAGCGCAAAGAATGCTTCCGGAAACATAAAAATCTGAAAATGTACCTGGTTTTGCTTTGATTAGTGAAGAAAAGATTTTGTAATCCATTGAAACAACATTGTGCTGCTTGAACTTTGACCTGTACCAGTCAGACACGTACTGTATGGAAGTACCTTGTGTTTTACCTTACAGAAGGAGATCACTGTAACGGCTTCCTGTGTTCTAACGGCACGTGCTTACCTGCCAGCTCCCACTGTAATGGCGTCGAGGAGTGCCCAGGAGGCGCTGACGAGCAACATTGTGGTTAGTATTTCAGTGCGCGCACGAGTATTGGGGCATTAAAAAAAAAAAAAGGTATTACTTTTTTCCCCTCTCGTGCTGCATATACAGTATATTTCAAACTCGATATGTGTGTTCTGACAGATCCGCTGTGCACACGCTACATGGAGTTTGTGTGCAGGAACCGAGCTCAGTGTCTCTTCCAGTCGCTGGTGTGCGACGGTACGAAGCACTGTTCCGACGGCTCAGACGAAGACGCTGCTTACGCCGGCTGCTGTGAGTCCAGTTGTTTGCGTTTGCGCTTCCTACTTTTGCAATCTATTTTATTCTCTGATTATCTGATATCAATATATAATTAATCCGATCTCCCTGTTCATGTCCCGGCATCAGCCACGCATCCCGAATTCGAGAAGAAATGCGATGCCTACAATTTCCAGTGCTCCAACGGCATGTGCGTGAGCCTGGACTGGAAGTGTGATGGCATGGACGACTGTGGCGACTACTCAGACGAGGCAAACTGTGGTACGTGCCATCCTGTTAATCAACCTCGATTACTGCTTGTACTGTAGTGGTGTGGGATTCGGCCCTGAGTTCTGGATTCTCTCTCTCTCTCTCTGTCAGCGGGTTCAGCCACAGAGGAGCCGGGCTGTTCACGTTACTTCCAGTATGAGTGTAAGAATGGGCGTTGTGTGCCCACGTGGTGGAAGTGTGATGGTGAGAATGACTGCGGAGACTGGTCTGATGAGGCACAATGCACAGGTATGTAGTCTTTGGACCTGTCTGAACACACCCCGTTTCTGTTGAAGTTCTGTTAAGATTTAGGTTTCAAGCTATACTTAAGCAGGTCTTCCTCAGTTCCTATTAAAGGAATGTTATTTGTGTCTGTTTGTGCTTCTAGATGGACTCGCTCCCCATACTAGTGCCCCAGGCACTGCCACTTGTGCCCCTAACCGTTTCCACTGTGGCTCTGGAGCATGTATAGTGAATAACTGGGTATGTGATGGCTATGCTGATTGTCCTGATGGCAGTGATGAAGTGGGCTGCCCAACAGGTAGAGCTTTAAACTTGCCCAGTCCTGACTCCTGCACTCACTCTCTCCCACTCATACTGTACCTTATTGTTGCTGCCTGTGTGTCTTACTCAAATGTGTGTGTATGTGTGTGTGTTTTAGCCTCCAACAGCTCGGTGACTCAGATGCCCGTGTCTACTCGTGCCCCTGACCCGACTGGCCGTTGTTCCAGAGGGCAGTTCCTGTGTCGTAAGCCGCCCACATGCATCCCACAATGGCAGCGTTGCGATGGCCACCAGAACTGCCAAGACAACTCAGACGAGTCCGGCTGTCGTAAGTGTCCAACTTCGCAACCACACAATTATGTTTCTATAGTAACCTCTAGCACAGGGAGCACTCGTGGGCCGTATACTCTGCATAAATTATTTAAAAAAACACGTGTAAGTGTTGGTGACATTCTGTCTCCTTTCAACTTTTGCGACACAAAAGGGAGGGTCTCGAGGTTATTTTGTTAATGTGTTCATTTTAAATTAACCTGCAGTAGTACTCACAGGTTTGTGAAGCTATGAATATGAATCTTATGATTCCCTCATGACATCCCCACTAAGGAAAAACAAACATTGGATTATTTTCCATTCCATTTCTTCGTTCACTAATACTAATTAATGTTAATTTTTTAATGAAATTTAAGTTATTACCCGCTCTTTTAATTCTGTGTTTAATTCTATGTCAAAACAACATAGAGACCATCTGTTGTTCATCTTCATCTGTTGTATTTGCCTAATATAAAGTCCCACTCTGATCAGATGATTGTTTTTAATGATTGTATTTAGTACAGTATAAAGTGGTAAATACAACTCCTTTAATAGGAACTGAGAAAAACCTGCTAAAGTATAAAAAACAGAATTAAACGAGGGGGCACTAACTTTTGAACATGACTGTATTTACTACTTTATACTGTACTGCTAAGCATCTGATACTATTTACAGTAAAAACAGAGACATCTATTGTTTATTTTAGCATATTTTATCTCAACCGAGTGGTAGAGATGGCTCAATCAGGGCCAGTTCGATACGCTTTTCTATAAGATAACAAATGTGCCCTACCGAAAAGTTGATCAGAACCTTAAAGGGATAAAGGAAAGAGGATTTTTTTTTTTTTTGTTAATTTCCCACTCATTAGAACTAAGGATATTGTATCTGGGTCTTTATTTTACACCCTTTAAAAAAAAAAAAATGGCACATTGCTGTTGAATAAGAGGAATAAACAAATAAATCTCAGGATGTGCTGTTGAAAAACGTAGACATAAAGGTAGTAAACCAGGCTATAATGTGAGCTATCATGTGCTTCCTTCAAGGCACCTGAAGCCAGCTGAGTGCATTTTTTAAAAATGCTGTTGATGCATTGTCAATGGTTGGGGAAACACACCAGGAGGAAAGCTCTATCCGCCCACCTCTACATGCACGACCTCACAGACAATTCCCTAGTATTTCTGTGATTGACGTTTTATATATATATAAAAATCTCTGTCAATCTTTCTGCTCTTTGTTTAGCCACGCGTGAGTCTCTGGTGTGTGTGAATGGGACACTGTGTGCTGACCGGGAGGCATGTGTATTGGAGAGTGAAAGATGTGATGGCTTCTTAGACTGCTCAGACCACAGTGATGAGGATAACTGCACCGGTGAGAGACCCCATACATATTCTATCCCCATTAAATACACTTGTGTTATTACCCGCTCTTGTGTTATTCCAGCTGGTTTAAATCCTGTCTTTGGTTTCTGCTCATCAGCTGACCAGCTGGTGTATAAAGTCCAGAACCTGCAGTGGCATGCAGACTTCTCCGGTACCGTCACACTCACCTGGTCCCGGCCCAAAAACATGCCGCCCTCCTCCTGCTCCTTCATCATCTACTACAGGTATGCGTCCTTAATCTTACACCTCACCTCTCTTTAGAGTCTTACATGAATCCCTTGAGTACTCCATTACTGCTATCGACGTGTATGTTTAGCGACACCTGCTGGCCATAATTAGCATATCTGCTGCGTTTGAAACACACCAACATTACAAAGTGGCATTTAACAGTAAGATGTATTCAGTACGTTTAATATATTCCATGGGTTTGGTTGAAAAACTACCTTTAGCCCAAACTACTCATCACCAACAAAGTCGCTTTTTAGCATGCGTTTACTTTTCCATTCGTTTCCCAGGCAAGGCTCGTTTATGTATTGTTTGCACAGTATGTCAAGACGCCTATGCCGGAAATAAAAGTGCACAGAGTACGCTGATCAAAATACAACATGTAATATAATGACATAGAGTAGCGAGAGAAGAAAAAAATGAGGTCTATAAAAAGGAAAAAATGTTGCTATGATACTGTAATGTGTTTGAGTGACAACTGAAGTATAACAATCCTTTAATGGAGTAAATATTAAATTATGCGAGCGGCGTTCAAGTCAAACCGTTCAAGTGATGAACCGTCTCGTGAATGAATTTCCGTAAAATCTATAGATTGATAAACAGATTGACGTTTATAGCAGACTTTAAGCACGGTGTGATCATGAGACACTTAAAACATTAAAAACAGTTTTAAAGAAGTCTATACATCTATGAATGGCGATCCCAGCCATTGACTTTTGCCCATTTTTTTGCTAATGTTTGTACTAATCCGAGCATGACATCACATAGATTATGAATATGGTTAATT
>JAQMYL010000003.1:19636082-19657507 GCA_030014365.1 Clarias pachynema | reverse complement strand
TGACTTTTGCCCATTTTTTTGCTAATGTTTGTACTAATCCGAGCATGACATCACATAGATTATGAATATGGTTAATTGTAGGAGTAGGTGTAACTACAGATAGTTATTTTATTTTATAAAAAATTAAATAAATAACATTGAATTAAACCTCAAACTTCAACCTCAGATTTACCGAATCTGCCACTTACTTTTTTGATTCAAAGGGTAACAGTTCAATTATGCAATATAAAATGAGCGCGAGTGCTGTTGTACTGGATATCAGTACAGCTGTGATGCAGCTGGCGGAACTAACTAATCACGGCTGACGGAGCTGGCGACCGACAGTTAGTGTAATTAACCTGGGTGAAATTATGTATTTTTTTATTCTTACTAATACAGTGTAGCCAAAAGATTAGGAGAATAAACCATGGTGGACAGTCCTCTAAATCTCTAAATTTTCTCTTTATATTTCCACTTATTCTGCTTTAGAATATCAACATTAAATTCTGATTTCAGAGGTTGGGTCCCAAATAGCTTTGTGGAAATGGAAAGCTAGTGCGCTTTATAGGTGTACAATCACTTGCCCCAAACTCCAATTAGTGCCTCGTGGAATGCTTCTCGTTCCAATCAGATCGCTTGGTCGGTGCTAACTGTTGTGTAGTATTTGATGATCAGTGGTGAACAAGTACACAAATCCTGTACCTGAGTGATAATAGATATAGTCTAGGTTTATTACTGCTGTACATATAAAAGTCTTCCATTTAAATTTCCACTTGAGTAAAAGTGCAAAGGTACTTGCCTCCAAGTGAACTTTAGTATCAATTTTAGTGAGTTTGTGTTTTCTAACCATTGTTCGTACAGGTAGTCCTCGACTACAAACGAGTTCTGTTCTGGGAGCATGTTCGTAAGTCAGATTTGTTCTTAAGTATGACAAAGTGAGTCATAGCCAACTTTGACATGAATATACAATGAAAAGCATATAAATCTACTTGATTAAATCTATGTCCCCTTTCCCCACACTGGCATCATGTGGCAGAAACCGTAACCGCGCCTAAGGAAATAAATCTCTCATGTCAAATCTAACAGTGTTGTCTCTGCGCCTAAATCGCAAAGGGAATCCCGGAGCCATGTTGTCTCAGAGCTGTTTTCCACTGTATTGGACTGTGAATTCTGTTTGGTTGAGGATTCTTTTAAATTAGGATTATTTACCATCGGTACAGCTTTACAGGGCAGCCATTTTGTATTATCACATTTCCGGGCTGTTTCATTGAAACCGACTCTTTTCTCACACATACAGCATACCAGACTTTTTTAGACATTTTATACATTCACTTACACGCTGAAAATATTGTACATAATTGTAAATATTGGTATCTGCTGCACTGCAGTGTCTATTTTTTGTCAAACACAAGTGAGCTACTTCCCTGTTTTGTTCGCATCTAAGAATGTTCGTAAAACCTCGGCCCATTCAGATCTGCGGAAAATTGTAACTCGAATGTTCATAGATTGGGGACTACCTGTATAACATTTTTATTTTCTACAATAGTAGATGTTCATTGCCTTGGGGTTTCACCATGTGATTTTTTTTTGTTGTTGTTTTTTTTTCTGTCCCAGGCTGGTAGGGACTCAGCAGTGGACTACAATGGACACACACAGCAACAAAAGCAGCTATACCCTAAACGTGCTAAGGCCAGACACCACCTACCAGGTAAAAGTGGTGACGCAGTGCCTCAGCAAGCAGCACAAGACCAACGAGGTGCTCACGCTGCGGACACCCGAGGGCTGTGAGTGACGCTCGTAAAACACACCTCACCATCTCACAAACTGCAAGCCTGGAAGCAGAATAAAGTATAACTTCTGACCGGTGTTTGTGTGTTTCAGTGCCTGATCCTCCTCAGGCTTTGCAGCTAAGCTGTGATAACGCCGAGGACGGCACGGTGCTGTGCTCCTGGAGTCCTCCAGCTAATGCTCACGGCTTCATCAGAGAGTACATTGTGAGTTTCCTTCCTCGTTTTCACACTTTCTTTTTTGGCCTTAAAATTGTTTCTTTTATTCTGAGAGTAATAAATTAAGCAAGGTGTACACTGGGAAAGACAAAGCAAGCAAATGAACCTTTTAACTACGAGAATAGCTCATTGAAAATCTCAGACTTTCGACAATGTTAGTGATCTAATTATTATTAAAACATTTACTAAATTTTACATAGCTTATTGATAATTTTTTATGTAGTCTACAAATGTGATGGATGGAAATTAGGTTATGAAAAACACTGGAGTGTATATATTTTATTCAAAACTGATTAATCTAATTACAATGTGTGGGCGTGTGTGTGTGTGTGTGTGTGTGTGTGTGTGTGTGTGTATGTATGATGACCAGGTGGAGTACAGTGAGAAGGGCAGTTCAGAGTGGTTTTCCCAGAGAAGTTCAAGCACCAGAACTGAGGTTAAGAGCTTGCAGGCCAGCACCCTCTACAGGTTCAGGGTAAGAATCAGCTCAGTGACCAAGACTTTAAATCATGCTATGTTCGAGGTGATGAGGTGAACACAGCACCCCCAACACACACACACACACACACAACTGGTAAATGGCACAGAAAGCACAGCGTAACTTTAAATTTCAGCCCAACGTCTGAACTAGCAGATCCTTCCACATTTACAGTGTGACGAGCACCATGTCAACTTTTATATTAGTGGATATCAGTACTGGCTCTACATTAATATTCAGACATGACATTTGGTTCAAAAGTGCTGATGTTTCATTCCAGAATGTTGCACGAATGATTAAAGTTCACTTTAGTAGTACTGTATGAGTGGCCACACAGCCCATAGCTTTTTTATGAGGTTCACAAGCTCCGACACAGCAAAAAGACATCCCGTCTATGAGGCAGTGATAGCTCAGTGCTTAACACATTGGACTACTGTTCCAAAGTGCATGAGCTTCACTTAGTGCCGAGATTTTTGGCTATGATCGAGTGTAGTATCTATTCTTATCAATTTCATCTGAATGGATTTTTAGACTAAAGAGCTGAAACCTGGTATTGCAGTATCTCCAGGAACAGCCCATTCTTTTTATGTCGGGTGTTAAGACTCTTCGTTACTGATCGGAAGGTCGGCGGTTCTGTTGGCCACTGTCGCGCCCTTAACTCTTAACCCTGTCTGGTCCAGGGGCACCGTAAAAAATGGTTTGCCCTCCGCTCTGACCCCTGGTATCCACAGTGTGAACAATGTACATTAAATCCCAGCACTGTCAAAATGACACCGCTTTTGCTTTGATCCTCAAATGCTCACTAAATGAAATTAATGCATTTTTTTGGATAAGGACGTCTACCAAATGCCATATACACGCATCAGCTACATCATCAACACCACCGCCAGGGAATTGTAGAACATTATCACATACCAAAAAATCGGTGAAAGGATCCTAAGCGGCTCATCTACACCCACGTGGCCCAAAGCAATGTAAAGCCAATGCAGATGGAAAAGGTTGGATCAAGGTTGTTGATCCGGCCTTCAAATTCTCCAGCTTCCAATCCGATTGAGCACGCATGGGATGCACCAGACGAGTAAGTCCGATCCATGGATGTCCCCCACCCTGCAACCCACAGCACCCAAAGGTGACGCCGCTCTTAGGCCAGACACCACAGCACACCCCCGGAGGTCCTACAGAGCCACGCCCTGGAGGCACAAGGGGAACCTAAAACCTAGGTGGTTTTTAATGTTAATGACTGATTGCTGTTCTGTAAATGCATCCATCATTTTTTTTTATTTCTTCCATTTTACACATGCAGTGTGCAGAGGCGGGAAATCACATTATTGCACCTTGAAAAAAATAAGACACCACAAAGATACTATCAATACCCAACTATAAGTTGGGTACTACTGCTATAAAGTTTCAGATATTTTATGTCTCTCTTTTTCTCTCTCTCTCTCAGGTTGCTGCAGTCACCAGCAGAGGAGTCGGCAACTGGACAGAAATCAAATCCATCACTCCTCAGAAAGGTAATCTACTACAGTTTTTAACTTCGAAATCTTCATGTAATCCAGTAGGAATACCAGCTTCAATAATACCTACTCACTCTCTCTCTCATTTTGCTTTCAATGTGAATAATTTGAAACCAAAGCAGACATTTTGCTTACTGCTTGTAGTGCGTTGCGAATGTGAACAGCTTTGTTCTCTTTTTAATTTTAGCTTTGGCTTCTCCGGTTACAAACATCATAAGCATCTCAGACGACACAGCGAAACTTGCCATCAGCTCTGGATATAAGGTGAGCAAACGTGGTTGTTCCTTGGTACTTTGTTCCTGCATTATTTGAAATGTCCTTTCCTTTTTGACCCTTGTCTTTATTGTTTTTCCCAGGCTGAATACTATGTGGTGGTGCTGTCTTGGGTTTTCGATAAGCATGTGAAAGAAAACAGGAACTATACAGTTCGAGATACTCTTACAGGTACAGCCGGTGATCTTACCATAACCTTAATGCTAATAGTGACTCCATTATGTTCATTCTAGGTTATTAGAACTAGTGCCTAAAGATACAATTGGAAAATTGCTTTTTTATGTAAAAACCTCAGCAGCAACCTCATTTCCCCTCTTGTCCGTTCCAACCACTCAGCATTCACCATCATCAGTATACTGTAAATGCCCCTAGCGTGAATGAGCTTATGGAAGTGTGTAGGGTGCCCTGTGGGGAAAAAACTGGCATTCCTTTCAGGATGTATTTCTCCATCATAGCATCATGGGTACTACTGAGATAAAATGACAGAATGAATGATACAGGATACTTCTCACCCTGCACTGATTAGTCTCACCTCACAGCCCCTGACAGCCCCTAATTTAGTTCTTTCTCTCCCTCTCTCTCAAAAAAAAAAGTGAGTGTATATATAGACGTATATTAATGTGATGTTCATGTCAAACAGCCACTAATCTGACAGCGGGGACAGAGTATGAGGTGGCTGTGTGGGCACATACCACTGTTGGAGACAGTCCCACTGCTCTGTCACGCCTCAAGACAACAGGAACACAGCCAGGACAACCTCTGCTCAAAGCCCGGGCGCTCAATCAAACCGCTGTGGACTGCAGCTGGACTGGACCCCAGGCACAGGTACAGTATATACACACTTACACACACACACACACACACATGGTCCCTGTGAAGCTGTTCCTTTGACCTAATTAATAATGATATGCCACACTTAAATCTAACCTTTACCTAAGTAACCAAAAGGATATTCTTTTTTTAATAAATATAAATTAAAAAAGCACACTTCAGAAGAGGACGATGTTCCTGTCCTCGCTGTCAGGGAGACATTTGGTCGCCATCGAGATCTAAAACATGCCCATGGGCGCACACGCTAAAAAAAAAAAAATGTTGGCGGTTTGTGTTGCTTAGAGCCGAATATTTTATAGAAATGTCTATATCTCTCTGTCACATGGAGCTTATAGAATCCGTTTCTGAGCTTTTCATATATTGGTGGGAAGAAAAAAAAATTCCGGGGTATGAGGCGATTCACATAAAACAGCTTTCACATAATCCTCAGTTTAAAAAAAAAAAAAATCTTTTTTTTTTAAAATTATTTTTTTTATGAGATGCTGGTTTTCATCGCACTAAAGCTCAGCAGTAAGAGCAGCAAAAAAAATTCAATAAAAAAATCTGAGAAGCCTCGAGGTTGTCCAGAGTTCATGGGTTTTGCACGGCTCTCTACAAGCGTATCTCTGCAGCCAGACTTCTCCATGCTTAATACTGTAAAACAGTCAGAAAGAGTAGTGAAGCTATAGAAAGTGTCAATTTTTTATTGTTGTTGTTGCCTATTTGTAGTTTTCACTTTTTTTCCCACATGATATTTAAACAGGTGATCAAATGCACATCTTCAAAAGAAACCACGTAAATAAAGACATGGCTGAGAACTGTGATAAACAGCTTCCCAGCACTGGCTTTGGCTTTTTCTTTGCAGTCACATGATGACCCTTAAGTATCAGAATAAAAAACAAGCTAAAAGCAGCGTCAGCATTGGCAATAGACCATGTTTATAATTCTTCATGTTGTTCAATGATTCCTACATTATTTATTATTAGGATAATCACCATTTAATAAAACAACAGCCAATATATCTAAAGATATCACTATTCAAGTCACGGGATTTTATTTTTTATTTTTTTAAGATCTGCCTCCAAAAGAAAAAGCGTCTCTTCCCGCTTCAACCGCCGCTTGTTATTTGGCCAGGATGATATTCAGAGCTAGTTACTATGACAGTATTAAAAGAAACACAGTGATGTATGTTATGGTGGTGTGGGAAAACCTGTCAGATTCTGGGAAAGATGAAATAAATAATAAAAAATAAAAAAAAACAGATAAATCAGGTTTTGTCCAACATGCATTGCAAATACGAGTGCTTGTGCTTTTAAATTAACTGATCTCGGTTGTTCAAATCCCACATGTTGGTAGAGTAGCTCTTCCTGCATACAAATGTACTGTACTATTACTTAGGCATAACAGTTCCTAATTTTCTCAAAAGCAAAATAGCATGTTGAATGACATGAACTGCATAAAAAAAGCTTTGAATACATTTATTTTTTCATTTTTCTGCATTTCAATTTGATCAGTGAGGGATTTGATCAATCCTATAGGTATTTATAATACCTAAATTATAGGAAATTACAATATTGCAGCCTGAATTTGTGAGGTTGAAAAATAATGATAGAACTTTTAACAACAATTATATTTTTGAACAGCAGGTTTTTCAAAAATATGCACCCATTTGCTTGTAATTTGCATGAAAGAAGAGCCGCGTGCAGTGATTGCTGTTTTTTTTGTTTTGTTTTTGGTCTGAGAGTGGTGCCGAAACAATTCACTGAAGAGCATAAATCGAAGCATTTGGATATCTGCAAACAAAATTTGACCCGATACTCTAAGTTACTTAAAGAGCATCATTATTGGTGACGGATTCATCACTATGAACCTGAGAGTAAAAAGTTCAAAAGTCAATCTTCAGCTGGAAAATTGATGCCTACAGTTTTCAGATACTGTGGAGATATTTTTTTTACTCATCCTTGTGTGTGTGTGTGCTATAAAAAATATAAAATACTATTTTTTTAAGGTTATGATTATTATTATTTTTTTATATAGTAATGACTGTGTATATGTTTGTAGATATACGGCGTGTTCTATGCCACCTCCTTCCTGGATCTTTACCGCCGCCCGCGCAGTGTGAACAGCACCAGCTCCAGCATAACCGTCACCGTGGAGAGCGATGAGCAGTACCTCTTCCTTGTATGACAGTACCCTTACCTTTCCTTTACTTAAAAGTTTATCAAGCTTGAAACAGTATGTCACATGTACAGAGATGTTGATTTGTGTTTGTTTCGCAGGTGCGGGTGATCGTACCATATCTGGGGCCTCCGTCAGAATCGGCTGTAGTGAAAATGATCCCTAATGAAAGGCTTCCTCCACGCAATCTGCATAAAGTCCTAGTGGATAAAACCCAGGCTATGCTGAAATGGCAGCCGCCGTACGACTCCCCCAGCTCTCCTCTGGTAAGTGTCTGTATCTGATGGTCTGTTGTTATTGACATCGAAGGGCACCAAATTGTCCTTGGCGTGTAGCGTCATAGCAGGGTGTGTGGTTGTGTGCAGACGTATGTGGTGCATTTGAGGGACACGGTGCGGAAGACAGAGCGTGATTATAAAGTCACCACTCAGAACAACACAGTGGAGTACAGCCTCAAGGGACTGGAGCCTGGCGGCCGCTACAGTATCACTGTCCGCCTCCGCAACATGACCAAGGAGGCCAGCTACACGCTTAACACAGGTGAACAACAAACCCTTAAAACCCAACACAGATCTCATTCATTTCATTTAGAACCATGCATATCATTCAACACCAAGAAAAACCCAGTGTGGAACTCAATAGCCATTCTACTACAGTTCCAAATATCTCTCAATGCCCATTAAAGCCCAGTGTGGCTCTTAATCCCTACTGAAACCCAACATGCCTCTCACAGCCCATTAGAACCCATCACGCCTATAACAGGCATTGAGAGAAACCCAGCAATCCTCTCAATGCATGTTAGATCCCAACATGTCTCTCAGTGCCCATTAACGCCATAAATGACAATCAGACAGAGCCCAAGACACCACTGGGTCTCTGATCCCAATGCAGCCCTCAGAACCCATTATATCTCAACTCTCAGTTTTTTAAAGAACCCAGTATGCATTTTAATAGCCATAATAGCAAATACCAGCCTTCATGTTCTAATCCAGCTCTTAATTACACATTAGAGTCCACTAGAGGACATGATTCTCCTGCCTGATATACTAGCTCTCAATCCAACGCAAATACCAATGTATCATAGTGTCTAATTATTAACCCCATCAACTTGGGTACCAAGCTCTTAAAATCTATTGAACTTAATAAAACTACATAAGTGTAGGGGAAGTGGGACCAGAACGTGTAGGTGCTTCACTTTAACTGTTAATCATTTTTTTAAAAATAATAAATTTGCTCTCATGAAATAATCAGTCTCATAAAATGTAATATTCTGGAATAATTGGAAACTCTAACTTACAAATTCAGGCCAAAATGACTACATCAGGAAGCAGCAGCTCGATCTCTGAATGGTTAGTTTGAACAGTTTGGCTATTTGCAGTCCAGTGGTACCTCGGCATACGAATTAAATCCGTTCATTAAATTTTATATTGTGAAACCCATAAGAAATAATGTAAATGCAGATAATCCATTCCAGCCACCCAGAAATATTACCAATTTCCAACACTATAATCATATTTTAGCATATAAAAGCAATCAAAACATTTAGAAAATGTTAAGTTTAAATGAAGTTCAATATAAAAAATAGATATTAAACCTCACTTAACCTTAATTTATGATTCATCCTGGCAGCAGCTTTAAAAACTAAACTAAAAGTAGCTCAGTTTTCCACTTGATTTCCTCCTTGATAACGTAGCACAGCCACATAATGGGTTTTTATAAAGCTGACGATAATGTATATGAATTGTGTAGTTTATATAATGTATTGCCTCATCAGTTATGTTTTGGTTCAGTTCAGTTTTTACTCTCACAAGACTTTCTCTCCAAATCACGAGTGGAATCCTGGTAACGCAGGGGAGGCTCAGCTGTCCATGTTTAACGGGAAGGCGCGAGGCTAAGGCTCCAGTGTTGTTTACTGTATGCACATACGACTGCTAGCTATTATTTTCCCCAGTGCTGCATAACACTATGAATCCTTCTCTCTTTTTGCGGATACATCAAAATTAGATTATTCCCCATTGGGACACTATTACAGGACAGCGTTTTTTAATCATCGTACTCCCGGATTGACTCATAAAGCCAGGGAAGCTGATACAATACTCCTGCACCCTGACACGCACACAGTATACTCACACAGTATACAAGACATGGGACTATAAATCCATTCACATGCACAGCAACATTTTTTTGTATATAGTGGTAAATCATTTTATTTTGTGCATAGTATGTCTGTTTTGTATAATATTCATTTGGGTTTGGTATATTTAGGGCCCAAGCACTATAGTGTGTGCAGGACCCTCTTGTTTTCCCAACATTTTGAAAATTGGCAGACAGGTTGGAATCTGCGCAGGGAATCTGGATGGCGCAGGGTGCTTGGGCCCGCTCATCGTTGCTTGCAATTATATTGAGTGTTGTTTTTTGACTGGCTACCAGAAGTGCGCGAAACTGGAAGTACGTGTGACCGGCTTGATCACTCGTATGTTGAAACTGCTTTGCGAGGCGAGGCAAAATCCAGCCAACATTTTGTTTCCCAAGTCAAAAATTCCCAAGTCGGGCTGTTTGTATGCCGAGGATTCACTGTATTAGTGTAACAACCAAGACGAGGCATTACAATGAAACGCAATAAAATGTGATATATTTAATGAGAAACACTAATCACCCGGCTACTTAGGGGGAAAAAATGTGTGAGAGAAGGAAAAACAGAGCGAGAAGAGGGGGAGTGGGTCCATGCAAGAGTGCATGAACGATCGAACGTTCTGCCCTAGAGCTAGTGTAGAAGTGCATATTCTCACTTAGCCGTTAAAGGAGAACTTTAAGAAGAACTAAATAATAGCCAATTATATAGTTCATTAATGGGTGCTAAAGGGATTAATTGAGACGAGGTGTCCACTTGTGTACGGTTTATGGATAGATGTCCCATAATCTGTCAGTGAATAAATGGTGGCAAGGCCCGAGTTTAAGACAAAAACTGCTGTTAGAGCTGCACTGAATCCTAGCCTACGCATCATGCAGCGGGCAATTTGAGACAGCTGAGATTTCCTTTACTTGTGGTTCATCTGTGAGAAGATTTAAGCCAGGTTCTTTTGATAATTTGCTGATGTAGTAAGTCCCAGCTGAGTTTCTGTAAAGTGCAAGTTGTGTTAGTGAACGATTATGTGTAGAAATGCGTCTCTTCTGCAAGTTGGAGACAAGTTATCCGTCAATCCGTGAAAGCGGAGCCATCTCGGCCAGGATCGTCATACGGCCTTCTTTTTTATACTGTACTGTACTTAAGTCTTCTATGAATATCACGAGAAACTTCATCCCAAGTCCCTCCCTAACGCCCCTCGTAAATCTTTTGACAGTAAAAGTAAAGTAAACTGGCATTAGAACTCATAAACATCCGTTAATATCAGCCTCCTGTCTCTTCTACAGTTCCTCTACCTGCACCAGATGCTCTCAAGATCCTTACCGAGCAAGACCACGTGTTCCTGTTTTGGAAGAGCTTGGCGGTCAAGGAGCGGATTTTCAACGAGAGTCGCGTACGAACTCTCGCCTCCCCTCCCATATGCACCCCACACTACAATCTCCCTGCAGACTCCTCTCTCCTGCAGTGCTAACATTATTTCTGTGTCCGTGTCCACAGGGCTATGAAGTGTCTGTGTATGACAGCGTAAGTAACTCCACCACGTCGTTAGGAAACACCACAGAGACCTTCTTCAGGATCAGCAATCTGCTGGCGGGCCACAACTATACATTCTCAGTGCGGGCTTGCTGTTTGTTGAACGGCCAGCTCTGTGGCGAAGCCGCCGTGTTGCTGTACGACGAGCTTGGGAGTTCAGGAGCAGGTACACACATGCACACAAACACACCATCCCTGTTTTTGCTGCTTCTTATTACAGTATGCCATAATGTAGGCTTCAGGATGAACTGTTGAACTTGTAAATGAGGTTAGTAAGAGGTTTGATTCTCTCGACGAAGCATAGCTTGAAAAGATGCCAGGGACATAAACAAATGAAATGAATGTTTCATGCGTATTGATTATTTCTTTTTTTCATGGTTGTTAGGGTCTCGCATTTTAGCAGCTCAAATAAAATATCTCCCCTAGTCTTATGTATACATTAAAAACGAGGTAGTTAGGTAAGACTAATTAGCTTTCTCTTCTTGTGTCTCCCCCTAAAAGTTTCCACTAACATTTTGCAAAAGTTTAATTGATTATGCAGTTTAGTCAGTCTTTTGTTGCATTTTTTTTGTCACAATTTAAAAATTATTTAGGTAACCTTAAAAAATTTTTAATGGTCTAAAATAAATAAATTTTAGGAAATTCAAACTGCTTCCATCTTTCTTAAATCCTCGCATTTTGAAAGAGTATACCATTTTTTGGGGGGGTCTATAGGTAGTGGGTGTTTTAATGGATAAGCAGAAGATGACTGGGGGAAGTAGTGTGTATTTAATACAGGTAGTCCCCGACTTACGCTCAGGTTCCGTTCCGGGAGCATGTTCGGAAGTCCGATTTGTTCTCAAGTCCGACAAATTGAGTCTTGTACGCCTTTGACACGAAAATACAATGTAAAGCATAACAATCCACTTGACTAAATCTGTCCCATTTCCCCACACTTACAAAAACAAAAACGGTAAGCGTGGTTAAGGTAATCTTCTCAGTGAAATGTCTTTAAAATGCGAGGGGAATCCCAGACACCATTTTGTCTCAGAGCTGTTTTCCACTGTATCGGACTGTGAACCCGAAATTAGGATTATTCACCATCAGGACAGCTTTACAGGACAGACATTTACTATTATCGTGCTCCTGGACTGATTGATTAAAACCGGTGAAGCCGACTCATTTCTCCCGCACACACATACATGCAATATACCGGACTTTAAACATTTTATACATTCACTTACACACTGAAGATATTGTATATAATTGTAAATATTGGTATCTGGTGCACTGCAGTGTCTATTTTTTGTACAATACACATGAGCTACTTCCGTGATTAAACCGGAAGTAGAACTGCGGTCCGTTCGTATCTGCAAAAATTCATAACTCGAATATTCGTATGTCAGGGGCGCAATGGGTAAAAATTTTACTTAAACAATATCACAACCTGGTCTGTGCTGGGCCGCAACCTGAACCGCCAAAGTGGTTAAAATTTTGCTTCGTTATTTCTCTTGTGATTTACTGATTGTTTTGTGTGTTTACTTGCGTGTCTAAGCATTAGGGTAATGACTGTGTGTACGCTATATGTACACATATACTGTTGACACAAGCACTATTGAATGGAATAGAGGCAGTGCTTAACTAATCGATTGTGCGTGTTGCAGGTCCCAATGACGCAGCTGCGCATTCAGGGCATTCGGGTGACACGGCAGCCGTGGTGGTTCCCGTGCTGTTCGTGCTGCTGCTGTGTGTGTGCGGAGGTCTCGTGGCTCTATACGTGCGGCACCGCCGCCTGCAGCACAGCTTCACCGCCTTCGCCAACAGCCACTACAACTCGCGCCTTGGCTCGGCTATCTTCTCTTCAGGAGACGAGCTCGGTAAGGATGGTGCTTCGACTCGCTCACTCTGTCTCTCACACACACAAGACGTTTTACATTTTACCTTGTTAAGCATTCAGACATTTGTCTTTAATTTTACAATGTGGTGTTTGTTCTTGGTCCAAAAGGAGATGATGACGAAGACGACCCCATGATTGGCGGCTTCGCAGACGACGTTCCCATGGTGATAGCATAGTCGCATACTTCGGAGCCACTATGCCCTTTTCCTCCGACTCACCCTCCCCTCTTTTTCTGTTAGTCACGCCTCCTTTTTCACGTGTATCCCTGCAGTATACCTCCACCCTGACCGGCTGACTCCACCACGCCCGCCTCAATCCCCCCATCCACCCTCCCACTCCCCCATCTGGGATTTCAGGATACAAACGAAGGAAAGAAAAAAAAAAAAAAAAACAAGAGATATTTTTTAGAAAAAAAAAAAAATCTACGATGCACTTTTTCGGATGCGTAATAGCTTATTTTTATATACATAATATATCGTTTGTGGGTGACGGACTTGAGAAGAGGAAACAAAAATATCGGAGCAGAAGCAAGCTGTGAAGAGGTTTGTCAGCTGGGCTCATGGACAGGGAAAAGACCCTACAGTCCCACCAAATCACAAACACACTGGAGCGTTGCATTCGCTTAAAAAGCCTGAATAAGCACCTATCAACTATCCACATGAACATTAAAATTCGAGAAAAAAAAAACAAAAAACAAAATATAAATATATATATATATAGATATCAATGTGCAAATGAAAAAAATGGACCTTGTGTACGGCATTTTTTAAAAGGAGAGTGGTACTTAGGCTGGTGACAGTGAGTTGCACAGAAAAATCGATTGTTCTATATTCTTTTATCGTGTCACTTTGTCAGTAGATGTGTATATTTGGCCCACGGTACATTAACATTTTGATGTTCTTCAGATCTCCTTATTTTTTTAACGTGTCTACATATCGCTTCAGCGCCTGTATAGATATGTTCTTTCTGCTCGTGGAAAATGTGAACTCACCTTGTGTTTTACAATATCATTTTTTCCCCTTACCTTTCAGGCATATTAGAATGCTGTAAGGCTTTGAAGAACGAGTCATAGATTTTTTTTATTTTAATTTTTATAAATGTTCCCAATTTATTGGGAATGTTTTAGTCTCCAAAGCTGACACAAGTTCCCCCTTGCTTAAAAAAACAAACAAAAAAAAAACAGCAAACCTCCCTGAAATTTGACATGGAGCTTTTTCCACAGTGGCACTGATTTCTATTAAAATTGTTTTAATTTTGTATTTTTTTTTTTTTTTGGTCATATAGAATTTTCTTAAGTAATGGTGAAACTTTTACAATGTTCCCATTAGCTGTCATTTTAAAAGTCTTTTGATGTTCTCAGGGAAATGTGTGTGTGTGTCTGTGTGTGTGTGTATGTGTGTGTGTGTGTTAGGGCATGGTACCAGTGTTATCAGCCTGTGTAAATGGTTAGGGTGTTTTTTTTTTGTTTGTTTGTTTCTCTCTCTCTCTCTCTCTCTCTCTCCGAGGCGGTCATTCAGCACAGCAGCTTTGTCTTTACACATCATTCAGGACGTTGTTACATCTTGTGCCAAATGTACAAGAAGGGCAGAGAGAATATTACAGCATTTTAGCTTGACTGGGATTATTTTGGAATCAGAAAACATGTTGAATCTCATCGGTGTCGGGTATTGCTCGCAAGCCTTGTTCATGAATGTATTTTTTTTTTTTTATGTATTATTTGAGTAAACGTTGAAAGCAATCACACTGATTACAGAGCCCACCTTTATTTCTCCTAAATTCCGACCTGTTCATTTTCATGTGGCAGTCAGTACGAGTGGGCTGATTTATCCGTTTACGTCATGTCTGCCTTCTGTACTTACAATAACTCAGCTGTGATTTCACTTCTTCTTTTTCTTCTTCATCTTTAACTCCTACCATGTTTTGTGAAGTACGTGTAACCCCAACTGCACTGTTTTCTGTCTCGGCAGTAGACATGACTGCACAGATACACTTTCAGAATCCTATCGAATTTTCAGTTCCTTACTCTTCCACACGCGCCTTATTATAAACAGTTAGACTTGTGTGGTCATGTCTAGTCCATGGAAGAAAAAAAGCCCAAACTACACATAATACATAGCTGCCTGCAACTTAGTGTCGGCTGTATTGTGTTTCACCGAAGCACCAGGACGAATTCTGAGCCACCGGTCCCTTCAAAAACCATATTTGTCCTCATCACTTAGTAAGTCTTTGTGACTGTGTGTGAAATTTGCAATGTTGAAACCAACTGTTTTTTTTTTTTGTGAAATAGGATGTTTACGTATGCACAGTAAAGACATCCGGCACAGCCATGTTTTTATTTGATTTGATTTGATTTGATTCTGTTTGCCTGTGGAGGGTTTTGCGGACATGAATCTTGTGAAGAGGTACCTTCAGAGGTGTTTTAAGAACCACTTATGCTCAAATAAACACTTTGAAACTGTCGAAACTGGCTCCTCTTGCTCTCAATATGCTTATGCTATTATTATTTCCCTTCAAAGCTGCTTCGTTTCAACATTTCTAGGCTGCGTCCCAAACCGTATAGTACTCCACCGAATAGTATGTCCAACTCCAGTTTTGCGGTGGTGTAGTATTTTGACGTGCTATTTAGTTATATAGTATGTGGTTTGGGAGGTAGCCTGAAGGCTTTACCCTCAAGGAGTCTGGGGGGCATAATTAAGTTATTGAGGGTCATGCAAATTTAGGAAAAATAAGCAGAGAGGGGTGCTGGATAGGAATAAATAAGAGGAAATGCAGCTGTTATTTGTTTCAGCTCATGTTCCTTGTGTTTATTCATGAGGTGGTGCTGCTTTTGGGCTGCAGTTGGACATGTTTACAGAGGGCCAGCCTCCTCCTCCTCCACTACAGCCTGTTCCCAGCTCTGTTTGTTTAAACTCGCCTGCCTTTATTTATTCTCACATGTCACACTCCCACCCGCAGCCCAGACATGGTGGCAGTATGTTAGTAAGACTGTAGCGAGTAGGACGCTTGATGGCTGTCACGCCGCCATAGCTGAACTGATGGAGACGTGTCAATCAACAGAGCGCTGTAGATCCTGTAATAAATATCCTGTAACATATACTCTTTATAAGGGGGGAAGTGCAGAAATATACAGAAGTGCAAAAGGATAATCCGGGTTTGAATGCCAACGAAATCGGCCCCTTGTGACATCCATCTAATAAAGTATCGCAAATCAGTTAAACAGGAGACTGTTGACAAATAGTTCTCTGTATTTTTTTCTTTTACAGTGAGATTTCTGTTTGTTTAGTAAGAAAAACCTAATTATGCACATCCCCTTCAGATGCAAATGAACCTCGTCTGTTAAAACACTCCAAAGCTAAGGGAACCAGCAGAGGTCTCTGATGAGTTTGGCTGTGCCTACAGTACATGTTCACCTTTCCCAGCTGCAGCTTCGCTGTTGGTGGGAAAAGCAGCTCGGTAACAGCATGCAGTGAAAACCGTCATTAGAAACATCTTTTAAAGAGAAAATCCCACTGCTCATAAAATAGAAGAAACAAAATCAAGCCTACTTAAACAAATCAGGCATAACATTATGACATCTGCCTGATAGATAGAGTACGACCCTCTTGTGCTACCAAAACAGCCCTGACGCGTATGGAGGTACAGTATGGACTCCACCAGGTCTCTGAAGGTATGTTGTGGTATTTGGCACCAAGCCATCAGTAGCAGATATCCTGCTGAAAGAGGCCACTACCATCAGGGAATGCTGTTTCAATGAAGGGGTGTACATGTTTACAGTAGGTATGTGTGCTACGTGACAAAGTACAGTAACATCCACATGCTTTCCAGCAAAATATTGCCCTATAGTCCAGCCTAGTGCCATCTCCTTCCCAGATAAGCAATGCACACACACACACGGCCATTCACATGGATGTGAAATAAAACATGATTCATTCCAGGGTCAAATATCTAAATATGCATGCTTTGTGGTCCCAAGGGAACTTCAGGAAAAAAATGGAAGAAGGTAGACCAGGCTACCCTCTTCCATTGCTCTGTGGTCCAGTTGTGATGCTCATGTAACCACTGTTGGAGCTTTTGGCAGTACAAATGGGTCAGAATGGACAACCTGAACGGTCTACAGCTACAGGAACCATTAGTAAGAACCAGCAGTTTGAGCTACACTAGTTCCTCTATTGGATCGAAACACACAGACCTCCCCACCTGCATCAGTGAGCCTTGCCCGTGCATGACCCCGATGCTGGTTAACCAGTTTTCTTTTCTTGGTCCAGTTTTGGTAGATTCTGATCACTGCGGATCTGGAACATCCCACAAGAGCTGCAGTTTTGGAGTTGCTCCGACCCAGTCGTCTAGCCATCACAATTCGGCTTTTGTCAAAATTGCTCAAATCCTTACTCTTGCACATTTATTTATTTATTGCTTTTTGTTGTTGTTGCTTCCAACACATCAACTTAAAATAAAATGTTCACTCCCACCCACTTCCAGGTGCCATTATATTCATAACATCATAATGGTCATAATGTTATGACTGGTTGTTTCTTTTTTTTTTTAAAGTAGTTTTTCAGACTCGATTAACTTTAACGACATTGTAGCCTATTTTCCATAACAATATTGAAGCACACTAATCGAATGAATACAAAGACACAACTTTTCTTTTTATAAATCCAAGCCATAGCTCCAACTGTGAGCTCATAGTATGTTGTGATTGTATGAGCTAAGAAAAGCTGTTTTGATTTCATGGTAGTATGAAATAGTGTTCCACAATATGTTTATTTATGTTTATTTGATATGACAATGACAAAAGAAAATCTAATCAAAATCAAGATGGAATTCTGCACCATCCAGAAGCAATTATCATTCTAGCATTACATTATGATGCTCCACTTAACTGATCACACACCTGTTACTCATTTCTATTCATCAGACTCGGAACACACATACAGTACACTCACATTTGTGCACTTATCTAATCAGCCAACCATGTGGCAACAGCACAAATCATCATACATAAATTTATAAATGTACAGGTCGAGAGCACCGGTTACTGTTCACATTAAACATTAGCACGTTGAAAAAGTGAGCTCTCAGTGACTCACCGTGACCTGGTTCAAGTATTTGCTACTGATTTCCTGGGATTTTCACACACAACAATCACTTGAGTGTGCACATAATGGTGCCAACAACAACGACGACGACGACAACAAGAAAAGAATCCTGTCTGCAGACTGAAACACCTTGTTGGTTTGACAGATCAAAGAAAAAAATTCGCAGCAAACCTTGAGGTGGGTGGGGTACAAGAGCAGAAGACCATGTCAGGTTCCATGTCGGCTAAGGGCTAGGACCATCTTAGGTGATAGTCTCATATCATGGGTACCCAAGCTGGACAGGTGAAGACTTCAAGAGATCCACAAGAGGCTAGTCACAATTGCCAGAAGCGAATCAGAGAAAGAAGCAACCCATCTACTGCCCTTATTTTCTGATTGTTGAACAACACATTGTGGAAAACAAGTTACCGAATAGCCTTCCAATTCTTGTTCATGACTCTGATAGTCTCAGTGTTTAAGTCTAGACTGTAAACTTGTTTATTAGGAACTCATGGACATAGTGTTTTTTGGGAAACTGTTATATTTGGACGCCATCTTTCCCCACTCTCCTTGATCAGTCAGGTTTGCTGACGGTGGAGTGACTGGTTGCTTTACATCCCAGGGAGCCCTCATGTCTGTCTTTCCTTCTGGCTCGTTCTTTTAGTTATGCTGTCATAGTTAGCCCTGGTTGCACTCTGCATAAAATATACATTTGCCTTATACATTATGTGACTGCTAGCATACCGTACTTTAGTCTCAGACTCAGACAGTTTATACAGTGCCTGAACAGTGGAAGACAGGAAGTGTGCACTTTATATTAACTCAACCACCTTTCTCGTTATATTTTATACTTTCAGGCTTATATCACACATATATCGCACAAACTGATTTGCCGTCGTACTGGTTGACATCACCTGAATGAGGATGGTGACCCACATATAAGCTGCTTTGTGACAATGACATTTATATATATAAAAGAAAGATATACAAATAAAATTGAATTGAAATTCCCATATCCAGCACAATCTAATGCCATTCCATGACCATTCAACTAGCCCTTTCAACCATTTTCATTGCTTCACACTCACCAATTTTATTTCATTCTCAAGGTTACTGACCCAATGGAGAGGAATCTATCACTTGGTTCACAGATACCCTTTATGTGGTGGTAGGACCCACAAATCACAAAAAGATCTTATTTATTCTCATCAATACTCCATCATCTATACACCACCACCACACAACTGTAGAATAACTGAACACCGTTTTGTGGTCCTGAACAACCACTGCATGCACATTGGAGTGGCATAACCCACAAGTGTTTTCTTGATTTAACTAAACCAACTCTTATAAGCCAGGGTCAAATATCAAAATACGGATGCTTTGTGGTCCCAAGGGAATTTCAGTAAAAAAAATCTGACCTCTGATTCCTGCAATATAGCCTCCTTTTAGAGGGAAGTTTAACAAGGATTTTGTCAGGTATAAGAACCAAAGGTTCTGATGCCACTTTTGTTAAATCATTTACTGACAGATGTTCTACCGCTTGATCTGAGACTAACGTACCACCGCCCTAGACACATTGATGTTTTTAATTTCTATAGTTTTAAGTGGCTCAAGCTTAGAAGTTTTGAGGCTAGCTGGGGGCACAGTCATAACAGGTTACATGGAGAAGATCCACATCTCTGCTCCATGCATACTCACCACTGGTGTCCCACAAGGATTAGTGTTGGGTCCACTTTGGTTCTCCCTCTTTTGGTAATGTCATATACTCACTTGAGTTTTTCATACCACTAATATGCTACTGACATGCAAATCATCCTCTCTTTCTCTTCCTCAGTCACGTGCATTAATCTCTGAGATGTTTGACAGACATCTCATGGATTTATCATGAATCTTATCTCCCTGGACAACTCTCAGATCTCAGAAAATTCAGACATTTCTACAGTATGTGCTTGTTTAAGCTTTTGTAATTTTGTAATAAGCTTTTGGACGACTACAACTTGCTCTTGGCAGATCTGCCCCCACGCTACATCCAACCTCTGCAACTAATTCCGAATGCAGCTTCATAACTTTCTTTCAAACTCCCCAAGTTCTCACATGCTACGTCAATGCTTTCCCTCTCTACAGGCTTCATAATGCTGTCCACACCAGAATTGAAACACTTATGCTTGTCTACAAGGCCAAAAAATGGACCAGTGCCCATCTAAATTAAAACATATATCACACCCCCTCCCACACACTCCCTCTGAGCCCATAGCTCTGCTTGATTGGATCTCTCAGGATACAAGGAAGGCTCTTCTTTATTCTGGTACCTAGGTTATGGAACAAACTTCACTTGGCTGAACATCTGAATCAGCTTCAAACAAGGACTAAAGAATGATCTCTTCACCAAGTTCTAAAATGGTAACTTTGTTATTTAAATAAATCTGGTCTTATGTGTTTTCATTCTTTACTAACTTCCACCAACAGTGTTTTTGAACGATGCCAGTGCCTGACTCAGTAAAATAGCATGAGTATCTATATTTGACAGAAACGCCAATAAACTTTCTCAGAAATTCTTTAATGGATTTACAACCAATTTTCAAATTGTACAGCTAATGTTCCATCTGTTTTTCCACTGTTGTGTTCCACATGGTGTAGACACTAATCATGGAATTGAATTCACCTTTAGAATGTGGTAAACTTATATGGAAAAAAACTGGACATGACCGTGACCTTAACGTCAGTACTGTATATCATCCACAATAAAATGGAATGCAACCAATAGCTGAGGAATTCCTAGGAATCCATCAAGGGCATAAATATCATTTGTTCACCAAGTACAGTCTTATGCAAAAGTTTAGGCACCCCTTGATAAATAACAAATTTTGGTGATTTTATTAATTGAAAAGATGTTAACACAGTCTCTCTTGGAAATGAGAAAAAATGCACAATATTTTCAGCAAACATTGATGCATAGTTACTTTTTATGTTATAAACTGAACAAAGATAAAAAAATAAAAATAAAAACATTATTGTGGCACTGTGCAAACGTTTGGGCACCCTACATAATCAATACTTAGTAACACCTCCTCTGGCAGATATCACAGCTTGCAAACACTTTTTATAGTCAGCTAAAGGTCTTTCAATTCTTGTACTTTAATATTGTAGTTCTGTAATATTGTCTGGTCGTCTTGCATGCACAGCTCTTTTTAGGATCTACCCACAAATTTTCAATGATGTTTAAATCAGGGGACTGTGATGGCCATTCCAAAACCTTCATCTTGCGTCTCTTGAGGTATTCCATAGTGGATTTTGATCTGAGACTCTGGAACTCTTAGGGTGCACAGTGCCATAATTTTTTTATTGTTTAATTTTTTGTTCAAATTATGGCATAAGAAGTAAATACGCGTCAGTATTTGCTGAAAATATTGTAAATTTTTTCCATTTCCAAGATAGACTGTTAAAATCTTTTCAATTAAAAAAATTACCAAAATCTGTTATTTATCAAGGGGTGCCTAAACTTTTGCATAAGACTGTACATAAACATCCATTATGTACACTAATTACATATTAGAATTATTCACTTATCA
>JAQMYL010000003.1:19603483-19636023 GCA_030014365.1 Clarias pachynema | reverse complement strand
ACTACACATACTGTACATTAGATGACATGTACCTAACTAAACTTCTTGTCACTAAAAACAAAATTTACTTAATTCCACTTGTGCTGCCAAAACAGTTCTGAAACATGGAGACATGGACTGGAGAAGACATCTGAAGGTGTGCAGTACTATCTGCCAGATGTGGAAGGTAGCTTTACAAATTACGTATATATTTCATGAATCTTTACTTTTCGTGGATACTTTTTACTTTTACTCCAATACATCATACCACAAATGTTTATACTCTCTACTTTACTATATTTCTGCATGGCATTGTATTACATAACCAGAGTGGTGCATAGTTTTTGAAGTGGTAATATTGTCGCTTGCTGGCTATTATGCAGAACTGCATGATATGCCTTCCCTAATCAAGTAGCAGGTGTTTGAAGTGGAGACAGTTGCAGATAGCGATGAAACAGCATGCTCTTTAAGGCTTGTAAGCTAATACAAGCTCAGTACTTTTGATACATAAGCAAAATCGAGGATAAGTACTGTACTTTTGTACTTTTGCTCAAGCAGAATTATAAATGGAGGACTTCTACTTTTACTTGAGTAATATTATCCCTGCTACACTAAAGTACAGGATTTGCATCCATTTCCCTCCTTAGCTAGCTAGCATCTAGACAAATGACAGTAGATCCTTTAATTCTTGGATCAAGAATCCTGGATCGGACTTGTTTGTCCAGCACATCCCACAGATGCTCGATTAAATGAGGCCAAGTCAATACCTTGAATTCTTAGTCTTGATTTTTGAGTGTCAGTGTGCTTTATACTGTTCGAAGAGGCCACCAGCTGAGATGCACCGTGTGTTCTGACACCTTTCTATCATAGCCACTACAAACTCGTTGGGATCAGGCAAGCCAGTCTTGAATCATCCTTTTACAGGCACCACTGCGATGAGATAATCAGTGTCATTCAGCTGACCTGTCTGTGTTTTTTTTATGTTATTGTTAATCAGTATATTGAGTTTACATTCAATTAAATGGGCACATTTGCTCAAATTATGCGTGTAAAGCATTGCAATTTCGGTACATCTTTTCATATAATTTGCATTTTCTTGGCTAGCACCTAGTGTGTCATTCATAATTTGAATATCCACTTTACTGATAACATAATTGAGTGTTCTTTAAAAGGCCCCATAGTGTGCAGCACTAAGCAAGACGTCTCTCTCCAGAGTAAAGCTCAAAACATTGGGATGTAATTTTATGCCACTCTATGTTTAGAGTCATGGCTGGAGTCTGAACGTTGTATCACTGTTTGTATCAACATCTTTATGACTGCATTCATGAGCCGTGTCTGATCTGGGTATCAGACAAAGTACATGACTCTAGCTGTGCAGTCAGTGCAGGTAAGGTCTGTTAGATTTATAGCCTCAAAAAAGTTTCCTGTGCTAAAACACTATATGACCAGGAAAATTATACTAAGGCCATGTTAATGCGATGTCCTTCTCTGCCATCACATTTTTCTTGTAAGAATTTTAAAATGTGAGACGTTAATTGCTATTGCTAATTGGTGAACGCACCATGAAAAATTTGTAACAGCAGGATATGGTAGTTATAGAGAAAGCTTGAAGTAGTACATAAATGTGGGCCTAAGGTACACATTATATACTCAGCAGCCTAAAGTACACATTACAAAATAATTTAATAATGCCCCACATGGTTATTTCTATTTAAATAATTGTTCCAGTTGAGCAAGTCTAGACTGACTTAAAATGTGTGCTGGTAAGCATTAATGTAAGCATTAAAGATAAACCAGTAGAGGGAGCATCTCTCCATAAACGTTCACAAACACAGACCTGAGTCAATCATCCGAACACATCTCGTATAGAGCTTTTAATTTACAGATAAGAAAAATTAAAAGAGATAAGTTGAAACAATGTGCATACAGTTTCAACATACAAAAACACTGACATTATAACATTGATTCTATTTTCAATTACAGTTATTTCTTATATATTTGAAATGTCGCACAATGTGAGCTATTTATAAGATCCACTTACACGACCAGTCAAAAGTTTGCACGCACCTTTTAATTCCATGGTCTTTAATGATTAAAAAAATTTTTGTACATTGTAAAACAATGCTGAAGGCATCCAAAATATGCAATATTCTCCTTTGATATTGAGATGCCGCTACTTATGCTCTGTAAAGCCTTCATAACGTCTGTTTGTTAATTGGTGATTTTTGAGGCTGGTAACTCTAAATGAACTTCTTCTCTGCAGCAGAGGTAAGTTTTGGTCTTTGTTCCTGGGAAGGCTTTCATGAGAGCCAGTTTCATCATGGTGTTTGATGGGTTTTGTAAATGCACTCGATAATACTGTTATTGCAAGAACAGCAGAACTTTGATTCTTAAAATAACTGTCTGTTGTTGTTGTTACTTAGAGTAATTATCTAATGCCATATGTGTTATTTCATAGTTTTGAAATAATCAAGTATTGTTTTAGAATGTTGAAAATAAATCATGTCCAAACTTTTGACTAGTACTGTATATGTAGTGGATGCTATGATCACATTTTACATAATGAACTTATTAACTTATTAAACATATACTATATCAACATTATGTGGAGAACTGCATACAGAATACCTTCAGTTCAAAAGAGTGCACATCCTCTTTGGCATGTGATTAGTAAAAGAGTGAATCTGATTTGCAAGCACATATTCTCACTATCTAAATCCAGTTAATAATCCACCTTGTCTAATGTGCCCTAAGGCTCTTTACTTAAAACCAAGCTGATCCTGGCTAAGACCTGTCTGCATGCCTTTACCAAGCTGCACAGGATTGCAGAAGGCGGTGATTCATGATATAGCAGCGTTTATGCACATTTAAAGTAACTAAAACACATTTCCTGTTAAACAAATGGACTTTTGAGTCCATAGCACAATGTTATAGAAGGGACTTACTTATGGTCACGCTATCCGGTATCACTTACATGAGGATGGGTTCCATTTGGAGTTTAGTTCCTCTCAAGGTTTCTTCCTAATGTCATCTCAGGGAGTTTTTCCTTGCCACCATCACACCTGCCTTCCTCATTAAACTATTAAAAAAAGAAAAAAAAGGTATATTCAGCATTTTTATGCTTGCAGTTTTTTTTTCTGCTCTGTGAAAATGTCCATTGTTGAAAGCACTATGCAAAAAAAATCAAATTGAATTGTTATTTACAAAAAATAAATCCATGTGCATCATTTTCAATTTAGGGTTTATTAGTACTGTAATTGTGTCTTGTGGACTCTTTTTTCCTGAAAATAAGTATATTCTGTGTAAATAGCATTTATATATAACATGTTTGCCAGACAAAGTTCGATAGTCCTGATATTCTGTGAAAAATTTCAAATATAAAAGTTGTTAGATGAGTTTCCATCAACTATGCGATTTTTTCTGAAAACGTTGTTGCAGGTTGTTCTTAACATCTGTATAACTGAAGCTATGTACTGTAGTTGGCTAATGGATTAAAACCCCTAAAACCAAAGCGGCACACATCATTACTTTTATATTGTGTACATTTTACCACTACTGGAATATGGGAATGACATTGCGAATATGTAGAATCTTTCAGAGAATGTTCTAAGTTTTAACGGCTAATAAGAACTGAAGTATCAGGTAAATAACTAATACATAATATTACCTCATATCTGACTGGATGCCTAGCCAGTTTGTGTTAACTTCTGGAATCTTCACTATTCTAACTTAGCATTAGCATTTTTTTTTTTTTTTTTTTGCGTAAGCAGGCTAACTTGGTTACATATAACTCATTAGCGTTAGCAAGTTAGCTTAATTTACCTCAGCATGTTTTTTCAAATTAGATGAAGTTCATGCCTACTAGTGAGGCTAATGAGATGCCTGATTCTGTAGAAGTGTTTGCTTACTCCAGCATAATGAAACATTTTACTGATGTAGGGCCTGAGGCGCTAATTCTCACCTTTGACACTGCAGGCTTGTAGCTTATCCATCTTCAAGCACACATAGATTATTTTATACAGCATGAGAAAGTCACCTTAGATGATGAATTGGCTTGGTTTTAATAGTTTTCCCCCCTACATTGATTAACTTGATGCTAAATGTAAACGATAGCATGCTAAACTAAAATGATTTGATGCTAAACCATCCAGCAGAAATAGTAGAAGAGTTCTAAAAATATATATGTTTTCTTTATATACTGTATGTTGTTGAGAAAGGGTACAAACATTAGATTTTACTTATAAACTAATAAAGTATTAATGACCAAAAATAATAATTAATTAGAGCATCAAATCAGACTTAAAGGTCCCATATTTTACTTTTTCTCGATCAAGTTAAAATAAGCCTCAGGGGATCAGGCAAAGTGTATCTGGTAATTCTCCATCCGATGATGCATTTTATACCTCTTCTCCATCAGTTTCACCCCTCTTCCAAACGTGCCATTTCAGTGTCTATGTAAATGAGCTACTGCTGAGCCATGTCCCACCAGAAAACATCAGAGGTGAGGGGAGAGCATCTTCTTATATGATGTCACATTATTGGGAAAATCGATTTGGCTTGCTTAAGCTGCAGCCAATCCAAAAATAAAAGGTTGTTTTTTGTTTGTACACACTGTGGATACCCATTTGAATGTCAAAAAATAACGAAAATGTGAATTTTGCATAATGGGTCCCCTTTATTACTTAATCAAGTATTTTCCACTGCGGTATTAATAGAGTATGATGACTGACAGTTCTTCTATTACCTTTTCTGACTTCAGCTGCACAAATGACAAGCTATAGTGTTTATGACCATTCCATTTGCGTCCAATTGGTAGTAAAAATAACTTCGCCTGTCTGTCTTTGCAGACACTGTTTGATCAGTACATGTATAGGGCATCAAGCAGAATGTCACATCTCAATGAGCGTCTGAACATGAGAAATCTCATTCCATTCATTTAGCTCCAATGTCACAGCCAATCCTCACCCACCCACACAAACATACGCACTGTGGAAAGTGTGGCATGGAAAAGGGGTGTGCGGTTGTGTAATCAGCCGGCAGAACAGCAGGGTCAGCCCACATTACTCCTCCACATGAGCAGCTTCCTGACCCTCTGATCACTGCAAGGCCAGAGGTCAACTAGCTAGTGACCGCATGAAGTCAAGGGCAAGTTTGCCAGCCCAAGAGGGAGGCTTTAAACCAAGAGTGGCAGTGTAGTCGAAAAAACGTCTGTTTAACTGTAACCTTTCAAGCATTTGAGTCTGATTACATGGATGACTTTGTGTTTTTGCAGGTGGCGACAGTTTGTATACATTCCTAAAATGTAGCTGCTGATTTACTTTGAAGTGAAAATTCCGTGTTTTTTCGGCGAACTCAAGTAGTCATATCAGTCAATGGATGTTAATGAAGAGGTTTTGAAACAGCAGACTGGATAGAAAACAGGTACCTTGATTAAGCTTAAGGTCTATTTGGTTTGGAAAAAGACCTCAATGTTTTGCCAGTCGTCAACTGTCTAGTTTCTGTGAACCTGTGCCCGCTGTAGCCTCGGATTCCTGTTCTTGGCTGATAGGACTGGAAACCAGTGTAGACTTCTACTGTTGTAGCGCACTTGCCTCAAGTTTCGACATGTTCTCGGATGCTTGTACAGAAGGGTTATTTGAGTAACCTTCCTGTCAAGTCGAACAAACCTGGTCATTGTCCTCTGACCTCTCTTATCAGCCAGCCATTTTATGTACAGTACCTGCAGAACCGGGTGTTTGTTGTTGTTGTTGTTTTTTTTTGGTACTCTAGAGTAAACTCTAGAGACAGTTGTGCATTAACGTCTTAGGAGATTTCTGAGAACTTTTTCTGAAAATACTCAAAGCAGCCAGTTTGGCACCAGTCGACCAGTTGATCCAGTCAAATCTACTGAGATCACATTTTTCTCAGTTCTGTTGTTTGACGTGAACGATAACTGAAACAGTTGACCTGTACTGTAGCTACATGATTTTATGTTCTGTGCACTTGCCTTACGATTTGATAATTGCATGAATATGCCGGTGTACACAAATCTCGCTTGTGCAGACAGGTTTTGTTCTTTCCAATATTCCTGGAAAACTGGTCTCTAAATGTCTGTAAAATCTCGAGAGAAAGCACTTTCCTAAAGCCATGCTCATTTTTATTGGACAAACATGCATGTCCTTGTAGCCAGTGGAAGAGAATGGTGCTGTTTCTCTCCTAGCAACAGGACCCTTTAGCATTGTGATACGGAGAGCTGACACCCCAAATATTACGTCATGAATAAAGGGAAATTAACAGTTCCCCAGAAGGGAGGTATCACATTAGCCCCCGGATCCTTCTCTCCTGTATTTCTTCTTTTCAGTCCTGATAACTCTCATTGATTTTGGACAGTACATGTTAGAGACAGCTCACTAGCCTACAAAACTGTACTGTCGATGCAGATGGCTGATCGTGTTTCTATCAACACTTTATGTTTGTTGGAGAAAAAAAAAACTTTAAAACCTTTGACACGCAATTGAGACTGTTATATTGTCATTTATTTCGTTTTTATTGAATAAGTAAAGACAGATTGGTTTGCATCTTTTTAGCAAGTTTCCATTGAAATGGCTTTTTTCGGGCCTCTCAAACATATGGCATGCTTTGCCAGCAAGCACAAAGCCTCTCTGTCTCTCGTTACACATGGCCCCGCTCAGGTTGCTATGTTTAGCTTTAGAGAGGTGTCACTGTGTCTCCGTCAGCACCAGCCAAATGGCCACACACAAACATATAAACAGTAGGCGCAGTTGAGCTGGTTTACCAACCCCTCACCCATTTCTTGGAGCAAGTACAAGACCAATGCTAAGAAGCAGCGGAGATAGCCCAATCCTCTCGGGATGGTCCTCATCAGGGCTGTAAGACCACGGCCTCACCGAGCTTTCAAGTCCTTCTGTGAAATATAACTTCGTTACTGAGACCCAAGTGCAACAGATGGATGCTGGGGCATCGAGACGCTGCACGATTTTGCTGGGGTTTGAGTTTAAAGCAGATATAATCAGATTCCAGGCCCGTGGAAGAGCAAAGATTCAAACGTTGTGAACTCGAGTCAAGTCAACATGTCCAGCTGTCGCTAAACTGCTTCCTTGCCAGAAGCTCACAGTGTACGTACATGTTCACAAATAGGATTTAGGGTGATTTCGAGATGAAAGAGCTCAACAATTGTGTCTGGTTCTTGGTGCAATCTGCTGAGCGAGACAAACATTGTGCCAGTGTGGTATTATGTGTGAGAAAGACAAACTGGCTTTTCACAATCTCAGGCCTCAAACAGCTAAACAAAGGAAGAGGATGTTAAGCTTATTGGTTCCCCTCATTTAAAAGGGGTACATATCCTCAACTAACCAGCCAGACAAATGTAGTTCCTTTGCTTTTCAAGGATTCCGTCAAACCGTATTTAGCTGCAACTTTCTTCATGTGGGTTTAGTTTCAAAATTTTTTAACATTTTTATTAATTGTAAATATTTACAGAGTAGTGTTGGCAGACATGGGTATAGTTTGCACCTTTTTAACACACCAGGATAAGATGAAGCAAAGTGCCAAAATATCCCACATCCCACATACTCTTAGCTTTTCAGTTCCCATATTTGAGACTCTTCAGCAGCCATGAGATTTATGTGTGGTAAATTTATCCCTTTTGATTCTTCCTTTTTGACTGTATCTTCCCCCCAAATTAGTTTTCATTCATAACATTTATAACTACATATATTTTCTCATATTTTAAACATTGCGGCCTAAGAGCAGTGTTAGGTATAACGTGTTACAAAGTACTTGGATTATTTTTTTGATGTAACAAGTAATCTAACGCGTTAGGCCCGCCATTTAAGTACTCAGTTACTTAGTTATTTTTTCAAAAATGTAATCCCTTATTTAGACAATTTTTGTAATCCGTGAGCCAGACAGTCATTCCCAATCCGTTATTGTGTGTGTGTGTGTGTGTGTGTGTGTGTGAAAGTCGTCCTTCAAGCTCCGCCCCTGAAAGCCCGCCCCCCTCTGTTATTCCTGCTGTTATACCCCTATCTCACCTATGCGGTTTAACTATGTGAGGACCGACGCACGGAAAGATGGAAACCTAATCACAGCGCCAAAACTCGCGGTGAATCATGATGAACCGTACTTACGGCCACCGCGCAGGTGAGATAGGGGTATTAGTAGTTAACAGATTATGGGCTAAACTTCGCTGAATGATGATGCTAGAATAATTATAAAGGTCTTGACTAAAACAAGACTTTTCCATTTTCTGTAATGGAAAAGTACTCTAACTAGTTACTTTTATCAGAAAATAATGCTGTAATGTAACTGATTACTTTTTAAAGACAGTAATTTTATAATTTAATTAGTTACTTAAGTAATGTACTCACTGCCTAAGAGTAGTAAGAGTAGTGACAAGCTTGTTACTTTTCATAGCGTCTTGAGTCTAGTGTGCATTTATATGTGCCATGCGAGCAGGAAGTAAATACACACACATGTAGCAATGCGATATGTACGTAAGCAATATAAATTCCACAAAGTGTTAACAGCATGGTTGTTGTTGCTCCTGGTAAGGAAATTAATCCCATCCAGTTATTGAATGAGACTGTATTTACAGAACTGAGAGTAGGGAAAAGGAAAACCGTTGCTAAATGAAAAGGCACAGCGGCTTTGGTCTTGATGATAGTGATGGAGTAATGGGGGCAATCCGTGGCGGCGGGGAGTGGGGGCATTTTACCGCATAACACCTGTTAAGTTGCGTATACGTCCAGGAGCCGTTCAAACTTGTTTACATTGGTGGAAAGCCAAGCGAAGCAAGTATACGGATTATTTTTTTTGCATTTTGTGCAAGATTTAGTGAGAACATGGTGCCATGCATCCCAAGAATGTTAGCAAGGACGGTAACAAGAAGAAAAGAGAGCCGCTTTCAGTTTCGTTTTTAAAGTAGCCGATGCCAAGAGGAAACATAAATTAAGGTTAAGTGAGGTTTAATGTCTATTAATTTCATATTTTACTTCATTTACATGTCTTTAAAAAAATTTTGTGCTTGTTTTTATATGTAAAAATATAATTATAGTGTTGGTAATTGGTAATATTAGTAATATTTTTTCGGTGACTGGAACTGATTATCTGCATTTACTGTACATTATTTCCTATGGGAAAATGAGTTAAAAACTCGCCTCCGGGACGGATTAAATTTGTATGCCGAGGTACCACCGTAACACATTCAGTAAGCTCTATGTTAAGTTTAAAAAACAAAACCAAAAAAAACATGTGACATTCTATAGTCTTTTTAATTCATTAATTTTTTGACAAATGTAAAACATTCATTTTCATTCATTGTTTCACCTTTATTAACCACTCTATGGTACTTTGGCCACAGGATGGCTTTTAGTGTCAGACAGAGTACGTTAAGTATTCTGGTCTCTTTCACTCACAACATTCTTTAGGATGTGACCACCAAACAAAACAAATCCAGTGAGTGGCAGTTCTGCACATGGAATTACCCTGTTGATAAGAGAGATCAGAGGGGAAAGGCCTGTTCGGTTCAAGCTCACCAAATAGTTACAGTTACTCAAATAAGCATCTTTACAACCACAGTGAGCAGAGACGCATCTGAGAACACACATCATGTCCAACTTGGCTGAGGTGTTCACCATCAGCAGACGGGCACATGAAGTTCTCCTACTGGCTGCCAAGAACATGAATCTGAGGCTACAGTGGGCACAGGATCAACTAAACTGGACAGGTGGAAAAGATTGGAAAAGAATCGCATGGTTTGTGTTTCATTTAGTCATTTAGTTGAACTTCCACTCACATTCTATGTACATTTCAAAGACTGTTGTGGTTATAAATCCCAGGAGTTCAGCAGTTTATGAAATACTGTATACAAGTCAAAGTGATTAAGATCTCATTATTTCCCAATTCTGATCATTGATCATTGATCATTACCTCATGCTCTGGACATGTATTTGAATTTTTAATGCATTGCACAGCTTGATTTATTGGATGAAGGTACAGGTGTATACACTCACCAGGCACTTCATTAGGTACACCTGTTCATCTTCTCTTTAAAGCAAATATCTAATCAGCCAATCAAGTGGCAGCAACTCAATGCATTTAGACATATTGTATATACAGATATTTATTCTGATCTGAAGAAGCGTATTTAATTTTTTGGCTAGTTTGGCTCGGTGTCACGTATATCCGATACATCAAAAGAACCAGTCATCAACCTGTAAGTCATTAGCATTTTCTGGTTAAACAAAAGAGTTTCAGCAGAAAGGGCTCTTTGTATGTATAAATCCAGTCTATGGGACGTGAGACCATATAAGGAATCAGGAAGCGCAGTGAGGGGATTGTTTTATGGGCATAGATTCATGGGAAAGTTCACTTCAAAACCATACACATGGGCTCGCCAAAATTGGACAATAGATAATTGGATGGTCTGATAAGTCTCGACTTCTGCTGTAAAAATCTAATGGTAGGGTCACAATGTGGCATACACTACATGAAAGCAGGGATCCATCCAGCCTTGTATTAAGGGTTCAGCCTGGTGATGGTGGTGTCATGGTGAGGGGGATATTTTCTTTGCACACTTTAGGCCCCTTAGCACCAACTTGGCATGGTTTAAATGCCACAGAATACCTGAGTATTGTGGCTGACTACGTCCATCCCTTTATGACCACACGATGATCTGCTATATAATATATATATATGTTAAAGCATGTAACTAATTTAAAAATTTTAACACATTACTATATTTTAACGCAAATGCATCACATGGTGGCATGGTGGCTTATTGGTTAGCCCTGTCTCCTTGCACCTCCAGGGTCTGTGTTCGATTCCCGGCTAGGTTCAATTCCCGCCCCGTGCATGGAGTTTGCGTGTTCTCTCCGTGCTTGGTGGGTTTCCTTCGGGTACTTCGGATTCTTCCCACAGTCCAAAGACATGCAGATTAGGCTAACTGGCATTAATTCGTCAAATTGCCGTAATGTGTAAATTAGCGTGAGTGTGAGTGTGGTGCGATGGATTGGCACGCCTCGTGCCCTAAGTCTCCTGGGACCCTGTATACAGGATAAAGCGGTATAGATGATGATGAATGAGTAAGTGAGTGAAATTAATCACATGACCAAGTTTGACCCTAATGGTTTCCCATAATCACAGTGCAGTTACCCGACTGTGTGCGATAACGGCACGTTTAACATGGGTAATAACATGACTGAGGAAACATCATCAAAGATTCTAGATTTAAGCTTGGATAAAACCAACGTTGTGTGCTTCGCTACCTTCAAGGCAAACTTTTTTCACAGGAATACTTTAATGCAAGACGTGGGAGCTGGCTCAAGCAGCTAAGGCTCTAGGTTTTTGATTGGAACATCTGGGTTCGAACCCCAGTGTCACTGGGTTGCCACACCCCATATTACTCTATCACTACATGCAGTGCTGGCAACTAATTATTATATTATAAAGATGTTATAAAACTGCATAATCTGTTTCCACTAATCAATTTGACATGCATTTCTCTATTCCAACATTGCAGGTTTACAAAACAAGTAAATCTGAGTAGTTTACAATTGTGATTAATCTAGACTGTGATTGACTAGATTCAAATTTTTACCTAATTACGTCAATATGTCAATTTTTACGTAATTACGTCAATAAGTAAATGTGATGTGGTCATGTCAATAAGGAATGTTGCATAAATGGACTGACTCACTCATTCATCGTCTATACCGCTTTATCCACTTTATCAATTCTCTTTTATGTGGATATCCCAGGAGACGAGGTAGGGTACACCCTGGACAGGGTGCCAATCCATCGCAGGACGCGCACACACATACACTCACTCATTCTCACACTATGGGTAATTTGGGAACACCAATTAGCCTAACCTGCAGGTCTTTGGGAGGAAACCGGAGTACCCGGGGGAAACCCACCAAGCACGGGGAGAACATGCAAACTCCATGCACACAGAGACAGGAATTGACACTGGCCAGGAATCGAACCCGGACCCTGGAGGTACAAGGCGACAGTGCTAACCTCTACACCGCCGATGTTCTTTATAATATGATAAAAAAATATATTTACATACAATAATTTTTTAAAACTTTTTTATTATTTAGATATTATGTTAAAAATTTACATAAATAAATGTTATATTAACTCATATGAGACCATTCTTAGTATTATGACAACAATTTATATTACAAAATAAACACAATCTCTCTTGAACATCAGAGGTCACATTAAAATGCTCTTAAATGTTTCCTGTATGTATAATCAGCCATTATTTCTCAAGGGTACCTGCAGCCCCTGAGGATGCTTGTTTGCTCTGAGCCTCGGCACTGTCTGTCAGTGCAGAGTCGTGGTGGCGCCTGGCTCAGATCTGCTACTGCTGCCAGGGACAGTGCAGATATTGTCATTTCCTCTCTGAATGAATTTCACCCCCCCCCGGTCACCCCGCCTGCTCCAGCACATAGCACCCTCTTCACATAAAAGCCACGTTTGTTTTGACCCTTGCGGCACGGACGGCCATTGTTCTTTAGCAACTGTTAATATCCATCACAAATCTGCTTATTTTCAAATTCCATCAGAACTGCCACACAAAGGGATGGCTATTGCACAGAGCATAGACTCGGGCACGGAGCAGGCGCGGAGAAAGGAGGAGGAGAATGCACACTCGATCTTGCCGTGGTGCAACTCTGCGAGCATGACAATGGTGGCAGTGTGCAGCAGCGGTGTGATTGATAAGGATCATGTTCTGTAGAAGGGGGGCTGGGTTCGTCTCTATCGCGGATGAGCTGCGGGTTAAAATCGGACTTCACCTAACCAGATTTCAGCTCTGGATCTTGCCATCTGTAGAAGGTCATAGCTCTGATGCGAAAGAGCCATGCCGATGCAAAGCCACCCATGATGATGGTTTATGTCTGAGCTTGCAGCCTTATCGGTTTCTAATAGAATATCTACAGTATATCTGTATCATAGAGAAAAACGGCTCCTCTATGACACTCAGTTCTCTAGCTTTCCATCTAACATTCTGCAGGGAAATTCCACGGTCAGGGAAAGAGTTTAGATTGTTATTGTGTATCTTGGATCTAAAAATCAATGTTACAGAAATGCATGCCACCTCGCAATAGCTTCAATGGAATAAAATGATTAGATCTGTAAGCTTTGGTGCATGAAAGACGACAGAATGAGAGCTGGCATCTGGGTCTGGGTCGGTGCTGCCATTCAATCTAGTGCAGTTTCAATTCTCTTTTATGTGGATGCCGCTTTTTATAATAACAAAAGCAGCTTCACAGAAATCTAGTTGCAGATTTAGATTGAGCGAGCCAGAGGTGACAGTGTTTTGAATAAAATCACTGAGAAGACATGAGAAAGAAACCTTGAGAGGACACCAGATAAAAAACAAAAATTATAATAATAAAACACTCTGATTGTCAATGGATAGTGGGATTATAAATACAGTAAGTACAGTATTAGTATGAACAGCATAGTTTGTTTGATCACAGTACCAGGTGAGATTATATCCTAAGGAAAGGGTGAGATCTGATCACCCATTCAGAGAGTTGCCACATGAATGCATGTAAAGTGGTAGTAAAAGTCTCTTGGTCATGCCAGATCTGTTGTCAATTCATTGAGATGGTCACATGCTGAATTTTCTTTGTTAAAGAGAACACTGTTTTAACATTAGACCAGATGCCAGTTCTTTCTCAAAGTCATGAAACATCAATCTGGAGGCACTAGAGTTCCCAAAAGTCTCCCCATTAATCTCCCCAATCTTTCAAGGGAAATAATCTTACACTTGACTGCAAATTTCACATGAGTTGAATAAAATGCTGCCCCTACATATATACCACTAACTGTTCAAGTTTCTAATGAACAGAACAGTCTGGAAATAATGGTGAGCATTCATAGACAGCAAGGTGTCTCCAGTCCGGGGAATGCTAATCAGTGTTCTAGTTCTCGAAGAACACTTTGCAGCAGTGTGTGCAGAACATCCAATTACTCGAGGTAAAAAAGCACTGTATATCCTGAAGTGTAAACAGAGAGTCTCATGGCCCTGTCCCGATGGATTTTGCCCTCCCTCTCTAACCTCATGATTAGTCCTGTCTCTGGCAGTGCACCTGATAACGGCTCACCTTCTGTAGCAGCCTCTTACTGTAGACAAACTCCTACAAAGCTTCTGTTATCTTTTATCTTTCTAGCCTTGCTTGTTTAATGGATTGGTTTGCAAAGTGAACAAAGCTACTTGAATCTCCTCCCCTTTCCTTTGTCCCAACTTATCATTCGTTCATGGAACGCAGTCTTAAGACCTGATAGTTTATAAACTGTCCGGAGAGGAGCAATTTTTGATATTAGCTTCAGCATACAATACTTTTTATGACTCTTTTTTTTTTTTTTTTTTTTTTAGATAAGACTCCCTTTCGCATTATTTCCACTGCTTATCTGTTCAGTTCTTCAGGAAATGGTCATTATAATGTGCAGTCATTTCTTTGGACTTATTATTAGGTCAGTTCCAAAGGCCAGTGGTGACTCAGGCAGGTGAGACTCTGGAATGCGGATCAGAGGTTCGGGAATTAGAGTCTCGCCACCGCCAGGTCACGACTGTGGGGTCCTTTGGGCAAGACCCTTAATTCTATGCCCCATACAACCCAGTCACTGTATGCAGTGCCACTCCCAAGCCTGCTTAGCAAAGGGGAGGGTTGGCCTCCGAGTGGCGCAGTGGTAAAGTGCTCGCCCTGTCATCCGGAGATCGCGAGTTCAATTCCCGGGTGATGCTGTAACCTCTCGTAGCCGGATGCCTAGCGAGAGCTTATTGGCCGAGCTCTCTCAGAGGGGAGGGATGAGAGGTACTTAGTGCTCCCACATTAGTTACGGCTCTACAGCCAATCAGGGGCGTCTGTAAGCTCACGCAAGCGAAAGGAGCGAGTGTGTTACGCCACCCCCAAGCAAGCAGTTCGAAAAAGATGCGGTCGGGTGGTATCAAGTGGTTCGGAGGAAACGTGATAGTCTTCGGTCCTCCTGACTGAGTGGTAGTAGTAGCCTTAATGTGGGAGCGCCCCCCAGTGACGGGGAGGAATTGGACATGACTAAATTAGGGAGAAAATCGGGGAAAAATCCCCCACCCCAAAAACAAGAAAAGAAAATGGGAGGGTTGCAGCATTAAGGGCATCCAGTGTAAAACCTGTGCCAGATCAAAAGAATTTTATGTGGCCCAACCCCTATGATGAAAAGATCTGAAGCTCAAGAAAAAACAATGATTAAGGCAGTTCCCCTCCTGCATGGAAGGTGGCAGTGTTTAATCATAACCAGGGGTTCATTTAAATCAAATGTTCCGTTCCCTGTGCTTATGACAGTAAATGCTTCCTTTTAGTTGCTTTAATGTCTGATAGCAAAGACTTCTGTTGAAGCTTTTCTAAAAGCAGCTTTTTTTCTGGGATAGTGAATCTGAATAACGGGGCAAAACAATGTTTGTGTTCATTTTCATAAACCAAAGGTAATAGCAGAGAAAATGTCAAATATGGCATTTTGTAGGCACACATTTAGGCATGTATGGCAATTGTGTGTCTATTGTGGCCAAGTGGGAACTGTAAGTTTTTAACAGCACCAAGCCACAAGCATGGGCTCAGTTTGGATTATTTTTTTTGGACTGCAATAAATGCACTGCTCCACTCTTGCTCCATCTTGGTTAAAATGCTGCCTGACCAAAAAGAAAAAAGAAAATTTCACACCATTTCAAACAGGTCATGTTATTGGGATCCATCAAGCAAAGAAAACAACTAAGGAGATTTGAAATTACTGGAACTGGGTTAGAAAAAAAAAAAAACTGGAAGGATAGTGTTGAACCATCAACTTTGTGGAGGAACTGTGGTCAGAAAATAGTCATAAATGGGAATCACTTAAACACCTCTTGAAGTTGCAGAGTACCAAAAAAAAATCAATAGTGAAAACAATTTAGCTTCGCACAAGGTCTAAACAGCCGTTTGGCCAAAAGTAAACCACTTGTTAGTGGATTCTTTCTTTCTGATTTCTAATCAGAAAAAATGGTTTCAATTTGCTATCGAGTATGAAGATAAAAAAAAATCATGGTTCTGATGAGTACAGATTGACCCTGGGTACATCAGGGTAAGAAGGGAAGACGTATTAATGTACCACCTACCTGTAGATGTTACTCCTACGGCCCTCTGGATGCGGTGTTATAATCTGGGGTTGCTTTACTTCAGAATCACTTGCTACAGGAGGAATGGCCTCACATTTTTAGCCTAAAGATTACCATGATGCTGTGGATGGTATCACATGGACACACATAAGATACACATGGTTTCACTTGGATAATATAAAAACTTATTAATTATTTAGTAACCTACAGTAAAAAGCGTACCCAAAATGACCCTTATGCTTAGGTCTTTGGTGATGATTAGGATCCTGATGCAGGTCGTTTCAACACGCTCAGTACTTGGGTATCGCCCAGAAGTGATCTGCTCCATTTTGAGTCTGGTTTCCCTAAAGGTTTCTCTTTTTTTTCTTGTGTTTTACAGTACACCTCTGGTCTAAATTAAAATCTAGGCTAGATCCAGTTTTCTGCAAAGCTTCATTACAATAACGTCCTTTGTTAAAAGTGCTATATAAATTAAAACGAAGTGAACTGAATGGAATGCACACTAGATGATGTGGGCCATCGTTTGGTCATTACTCCTTTTGGTAAGGTGTCTGATGTCTAAAGTAATTCTTTACAACACAGGGTTCCAACCGTGGTCCTGGAGTGCCCCCTGTCCACTTCCCAACACACCTGATTTAACTAATCAGCCCTTCGGGGTTAAATTGTGTGGGATTTGGAAAGGTCCAGGTCCCTGCAAGGAGTGGAGCTTGAGCTTCTTTCATTGATTCATTGATCCATTGATTCATCCATCCATCTTTGGTAAGAGCTTGATCCTGGTCATGGTAGCTCAAGAGTCTATCATGGGACTACTGCGCACTAGACAGGAATACACCCTGGAATGATCTTTCTTTGTGATGTCTGATGAATTAAAAAAAAAAAGACAACTGGCAACAATAACTTTATTTAACATTTCCTTTCCCTAGTTGTTTTATTTTTGTTCATTGTTTACTCCAGATTTGTACTCTATCTTCAGCAAACACAGTATGAGTCATTCACAATGGTTATGAATAAAACAGCCTGTCCTGCATCAGAGGCTGATCCGCTTATTATCTGTAGTGCAGTGGCAGTGAATGACGAGACTCTTTGTAGGAAGCTCTGTTTGCTGTAAGACCATTTCCGCAATTAATACAAACTCAATGGTGTTCTTTGTATAGCTGAAACCTCAAATAAAAATACAGATAGAGTATGTTCGCTACACAGACTGAGGGTGTCTTCACACTTGTGCTCCAGTATGAACTCGCAGCTCGGTGGTGCTGCTCGCTGCACTGCATGTAATGGGGGGAAAAGGCAGCAAGGGGCCAGGTGTTGCTAGATTTGGCTTCTCAATGTCGTTGGTGATGTGAAAGGACAAAGGCAGTATTGAGGGCCCAGGCAGTGGGCTGGGAGCAGTCGGATAGTTTTACAGAAAAGCCAGTGTTTGTGCCAAGCCTGCACTCATACACAACAGACACTGTGTTCTGCTGCTCCGCTCCCAGCTTTGTCCCTATGCACCCACCTCCCCCACTTTTTTTTTTTTTTTTTTTGTTTCAGAACAGGTAGCAATAGCACTTGCATCTAGGGTGCAGATGAGAAAGCTAGATAGCTGACTGTTAAGAACATGGTTTGGCATTCTAGACTACCTCTTAACAATCCACACAAAGACACGGAGCCAGTGGGAAACATGATAAAGCAATGCACCATCCCGTGCACGGAGCAGACCAACCATCGACGTCCCTCCTTCCCATCCATCCTCCCTCCCTCCAGATCTTGGGAATTCTCGCTCCAGCAGATATCGTTTGTCTGTGTACACTTACCTGCTGTGAATGCATATCAAAGCTCTCGCATCTACTTAAAAAGCAGAGCCTGATTTTGTGTAAAGCTTTTTAATAATGTGCAGCATGTTCGACAACTCACATCAATTCAGTGAATGATTTTTGATATGGGAATGTCCCTTTTTTGCTTGACTAAACTGCTTTCTCTAACTAGAATTGAGAACATTTCGTTAATGATCCTGAGAGAGACAACGATTATACCATATGCGTAAATCGGCACCATCTAAGAGGAAACGAACGAAGCCACACCAAGGCAGATATTCACACCCACCCCATCCTCTTCTACCCGGACTCCGTGTGTGTGTGTGCTTGGTTATGTGCGGCTGGTTTGATTCTCACAGGGGTGTGAACTGCCTGCTGCATGAAAACGGAGAAAGATGACACTGATGTGATAATGAGGCCCAGCCCAGTGGCCTAGACAAACAGCTTGTCTTTGCCCAAATGACACGCCGTCAGGAAGCCGGCAGAGGTGGTGCGGTTCTCGTGGTGCCCGGAGCTGTGAGTCGTGCATTCTGCCTGTGTCTCATTAGTGGCCATGGGCCTCAGTGGAGCTCTCTGCAACCTTCCCCCTCACACACTGCCCTTCCAGCAGGTTCTGCCTTCATCCAGTCCCCTACATGGGCTCTGTATTAAAGCGCTGCAAACAATGTCCTGAAATGTCAAGTCAGCAGCACAACAAGCTGGTCTTCACATATGAGTGTAAGAGGCATGCAGTGAGAGATCGAACACAAGAAAAGGCAGCAATGCTTCCTGGGACCCTCATTTGCAAGTGTCTTAGTCGAGACTATGTTATAGTTAGTATGTTGGAAGAATGTGCTTGTGTTTGCTCATTGAGGTGTAACGAAAGGAGAACGAAAAGGTACTGGGTGGGTGGTAGCACATCCAAAACAAGTGCATCATTTAAATAGTGTCTATTATCCTACCTGAGTTGTTTTCCGTTGTGAAAGGTGTAAGGATTTTATTCATTAGTTTTTCTTTCTCTTTCTGCCTGCAGCATCATGGTGCTTTGACCAGGCATACTAACATCCAAGATGATAAACAAACAGACTATGTAATGCCGTCAACACACTGATTGACTATGCACATGAATTCTGATGACTTTTTTTTTTTTTTTTTTTTTTTTAAATATTCCACCCCACTATGTGCCCGCAGATTTCACACTGCAACATTAACGAGAGCTGACACAGGGGATTAGTCGCAGACAGCGGGAATGCCCGCCCCTTTTGTGCTACGTGAATCTCAGCCAAAAGCCTTCTTACCAAGGCCAAAAGAGACCTGGGAAAAAGATTTCTCCTTGGAAATAAACACAAGACTGGCCAAAAGGAAGGAATGTGCCACCAACGGACAAAACAAGTCGGGGACTGCGCGGTGATCAGACAGAAGACATTGTCTAGGAGCTGCAACCTGTAGATCTCCATTTTGATTTTCCTCTCCTCGTTCAGTTAATGTCACCTTTAGGATGCTGAAATGAAACTCTGTAAGGAAAGAGTCCATGTCCCATGTACATACGCTAGCACTGGACACTTGAAACTAACACTGTGAAGAAAATTGTAAAACGACCAGGTGATGCTTGTTTAATTTTCAGCTGATGCTTTTCTGCTCAGCATGGAGTTAACATAGTCTTTGTCAAATCAGGCTGTTAATATTTTCTGCAGAATGACCTCTCATTTTCATTTGTCTCATCATTCTGTGTAGATAGAGATTCTCGTGAAATACTTAAACCACACACACACACAAAACATGCCACAGTCTAGATCATATTTGTCTTTTTATTCTGACGTTCGATGTGAACTTTACTATATCCTTTACCTGAACTGTGCAGAGTATTGAGCAGTCCCTTGTGTATTTTGCATGCTAAAGCAATAATATAAGAATATTTCAATGAGAAAGAAAAATGTTGGGCATTCCATGTTGAAAAAAAACAACATATTGTTAAAAACATCTTTTGTGAATAATTCTGAGACATTTCCAATCATTATGCAAATGATTTCTGAAATAATTAGCCCATTTATCTGAATATTCCCATACTGTACATAGACTAATAATAATCAGCTATATTGACTTCCAGAAATTCTGTCAATCTTAGAATGTTAATTATGCAAAATATAAAGTAATTATGGAGAATAAAATCAGAATAAGGTATGGGCTTTTAAAACGCTAAACACTTGGGAGATGGGGATGATTTAATCAATACATATTAAATAAATATATATTAATTATATAAATAAATATATCTGAAACCAGTGCTGTGCTTCATTAGCTTTACTTAAACAGCTACATTTGGTGATGCAATTAAAGGATACTAAATATAAAATTTTAAATGAATAAATATGATCCACATATTAGTATAAGTCCTTTGTGCTCATCAAAAAGAAAATTTGCTTTAGGTGCTTTGACTCTTTGTGGAAATGACAGGGAAATGATGTTACAGGGATTTGATGGCATTGCAGCAGCTTGGTGAGTGTTTCTATGGTAACTCATGAGTCTGGTCACGCCTCATTAGAGGACACAGCGTTTTTGCGTAGCCCAGATAGTTCCGGAATCTACTCTCTCCATGCTAATTGCCTTCGGATACCATTGGCTCGCCGCGCACAGCAGTGTCACACTCCCTGATGAGACTCTATCTGACGGCAAACGTTCAACCTTTCATGGCACAGACAGTGTTCGTAAGGATCAGGCAGTTCTGTCCCTCGGATAATTACTGAGCACTTCGTCTTCTGTGGACTTCTTAAGAAATCATGAACCAATCAGACCTCATAAAATCGTATTTTTAGGAACACCTCTGTGATTAGGGTCACAGGTGTATTTGAGTTGCAGTTCAATGTGACCTGTTTAATTGTTTTACCTGAGCTAAGAGGACTGTGACTAAACTAAATTAAGAACTTGTCAAATATCTGATGGAACTGGAATCAAATTGTAAAAGCATTTTTACACATGAATCAACCAAAACACTTTGTTGAATTGAAGGACTAATTAAAAGGAAACATTATTTAAAAAAAAAAAAAAAAAAAGATTAATAAAGCTGTGATCAGTACGGATATAATGTGACATTGTTAATCAGAGATGTTGCTAATTTAATCATTTTTGTTAGCTTTTTATTAATAAATATGTATGTTTTTAGTAATCAGACTGTGACCATGGGTCATATTTAAAAAAAACTTTTAATTAACTAAAGTGGGAAATTAAACCAAGTACAACTTTAGGAAAATGAATCTTTGCGATTTATTGACTGTTAATCAGTCAATAACTAATTTAAACTGTTGATATAAAACGTACAGAGCACCAGAGTGGCCATATAATATAGAATTAATTCTCATTTTATTAAAGATGTGCACAATTTAATTAAATAAGTAAATTGACTACACAAGATCTCATACCATATTTTTGTCAGCATTTGAATTGTAATTATTTATTGATTTTGGATTAAAATTTAGTAAAGTGAGCACCAGGTAGTAAAATAAATGAACAAATTACTAAAAAATATGACGTGACCGTTCCAGGACTTCTCTACACACCCAAATTTCAGGTTTTTGTGAGACAGAAATTACACTAAGATCATATTTCTTATTAATTTTCTTGTTAATGTTATACATTGTGCAACACAATTCATGTGAAATGCAAAAGCATTTCATTTATGGATAAAAATAAATAAATAAATAAAAAAGGTACAATAACCAGGTTGCAAAAGTGTATGCATACTCTTTAATGGGACATGCAACTTTGCTCAAAATTAACCAATTATACAAAACTTATGTTCAAAAGTGATGCTGATTAATGCCAAGTAAACATCAGCTGTTTCTGTATGATTCTTAGTTTTCATCTAACATTCATCCATGGTCTCCAAAGAGCTTACAAGGCATCTAGAAGATCATATTGATGAAAGGTATCAATCAGGAGAAGGGTACGAAGGGATACCTGAAACGTTATACAAATCATTGTCAAAAAGTAGAGAATGTGATTTTATTAGATTAGTTTATTTGAAAAGTTCCAGACAAACAACACAATTACACAGAAGTATAGTTAATACAGTTAAAACCCTAACACCATATCTTATGTTAAAATTAATCAACAGTTTATAAATTAATTTTATGCTATAAAAAAATAGTTTACTTTTAAAAATACCACTAGTGATAACACTAACAGTGACAGATAGTTAATGATTAAAGGGTTAAATTTTCCTACACCAAAAACAAAAACAATGTCTAAAATATAAAAGCTATATAGACCTTAAACATTGCATTAAACGATTTACAGAAATCTGGCCATGTCATGCATGTGAAAACAAACTCTCATATTATTCACAAAAACAAGGCAGGGCATCACCCAAAAAAGCACCTTTCCCATAGCGAAGCATGGTGGTGGCAGCATCATTCTACAGAGCTGTTTCTTATCAGCTGCTACTGGGATTTACAAAAGAGAGGGACTCTGAGCTAGCTTCAAATACCAATCTAATCTAACAAATCTAGAAATGTTACCTTCTAGCATGATAACAACCCAATGCACAAATCCAAGACAACAAAAGAATGGCTTCAGAAGAAGAGTAGGATTAATGTTTTGGAATGGCCCAGCCAGAGTCTAGGCATGAAGCCAATCAAAAAGCTTACGCCATGACTTGAAGAGGGTTGTGAAAAGGATATCTTCATGCAATTTGATTTGTAGAAGATTAAGCAAAGTTGTTAAGTTGGTTGACTCCCCCTTTATTACAAGCTTACAAGATTCTTTAACTAAAAACAGTACTACATTTACATATCTGGCAGACGCCCTTATCTAGAGCGACTTACATTTTTCTCTCATTATACATCTGAGCAGTTGAGGGCCTTGCTCAAGGGCCCAACAGTGGCAACCTGGTGGTCGTGGGGTTTGAACCTGAGACCTTCCGAACCGTAGTCCAATGCCTTAACCACTGAGCTACCCCAGTACTAGTTATGAATATTTATGTAATCAGGTTAATGTAGTTTTTTTCTTTTTTCCTCCTAACAATTAATTTAATTTTGTTTTTCACTTGTATATTATTGTATACAAACTGTAGCTAAAATCCAACTTAATTTTTCAAATTTTTTGAAACATGTTTTTAACAAAAACCTGCAATAATCACAGGACCTGGGGGTGGGGGTGAGTTTTTAAAAAAATATTAAACAGTAATTTTTGTATAATCATAGACAGAGGAGGAGCCACAACAGCACATGTGGTATTCTGTAAGATTAGGTTAGCTTTTGGGAGATTTCCAAATTCCAGACTGTATAGCCTCAGCGTGAAGTCATGAATATAGGGAATGTATGAAATGTTCAGATTTTTTTTTTTTTTTAAAAAGAGGGACCCTTCCAAGAAAAAAGGCAGCTTGAAGTTAAAAAAGGGAGGTAAGTTTTGAGAGGAGGAAGTTAAGATGAGAGCAGGGGCGAGGAAGAGGGGCGAGACTTTAAAGCAGGGGCCAGGCGAAGGAGAGAAGCAGGAGCAGGGGGATGGGATATGAGGAGGGGACTTTGCTTGGACACAAGAGAGAAATCAGCTGTACAGCACAAACTGTACACTGATTAGTTTTCACTAATGGGCCTCCGCAAAATAACAGCTTTGACTCATTTAAGTCAGCTTTAATTCTGTCATTTGCCTTTGGGACTTGTGTGCTTCTGAGCTGTTCTTTCAGTTAATCATTTAACTGAAGTCAAAGCAATTTGGTTTTGCAGTTTACTTAAGGTAAAGCACAACTGGAAATTCTACAAATTCAGCAGATCTCCAATCCTCCCAGCTGTCCTCGCTCTCATTATGTGGACTGTATTTTTATGACCAATGTGGCACCACTGGAGGAAAAAAAAAAAAAAAAAGGACACATACTGCACTAATATACACCGGCTAACACATTATTTTCTGGCTGTGTTCCATCGCACTGTCCGAGCTCAGTGTGCTTTCCCATGGGGAATCAGGGTGTGTGTACTGTAGTGTGAGTGCCTCTATAGCAGCCTGTGTTTACGCACGGTGCTTGCGGTTCCACTGTTTTCATGCCTGCGGTGTGTGGGCACAGGCCTGGCCGATACGACTGCTACCACTTGTACTTATCTTCAACAGGGACCAAGCGGAAGTGAAGACGGAGCTGTGTACGACACAGATAATGATTTCATCCCCTGTAGGAGAAGTCACTGTTTATGCAGTTCTATCCAATTTGATCTAAATAACCTGAGTGCCTCCAATGGCATTCCCGTAATTGCTCCGGCTTGTGGTATATTAAGTGACGGTATCATGCTGTGGCAATCACACATACACATTTATTTATAGGTGCTGAAAAGCTTTTGTGTTAAACATTATTCTGCATGGAATTTTGGCATGTTCATTTGAAATAAAGCAAATTAAAAAAACTCTCTCTTTTGTTTTAATTACCGCCATCTTTAGAAATTATAATTCATGTACGCTGTCAGATTGGACCATACATTTTTGCAATTGGTCGATGTACTTGTGGAAGTTCCACAGTGGCAGGTGGGGCAGTGCTCCATCGGACAGAAGTTCAACAATTGTTGATGTTTATATTGTTTATGTGACCAATAATTTCAGAAAACAAATTGTACTATTTAATAGGTAACTGATTTGCTCACTTTTCTAAATGTTGCACAATCATCGGGCATAATTTTCACCAACCCGTACTGTTCTAGAGAGTTATTATTGTTCCTAGTGGTTCAAATGGGTACTGCACCCTGCATTAATAGAACCCATAGGGAAAGGACTCATGCTGCCCCATGCTCAAATTGTGAACACTTGAAGAAGAGCAGTGAAAAGGGCAATTAATGCATTGGTGGATTTTCTGGCAAATTTTACAGAATGAAAGAACAATGGTATATCAATGTGTAATTAAATTGTAAGTGCACACATGTGCCTATGATATGCGGAACTATGTGCAGTTGATAATGACTGTACAACTGAAATGTGGGTGCACCATGTTGAGCTTGTTTCTTACACAAAGTGAGAAGAAAAAGTGAACCCCACTTTCCCATGGTCAATTTTCGGGGATAGTTGCACAACTATTGAGTGATTTTTGAGACAAAATCGGACTGAAATTCATGCAACCCTGGATAAACGTATTACCCCTATTGTATGTGCCTCAATGGCGTTTAAACTCACTTGCTGTTTCGAACACAGCTGAATGAAAGCATGCTTGAAATCACTTAAAATAAGCTGCTTAGTTGTATGCTGGATATTTTCCTTGCCATCGCCTTCTCTGAGTTTCTGTAAAGCTGCTGGTTGACAATGGGTGTTGCTAAGAATGCTAAATAAACACGAGGGGCATTCAAGTCAAATTGGGACGTTTGATTGTGCAGAATAACAAAACATCGTTATGAGAGTAAAAACTTAATTTGCCCTCTTATACATGGATGCACTTATTCTTGTGTTTCACTAGTGCTTGGATACTATCAAGGTAGAAAGTTTTCTCTGTATACTGGAGCCATGAGTAGATTGCCTGCTTCACATCTGAAACGCTGGGCTCCCAGGAACTCCTTTGATGGTCCAAACATGCAGAAAAATGGTTTGGATTAAGGACAGAACTGTCCAGAGGACGTGGCGATAACTTCTAGTTGAGTTCCTGTAATGTACCATTGCAGATGTAATGTACCTGCACATCTGCAAGTTAGTGACGTTATTGTTGTTTTTTTCAAGGATCAAGCTGAACGTTCATGGGAATGACTCCACCTTGGCCGGTTTCATCATTCTTTAAAACATTTGCACCTTTCTATGTTTTATAGTTAAAATTCAGTCGCCGCATGGGCTTGAAATCTTGTTTTATACCTTCATTCGCAGGAAATATCATTCCTAGTAAAATTGAACTGAAGATGCTCATTTTGAACTCACCTGTATAGTCTTGATATCTGTGAATATTGTAAAAAAAAAAAAAAAAAAAAAAAACTGGTTGAAGCAGGGCCCTGTTTTTTTCTGAACTTCTCACTGGTGCATTTCATGAGAAAAGGCGATTGGTACATACTGCACAGCAACAGTGAGGCTTGTGCTGTGTGGCTCTCCCAACAAATCAGGCATATATGCCCAGGTCTTTGTATTACATCCTTGTATGACAAAGTAGTTTATTGTCGTTTACGCCACCATTAATGTCACAGCGAAGTGCTTCAGTCATGCTACTATTGACTCAGGTTTCTGCTTGCCATTGTCCACCTGCAGGGCCAGTCTCAATTAAACCCTCCCACAAGAAGGTAATGGGCTTTCATGGAACACTTGAGAGGCCGTGCAAACCAGGAGAGGGCTAAATGAGAGTGCTTCTGTCTCTCTCTCCGTCTCCCTCTCTCTCTCATCTCCTATTCACCTGATGGTATTCCCCCTAGTGGGTTTTCTAACTTTCTATCAGATTTTTTTTTTTGTTCCTCTACAGAAGCGCCCATTCGACATCCGGCATTTTACTTAAAGTAGAAGTGCACGTTGACCCCTAATGCATCACCATAATGCAGGCGGTATCTGGAAAGGCAGGCATGGTGTGGGCCGGGTGGAGGGGTGCGAGCGCAGCCCTTTTGATGTGTGCCCTGGTCGGGTCATGCCTGTCTGCTTGGCTCATGGCTCAGGGGACTCCACGGGACTTCACAACCTTCTTTCAGAGAGGCCGGGTTTGAAGCGCGGGACCCCCTGCGGTGCACAATGAATGGTCACATACCTAGCCGATAGCCGTTTGTGAAGCGGCCCGGGGGCCGAAAGAATGGCAGGAAGTGAAGAGAAAAGGCTGGGGGAAGGAGAGAAAGTGCACATGAACTTGGCTGATACCATCTGCTATTTCCTCTGGAACCCCATTTTCCGCAGCCCCTGGTGCCACCACACTCAATTTTTGTCACCGCACTGACTTTGTGCACCCACTTGGATGAAAGTCTGAATGTCCATGCGCACCGGAAATGCCTTGTTTTAAAGGTTTCAGATTGAAAGGAAAAGCAATATTCACATCATATGACATATGATAGGCTACTGTTAGCAACTTCTTATTCCTTCCAGATGTTGGCGTCCAGCAGAAGGTAAAGTTTCCCTGCTGCACCGTATGGCTGACTTAAAGCTTATATGTGTGCAGGAACCTGCATCATTTACTAATAAATAATAAGAAGGACCATCTCTCTACTGCTTAATTTCCCTTTTTTCTTGCAACATAGTAAAGACTAATAATAGGTGCACGGTGAAGAAATAAGGCAAGAAAAAAGGAAGAGAGGTGAACTCTCTTAATACTTTAATAGAACCCCCAAACTCATCCAACTCCCCCTCTTAGACTGCCTCTGACAAAGGACAAGGGAAATGGACAGATCAAAGGGGCTTAGTCACTACCTCACACAGCACTCCCACTCCTGTGTGTGTGTATGTGTGTGTGTGTGTGTGCGTGTGTGTTGCAGTATCATAATGAGGACCTAATGTCCCCACAAGGATAGGATAATCTGAAAGTTTTGACCTTGTGAAGACAGTCTGCAGGTAAGTAGGGCAAAAAAAACTAGATTAAGAAAATCATTCAATTATAAACAAGCAGACAATATTGTAAAAATGAACTAAAAAAAAGTGGAACAGAAATTTGAAAGTAATGTTCATATTAATCACTACATTGTACTTACTAGTTAATACTAGTTAGTAGTTAACTAATTAGTTAATTATAATTAATTAGAATAAAGTAGTACAAACAGTCCAATAAAATGATTACAAATTCAATTCTACATTAGTTAACCATAACTAAAGAATAAAATAGTTTAAAGAATGCATTAAAATAGCATAATGTACCTATATAAATATTCTATTATCGCTGTTGTTCTCTTATAATTATTATTATTATTATTATTAATATTGCTGTTGTTCTTGCTTAAAATAATATAAAAGTTAAATAATTGGTAAATAATTAAATATTTTTGTAAATAATTAAAATGACCTTTTAAATATCATTTAAACTATTGTATATTAATCAATAATAATTCAACATTAATAGTTTACAGCTGCTTAAATAAATAAAAGGGCCTATTTATTACTATTTTTCTTATGTAATTCAATTTTAACTATGTTATACTAATTAATGTTAACTATTTATAATTTAACAACAATACAGATGGCTTATTAAACTATATAATATATGTTTATTATAAAAATGCATTTAATTTACTTATTCAATAATATTGTATCATTTTATATTGTATAAAATATAATAAACTGTTTTATACTATTCAACAATAATTAACTAGTAATAATTAAAGCAAAAACTATTTAATATAAATAATACAAATCCCTAGCGCATCTGAAATCACAATAATCAATTAGATATAAATGTAGCAATTAATAAAAATCCTTTTCAATTAGAATCACTTTAAATCTTTGAATAATTTAGATCTAAATCTAAATGACAACCACAACTGCTGCATCTTGAGGTTTAAAAGACAAGTCGGTACGTATCACTGTAAAGTCTGAGTAAAGGTTTATTTAAATTATATCCATAAGACAGTTTTAAGAAAAAAAAAAGTTTTTTAAATAATATAACAAAACATTCATTTATTCATTAAACACACAAACTAAGAATGGATGTGTGGCAAACACAATCTTTTAATAAAATAATTAAACATACTTATACTTTCATTTTACTTATTAAAAAAGATAAGTAAGAAATCTGACAAGTCTGCTTCTCTATTGTTTGAAAATGTAATCATATTCTACAGTTATGGTAGTTACATCACAGTTGATTTATGGTGCTTGAATCCCATCATTAAAAAACAGAAAGTGTCATGTGTTTGTGATTTTTTTTGCCTTGTAATCTTTAAAACAAACAGGCAAAAAAATAACCTACAATTAACAATATTTCTACATCAATTCACAAAACAGCATGTCCATGTCCTTTCAAACTTTTTGTTTCATTGAAATGATCAGATTTCAGGTTAGTGCATAAAGGGCGAGGCTTTTGCTGCTAAGTGGAAAGTGCTCAAGGCTTCGAGCCCAATTCAGAACCTATTCCTGGCTCGGAAAAGAGCCGTTTTCCCACTATTTATAGCCACGCGCAGAAAACACATTCAGATTCCTCGCAGACGCATGAAATCACGTTGCTACACTTCACTTCAGCCGGCAGTGTGACGACACTGTCTCCAGCCAACGCTGCACAAAACATTCAGCACATAACCCTACAAGCGTGACTTCAACTTAAGCGGCATTACGCTATTACAATCACTCGCAGTCCCTTTTACAGGCGATTACACTGCACATTTATTCTTCATAATATTTCCTGTGAAAAGTCCCCAGAGGGTGGGTTGTGCTATTTGAATTCTTGTTAGTTAAATTCTAACAAAACGAGGTTACAGAGTTTATGAACAGAATATACTGAAATAAGGAATAAGACAAAAACAGATATAAAGGATAAGTATTTACAACATCTTTATAATGAACACAATTTGACCAGTTCAACGATTCTTAAATTTGTTACCAGGCCAATATTTCTGGAATATTTCATTTACTTTTATTTACAGATGTATTTAATCTGCTTTAATAATGCACTTTGTCTGAGATTGTTTTGAAACATTCAAAGGTTGCAGCTGTATTGTCCTTTTAGTTTATGTCTTCTTTCACGAAATGGTTATCCAGATTCCAAACAAATGTGGGGGAAAATACATTATTTAAATAGTTTGGTGTAATTATTAAGTCATTTCTAATACAAGTTTCGAAATGTTCGGATTATTTTGCTAAAAAAGGGTCCGTCTGCCAAACATCAGAATCGATAAATGACAGCAATCACATGAGATTAATAAACAGGTTATAACACAGAGACTGAACATCAACAGGCTGGAGTAGTAAATGTTCATGAAATAAATGGTATTTGAAAAAGAGCAATAAATAAATAATAATAAAACAAAAACACAAGAAGGATGTGCAGCCGTATAAGAAGCGATTAACTATGAGGATCATTCGTCTCCTTTCAGCCAGAAGAGACAGTAAGAAAAGGCACACTTCAGCAATGTAAGAGCATATATACTGACAGCTTAAAAATGAAATTAAAATTTGAAGTCACTTGAAACTCGGTTTTAAACCCAATAAGCTTAAATCTTCTGACAGTCAAAGCCTCTGTGAATTTTTAATCCTGGCTTTGATCATGGCTGTGTTCTAAAAGAGAAGAGGGGGAAAATTGTGTTTCCTTAAAAATTTTAAGGTTACAGTAGCCCCATGTCTGGAGAAATCTGGAAAAATAAATGAGAATTATGGAGAAAAAGGACAGATAAGGAAAGGAAGATTTATTGGAAGAGGATAGTGAATATAATCAGTCAGACCTGATTTTAGGATTGCAAATGCAACTGACAAAAACTAAGTTTCTATGACAACCACATTGATTATGCAGAAAATAAATAATGAGAAATAAGGACAAAAAAAGGATTTCATAAAGTATAATCAAGGGGTCTTTATTCTTCTTGTTGTTGTTGAATGACATTCAATTAGGGGTGTTCAAGATAAACTACTATCAAAGCTGTTAAAGTAATTATAGTAATTTTGTTATTATATTAATATGTGTAATTGATTAGTCACTTCAATGGAATGAGATCAGTCTGCATTGAAATGCAGGTATAATTAAGTGAAAGTTAAATTCAACTGCTGTTGGACATACGCAGGAAGTTTTATACGAAAATTATATTATATTTATATCTTCCTAACATGACTAGTATTTAAATAGTTGATTCGTATTCCTAAAAGATATCGGTGCTGTAATGCTGCACTGATGTTAAATGTGTACTGTAAATACTGGAACAACCTGGATAAAAACCTCCAATCATGTGCAGTAATACATGCATGTACTCTACTGTACTGTACTGTACTGTATGTACTGTATTAGCTGCACTAGAAGATACATAAGAAGTCCAAAGCTGTAAGTGAGATTTTATGCATCTATACATGAAGAGACACAAAGTATGTTTGTACAACTGGTTCTAATTTAACCCAGGTATTTAAGCTGGCGACAAATTCCAGGAATTGAAGTTCCTGGTGAAAGAAAACACACGAAAAAAAAAACATAAATTTTCCCCTTCACTCCAAAAAGCAACCTCATAGCAATAATGTACATGTTTAATGCATAACTGTGTCGAATGTAGATGTACAGTAAGGACAGATGCATGGACAGAATGTTAAATATGTTAGCTGTAACTGGTAAAGTTTCAAAATGTTTACACTTTGATACTAACCACAATGCAAGAATGTCTACGTCTATGTTCTATAGTCTAAGTGGCCTTTTCCTAATTTTGAAACAAAATCTGGTTTTCCTCAAGAGATGGGTCAGAAGATGCACTGTGCAGCAAAAGGCCCTCTAAATACCATCCAAGGTGGAAATGATTATAGAGCAGGAAGTGGCCGTTTCAATTTCAAATGGATAGCATTACCTTTCCTTTTGCGGGGGGTGGAATAAGGCTCCTCCTCCACCACTGCCACGCAGAACTACCAACCTGACCTGAACCTCACTGCCTACTCATTTACTCATCTGTGATGGGGCAAAAAAAGAAAGAAACAGACAGAGAACAAAAGAACAAAAAAAAATTTTTTTTCCCCCCTTTTGTCCATCTGTCTGTGCTGGTGTGTTAGTGGTTAAAGAAAAAGTGGTGGGATCTGACACTAGTCTCACATCCAGAGAGCGCAGGGAGGGGAGCCGGCAGCTGGAAATGTTCCGAGAGAGAGTAAGAAAACAAGAACAAAAGAAAGTAACAAAAAGAGAGAGGAAAAGGGGAAATCGAAAGAGAGAGAGAGAGAGAGAGAGAGAGAGAGGGAAAAACATGAAAGAGAGAGAGAGACTTTAAGTGGAGCCCCTATATCCAGCCCCTAGAAGGGGCTCATTACAGGCAGACAGGCATGCCTTGCCTGCGCAGGGTCACTGGGTTTAAACATAAAGTGGCCTTATGGAGTTATTACTGTAGCAGGCCTGAAAATCTAACATCCATCTGCTACAGAACTGTCCAGGCTTTACCTCAACATTCAGCCTGCCACCCAACCGCTGTTTAACATCACGCTTCAGGAATGTTTAAACACACCTTCAAATGTGTAAGAGCTATTCCGTCTGAAGATTTACATGCCTATTATGTGTAACATTAAAATGGTTTATGGAGTCGGTGCACATCAACGTGCATTAAGATAAAAGAAAATGATGTGCATTAGGTCAAAAAACACAATGACTTCAGAGTGCAAAGGGAGACACCAACAGAAAGGTGTTTAGTGATTATTGGTACTTTATATAGGATATTGACTTACATATAGCCTCTTCATATTTTTTAGTACTACTGTTTTTTTCTTTCTTTCCCAAAACTGATTATATTTTCTATTTATAAAACTTCATGATTTGCAGCTGTTCATCTTCACTGTCAATAATGAGCACCAAATAGAAGCATGACGCCATGTTGCCAGCATAAACACGGTTAAATTTCTTGTATTCTTCTGTGTAAAATTTGTTGGCCGCTCTTAAAAACATTAGGCGGCACAAACATTTGCACTAAAGCTCAGCAAGAGATGCCAAGCCAAGAGTGGATTTAAAATTTGCAGCCCATCTATCGACAAAAAATGTCAGACAACATGCGAGGCAGGCAGTCTCTCTCTCTCTCTTTCACACACACACACACACACACACACACACACACACACACACACACACACACACACACACA
>JAQMYL010000003.1:19586579-19602526 GCA_030014365.1 Clarias pachynema | reverse complement strand
ATGCTTTTTAAAGTCAGAAAAAAACAGCATGTGAAATAGCCTTTAAAACTTTCTATAGCTTATGACTATATATAGTAGAAGTGCAATTGTCTCAAATTATAGATTTTTCGATATATAATTGTACCATATCTGGAGGTAATACTGTTGTGATCATTGAATTTGTTATCCAGTTGCAAAGCAGAATTCACATTTATGATTTAAAAAAAACCCACGTCATTACTTCCTGTCCTCCTTTTTCATCTTAAGACAAAAGGTGAAAGACATGATCTTAATATACTTTATTGCAGATAAGCTCAAAGTACTCTAGGTGAGCCTTAACTACACTACCACCATGGATGTGCTGCCATTTCCCCCAGTGCTACTTCAGATCTGGGATTATCATATAAGCTTCCAAAATGTTGGAAATCTATAATCAAGTTTAGGTCAGGAGGCAGATATTTGAAGTAAAATGTTCACAGTATAATGAACAAAATCGCTATGATCAACACGTTGCATATTTCAAATGTTTTGACAGCTTTGAATGAAAAAAAAAAAAAAAAAGTAGTGTTGCCAAATGTCAAACGCTGTGTAACCAATGCAGTTAGTATTTGGAAATCTGGAAATAGCACAATGTTGTGCTATATTATGAGCAGACATTGAGATTATAGACAGATAGAAATCTGCAGCAGTTATTATACTGTATAAATTGGAATAATTACATATTGCACCACAACCATGCAGGAAGATATAAAATAAATGCCAGAGATAAGCAAGATATTGTATTTCAATGTTATTTTTAATCTAGAATAAGACAGTAAGAACAAATATATATATATATTCATGTGACTGAACAATTTTTATCTTACATGTTGCACAACAGCTTTTCAAATAAGTAATCAAACCATTAAAACTTCTTAATTATGACCTTCCTACAGTATAATAAAGACATTCTCAGAGAACATGATGTGGTTTATGCAGCGACGCCTAAAACCTGATGCCAGCGAAGCTCTACCAGTCAGAAAGGCATTCCAGGCTGTTTAGGTGTTTAGAGACGTACAAGCATCAGAATTTCAGTGTTGCTTTGTGCCATATACAAAAACACAGATGGATTTGCACAGACACGGAGTGAGAGACAGAGCTGCCAACACCCTTTTCTCACCATCTAGAGACCTGGCTCCAGTACCCGCTCCTGGCGAGCCGCTGAGAAGCGATTGTCAGCCACTGTCATGCAAATCTCCCAGCCTGCACTGACAGCAGCATCACTATAGTTACAGACCGACTGTCTTCACAGAGAACGCTGACAGTCTGCATATTAATGACAAATTAATCAGGCTAAAACAAATCTGCAGAGGCTAGATGTGAAACGAGGAACAGACTGAAAACCAGACTTTGCCTTTTTTCGTGTCATTAACAAAATTTTATTGCATTTACTGAACATCAAAGTACATTTACAGTGAAACACCTAATGTATTATTCCAGCGTCTGCCATGAATAAGAAATGTGCATGCACTAAATTTACTTATGAGGGTCAACCGTAAAAATAAATTTCACAGACCATTCAAATATTATGATTTCAATGTTTATAATAGTCTGTTGTTTATTTATTAGAGCCATTAAATTAATGGAGCCATTTATTCATGAAATTTATGTTGACAGAATGCACCAGGTCCAAGTTAATATTATTTTTTTAGGCCTCCTTTTTTTTTTTTTTTTTGACTTATTGAGGTTTGGATAAAATCCATCCATAATAAATACAGTATCTTAAAATAATAACTTCTAATAAAGAAGATTTCTAGCAACAACAACAAAAAAAAATGGCTTAAGACCACTTGGCTATACTTCACAGACCGATTTCCACAACCTTTGTTGTTCAGTTCCTAAGCTTCAGCTTCCGATATAGCCGCTTTGTACCAGATGGAACATCACGTACACTCTCGAACCGTAAGGTATTTAATTAACGGCTTGCTAATGCAATGTTAGCAAACAGCACGTGCGGCTCAGTCACAACGTGTGTGTGGAAGCGATGTACGATCGGCGAGGCAGCGCCAGCGAGACGAGCCAAAGAGCCGCATGGCGCTCACCCACAATCTCGCGGAGGATTTCCCATAAAGCACCACAGCTCTCGGCGCTCTGAAAGAAGTGCACTGTGCTGCGGGAGGAGGCCAGGCCGAGGGGAGAAGATGACAGAGCTGACCGATGTGTGCATTCCAGTGCTGGGCAGGACTCGCGGCTGAGAGGGAAGCACTGGATGTACGCAGATGACATTTCCCTCCTGAACTAATTAGTTTAGACCCACGCTGGTTAATCGGGTTTGGTGTGTAGGAATCATGTTTAAGCTCCTCAAACCCTGCTTCTGATCTTAGGGGCCTTGTTTAGCGAGAGGGCAGTTGGGTCAGTGTGCATATGTGTGTGCGTTTTTTGAAGTAGTTTAGTTTTTTTTTCATTTACGCGACTCTTTATTGAACACAGCTATGCACCATTTCACGGATTTCATGAATCCATAATGAATTTTTTGCTCTAATGGAGAGAAAATCCTAAATATCCTACTTTGCAGCACTGACCTTAATGGGTGGCAAATATTTTAAGATTTTCCCTTTTTGACCTACCCATATTCAGAACAGCACTGTGATATGCATCACTGTTTTTTTAATTTTCTTGCCTTTTTTTTTTTTCACAGATTCATCCCCATTATATCCGACACTGTCTTCAGAACATGTGCCGGATATAAAGTCTCATTTATTTGCATTGGGAAACCTACTAACCCTACATGGTCTTGAATACCTTACAGTAGCAGCAGCAGCAGACATTTCAAATTAGTGTTAAAGTAAAAACTAATTACACATTTCAACACTCAATTCAATAGCAGGAGAACACAAAGGTCAAGATCATTCATGTTCATTAGTACACGAACAGCAAGCTGAGAGATATTGTGAAAAATATCGTTGAGCCCGCTGCCAGGTTATTCTAATATTCAAGGCTGAAATCTGAAACTGGGGAAGGTAATAAAGGGGAAAAAAACAAGATCTTATCAAGAGAGTCGAAGACAATTTCTTGATACATGGTACAGTATGTGTCAGAATATTTTGTGTCAATCAGGAAGGCGGTGGTGCGAGGTTTAAAAAAAAAAAAAAAAAAAGGATCAACTGGCTCAATATTTTGAGTAACAATAGACAGTGCTATCACATTATGATGTGTCGAACCCAGTCCTGGTGAAAGAATAGCGAGTGGAAGGAACGCTGCAGGATTTTGGGTTCAGAGCGGCACCACGTGCTTCGGCGCCATCTTGTCTCATTTACCTACATAGGAATTCCGAGAAAGCTCCAGACGGAGGTTTGCATCGGAGCAGGCTCGATCTCAAATCGCTGAGAATGAAAAACAATTCTAAAAAAAAACCAAAACACTAATCCTCCTACGTGTTCTGAAAAACAGGATTTATTATCACTTTTTTTAAAATCAAACATGGCGTTTTTGTTTCTGTGCTGGATAAAACAGCAGTCCGAGGTCTATAAACGCATGGCAGGCAGGACGATGAGACCAGAACTCTGGAGTGCTCAAGTCTGTGAAAAAAAAAAAAATTGGTGTATATGTGCATGTTTTTTAATGCGTGTGTTTGTATGCAGGAGACGGCTCGGCTCGGAGCTTCCCAGCCATGGGCGTCACCCAGCGTGGATCTGTCTCTGTCACTCCACCTGCACAGCTTCCTTCAATGCAGCAGCCTTTGTTCTAAGCACCTGGCCCTGCCTGAGCTGGCTGCTCCACCTTAAACGCTTGGGCCGGGCTCCTGTCCCTATGTCTGGTCCACCTTAAAACTTGCAGAGCCTCTCCGAGGCTGCCCCTGTGCCAAAGAAGTGCAGCATGAGGAGCAAACAATAGAGCTGCAGCTCAGATACCAGAGCACTGCAGGAACAGGGGCAAAGCCCATACTCTCTCTCTCTCTCTCTCTCTCTAACACACACACACACTCCCAGCAAAAAGAGGCTTGGTCATTTTTATAAGAAAAGCAATCTAAGCTGAGCGAACCAGACAAATCCTCTTACGAGTGCGGGTACCTGGGTGAGCCTCCAGACAAACCGCCTCACCCCTGATGGACAGCATCGTCCCTGTGAAACGGCAACGCGATCGGCTGCGTTATGGTAGCCACATCTTTCGGTCCGGTGATGGATAACGGAGGCAGGGTGACTGGTATACGTGATGCTCGGATCGAACTGCTGACCACGCCGCAATGCGCCTGTGCCCGTGAAACCCTACACACATACACCCAGCTTATTGTTTTATATATATATATATACGTATGACTATTTACTTTTCCATTAGGTGCCATTTTGGAGAGCAGATGACCTAGAGGAGAGGACATCCCGATCCCGGTGTCTGAGGAGCGTGGATAGCATAAAGATCAATGCAAAGAAATCCACTATCGATAATCCTCGTTGATTGTTTATCAATACGTGATATATATTACAGTATGGCAATATGTCGTTACTACGTGATATTCTCTTGGTCTGGATCGTTTCGCATTTCGAATGCATGTCAGGTTTTTCACAAATCAAAAAAATTGAAATAATAATGAAATAATGGCACTGACTTCCAACACCCTGCACACATCAGTGCTACGTACTAAAGCTATGCCATGCAGCCACAGAGCACGCACACACACACACTCGCACATGCTCAGACGCACACACAATTAGCAGGCTTAAGAGAGAGAGAGAGAGAGAGAGAGAGAGAGTGGGTTCATGTCTTCAGAGCACAACGCTGAGCACTCTCACTGAGGTCAAACACAAGTGTACCGAGCCATAAGCGTCACGCTCTCACCAGTACTTTGTGCTGCTCTCAAATCATTAGGCAAGGACAAGCCAGCTCGGAGAAGACAAAGACACTCATACAGTATGGCCTCACTGAAGAGAAACCATACATGACTGCTCATTTGCTCCTCGCGGGTTGTGCATCGGAAAGGAATCCTCCTCTCATCACTCGTCTCACAATGAAGCCTCAGCTGATTCGAACCACAAATGTGTCACATGACCCCTGATGCCAGCATTCCATTATCCCTCCCCCTTCCAAAAAAAAAAAAAAAAAAAAAAAAATCTTCTCTTCATACCCCTGGCTAGCTTATATCCTTTTTTTTTTTTTTTTTTTTTTCCTTCACTGTGGATTCATTTCACTGTTGATTTGGCTTTAAAATGGCTTTGTCTCCCACAGTGCTAGGATGATGGAGTACCCCTCCCAGCTCCCAAGAGCCTAACCCGTGCACAGAACAGCAAAACGTCACAAGTTAGGGTCTCAGGGATTGCGAGAGGCACGCGGTCAAAATCTGTCTCTGCTCTGGGCACGCGGCAAAACCTGCAACGACATCAAAACAAAAGCATCATCCTTAAAGTGTACAACAGAGGGTCGGGTCGGGCCGGCCGACGGGAAGACCGAAGAAAATTCTCCAGTTTTAAAATGACAACAGCAATGAGAATCATTTAAAATAATCATATTAATGATGATGAAATAAAACAGAATCGAATAAATTGTCCTTCTTATAGCATCATCGCATTCACACCCTCCCCCCACCCCCTCCTGTGACACACAACAAGTGCAACCTTCAGCCAGACACAACACTGACACCTCCCCCCTCCCCCAACTCCGTCTCTCTCTCCCTCTCTCTCTCTCTCTCTTGCTCTGTCTCGCTCGCTCGCTTTCTCGCCCCCCGGCCCTGATGCCATTCTATATCACTTTGAAAAAATGTCCTCGCAGGTAAACTTAGTCGCCCCAGCGATGAGCTCCTCTCACAAGCATACTGTATATCTCGCACACTTATAAACATAATATCCCTGGAACTCTGGCGCCAACTCATACTCCGGTTACCCGTACTCTCATACGCTCTCGCCTTAATTACTCTGAACAACAGGCTAAAGCATTAGACACGCATATTCAAGTAGCTCGCAGTTTAAATCGGAAGGAGGTTAGTTACATCAAGCATACAAAAGAGTTCCTGAGCACAGATGCTACCTGACTAGATGAAGATGAACGAAGCCACCTTTTCAAATTAAGGTTAATACAGCATTATCACATACTTAAAGAAGAACGTAGGAAGCAATACAGGAAGGAAAGGGGGGCGGGGGGGGGGGGAATATATTTGGAGGAACTTACCCGGATTCGGTAACGGATAAGGATACAGCTGACCGCTTTCTCCCGTAGCCTGCTGGACAAAAGAAAGACGGAGTGAGAGGAAGCGGGAAAAAAAGGAGAGTAAGATGAGATGAGGAGGAGAAACAGAAAGAGAAATAGACTTAATCTTAGATTTTAAAATTTCTTCAGAGACCAGAGCGCTGAGGAATATACATGCGTGGTGATGATGAAAGGAAGCGTGGAGCGAGCGGCACGGAGCAGCCCGGGGAACAGGTTGGCCGGCGAGATCGGGAGCCCGGCTCCCATCCCGCGCTCCGAGGCGACGAGAAAAGCCAGGTGGGTCGATGACAATGGCGGTGACGATCGCGGCACTGTCGGAAGCATGCAGGTTGGAAAAAGCGTGCAGGGAGGAGGCGAGCCCGAGAGGAACTGCGACTGCCAGCCAACAGCCAGGGCCACAACACCAGCAAATCATACCAGTCTACTGGATCTCAGAAGAGGAGGGAGAGGTTGGGGGGGGGGGGGGCGGTGGTGGGGAACGGTGGGGGGGGGGGCAGAGAGTAGAGAGCGCATGCAGCCAGCCACACAAGCGCACACACACACACACACATACACGCGCACACACTTTCACTCGGTCACTTCACCTCACTGGTCCGGAGTTGATTAGCTACAGCGGCACCGTGTAGGCGTATATCCCCGGGTTTCAGAGGCAGCAGCGCAAAATCAAAAAAGGAAAGCTCGAATCTTCCTGACGAGGAAAAGCTGCGGATGAGACGTCTGAAAAGAGGCACAGGCATCAGTGCACTGTGCTGCTTCTGCTCCACTCTCCACACCCCCTTCTTCTCTTTCATTCTCTGTATCTGTCTTACATTTCTCCCTCCCTCTCTCTCTCTCTCTCTCTCTATCTCGCTCTCTCACACACACTCTCTCTCTCTCTCTCGCTCTCTTTCCCGCCGTGCACACACTTTTCCTCTCATTCCATCTCTCTCGGAGCAAAACTGAAGGGGTGGGGGGTGCAGAAGAAGGAAAAGCATGAACCCCCCCCCCCACACACTCCTAAATCCTGCATGTTGAGTGGCAGGACGGAAAAAAAATGAAAGAAAGAAAATTAGAGAAATCGAGAGGGAGAAAAGTAGTATCATCCATACATTTCGCTCTCACAGCTGTGATTAGTTAAAGTCAGAGGCCCACCTCTATGCCATATCAACCCCAGAGCCAGACAGAGCTAGAGAGACGGAGAGAGAGAGACGGAGAGGAAGAGAAAGGAGGGGGCTGATAAAGTCTTCTGCTTTGCATTTATCGCTTATCCGGCTTTTTTTCTTTTAATACGGCCACTCTCTTTCATTTCGTGCGAGTTCGTCAGCCTGTCCGTTTATGTTCTACATGTCATGGCTACCCAGACAGGCAGGTTGAAAACGAGAATGAAAGCAAACAAGAAAGAGAAAGAGTGAGCTAGAGCTGGTCCTATAAACATAGCTACATGATGTGCTTGGCTTATAGAGGCTACATTTTATCTCCACTGGTTCCCCCAGGCTTGGGCTGAGAGAGGGGGGGGGGGGAGAGAGAGAGAGCTGCCATGGATGATGAGGAGGAGGGACGGAGTGAAGGGGGGTGTTCGACGTACAACGGCGCAAATCAGTGACACTGTATCTGAGGGGGGGAGAAAAAAAAAGAAGAAGGAAGAAATTCCTACAACACACTTCCTTCTTCCTTTTCGTCTTTATTTTTGCAAGCCCTTTCATCTTCCTTGCTCGGTCTTGGCTTGAGTTCCGAATCCTTGGCCACTACAGTAACAAGGCATGTTTTTGTATGCACATGTTTGTCGGTGCACATCCCTGCTCGCTCTTCACCTTTGCAACTCGGCCGGCTTCCCTTTTAAAAATTTCTCCCTTTGCTGCAAGCTCGCACCGCATACACCCCCCCCCAACGCCCCCCCCCCCCTCCCGCTTTCTCACCGCTGCTATCCTCATTTATCACCCTCTCCTCGTTCAGATACAGCCAGCCATCAGGCAGACGCTAATATTAGACCGCCTTTGACAGTGCCGACGGCCATCGTGCGCCTCTATCAAGCACGCACATGCTTAGCACACACATGTGCACGCTGCTGTAGCTTTGTATCCTGTTTGAATCATTTCGAAAAACAAAAAAACGGAAGATACATGCATGGGCTTGATTTGATGCACATATCATGCTTGTGTGTATGGAGCTAATTTTTTTCCAAGTGGGGAAGACACCAAGCATGTGCATCATCATCATCAGGAAGTGAGGTGGTCATGTCAAACACACACGGACGAGACACATCGATATCTTTTTTCGATAAATAATACCATCACTGTTAAAATGTTCAGTTATACAAAGCGACTGTGTATAATAAGGTACATTACGTATGTCTTAAAGTATTTTAATGTTCGTGCTCAGAGTGAGCGCTTAGTCTGAGTAATTACAGCATTATTACATAGTACTAATTATAGTATTACTCATGGTAATGACACCGATTAAATAAAAATGAGCAGATTTCAATCAGTGATGTCGAGAGATATTCAGCAACTTCTGAGAGACTGGTAATCATTTTGTCAGCATCATTTGCCCTATAGACAATTTTTAGAGTACGGCATCGCCTCGGATCTCATAATTACTGTCTGCGAAGACATACGACTGACATTAACATGACATGACAGTAAGATCATTGCATCTGACTGAAAACGTTCCAGGCAGGGGAACCAGTAGACAGTGGCAGAAAGCAAGCAAGTTGAAAGCGTTTGTTTCACATGTCTTTTTGCTACACAGGAACCAACAGGGAGAAAAGCAGCGAAAGAGCAGAATATCCCTCCACTCGGGTCTGCGTTGGATTAGCGCTTCGTGGTTGATGTTAGACAGCACACAATACCTTCGTAGGCACCCAAAGTAAATGCACACACTCAAGAACAAACAATTACACACAGACACACGCTGATGATTTAACAAAGAAGGGAAGTTTGAGGGGGAAAAGCTCCTCTCCTCGCAGTAGTTTAACAGCGTACTGTACCAGGATCGGATTATAGAACGTAGCGTAGCGGCTGACCGTTTCTGGATCAGGATGCATGGGCACTGGGGTGAAGTTGTAATATTACACCACTGGAGGGCAGTCTATTGCTCTCTAACTGAGTAAGAAGGACATTTATTCTTCAGCAAGCAAAGTAAGTGACAAGTCATTTCCAGGGTATAATTACTAATTAAAATCTACTACTAAGTAAGGTTAATATAAGAAAATTGGGAGAGTACAACTTTTTGTTTTATAGCCAGAAATGAAAAAGTATTTTATTATAGCTGTACGAGTGAAACTGCTTAAAAGAAGTAACATGACTTCAGCCATGTAACATCATATAAGGGGGTGTGGTCAGGATCAAACACCAAAATCTTGATGTACAAAAAAAAAAGTATTTTTTAAAATAAAATTGTCATGACTAATATACATCTTTTTATTTATGAAGCATAAATACATAAGATCTCCATTAAGAAGTTAAACTTTTACATATATTGAATAGCATATTGACAGCAAAGCAAGGTTCAGGTAATTTGGGGCATTTTTTTCTTCTTCTTTTTTTTTTTTTTTTTAAAGAGTTTTACATAGTATGTAAAACAAACTAATATTAATCCACTCAATCTTGCCCCCGTATAACCCTGGCCTACTGTAGCTCTCGTACATTTATTGCAGAGTAGAACGGCACCAAGAAGACTGGCAGAGATCTAGAAAGACAATTAGAGAAATGTACGACGGCCGTTCAAGTCAAACCAGGACTTTTGATTGTGCAGACTAGGAGAAGAACATTTTACACAATATTATCATTACTTAATGTGTACTTCATTTACACACACATATAATACATAATATAAAAATGTTAAAAGTTTAAAATATGCTATAATAAATATGCTATGACCAAATATTTAATAATAATAATAAAAGCTTTTAAGGATCGATTTTGACAAAATGGTAAGACATTCTTTTTTGAAAACAAAGGATATTTACTTTACAACATATTGAACAATTCAGAACTTCAGTGCAAAGTGTTGGTAGATATTTTATTACTCCTGTTATCACCCACAGAAATCCCAAAACTTGAGAATATATTTGAATTTACCCGGCACTTTCGTGCGATTGATGAGAAATATGTTGCTTTTAAAGATGGAACAGTTGGAGAATTTTGTTGTTAGTCCTATTTATCGTTCTAATACAACAATTATGTACCTTAATTACAATAAATAACAGAATGGGTCAAATGAGATAACAGCAACACAAGTAAATTATAGTAAAGAAATATTGTTAAGTAACTTCTGCTGGAAAATGTATTTACTTTAGTCAACGTTTACATTTGTCAACATACTTTAATATATAAATTTGATCTTATTAATGAAACGTGTGAAGTTAAGCTGATTTTCTCTGTTAGCAACACTTTGGACAGTGAGTCAGAAATAAACAGGGGCAACGTTTGGAGCTTCAAAATGTATTTGACCATCACATGCTATGCCTTTGTTCTACAGTCTGTGGTTCACTTCTGAAATCAAACACGTGTTTATACTATATTAGCAATCGACCGCAAGCTTTCATGCCCCGGCTTATGCATCTCTTTAAGCTTGACACACCCTATTTAGAATCATTACTAACTTCCAGCTTGATCCAGGGGGATTTTTATCCCCTTCTAGGAATACTATTACTCCCTCTCTGTTGAATTAACTCTATCTTTACCTGTTTGGACTTCATAGATAGTTGTAAAATGAGAACAGAACGTACTGGCAACAGTTTAGCAAGGAATTATCGAGCCATTACTTCAAGAACATGTGAGAGCGTTCTCTGGACCCGAAGTTTTCAGCCATAAATTGTAAATGGACGATAACATCTAATATCTATATCTATCTAGAACCTATATAATGGAAATTATTTATAAAAGCATTAATATTTCAAACACTTACATTGGATAAATATACTATACCATTAAAACTTTTCGCAGTGAAACAACAGAGAGGATCATGGAATCTTCGTCTCATCTTCAATCACATCGAACATTACAGAAGACTCTATCCTGTTCCGTTGGGAAAAGTAAGGTTTTCAATGTTAATTTAAACTAATTAAACCCCAATGGTGCCAGATCAATCCCCAGTAGAGATGTTTAAGGAACAGACTTTTCACAGTTCCCATAATGTACTGAAAAATGGACACGGTCTTGGAGATTGATTTTCTTGCAAGTGCAAGTGTGACTTAGTGGTGTAATAATGCGGTATTGCTAATTCCATGGTTTATAAAGCAGATTCTGTGGTATACCTGCAAGTCGCTACTTTTGTGGCCAGTAGAATAGTTTCAATACAATTTAAATACAAAGTTGCCAAATGTATGGCCACTACAGTAATTAGGCAATAAAATGTTATGCCAAAATAATGCGCAGGATGACAGAAATCATATTTCTTGTAGCTTATGCTAATCATCCTTTTACAACTAACCCCAAAATAGCAACAGAAATCTACTTGCATTTCTTTTTTCATAACTGTCACTATCCTGAGCCACTGACTCATACAGTTCAGGGTTTTTTTTTTTTTTTTTAAGCTAATTTGACAGGATATTGCAGCAACATGACTACCTCGACCTCTTCATGAGGTATTCATTCAACATTTCTTATTAAAATTGTGCTTCCCTTTACCAGGGGAGTATTTAAAGTAATAGTGATGAAAATGAGAATATACAGTACTGTGCAAAAGTCTTAGGCACCATATTATATGCTGTACCAATTTTGTTATACATCATGTCTGCATAATTATGTACAAAATCATTCAGTATTTCCATATATAACTTAAAAATTATTTATAAATAAATATTAATATTAAATATTGAATTAATAAATAAATAACATTGCAGGAGAATATATGCATGGCTGTAAAGAAAAAAATATATAGTACAAGACAGACCAGTTTTCAGATTGAAACAAACCTAATGTACGCTCCTGGGATTTGCATAAAAATAGAAAGGAGCGAGTGTGACAAAATTACCAGAAGAAACTCATATTCTCCAGCAAGCTCAGTAAAACCTATCAGCTGTTTTACTTATACAGTAGTACTGTGCAAAAGTCTTGGGCACACACAAAAATATGGCATAAGCAAAAGATGCTTTTGAAACCATTTCTGCATAAAAGAAACTTCTATAAAGAGAAATAAAGAGTAATAAAATAAACAGTCAATATTTGGAGTGAAAACTCATAGCTTCAGGAGTTTTAGACACAGACTTGTGCAGTTTTATAAGAAAACAGCTGTTAGGTTTTACTGAGCATCGTCTGTCCTGGTTTTTCTTTCTTTCTCCATTGTAAACCAATGCTGAATGCATCCAAAATATGCAATAATCTCATCAGTTGATATTGAGAAGTGTCTGCTACTTATGCTTTGTAAAGCCTTCACAACCGCTCTAATCGGAGGTGCTGTTTGTTAATTGGTGATTTTTGAGGCTGGTTACTCTAAATAAACTTCTCATCTGCAGCAGAGGTAAGTTTTGGTCTTGGTTATTTTATAGTTTTGAACAAAATCCAATATTGTTCTAGAATGTAGCAAATAATTCCAAACATGGGTCCAAACATTTGACTGGTGTCGCCAAACTTTTAACTGGTACTGTATCTGATGGCAAAGTAATAACTCCCCAATTTTTTAAAATTGTTTCTGGCCTGACCATAAACATAATCAAACATTAACATTTCATTCAACTCCCAATATTTTGACTATGGCACACAAGATGGTGGCCAAATCATGTGTGAAAATGACTCCTTACACTCCCAGAACCACTCTTTCACTTTCACTCTTTTAAGTCCTGGAAGTCCTTAATTTTATTGACACATAACATTGCAAATTGCAGATGTGACTAAATGAAGGAAGAGTAGATTATAACACTGCCTCTGGGGGCTTGTACACTCACTTGCTTCATGCATCACTTCATGCTTTTCCTTTCTTACCCTGATGTACCCATCACCTGGAATTGGGTTAATCTGAACTCATCAGACGATTCAACCTGTTTCCATTGATCCAAAGTCCAATCTATATGGGTTTCTTATGGCCACACATGTGTTTAGTTCCAATCCCATCGGCTCTTGTCACATTGTGGTTGTTAATGCTCTTATTTTACACAACATTTAAAATAACTGTGATAAAAAAAAATCTAATTAATTTCATCAAGCATTTAAGTGAACTCCCATTCAGACATTTTGAAAATGGCAATTATCCTACCCTGGATGTCTTTGGACTGTGGGAGGAAACCCAAGCACCCGAAGGAAACCCACCAAGCACCCATAGAACATCCCAACTCCATGCACACAGACCCAAGGCGGCAATGGAACCCTTGCTATTCTTGTTATTCTTAACAGTCCGAGGTGCTTTAATTCTCATTTACTTAAAAATGTGACAAAGACTCTTTTTATTTACCAAGAAATTGCAGGTTTTAGTATAGTTACGTTTATTGTGAAATGACTGCAAAACATTCCAGTTGCTGTTAACAATTGTTCCCTCAGCAGTCTTCTTATTGAATCACATATCACATATCTCTACCCAGAAGACTTTCCCATTGTGGAAAATGTGCAGAATAAACAACATTTTATTCTGACTGAAATGTTCTTTTATAAATTGTTGAGATGTGTTTTATTTTCCAATAACAATACATTTTGTTAAACTTAACCTCCTGAGACTTGGACTCAACTGTTATGTACCTTGTATTTTCTCATCACTGTTCCTCTTTATTAGCTCATGATAAGAATGAATGTAATGAAAATCTTCGAACAAAATGAAATCTTCTTTATATCAGAAGTCCTAATATAAAAATTGTTAAAAGTTATATAGACAACGTAGTTGGAAGAAAACGTCATATCCTCATATCAAGATGTTCAGACCTCAAGAGGATTTATTATATAAATGTCGACCATATAAGTTTCTGTCAAAGTATTGATTCCACAGGAACAATAACCTACTAGATCAAAGGCATTAATATAAACCTGTGACATGTCTCGCAGTCTGGACTGCTGTTAGTGTGCTGTAAAAGCAAATGTAGCAACATAACAAAGGATGATCATTTTGTCCATATTGTGAAGCGCTACATGGTTCTTTTCTTACTATAGTGGTACCTTTACCATATGAACACTTCGCCTCAGAAATTTTCACCTTAAATACAGAAATTTTGCAAAAACTTTGCCTCAGCATATGTAGCATTTTTCGGCATCCGAGGGACAGAAACTGAGCCAAAACGAACGCCGGCTAAGTTGCGTGTACGTCCGGTAGCTGTTTAAAACTTGTTCGCATTGTTTTTGGTGTTTTTTTGTGCAAGATTTAATGAAGGCATTAAATGAAGACATGGGTCCCAAGAGTTTTAGCAAGGACGATAGCAAGATGAAAAAGGAGCCGCTTTCAGTTTCATTTTTGAAGCAGCCGTTGCCAAGAGGAATAATAAATTAAGGTTAAGTAAGATTTAATGTCTATTACTTTTTTCATATTTTACTTCAATTACATGTCTTTTCTAAATGTTTTGATTGTTTTTATATGTTTTAAAAGTGTGTTTTTATGTTGAAAATTGGTAATATTGGCTGGAACGCATTATCTGCATTTACATTATTTCCTATCTGAAAATGCGCTTCACACTACCAAATTTCCCCTTAAGAACTTGCCTCCAGAACGGATTGAATTTGTATGCGGGGGGGTAAAACTGTACCTATTGAAAACATGAGCTGAAGTGAAAAACATGTCTCCTTACATTGATACCTGTCAAGGGGTGGGATATATTATGCAGCGACTGAACAGTCAGTCCTCAAAGTTGATATGCTAAAAGAAGGAAGAATGGGCAAGCATACTAATCTGAGAAAACTAGGTTTGAGTATTTCTAAAATGGCAGGTCTTCTGGGGTGTTCCTGGTGTTCCAAGGAAGGACAACCGGTGAACTGGTGCTCATTAATTCACATGGGAAGCAAAGTCTAACCTTTTTCGGGCCAATCCCATTAAAGAACTACTATAGCACAACAGGTTGTTTCTGGCTACAATGGGAAGGTGTTAGAACCAACAATGCATGTGCATGTGACTGCATAGCCACAGACTGGTCAGTGTGCCCATGCTGAGCCCCTGTTCACTGCTCAAAGTTCCTACAATCGCCATGTGAACTTTAGAACTGGAACATGTAGCAATGGAAGAAGGTGGATTTGATGTATCATGTTTTCTTTTACATCAAGTGGATGGCTGTGTGTGTGTGTGTGTGTGTGTGTGTGTGTGTGTGTGTGTGTGTGTGTGTGTGTGTGTGTGTGTGTGTGTGTGTCTCAATTACCTGAGCAATAGATGGCTCCAGGATGCACTATGGGAAGAAGGCATGCAAACAGTGTGATGGTCTGGGCAATGTTCTGCTGAAAAACCTGGCATCCGTGTTAGTTTAACATGTACACCTACCAATAAATTGATGCAGACCAAGTATCCCCTGATGGCAGTGGCCTCTTTCAGCAAGATAATGTCCCATGCTGTATTACAAAATAATTTAGAAGTAGTTTGACCAGGAGTCTTGACTTAGCCTCCAAATTCCTCAGATCTTAGTCTGCTTAAGCATCTGTAGAGTGTGCTGGACTAGCAAGTTTGGAGCTTAGACAACTTAAAGAATCTACCTTTGTGCAAGATACCATGGCAAACCTTGAGAGGACTTTTGGAGTCCATGCTTGATGCTTGAGTTGTTTTGGTGAAACAGCTAAACAATATTAGGCATTTGATTTTACTGTTATGGCTGATATACCAATTAGGTAATAGTGGAATATTAGGGATGCACCGATACCGATACCGGTATCGGGTATCGGCCTCGATACCACATTTTTTAAAGTACTTGTACTCGT
>JAQMYL010000003.1:19571710-19586479 GCA_030014365.1 Clarias pachynema | reverse complement strand
GGTATCGGCGAGTACTGAAATGCAAGTACTCGTACTCGTACTCGTTTTCCAAAAAAGTGGTATCGTCGCATCCCTATGGAATATTTAAATAAAATATTTGATGCATAATTATTATTATGATTATTATTATTATTAGTAGTAGTAGTAGTAGTAGTAGTCAAGATGAATGCAGGCATATTAATAAAACAGCTATTTCAAAGGATAGGTAATTTGGGAAAATAGAGAGAGTAAGAGTGCTATCATATGTCATGACAATCTATTCATAACATATCTTGACATCCCATCACCTGGCTCATTTTACAGGTCTGTAATATTTTAATGATTGCTTAACAAACAAATCCGCTACTTATGGAGTCCATGGGATTCCTTATGATTCCTTAGAAAGTAAGGCATGAAAGCCCATGGATATGAGAATGGCCACCTTTTACAAAATTGAGCAACCCTAAACATCATATCTCACCTGCGACAAGAACGCAGCATCTTTATGCTAGTCTATCCAAAACAAGTAGAACCCAGTTTTATGATATGATGTGGTGTAGCACCATATCGAGGCGAAACAATGATGGAATACATACAGTACTGCATGTGCCATTCACAAAGAGAAAGAACAAAGCTTGATTGCAGAATGTAATGAAGTTACTTAATTTAATACAGCACCTATGCAAGTATGTGTTCATTCATAGTGAATGATATCTTTATTGTTACAAGTGTCTGTAACCATTCCATAATCGATCGTCTGTTTGAGATTGTCATGACATATGATAGTAAAAGTCGCTTTAACCACACTGTAGAATGCTTATACCACTCATTTTATTTCCTGTAAATCGCTTGCACTGTTCACTATTACTACACCCAAAGTAAATTACACCTACGTACATCAACTAGAATTATTTGTATAAGCATCTATTACCGAATAAATTAAATTGACCACATGAAATGCAAGAAAATTGAATGATCATTGACTATAATCAACAATTTTCCCATTAATAATTCTCAATCTTTCACTCTTCGTATATACAGTATATACCCCTTAATCCTGTATGCAGGGTCACAGGGGGCCTGGAGCCCATCCCAGAAGACTTAGGGCACAAGGCAGGGTACACCCTGAATTGGATGCCAACCCATTGCAGCGCCCCATTAATAACTGTTACTGCATATTCTTCAATTTATCGCTTATCCATTATGTCAAGGTTGTTCCTTTGACAGAAGCTTACTTCGGAGAGATGCCACCTAAGATAACAGAGCTACTGTACCGACGGTCCTTAGACCACCACAATCTACAAATACTTTGAGAAATTTGTAACAGGAAAATTAACCGTTCCCAGAGATGGATAAAAAAGTTAAGAGGAAAAAAAAACAAAACAATGATCTAACATTAGAAAAGCCCTCTATACATTAATTTCAACATGTTCAACAATTGTCCTGTTTAAACATCACAATTTGATGCTTGGATTTTACCTTGGTACAGACTTTCATTTAATCAGGTTGAGCTGTAAATGCAAAGAAAAACATTTTGCGATGCAATTTGAGATCTTTTTTTGAAATACATAAAGATACCACAGTATATATACACTGTTGGTAATTCAGTCCTTTTCAGGGTTTGTGAAAAAGTTTTTTTTTCTTTTCTTTTCTCTTCATGGAGGACATCAAAAGAGACATTGCTCATCTTAAAGACTTTATTAGTAGTAGTAGTGGTAACAGTGTTTTTTTTTTTTTTTTTTACTTTTGAGAGTTGTACATTTCTCAGAGTGCTTAGTCAGCTTATCCTTCAAGTCATGGCCATGATTTCTTTTTCCAATAGGAGAGAGCATATTGAAGTTACAAAAGCCCAGATATTATTTAATTAATTCCATAACTCAATAAAGAAAAAGAAAAAAAGGAACATGATAAAATAGCATCTTTTGTGCAATTTCATTAGCTTGATTTAGTATCTCATGGCTACACAAAATTGATTGTTAGTGAACAATTAACAAACCAATGTGCTTTAACTATACTCTAGTAATTACAACTAGCACAGTTCAAGCATCAATATGCACCAATCAGCCATAACTAAAAAAAACAAACAAAGAAACAATAAAAACACCTGACTAATAACTGTGTAGGTCTCATTGTGTCACAAAACCAGTCCTGAAGCATTGAGGCATGGACTCATATCTAAAGGTGTGCTGTGGTGTCTGTGTCTGTGGCTTTAGCAGATCCCTTGACTACTGTACGGTGCGAGGTAGGGCTTGTTTGCCCAGCACATTGCAACTTGTTTGCCCAGCACATCTCAAAGATGCTTGATCTGATTGAGAGCTTGGGAATTTGGAAGCCAAGTCAAGACTTTTGTCATTTTTGCAGTGAGGGAGCCAACATTGTCTTGCTGAAAGAATTCCTGCAACATCGTTCTACTGGGAATAAAAAAAATAAAAAATAAAAATGCTATGAAGGGGTGTACGTGGTCGACGGCGATGCTTGAACAGGTGGTCTGTGCCAAAGCAACATCCACATGAATACCACCATGAGCCATGGCTTCCCAGCCGATTATTCACTAGAGCATCACACTGACATGCCATCTTCTCATACTGCATCCTGGTACCATTTCTTCTCCAGGTAAGTGACACACATGCACCCCAGCCATCCACATGATTTAAAAGAAATTGTGATTCATCAGACCAGATCACCCTGTTCTACTGTGCCTTGGTGAAGTTCTGCAGAAAGCTGCATTTCACTAGGAGTTCTGACACCTTACTATCATGGCAACTTTTTCAACAATTTGTGCTAAAGTAACTCTCCTGTAAGACTGGACCAGAAGGACTAGCCTTTGCACTTCAAGCAGCCCTGGGTGCCCATGACCCTGTGGATCACTTTTAGTAGGTGTTAAGCACTGCATTCTGGGAACATTCCACAAGAACTGCCATTTGGAGATGCTCTAACCCAGTCATCTAACTCTAGGCATCATACTTTTGCCCTTGTCAAAGTCACTCAAATCCTTACACTCTGCATTTTTTCTTGCTTCCAACACTATAAGAACTATCTGTTTAGTTGCTGTGAAATCTATCCCATCCCTTCACAGGTGCCACTGTAATGAGATAATCAACCTAAACTGTCAAGCGTTCTTTACAGTATGTTATAGCTGTTTGGTGTATTGGCAATATACTAGCCTGCTATGAGATGTTTATTTCAGTGCTTGCCATCATCACAGTCATATATCATTATATTTTTCATTTCAATTGCCTTTTCCTTTTATGCTACATCATATTACATTTGACAGCAAAGAAATAAAGGCTGTCTGATTCTTCATTGTGCAATGTCTACTGCTCAATTGTTTTCAGACTTGAAAGCAAGTTACGCTTGTTTTTAAGGCATAGTCTAGACTTAATAAAAAAAAAAAAAAACCTGTCTCATACACTTCAACTAAAGAAAAAAATGGCAAACATGCAGGTGATTTGGAAAATCATCCTCACCACATACATGACCTAATATGTCTGAATCATATTGCTGTAATTTTAATATAAATCTTTAATATAAATCTTTTTTCTCCATATTCCATATTCATATTCATATCCAAAAATCCATATTTTGCTGCAATCTTACCCCACAATAAAACACTAGTTATTCTGTTGCACCATGTACAGTATATACATGTATTTAGTTTAGGTTGTAGTTGGAACATGCATACCTCAAGGAAAGCTAGGAGGTTGTACAGTTATCTCCCGTGGTATAACTCTAAACTATACAACCTACTACCTCAGCCTGGGGAGCATTTAAGAAAACCAGCTAAGTAAAGTTCATCGGTCCAACAAGAGAAACAATCTGACTGTCAAGGTGTAATGTCAGATTGAAAGCTGGCACAACCCAAACTGCACTCTGCTCAAAAAAATATACACCCCCAGCAAAGTGCTCCAACGCAAATGCAATGCGATATGAGAAAATGTTAAACCTGATAAAATTCAAACCAGACCGTAAATCTGTGTTTCAGGCTGCTGTTAGAGGTTTGGCCACAAACTTTAGTAAAGACAATACTGTAGTGACAAGTGAGGCAGTTGTGTAGGCTCGACAGACAGATACCTATAGATACAAGCTTGTGTGGAAAGTCACCACAAGTTCGGATCTACGGGTTTGTGTCTGCAGGCATGTCTCTCCCAGAATAAAAAAAAAAAGGAAAAAAAGAAATACAAACCATAAAACTACATTCATCAACACTGATTAATCAAATTTCGATAGATATATTATCGATGTCTGAAATATACTCCAAAGTCTAGAGCATCAAATTGCTATACTAAGATAAATCAGACAAAGAAAACCTCCAGTGCAATAAATAATGCTAATAAATGTTTATACCAGCAGTAGTATCCTCCAAGATTCTAACTTTTAATAATATTAAACTTACTAAAATGTGACTGCAGTATTTGTTTAACATAACATAATTTTACATAATCCATTAATTTATTTTTCAAAATCTAATCTCTAATATTCCAATACATCCAGTTCCAGTTCCATTCAATCTGTCTTACAAACGCCATGGAAGAAGGTGTTGAGGAATTATTAAGTGAGTAGTATCATAGCTGGTAATTGTAAATCAAAGACCTTCTCTACTCATCAATTCCTACAATCAGATATTGAAGAAGCATCACTAAAGTTTAGTTTTTAGAATGTCTTTGTTTATTGTCCAAGGATCTAGAAAATTGTGTGGTCTACAAAAATCTTGTACAGATGCCGTATAGTGAGGAAATTCTTGAAAATAGGCAAAAATAATGAATAAATCATGTTTTGCCTAAAAATTTTAGTCGACATCTCTACTTTACAAAAGCACAAATACATTGTTTGGACAAAAAATATGCTGTTAGGATTTAAATAGGCAATTACTTTTTAATTTTTAGCTTTTAATTGGATAATTACTGAGTTTAATATGTTTCATCTGGCGAAAACTGATTGTGTGAGAATCGTCTGATTTCTTAACCAACCATTTTGGAAGACATATCCCGTGGTCTTCCAATGTTACAGTGTTTCAGAACGGGTCAAACTAATGGCCAAGGTCAAGCGAAGAAAACAACTAAGGAGATTGCTGAAACTACTGCAACTGGGTTAAGAACTGTCCAAGGCATCATTCAAATCTGAAAAAGAAAGTGCTAAACTGTCAACTTTGCAGAAGAAATGTATTCAGAAAAAAAAAGATACCGATCAGAGATCACAGAAATGAAGCATAGCTATGTTTAGTATTTAAAAAAGTAAAGGCAATTTCCACATGTACACTGCAATAAGAAACCATAGGATTGGGACTAAACAGCCGTGTAGCCATAAGAAAACCACTTATAAGGAATCATTTTCACTTATAAAATGGCTACCAATTTATTTTACAAAAAACATTTTGGTCATTTTTACTCTAATTTATCATTGGTTGACCTTCTTTGAGAAAACACACATATACCATATCAAATGTTTTCATTTCTGCAATTTATTAGCCTTGCCTCTGCTTTCTGTCCACCGAGATCATGATGGGTATGGAGACAATTTAACAAACAGCCGTAGGTCTGTCTAATGATGTCTAAAAGCATGCTAGTTAAGTGTGATTTTTTTTTTCTATGTCATGATTTGATCAAGTTGTTGGACAGCAAAACATAAATAAGTCTGATCAATTCATTATGTCAGATATCAGCTTTCAAAATGTCTGCACTCCTCCTGTGCCACTAATTACACTACTAAAAAGATACGATACTTTAGCTTAGAGAACAGAATTTGTTGAATTAATAAACAATTATTTTTAAAAACACACAGTGATGATGACGATGTTGTTAATTAGTAGTTAATGTTAAAAATGAAGAGGCAGCTAAGGTCTTTGCTTTTCATAGCCAGTCAGCTCAGGATATTATTTAATCAGGTCTAGACTGTGTTCGCATTTCCACCCTGAAGTGACTCAAATCCAATTTTTTTTATCCTAATGTGACACAGATTTGATTTTTTTTTAGGGATGTCCAAATGCACCAACTCTGAGATAATATATCTGAGTCACTTTTGTATGTGGTCCTAGATCAGATATATATCAATACATGGTCATGTGACTTGCATGAGACATGTTGTAACCCATGTGACTTTTTGCCTTTGCACATGAGTAGCAATAGCAGCAAAAACAGATAAAGCCCGTCTGTTTTTCTTTCTTTTTCTAGATCCCAATAAATATATCTAACTCACTGCTTGCCTTCATCTAGAGCAAGAATTCCAGACATATTTTTGCTAAAATCGCATCCATTAAAATGAAGAAATGGTCATACAAATATAACATGGTTTAACCCAGATTACGCAAGCAAAGAAGTACTGAGGAAAGATGCATCCACATTAGAATCAGACAAAAGTCACTTATTTATGTGAACGTGAAGTAATTATTAATGTGAATCGGATCTGACCAAAAATATGAGAATTGAACAATCTAGCTTATAATGTGAATGTAGCCTAAGAGCATTTCAACTGAGATAATATAAAAATTACATTATAATTTTCAAAATATTGTCTAAAAATGTTGGTGTAAATATACCATTTTCTTATAAAAAAAAAAAAACATACACACCTTTTAATATAAACCAAAGATCATTATTAATAAGCATGCTTAATGAGTGGAACTAATGCAGCCAGTCAGTTTAAAAAATATAATAATTAATTAAAATAAATGCTGGTATATAGAAGTTTTCAAGGACTTACATATAATTTGTTTATCGTAATTACCACATCTTGGACTAATTGCAGGTTAAATCAATAAACAGTGGCTGCTTTTAGATAATCAGTGTGTTTGTGTCTCTCAGTGTACCTGGAATGTAATTTTTAAATGCTAGAAAATGCTTTTTTAAACGCAATTTTCTCCTTTTAACTTCAACCAGAATTTAAAATGATGAGAGTTTGCATTTGATTCAGATGTGCAAATAAGATACCAATTATAGGTCACAAAAACTTGTATAGTTTTTTTCATGAATTTACCGTGCAATGCAGGAGGAAGGCTTTAAAGCAAATATGCCTTTAAAAATAATGACGTTAAACATTTTTAAAATATATACTTCAATATTTTAAATAAGGAATAAAGTAAAAGAACTCAGTTCTTGGCATGTCAATGACAATGTTTGCCTTTAATAATGCAGTACTTTTTCTAGATCCCAATAAAAAAAAAATAAGCTCCTAAGTTTTTAGCAGCTTGGGGAATCTGCTACATCCTTATGGACACACTGATTTGGAAACTGTTTATTTTTTTAAAATAAATATATGTACAATGATTTGCAATTACACTATTTTTAATGATGCAATAGTGCAGAACATAATAATCTAAAATTCCTATAAAAAATATGGTGCACAATATTGTATATATACTGTAGGACAGCATATCATGTCTAAATGTGAAGACTTTTCTCAGGCTGCCAGACATTTACATCCAAGTGTAAGATACAGAACATGGAAGCTTTTGAATAAAAGTTTTCTGAAAACTTGGTTTCACTTTTATAACAATCACAATGGAGACCCTATATATAGTACTACATTTCTTAGGTATTTGAGTTATTTTGATATTTGAGATATTTGAGATTTTTGACGCGACCTTGCTCATGTTATTCTGTGTCCACCATCTTTGTGGAAGTTTTCCTATGTAAGCTCACTGTACAGTATCTGGCAAACATACAGTATGTGCATCAGCTAAGGAAATTATAAAATTCTGCCACTTTGTCTTATAGGCTGGCGGGACTTTAAACATTGCATTTTAATTGATTTTCTAATGGCACCTCACACTTGCTCCAATATTAAATTTTCTTGCATTCAGTCTAAACTTTTATTTAAAAAAAAAAAAAAAAAGCTTTTTATGCAAAAAATTAACAAACCAATACTTTCAGCTTATGGAGGCTACACTATTTTGCTTCAAACTACAATATAATAACACCAGCGTGTCAGGTCTCACACATTGTAGGTAAACTTTAAGGACCTTTAAAATCCTGGTGCACATAAACTTAATTTGCTTTACCCACATTATGTTTTCGCAATATTGTGACCATGTTTGCAACCCAAAAAACATGGCAGCCACAAAATAGTTACAAGATGCATACTCCTATGCAATATTGTGTTACAATATTGGGCTTGTAGTTTTCAGAATTTGCTTTGTTCAGAATCTACTATGTTTGCTCCATGTGGCAAGCTGACTAATCCCATCCTCAGAGAAGCACACCACCTGATTTAACAACATGGAGGACTCAAATTGTTTTTATCGTTACATAGAGCCTTTGCTCCCTGTTATAAGGTATCTTTTAGGTTGGATGTCTAATAGATTTAAGTTTAAAAAAAAAAAAACAAGCCTGTGTCCAGTTTTCAAGTCTGCATGCATAGAACTTCTAGATTACAAATTATATATGTATATATATTCTTAATTGACTTTTGATTCTAAATGAATCCGTGATTTGTCTTTTTATGCTTTGTGGATGTATCCTACAAAATAAAGTTCCTTTTGACTTTTTATTTTAATTTTAACTATTATTATTATAATAATTATTATCATTATTACTACTATTTGAGCTTTTCTATTTATTACTATAAAATTCACATTTACATTTGTTAATAGCTTCTTATATGGTATGTTTTTACATTTACTCGCATACTCTTAACATTTATTTGAAATATCCGTAAACAATTACTTACTCTGTTTTTTCTTGTTTACTCTCAAACAGGCTGCTCATTTTGCTAAAACCCATCATCATCTTCGTCCTATACAGACATGCCTCACTGACAAGGATGAGCACTGATTCTTCCAAACGACCCAACTTGCTTTTTATGTCTTATGAATATAAATATGTACAAATCGTAAATACTGAGAGTTAATATTTAATCAATGTAGATTGAAGGCCATGTGCATGTGTGAAGTGTAGGCAACAGTTGCTACATGAACAGTAATAATTTACAACCTTATTTAAAAAAAATATGTGAAATGACTGAAATTTTTCAAATGTATATCATAGCTGCTTAATGAAATTTTAGCAATGTATGTCAATACGATTGTAAAGATGTTCACTTACTGTTTTGACCACACCCTATTTTCACTGACAATACAAGCATAGTTTAAAAAAACAAAAAAACTAAAAAATATAAACTGTAATGTGTTCAAATTCACAATGGAGCCATTTATGATCAGTTTCATGGAAAAAGTATAAGTAATTCTAAATAATTCTTAAAAGAAGAAATATAAAAGAGAAAAGATTTTACAGAAAAACGGAGAGCAATTAAACAACCAAATATGTTGGACATAGAAATCATACAGAGAGCAGAAAACAGAGGATGAATCGATTGGAATTTGGTAAATAATGAGTAAAGCAAAAGGTCGGGCCTGGCTGAGGCTGGCATGTGCTTGGAATTTCCCCTGCATATCTAATCACACAACTGACTCCCAAGGATTTTTTTTTTTTAAAGGAAAACAAAACCACCAGAAAGGGAAAAAAAAGAACGATATAGGAATATATAGGAATAACGATATAGTGGGAGTACAAGGTTAACTTTGCATTGTTTAATTAGCATTTGCAAATAATCAAACGAAGCACTAATACTGTAACTATAATTAGGCTGACCTGCCCAGGAAAAATAAAACTACATATACAAATTGTAAGCTATCAATTAAATATGTAAAAAAAATAATAAAATTTTACGTATATATGATACTTTACAAGATATACAACACAATGAGAAGAAATCTACAGTGAATGAAAATGCCAATTGTTAGGAATTAATTAATTCATTTGCATTTCGTTTACACACTTATTATCATTATTTAAACTCCCTTTCAACACAAAACAAACAATTTCGGAAAATGTAAATAATATTGTAATAGAATCCAAATCCAAACATAATACTTGAGTGCTATGACTAAATCTGACATGAAAGATTGCACTGAAGTAACTGTACTGTGCAATGACAAGAAATCCATCTATCTATCTATCTATCTATCTATCTATCTATCTATCTATCTATTTATCTATCAAAAGCAGCGTTAAAACATTAAACCATCAAATCAGTTTTTTTTTTTACGAATGCTGTTTTAAAGTAGATGAAGACACGTGGTATTGCAAGAAGCAGACAAAACTATCAGACTCAGACATGCACCAGAAATCACTGCAGGGACTTTGCTCACTTGCCCCTAAACCTGCTCAGTCAGGTAGGCTATGGGCCTGCAAGGTTGCAGTGACTGTTTTTTTGTTTTTCTAATTAATGTAATGCTGCGACAATATCTAGATATAGTAAATAGATTCGGCTGTGACGACATCTATTAAAAAATATTATAGCCTAAATCTGAACCAAACTGAGCATATTTAAAAGAAAATGCCTTTAAATACCAAATACATGTTCTCGAAATAGATATCTATAATTTCTAAATAGATGTCAAGCGGGAACTGGATTCATCTGCGTTCACATACAGCACGTATACGAAAATAAGCTTTTTATTCGGAAATATTTATCTGCTTCAGATTGCAGAGTGAAACGTAAAAATATCGCCTTTTTAAAAAAGAAATTCCTGATCGTTTTTAAATGCTATGACTATGCAGTGCGCATTTACTTCTGTTATTATGCATGTACCACTAGGCTACAGTATATGGCTACTAGTAAACTACTTATTTGCAAAAACCTGTCAACAAAAATACAATGACATATCAGTGATCACTTTGCTCCATAAGCATGCAGAGCACGCAACACTAAACTAAACGATCGCTATGAACACGGTTTTTAATTGAAATTTTAAAAAAAAGTGTCTGAAATGGGCGGAATAACAGATTAAAGACAACATAACAGACAAATCTCATAAAGTAAATTATAGATAAGGTAAATCTGGCTCTTAAAAGTCATATGCTGCTGTTAATAACAAGTGGCTCAGAGTGAAAATTATCTGATGGTCAATTTATTCTCACACTTAAAGGACTGATGGATGTTTTACTTTAGGTGCTCCCCAGCACTTGAATTTCAATGACCGGATTTTGACTTTGATGCTGGTGCCAGGTTCCTTTAACTATGTTAGTGAGGTCATGCCAAGAAGTTCAAACACCCCTTCAATGAGAGGGCAGAAAGAAGGGGAAAAATATGTTATTGTCCTGCCTTTAGGAGCACACGAGGAAAGCCTTTAACACTGTGTGGGAGAGGTGGGGGGCTGGGGTTAGGCCTGAAGTGTGGGAGAGGTACCCCCCCCCCCCCCCAAAAAAAAAAAAAAAAAAAAAAACTCTCTCTCACTAACACACACACACACATACACTGCGCACGGTAGGCATGCAACTCTAACCCAGACGAACAACGAACCAGACCTTGAACTTATTTATTTATTAAAATAAAAATAGCAAATGACTGTTTATGAAGAAGTACGTGGTTATGCGCTAGGCCTTTCACCTCACGCGAGGCGCTAAACGTAGGATACACACAAAAGACAAGTGCAGAACGCAGACGCTGAACATACAGTCTAGCTCCGAAGCATGTTAATAGTGACTTACCAAGGCTCTGTTTTATTGTTTCCAAATCGTCTCTCTATACTCACTGTGCCTGCAGCATTTGGCAGGAGGTTTGAAGAGTCCAGTCCACTGTGGCCCACGAGCAACACAAAACATGCAACTTTAAAGAAAAGAAAAGAAAAGAAAAGAAAAAAAACAACCCTTGATAACGAAACGCAGAAAGCAAAGAAAGACTAAGGAAAACAATGCGGAATATGATTCAGACCTCACGAAAAAAACAAAAAAACATTTAAAAAAAGTTTCGGTATTTATAAGAAATTGATTTCCCTGATAGTAAAAGCATAAATACACCTAGAGGTTTGAATGTCTGTAAAACCTCTGAATCCACGAAATGGGTGCCTGCTTAACGACCAAATGACAGGCAACATCTGTTTGTATGAAAGCCAAGATCGAGTCTTTAAAAAAAAAAAAAAAAAAAATTTGGCTTGGTTCTCTTTCACTCTCTCTCTTTCTCTCTCTCACCCTCTCTCTCTCTCTCTGTCTTGTGCTCTCTCCCACTCTCATTCGCTTTCACTCTCACTGCTGAATAAAAACGGAGGAGAAAAGAAAGAGAGTGTGGAAATCGGGATAGGGAGGAAATAGTTGTGCGGTAGTGCTGTCACCCCTTAACCTCGTCGCTTCTGCCTGCTCCTCTCCTCCAGCTGCTGCGGCGAGAGGCAGTCCAGGTAAAACTTCTCTACCATCCTTCTGCTAGCCTCTCCCAGATCCTCTGCCCGACCAAACCCCCACCCTCACACACACACACACACACACACACACACACGCTTCTTGGAAGACTTCCCTACACCAAAAATAAATACTAATCTGCAGTTCTATTTGCCTCTTTAAATGTGCCCTCTGGCCTTTTGCCACCTTTTGCTGACACACACACACACGCACACACAGACACACACATGTACCCATCTATAAACAAACAAACAAACAAAAACAAACATGCAAATTTCGAATCGATTTTGATTGTTTACGAACAAGCAATATTTTTTCATCGATAAATGAAATTGAAATTATGGTCCTACAATAAGGTCCTCGGAGCAACGACGGCACTTACACACACCGCTGAAAACATGACATAAAGTAAACAGTACAGTTTAGTTCGGACCGTTTGCTGTGAAGTTGCACAGAGTGAACACACGGAATAGTAAAACCCTGGCTCGTTTTATTGCACGTTTTTTTAAAGATCGGCGGTGATCAGGTTGAGCACGTGGTGATGCAGATGCCCATTAAAAACAGAGCGAGCTCGCTAAATATACGCGCGTAAACACAAACAGCTAGCGCCGGGTATGTCTGGTGTATGCTGTCAGCGACGGCCCTGAGGGAGGAGAACTACTGTATGTCACTGCAGGTCAGGCTTACAAGCCTACGGAAACATCTTCTCCTGAGTCTCTCCCTTTAACGCCGGCAAAGTGGGACTGACACCCTGACACACAAATAATCGACGACAGTGGTTTCCCCATGGGATACCCAGCGGCACGATGAGCCGGCTCCTCATAGCCTTGCCTGTAAACAAAGCTCACATCATTGCTATAGTACTCTCAGACTGGCAGGAAAGAGGCGTGTGTGTGTGTGTGTGTGTGTGTGTGTGTGTGTGTGTGTGTGTGTAGAGGGAGGGGTTGCTTTGGGTGGTTTAAGCGAGCGACTCCTGTGCACCGTGATGTCTTCCTTTACTGTACAGATGTGTTCATGCTCAACATACGCATTCAGACTACAGTACATTAAGATGGCACGACGTCTCACCCCTATAAATCGCACGCCTCTCCCTCTCCTGCTCTCGCACGCTCTTTCTGACATTCCACTCACGCACAACTGCGGCAGCCCTCCACCAATCCCTCGCTTTAACCCCCATCTCAGCCAGATGGGCCACCAGTCTCCCCTAACACATGCACTCTCCCTTTCTACCGAGCTGCCAGACGGAGTTAGCGGCAGCAGCAGCATTCGAAACATGCTTGTATGCACGCGGACACGGAGGCTGCGCTGCCCACAGCTGGGTTACAATAGAATTTACACGACTTTCTGTTTACGAGTTAAAGTCGCGCAATATGTTCCGGCATCCGAATCTAATATCGAATAAAAATAGTATTTGGCTGATATACTCTTATATCTAAACAGCACAAAGATATCCGTGCCAGACTTGTACATCCACTTAAACGATTCAAAAGCAACTAAACTGCTTTTAAGTGAAGCGACACCTTCTGCCTGGTAAAGCTAATCCTTATTATAGTCCATCTATCTTGGGGAAAATTAAGAACTCCTCAGAGACTCCTCAGTGTTTTCATTATAATGATGTCGTGGGAAAAAAAAAACACACACACACACACACACACACACACACACACTGGAGAACCAATTTATGTGGGAGCTGTGATAAAAATCGGAGTGGTTGTGTCGCTGCTAAATTTTTCTGGGAAAGACAATAAAGCGAAGCCAGACCACAGACCAGAGAGCTGCTTATAAGAGGATGAGCAAGGAGTTCGGCAAAAGATGAAGAGCCTCTTTGTTTCTGCCGATACCCATAATTCATGGCGGTTCACACTGTCCACTCTGTTCTGAAGCTGCCATGGATGTCTGCATGCCGTACGAGCGCTGCGATTGGTTTTCTGAGCGGATGAAGGGGGCGGGCGCTTTACTGTAGGTCTGTTTGCTGTGCTTTTTCCCACATTGTCATGGGGTCATAGCTGCTTGTGTCCCCAGCTGACCTGCCGTTCACACACACACACACACACACACACACACACACACACAGTCAAGCCCAGCTGCTGCTTCTGACAACACCCACCCACGGGCATACACATCCCAGACATAGTCAATAAGAAATCAGCGCCGTCATTTTGAAAAGTAAGACTTGTTTATTAACAGAATTACACGACTAGATCGTCTTTGAATTTCCATTTCAACAGAAAAGCGTGTGTGATAAATGCTCGCGATAGGAGTGAGCGCAGCTGCAAAACTCAGCCCAAAGCCACAGTTGTAGCCACACCCACATTCCAGTATTACCAATACAACAGCGTAGTTAGGTTGGGTAGGTCATATGCGCACATTTAAAATGACCTGTTAGATTTTTTTTTTTTGTGCATCAGCTGCAAAGTGCAACAAGATGTCGGAATGCGAGACAGGGTCAGCCAGGAAGATGTGAAGCTTCAGCCTCGCCTTCACGTTTATTTCAATCGATATTACTCACTCACACTTCTATACCGCTTTATTCTGTATTCAGGGTTGCGGGGACCTGGAGCCTATCCCAGGAGGCTTAGGGAACGAGGCAGGGTATACCTGCGTATCTTTGGACTATGAGAGG
>JAQMYL010000003.1:19551056-19570541 GCA_030014365.1 Clarias pachynema | reverse complement strand
TGGCACACATTCCAGATGATCTAAACCTAATAATAATAATCAAGTAAATACTGTACATGTGTTGTTATTTAACAAACAAAGCTGAATGATTGTTCATATTATTAACCCATGGATATCTCATCAGGGGGTTCAAGTCAAACCAGGACTTTTGATGTTTTAATGTGCCGATCCATCGCAGGGCACACGCACATACTGTACACTCACTCACACACTCATTCACACAGTACGGGAAATTTAGGACCGCCGATTAGTCTAATCTGCAGGTCTTTGGACTGTGGGAGGAAACCGAAGTACCCAGAGGAAATCCACCAAGCACGGGGAGAACATGCAAACTCCATACACACAGGCACGGGAATCGAGTCAGGCTAGATATTACAGTACATACCCAGACTATTTTGTACCTCTAGCTTATTGCATTCATCTTGGTGGTTGTGCCACGTCTCCATATTGGATAGTTGGGCTTTCGCTGCAAGTGAAGTCATAGATTGATGGTATCCAAGCATTAGTGAAATGTTGGGTTAAGTGCATTAGTGCAGCAGGGGGTTATTAAATAGAGAACTGTGTTCTTCTGCGCAATCAAAAGTCCTGGTTTGACTTGAATGCCTATAGTAGTTGGCCTTAAGGACATTCCACAGCATCGGACTATAAACAGATAAAATGTGTCATTCATTAATGCTGTTTATTAAAGTTTGTAATCATTGCTGGTTGTAATTGTTGTGGTTTAAGAGGAGTAAAACATGCCATGGTGAGATATTAATGAAATTAGGAATTTAGCTGCAAATCAAGGGGCATTACACTACCCGCATATCTCTAATGAAATCACTCCTGAGGAAACGGCTTGCTTTCTAAACATGAAATAGCAGACAATGCTTGAAATGAACTACACTGCAAAATAATTCAGCAAACCTTGCACAATAGCTGCCTTCACTTTCAAGATAGATCAAACCGGATTAAAGGAGAGTGGCCCATCACCGGGGTATCTGATTGTAATCTTAAGGAGAGACAAATGAAAAGGAGATCTAATTGCTGGCACAGTGATATAACGGCGATAGCGCTTATTTCCAGAGGCGCACAAACCAAAGATCAAAGCGTTTTACGCTGAACGCCTTATGTGGAGAAGACTTCAGAGCATGTTATGGATCCGCATCATATGAGCTGAACTGTGTTTTCCTCTGGAGCTTTGGCATTTTAACCCTTACTCAGTCTTCTCTTCTGTTCTTTTCTTTCATCCAAATCACTGCATCTGTCTAGCACCCTCCATACCTTCTCCTTTGGTAGTGGCCTTTGCTATCCGACTACCACCCACTCTCTCCTTTTTCTCGCTCTCATCGTCTTTCTCCCTCCCAAGCTCATGCTCTCCCTTTAATTTACCAGGGCTTCAGTGAAGGCGGGGCAGAGGGAACTCCATGGTAACCTGGCACTCAGCCATCTCATTACACTGCCAATTGATTCTGGCCTACCGCCACGCTGCTGTCCCCTGCCAGCCCACTTCCCATCATGCACCTGACATCCCCAGGCCTGTCTATAGTGCAGGAGAATTACAAAGCACATACAACCTGCAACCCCTTGCTCTTGTTATGGTGCAAGCTCTTGCTCAAAACACACAGAAACAAACAGATTTGCACAAAGAAAATAAGGAATAGCAAAAAAAAAATGATAATAATAATAAAAAAAATAACCCATATTCAGAAATTTGTCATATATAATGCAAGGCATTCATTTTTATTTTAGTATCACTGTATATATTTGATTGGACCAACACCCCTAAAGTATTGGTACCCTTAGATGGGAGGGGGGGGGGGGGGTGTTGGAAATATTAATGCTACCAGTGATGTGGTCCCCAGGATCAGACGAATATGAGCAAAAATGGTGAAAAAACACTGAATATTGGATCCTACAATGAATTATAATATAATGAATTTAATATTTAATTATATTTAAAAGTTATACTTTAGTATATGTATATGTATTATTATTATTATTATTATTATTATTATTGTACGTGATTTTTTTTGTAAAATAGTTTAAATGTATAATACATTGGTTAGAAAAAAAGCTTAGTAGTTTTTCCAAGGCATTTATTACTTTATTCTACAACACTTGATGAGATACACAGATTAAGGGATCTGAGATTTTCTCTGTATAACAGTATCCTCTTTTGAGGACTCTCCTCTTCAGCTCACTCTGCAAGTTCTCAGACTGGGATGGCCTAGCCAAAAGCTTGCTTCTGTGGCTATATAACCATTTGGAAAACACACACATTTGGGTGTGTGTGTTTTTTAGAACGATTGTGTGGAATTTGACTTGTTTTGGAACATCGTCACTGCGAAATGCAACCACAACCCAGCTACAGTCAGATTTTTATTTAAAATCTCCGGAGACTTCATGGACTCACTAACCGCATGTTTTTTTTCTCACATCATCATAGATCCTTCACCAGGTTCTCTTCTGTAGAACCACTTTTATTTTATATCAAATCTACCTAGAAAGTTCCAGTAGCAGAAGTCCAGGTGCTTATGTTCTGTGGTTAGATGAAAGAAAACGCTTTCTTTCTGCGTGCCTTTCAAATAGTTAGTTGCCATGTAGGTGGCATCTAATTGTAGACTTAGTGACCCTGAAATGCTACCATCTTCTACACATCTCCAACTGCGATAAATGTTTGCCTCTCTAAACACCCTTCTGAGTGTGTGTTTGGACAAAATATACTCGAGTCGTCTTTACGACTACAGTTCTTTTAGACACCTTAATTTTTATCCTGACATAAGTAAATAGGGACCTTTTCAGTGCTGTGACTAGCTTTTAATAGATACCTGTCTTAATGTGTGTGTTACACAGTGTGGGCCAAAACTATTGGGACAAGTGACATTCTTTTTTTTTTTTTTTGTAAATAATGACAAGCAATAGCGCAAGAATAATTATCATTGTCATTTTATCCAAATAAATAACTATACAACAATCAATATTTAGCCCAGAGGTGGAAATATCTACTCAAGTAAAATATCTACTTAAGTAAAAGTACCAGTCTAAAAATCTACCCAAGTAAATGTACGTAAAACGTAGCTCACTTAAAGTTTACTCATAGTAAAAGTTACTTAGATTTTTAACAAAGAGGGAATGAGGGTCATTCCTGTATACAAAGGCATGTAAATGTCAAATTCATTGTTTTTAATTAAAGGAACACCTTTACAAATTAAAGTGCAACAACAAAATAAAACACGTTGGCACATGACATTTAAATCAGACCTGCTTTCCGCTGGTACTACACTACGGCCTTAGTGAGAATAAAAAAAAAAGTTGGTAAGCTATCAATCATGTGATAGAGGTATGGCAGACCATGACATACAGATAATAAATAAGGAAATAAATGAAGGAAGGAATAAAGAAAGACATTTTCTTGGGAGAAAATGTGAATTGTGAAGCTAAAATTCCTTGTTAAAGAATTAAAGAACAGCATAAAAGGAATAACCATAGCTATCCATAAAGTTTATTAACCACCATTAAGAGTGTAGAGCATTTTGGAAGTCAATGTGGAAAGATTGTTTAATGTCACGTAGCCCTGCATTTACGGCATTTGGCAGACGCCTTTATCCAGAGCGACTTACATTTTTGTGTCATTATAATTATAACGTGGTGGAGGGATTTAACCTGGGACCTTCCAATCAGCAGTCCAATGCTTTAACCACTGACCTGAACACTCCATCATGCACCACTGTGAGGGAAAAAAATTGAATATTATAAAAACTAGAACAGTTTTATGAAGTTTTCTCTCACTTTGTGTTTGAGGTCTGTTCCCGGCATTGGCAGAAGGAGGTTTTCCGTACATTTTACAGTACATTTACATTTACCCACTCAGTAATGGTTGTAATTTCAAATGTAGCAAAGTACAATACTTCAGATAAAACATAATTGAGTAAAAGTAAAATTAGACATTAAAAAACTACTTTTTGTGTACGAATACACAAAAAAATCTCCTCAATTGCGCAAGAAAATGCAATTTGTTACTTTCCACCCGTCTAAAGTCGTTTATTCTTTAAAACCTGCTGGATCCGGCTGGGCGTAAAGTCAAAAAGACGTCTGCGGTACTCTGATGTCACTTGTTCAAGTCCTGCCTGCTTGATTGCTTCCTGAAGATCATGTACAGAAGAAGGGTTCTTGATTGTTCCAGCCTTCTTCACCATTCTGAACCAGTTTTATATTGGGTTTACAGTAGGTTTGGGGAGATGACCCAGCCCATGGCTCCAGAAGCTGAATACCATTGTCACATATCCAGTTTTCCACTCGTCTTTCAGTTAATTATCACAAATCTTCAGCCAGACAAACGAGAACTAATTACTGAAATCACCTGTTTGGTGCACAGGGAGAGCTATAATACATGGCATATGTTGTCTTTATAGTTTTGCCCACCACACATAATAACATACTGTAGATAGATTGACGGACATACGGTGAAAAGATAACTTCAATTATAGATTATATTTCTTATATTCTCAGTAACCAGCCAATTAACTACAAAGACTACCAAAAGGCGCTAATACTGTAGTTCTGTACCTAACTGTAAATTGAAATTATTCAAAACTACTACCAGCTGCTAAAAGGTTGTTGGCACTTTTTGTTAATGTCTCTGCCAACATCAGGGCCCCTGAACAGCTGCACATGTCGGAATGTACAGCGTGTGCTTGAGGACATGGTCATTTACGTCACCAAATACTTGACACAGGTAAAACGTAAGGAGGCTGACGAGGAAGCCTGGAAGGAATCTCAAGAGTGTTTGGATTAGCTTGAATACTGAGGCCAGATGTGAGACAAGTTGTCCACCTGTATCGGTGAGGCCTGGAGATAGACTTTCCATACTCCCAGAGATAAGACGAGACTACATTGCAGCATTATATTCTTTGCTCCTTTTGAAATGTTGCTCAAATCACAGCTCCAGCTGCTTCGCTGATGGATTGTGAAAGGCTGAATCTCTAGTGTCCTGACATTATTTATTACACCACATGCCTTAATGTCCATTACACTACTTACTGGACATGATTAAATCACAACAATAAGTCATTACAATGACTGCATTAACTGAGGGTATCATAAACTTTCTGTGTAATGACTGCAGTCAGTCTTCCTTATGTGGTTTTGGAGTACTGCGTGTGTCTCAGTTTTAAGGCACTGAGTCACTGCAACCCGAAAGAAGATAACAAATAATACATGCAATGTGGAACTACAGTATGAACATCCTTTTAATGTAAACTTCCCTTTACTGGGTTTGCCCTTTGCAGTTGTATACTATAATCATTTGTAATCCCACTATCTGGTGTCACCCAGAAGAGTCCCTTATTTTTCGCTCCAAGGGTTTCTTCCTCGTGTCATCACAGGAAGTTTTTTTCTCGTCATGGTTGCCTCCGGATTGCTCACTGGGGATCGGAATTTACATCGGATTTCTGTAACGCTGCTTTGTGACATTGTCTAGTAGTAAAAGAGCTGTATGAATAAAACTGACTTCAAGTCTGCACCTGCGATGGCATGGCCAAAAACACCATATGCCAAATGCTTGCCGAATGCCAAGTCTGCCAAATGCCATAAATGAAAACATCTCTATTTCACAGCCAGTGGAGGCAAAACAACTAAGCTTCCATGCCAGACCCACTGGAAAAAATAAGTATATTTAACTGTGAAGTGATATGAACACACTTTACAGCAATTTGTTAAGTATGAGTTGCTAATTTCTTGTCTGTAAACCACAAACTCTTAGCTCTGATACAGCCTATGAAACAAGGAGATCAAAGGATGATTGTGCAAATCTGGTAGGAGGGTACGACCAGGGAACGGGTGAAACACATCTCAGATTGCTTAACTTTGTCTTAAATGTAATACATCAGTCAAGTCAACAAAGTTAACCAATGCAACAGTGGAGACCACGAATGCGAATGTCTATTCAGCTAATGCAGCACCAGTTTTTGAATATAGTTTGAGGATGCAAATTTGTTATTTTAAACGTTTAAATAAAGACTATTAACCACAAAAAAAATGATTATAATAAGAAGGTAGTAATAGGGGAAATGAGATTTTATTATATAAACCTACTGCACCTAATAAACTATGGTTTATTTTCTCCTAAATAACCTGTGGTACCTTCATCGCCGCCGTCACTCGATACCCCTAAGCTCAGAGAGCCTCTCACACTGAAACACAGGATTCTGATTGGGTAATCTTGTTTCTTGTCAACTGGCAGCCAGTAAATTCTGATTCCACAAACCACAGGGCATGGTCATTTGCTCATCTGAGGTCCGGAGTGGATACAATAAATATGGAGTAGTAGAACGTCTACTGGCCTTCTATGATCATCACTATACAGCACAACTGGTGCATTAAACATTACCTGAAATTGCATCGTACTGTTTTGTTCTGTAGCTGTGCTAGAATAATGTTTAAAAATGTTGTGGGTTGTGCTCTATATGTAGAGAATGTAAGGCTAATTAGCCACAAGGAATAGGAAAACAATCCAGTCCTGTAGCCGTCCAATCCCGCTGATAACCACAATATTTTCGAATGCAGGAAGTATCCTAGCTTTTAACTTTGCGCACACACAGACATGATCCTGTGTATAGCTTGTGCTTGTCCTCAGAAATTGACAAGACATGCTCGCGATATGCACAACGCATATAAACTATAGAAGCAGTGGAGTAAGCAGAACATTTCAAGGAGAAGTTGTGTGACGAGGTCTGCAATTACCCCAACCTGTATCTTTACTGCTGCACAATGACAAATATGCATGTCAAAACATTTGGTACTATCTTAACAAAGCAAAACTGTCTAATTAAACTCTCCAATGTGCCCCCACCTGGAATCCTCCAGTAACACACGTAGTATATAAGCAAGTATAGTATACTGTAGGTAAACACAATCACAATGCAGCCGGTCGTCTATGTGAACGCATGGTCTACCGGGAATTATATCTCAGGCTTTAGTTTCTTCTGTTTTCCAAAGTTACAATAGGTAATTTCAACCGCAACAACACAGACCAGAATCAATCATTTACAAAAGATAAATGAACAAATAAAGTCCAATTTACGCCACATGTGCCAGACACTTCGGCAGCGCCACATGAGTACCGCTCCGTGCCCGATGCACTTCCATGTTAATGAACACAGCCTTTCTTTGTCCCTCTCAAAACCCACATGAGAATAAAAAAACCACCTGCTCCTGCAACTTTTTTTTTGTTGGGTTCCGTAGGATCCCAGTTCCAACGCACACCATCTTGATCAATGCGACCAACACCTACTGAGTGAATGACAGCATGTGTGAATCATCGTTGCTCACCAAAATCATCTGTCCGTGGTAACGGCTTGTATAAAACTCAATTATTTTAGCAGCAAGCCAATTTCCAGCCACTGGAAAAGGCAAACCTTTCTGCATGATATTTCTTGGTGTGCACATAGAATAGAATACATGACCGGGCACATCCATACGGCATAGAGGATAGGTGTACCTAATAAACTAGCGGCTCTGAGTAAGTCATACTTCTCCAGATTTGCCACTGTTTTCCCTGCATCATTACAGACATGCATGGTAATTACTGTTGCCATGGTGAGCTGAGCTGCAGGGAAGATGTTGGCTAAGCTTACATATAAGCACATGTTTCCCATTTATCGCACAGGGCCTGTAGGGAACGGTAATACCGTTAAGAATTAAACTAAAAAGCCTGAAAAAAGAGACTCTCTCCTCTTTCTCAGTTTATACAAATAATCTCCTTCAGTGTGACTAATGGATTTGATGAGATAAAAACAATATGGTGCAACAAACTGAGAGACAAAGGAATGCCAAGGGACGAAAAATGTGAACAGACTTTTCAAGGCGGTTCGGCTTCATTACGAAACGGTGTCGTGAATTCAGACAAAGTGATCAGGTAAGCAGCATCTAGAGTGTCGGATTAATAAAACATTTCATTCTTCTAGAGAGGGCGACTCTGGTGAGGAGAGACAATGACATATAGGCGTGAACTCAAATGCCCTGCGCTTGCTCTCTCTCTCTCACTCGCTCTGTCTCTAACTCGCCCCCCAAACTGCTCTTTCTCTCTCCGCACACTCTTAGTGTAGTGCGCCAGGCCCCTGCTGGGCTGGCTTTGTTTATTAATAGGGGCTAATACTCGACCCTGGTTCCTTCCCGTGGGGACAAGGCCTATGAATGCCCCCACTGTGTGCCCCTCTCTCCTTTGCTCTGTACTGTACTCATTCTCTCGGGGAATGCCAATGCTGTGAGGTAAGGAGCCTTTGTACCTCTCAAACCAGCATTCACACACTAATACACACACACACATAGTCAGGAACACATATCCAGGAACACACAATGGGCTACCTCGTGGTAGACCTATTGTAGACCTGATCTCTCTCACACTCACGAATAAGCAAACGTAATAATCTCCCATGATTGATGTGCTTACTCTGGTGCTGCCTTGATGTATGGAGAACAGAGTGTGAGAGCCAGACTGCACATACAGGCAGATTACATCGGGGGGAATGCACATTAGCTATTAGGCAAGAAAGATGTGTTCAAGAGGCCAGGTACTTTGTTACACGACGATAAGGCAGGAGAATGCAGCCAAGAGAAAACTCTCCCTGCCGATACATGCGAGCTTCCACAAGGCTATATCCCGAGTGTGCGGCAATCGAACAAAAACGAGAGGTTTGAAGAGGACTTTTTTGTTGTCACATTTAGTCAGAAATGGTGACATTTTTGCTCACTCAAGGCTACATGGTCTTGACTGTTCATGGCAATATTTCCAAGTGCCTTTATGTTGGTGCATAATAGTATACGTACTGTAAGTCTGTATTCACACCAATAGTGAACGTTTTTTTTTTTTTTCTTTCATGGAATTGCTTTACACTGTGCGCTAATGGACATTGTTTACTGCAAGTTGCCATGGTTTCACTGATCATGACTAATGCAGCTTCCACACAAGCAACAGTAACTGCAAAAGGTAGTGACTATATATATATATATATATATATATATATATATATATATACAGTATACATATATATATAAAACCGCCCAATAGCCAAGTACTCAAAAAGGCAAAATAAACAAAAACATGTATTGTGGTGTGGGACAGTCAGGAGCACCAAAACAAAGTTTTAGACAAAAAATGCTGAGTTCGTCAAAATGTTGTTGTTTTACCATTGATTTAACACACTGAGCTGTAGCAGTACAGCAAACATGAACAACTGGTTCAGAAGCTATGAGTAGGAGCAATGATATGCAACAGAGATCACAGGGGCAAGTGCACCGCTGTCTCTTGTTCCCACTGCTGATCGCCACATTGACTCGCTTCTAATTTGCATCGAATTGAAAAACCACATATATCGCTCTCCCTGACCAGTGTACAATGTTAAGTTGCTTCACTTTCTGACGCTGTAGTTCATCAGCTCACATTGAGAATATCAAACTCCTGATCACTTTGCCTCCCTGCATTGCTGCATCAGAGGTTAAGAGATTCCCTTCAGACAAGGAATAAAAACAGACTCACCATTAATCTGAAGACACCATTTAGTTTAGTCTGGTAAACCTGAAACCTCCGTGTCCTCCTCACATCCTGAAAATACAACACATTTCATTAAAAGACGACATACTTCATTTATCACTGATGAACATGAGACTAATATTACAGATAAATAAAATTTACAGAATGATTAAGCACTGAATTGCAGCTCTGCCTACTCATTGAAAATGGCTCAATTTTATTAAAATTCGGCATGTATACATTTTACTTAAATAATTAAAAACACTTAAATGCACATGCACATTCCTTCTTATCTACAGTTAAAAGGCACAACGGAAGTATTTAATAAAGGTTTAGTAATAGTATACGAAACATGTTGTGCAGATTTAAAGCAAAGAATGCCTTTTGAATAATTTTTGCTAAAACCTACCTTCTGAGAGAAATGCCATCTTTTATATTCAAAAGCACTGGAGCTGTTTATTCCGTCTATAATATTTGCCAATCCTTCGAAAGGAAAAAAAAAACAATTCCTTTCTTTTTGAGATGAAGTGTTTACTAGGTTCCAAACCAAACCGGGACTTTTGATAAAGTTTCTTGTGAATGAAAGTATAAAACCGATTTACATTAAAATAGGATTTCAAGCGCAGGACGGTCGTGAGACTCGTAGCCGCAGTAAAATATTTGAATGGTGCAAAAGTTTTAAAGAAGTCGGAACATCTGTGGATGACGGTTCCGACCGAGGTGGCTCGGAGCCCACTGAAGTCGTTCCCGTGAACATTCAGCGATTGGAATGCCTGATCCTTGCAAATTGATGGATAACTTGTCGCCAACTTGTGGAACAGACGCATCTGTCTGTGGGAACTGTACACACAATCATTCACCAACACCATTTGCACATTACAGGAACTTGGCTGGGAGTTATTTGCTCATACAGTCCTGATCTCGCTCCAAAACATTTCCACATACAGTATTTGGGCCAATTAAAGGAGTCCCTGGGAGGCCAGAGATTCAGATGTGAAGCATCTGGCATACTGAGTGCATTAGTGTAGCAGGGGATTATATAGAGAAATAAAGGGAGTTTTTACTCTCATAACTGCATTCTGTTATTCTGCACAAACCAAAGTCCCAGTTTGACCTGAACACTGAACATAGAAGGAGACGCTGTCTACGGTAGATTTAAAATAAATGGATAAAATAACATTGAGTCCATGATTTCCTTTTAAACACTGTTCCTTGGTGCAGGCCTTTATATGATGGTACAGTATATCATAAAAAAGATAAAGCGCAATAACAGATGTCTTCCAACATTATATAACTGAACAGAATATCATAAAGATCATGATATTTGTGCATGAGTCTATGCGTCTATGAGTCTGGCATTATAGTAAATCTCGAAGTTTTTTGTGACCAAGAAAAATATGTAATTTGTGACCAACAAAAAGTGATGTAAATGTTTAAAAAGAAGTGAAGTTATTTTCTAAATGTTAATGGGAATGACTGCAGTGGCCTCCGAGCCACCTCGGCCGGGATGGTCATTCACGGATTTTCGACTTCTTTAAAATCTTTGCACTATTAAAATGTTTTATTGTGGCTAAGAGTCTTATCACCACACAGCGCTTAAAATCTTCTGTAAATGTAAGGTGATAATTGAAAAAATGATTGATTAAAGTGTATCAACTTATAATATTTGTTTTGCACAGTATTTCTCATCTGCCTATTAACTTGTACACCACAACAGGTTGCACTTGTATATACATATATAAATAAAACAGTCAAGCACGAGAGAAGGTGAAAAGTGGAAGAAATGCTTTGCCCTTGGGTGAAGTGCAAATTGAAATGATGCTGTTAATGATACGGTTGACTGTTACATGCATAAATTGGTTCTTTTTATATTAATATTAAGACACAAACAGTACAAATTTGATGGACGTTTTACAGCTGATGTGGATTTAAAAGCTGGTTAAAACAGAAGCTCATCATTCGAATGGCACTTGAGAATAACATACTATTTATAAATGCTTTCAGTGTGAATTGGAGTCAAGTAGCCACAGTGGAGTTGTTTGTTTTTCATTTGCTATGAATAAAATAGTTTCGTAAATATCTTAAAAAAAAAAAAAAAAAAAAAAAACTATAAGGAAAGGTACATGACTGTAGTAAAATATTGTATTTCTAGATTCCTAAATTTTAGCACCACAATACTGAATTATCCAATTTTAACATAAAAATAAACCATTATTTGAATTAAAAAATTTTTTCCTTGGTCTGAAACCTGCAAAAAATAGGACGGTAATTGCTTGTTAGATTTCAGTCCTTACACAAATAAAATAATAATAATTTTTTTAAAAAGCTGAGAAAATGATCATATATCTTTTTGAAAGCACTGCCACTGATTATGAGACAGTGCAGGCCACTTAAGCGGGGGTATGGAAGCAGGAGAAATATGCAGAACATTTCAAGAGCTTTCAGCAACTTGTTACTAAAGTAAGTGAAGGCTCTTTCCCTCCAAGGTAATCATAAGACCGGTGAGAACTCTAGCCACTTAGCTGATCTTGCCTTTAAAATCCTGAAAGCTAGTTTTGTTTTCTTTGAAGAAAATTATTTACCTCATTTTGCAGTTGTGTGGGTGGCCCCAAGGACATAAACGGTCAGAATAAAGTCTTTCCCTGATTTCTGACATATATTACACAAAACTGAAACTGATAGGCACAAACATATGCCTTATTGCAAATTACACCTTAACACATACATATAAAAACAAAAACTGTAAAGCAAAGATACCTTCAGACATAATAATAACTCCAAATAACTTTTGCGAGTTTTATAACATATGTAACGTAACATAGCATACATACAGTAAGTACTAACTTTCCCCATTACACTGTGTCTATTAGAGACAATCAACATTTTAAATCAAACTCTACTTAACTGACTTACATGCTGATTCCCTTTCTGCTCATAAACTCTCTTTTGCTCCTTGCCTAAATACAAGGGGTGTTCAAGTCAAACTGGGACTTTTGATCTCCCTTTATTTCTCTATATAATCCCCTGCAAGACTAATCCCAGTGTTTCACTAGTGCTAAAGTAGAAACGTTCTCTCAAAACGTTGAAGCCACAAGTCCGAACTGCTTCACGTTTGAAATGCTGGCCTCCCAGGAACTCCTGTAATGGCTCCAAACATGTGGAAATGGCTTGCATCGAGGTCAGGACTGTATGGGATGCAGCAATATCTCCCTGCCGAGTTCCTGAGTTCCATGCCTTCGGCAAGCTGACGACAAACTATCTGTTGATTTTCAAGGATCAGGTGTTTTACTGGCTGAATGTTCACAGGAATTAATGCAGTGGGCAACGTTGTTTCGTTTCACTGTGTACTGAACTGTAAATGGTTGGAATGACAATAAAAGCCTACTTGACTTGGGCCCTGAGCCTCCTTCTTCGTGATCGTCGTTCATGGATGTACAGCCATTTTTAAAAACGTTTGTACCATACAAATGTTTTACTGCGGCTTAGAGTCTCATCACTGTACTTTGCTTTGTCTTTTGTAAACGTCAATCGGTTTTAAGCCTTCATTCATGAGGAATTTCATCACTAGTACCAGGTTGACTTGAACACCACTTGTAGAATACATCATTAAATAGTTTTCTTGAGCAAACAGGGAAGCAGGTAAGAGCTAAACTTCTAACCTTGATAAAGAATTTGCATGGCTAATTATTGATATGTTTAAAGATTTGCTAGGAAATAATATCCTTTCTTGGAAGAAATAAGAATTCTGGAGACTTTTAGGTTTGGTTCAAAGTATATTTATTGAATGAGCTCCGGTATAATGACACTAAGGCTAGAGAGGACGCAACTGGTTTTACAAAGATACTCTTAACTTTAGGTAGGGGAGTTAGACATGGCTATAACCAGTGTTGGGTGTAACACGTAACAAAGTACTTTTTTGATGTAACGAGTAATCTAACGCATTAGGTCCGCCATTTAAGTACTGAAGTTATTTAGTTATATTTTCAAAAATGTAATCAGTTATTCAGACAATTCATGTAATCCATGAGCCAGACAGCAGTGAGTGTGTGTGTGTGTGTGTGTGTGTGTGTGTGTGTGTGTGTGTGTGTGAAAGTCGTCCTACAAGCCCCGTTCCCGATAACCCGCCCCCCCTCTGTTATTCCTGCTGTTATACCCCTATCTCACCTAGCGGTTTGACCGACGCACGGAAAGATTCACAGCGGCAAAACTTCTATTTTTTGATTCTCTAACCTCCTACTTAATATAATAAACAGATTTTCTGGATACAAAGTTAATTGGAGAAATTAATAAAAACCTGGCCCCAAACCTTAGGAAAAATATATAGTTTGATGGTCCTACCTACTGTAAGTGTCTGTATTAACCAACTTAATAAATGGTATAATGAATTGTGGATTGACAAACAATCTTGAGCCAGTAGATTGGGGGGTGGGGGGGTGGGGGGGATGTGTAATATACCATTACGTTTTTTTCTTAAGACATATAGCTCATTGGTCCATGCCTCCTATAAAAACATGTACTGTATGTTGCTCAGTTCTAACACTAGAGTACACAGTGCCTATGTTTATAGACAACTTCTACCTTACATTGTCAAAACTAAGTATATTTAGGAGTGAAGCTTTCTAAACTTCTAAGCAGATTAGAGGAGAAATAAATTGAATGGGATTGAATTTTTCTTTTGATCAATAGCACTTCCATGGTATGGATCGCCCTGTTGAGGTTCTGCATTCATAATACATAACATTCCATAAAGCAATTTGTCTCTGTTACATTTTTATTGTTTTTTTTTTTTTCTGTTCAACTATGTTGATGTTGATCTTCTAACCATAATTCCAACTTCAAAAGATAATCATAAAAATCAATACCAACTAAAATGAGTGAGGAAGATCTTGTATCCTGATTTGTCAAAGTTATAAAGTATTGTCTTAGCAAGACTACAAGCATATAACATCCAGCATATAACATTTAATTCAGGTGAAAACATATATACAGTAGTACAAACTCTGAGCTTTAACAACATGAGAGAAACTGAAGCCGTTGTTCGGTTTGATATATATATATATATATACTAGAAAATGAAACTCAAAGTAAAACCGGTCACATTGCACATGATGCTAGACTGATCACTTTGGGCATGACTCTGAACTGTCTCTCACTCTTATGGAAATGCTTAAAAGTCACAGACCCTGTTTTAAATTTATTTTTTATTTTTTTCCAACTCTGCCCATTTTCACAGGGCTGAAGTAGTGGTTCAAGGCCAGATGGCTGTCCTGTAGCCCTGTACTCAATACCTTCCCTCTGATAGAGCAAGCAGACCGTTACTCTCGCCAAAAGGGTCTGAAAGAAAATACAGGAAGAAAAGCCTTGCCTTCCCAAATCTTTAATTACCCGACTGTCTGCCGCTGCTTTTCAATGCTCCTTTCTGAACAGGCCTGCCTTCTGAAGGGAAAGAAAAAAGAAAACCCTTCGAGCCTCAGGAGGAGACCCTTTGCACGAGAAAGAGTACGAGAACCTGAAGAAAAGGGAAAAAAGGGAGACAGAGAGGAAAGAACATAAAAGATATGCAAATGTGTGTGTCTAGGGCGACAGGCATTAACCACTGCTGGTGCTGTCTATTTTTATCTGTTGTCTCTTTGCAGTGAGAGTAAGGTGTGTGATGGCTTTCTTAAGCTCGGTTTTAAAGCCCTCAGCAGACAGGCTGAACAAGCTCTTTTTCCAGAAATATGTCACTTAATAGAGACATTAAAAAAAAAATCATCATTGTAGTTAAAACAAAACAAAACAAAAAACATACTAAGACATGGCACATTGTTAAAATAGGATACCAGCAGTGACTAAAAAATTAGTCTTACAAAGGAGGATAGAATGAAATGTGACCTAAATAGATTGGTCTGTTACACACATTTCTGCGCATCTCCACACTCAGATCACTGTAAGTAATATTCCACTATATGACACTGTATTATCTTTTTTGAGCACAGCTACAAGTGGAGGGTACGGTAACAGGTTGATGGGGCGAGCAGCCAGGTTTCAAAAGGGGCCTGAAACCATAGCACACTGGTGTCTAATAAAGACTCCAAACATGAATAACGATACGGAGCCACAAGAGCGATGAGCCGTCCTTGCATAACTGATGATGAGTGCTTGGCGGAACTTGTCGGCTAGCAAAAGAGCAGCCCTGTGCAAGCCCTTGCGTTTGTTATTCGTCGGGTGTCATAAGACAGCTCAGAGATGCATGTACTCGGGAAAATGCTAAGCTCATAGAACGCCTTGGAAAGTGGATGGAACAAGAGTGGAGCAAAGCTGTATTTATTATTGTTTATAGTGAATGAGCCATGGCTTGGGAAACAGCAGGCTTGCTGCAAAGCACAGCACTCCTTCTCACCGCTTAACATATGGCATTTAAAACGAACAGAGCTCAAACAAACAAACGTGGGAACACGGCTTAAGAGACTGTGTGAACTATAGCATTGTCATGCAAAACATAGCATCATCCTATAGCACCCCCTGGCTATCGCCAACTACTGTTTCTCTTGGTGAACGTCTTCTTACAACTACAGTTTGTGTAGGCCCTAGTCGTTTTTAATTGATTTTTCCTATTGTGATTTTAATTAACTTTTGTTTTTTCACTGCCAATAATAAATAAGCACTGTGCCAAAGTCCTGCGCCAGACCTTGTGACAGGTTGCAAAGTGCCTAAAGATACAAAAACAGGTGGTTTGTGTAACAATCTGATCATCTGTCATCATTTCCACCTGTTTCTCACTGGTTCAGGCTATAACTTTATTCCCTTTTTTATGCTTGAAAGATTCTTAGGTCCTTATTAAACAAAAAACATTCCTCACAAACAGGAGAGACTAAAACCTGCCAAAAATGAGAACCAAGCTTGGTAAACTATTCCTTAAGAGTTAATTATAGAATGCAAGAAAGTCTGGCTCTTTGAAAGCAAAATATAAAGAAACAAGGGGTAGAACAAGGTTTTTGTACAGTATTATATAGAACATGTTTAACACGGGGGGGATTAAGCACATACGTAAGTAAGGACGATTCCACAGGTCCTTGATTGATGTGGCCCTTCAAAATGCTATGGCAATTGAAAAGCATTGGCTTTGTCTAGAATGGGGGCCCAGTATATCAGTTTTTCAAGGGGGGCCAGAATCTCCAGTGGGGCCCCTAATCAGGCTGTTGCAAAGTTTACAGACGGTATATGCTTTGTGGTTCTATGGAGACTGTGGAGGCAACCCCCACTGGCTTCTTAGTGAGTCAAATGAAAGCTTGTGTGAAATCAATTAGAGGAACAATGCATTACATTTGTAGTTGCAAAAATTTACTACTTCATTCTTCTCCGTTCTACTTTTGAAACACCTACTGTAAAAAAAAATTGACTGACTTTCATGTAATCACCTGTATCATTCATCAGCTAAATCATTCAATTCTGACAATCACACGACAGCAGCACAATGAATAAAAATCACGCAGATACAGCAATTATTTGCCCCGATTTTTTTTTTTTTTTTGCATATTTATCACACTTAAATAATTCAGATCATCAAACTAATTTTTAATATTACACAAAGTCAAACTGCAGTTTTTACCAAGTTGCTTTGGGACTTGGGAAAAGGCTTAGCAGACCACGGTATGAGCCATTATCCACAAATGGAGAAAAGTTAGGGAACATTCCCGGGCTACCGAAATTATTGCTAGATCTCAATGATGACTCATTAAGTTCAGTCTTTATACGTCACATATGCATTACTGCTCAGTGAAATTCTTTATTCGTTGTATATCCCAGCTTCTTGTTAATAGGCTGGGGTCAGAGCACAGGGCCAGCCATTATACAGTGCCCCTGGAACAGACAGGGTTAAGAGCCTTGCTCAAGTGCCCAACAGTGGTAACCTGGCAGAGCTGGGGCTCACACCACCGACTTTTCGATCTCAGAGTCTTAAGGCACTGAGTCACAATGGCCAGCCATAAAAGAACCCAACATCTAAAGATTAGTGTTCATGATTCAACAATAAGAAAGTGACTGGCAAAAATGGCATCCAAAAGGGAGAGTTCCAAGGAAAAAGCCACTGCTGACCAAAAAGAACACAAAGGCTTGTCTCGCATTTGCCAAAAAACATCTTGATTATCCCCCAAAAATTCCCCAAGACCTTTGGGCACGTGTTGTACGGACAGATGAGACAAAAGTTTAACTTTTTGAAAGGTGTGCATCCCACAGCATTTCATTAAAACAACATCATACCAACAGTCAAACATGATGGTGGTAGTGTGATGGTCTGGGGCTGTTTTGCAGCTTCAGGACCTGGACGACTTCCCATAATTAATGGAACCATGAATTCTGCGCAATACCAGAAAATCCTGAAGGAGAATATCCGGCCATGACCATTACCTCAAGCTCTAGCGCACTTGGGTTATGTAGCGGGACAACAATCTAAAATTCACCAGCAAGTCCACTTCTGAATGGTTTAAAAATAAAACAAACAAAAAAAGAAATTTTGGAATGGGCTAGTCAAAGTCCGAACTTAAATCCAATTGAGATTACCTTAAACAGGCTTTGATGCTTGAAAACCCACCAATGTGGCTGAATTTTAAAAATCTGCATTGAAGAGTAGGCCAAAATTTCTCCACAGATATGTGAAAGACTCATTGCCAGTTATCGCAAAAGCTTGATTGCAGTTGTTGCCGCCAAGGGTGCCACAAACAGTTATTATTGTAGGTTTAGGGCGCAATTACTTTTTCTCATAGGACTAGGCATGTTTGAACAGCTTTTTTCCTTTAATAAATAAAGGCATCATTTAAGAACAGAATTTAGTATTTACTTCCGTCAGCTTTGTGTAATTCTAAAATGTATTTGATGATTTGAATCTTTAAGATGATCTGATTTGAAGTGAGACAAATATACCAAAAAAATAAAAAATTCAGGAACTTTTTTACAGCACAGTATATGTTAAACATTATAATGGAAATTTTAGAGACTCTGATTGTGGCATGGCGGTGCGAAAAACTAAAAACATACGGTGAGTTACAGTCATTCTGGTTTCATTATTGTTGATGATAGAGGGCAGAAGCGGACGTCCAGACAGGAAGGATATGGTAAATGGTAACCCTTTAAAATGGAGGTGAGCAGACAAGCATTTCAGATTGCATAATTTGTTGAACGATTAGATGTTGCGCTATAAGAACACTAGACCACTGTTAGACAAGTAGAGGATAGTTAAAGACTGATGATCAGGCATGATTTTATGCATTGCACTGTTGCCACATGGTTGGCTGGCTGGATAATTACAAAAATAAGCAAGGGTGCAGGTGTTCCTATTGAAGGGACCGGTCAGTGTACAGTAAGTGCTTAATTTTCTTTTGCTTTTGCAAACTGGTATGGGTCAAGTCACAATCTTAACACTACTTGATACACTTGTGCGAGTATAAAGCAGCCTCAAAGGAGACATTCTAAACAGTGACAGAATTTGTTTAATCTGAGTTACATTAAACTCTCTTCTAAACAGAACCTGCAGCTAATTTTGTGTACTCAGGGGCATTGGGGTTGGAAGCACAGGAACTCCAGGAACTTTGTTGCTACATTTGAATATATCCTGTTTCCCTGGGAAATAAACATGATCAGGGCCACCTCAAAGCCCACGGTGATATTTTTGTTGCAGGTCCCAGGCTGAGTAAATGTGATTTGTGTGCGATGTGTTATACTAATTAACTAAAAGAGCAAACATAAGCAGCACACAGATGACAAGAAAAAAGCTAATTAAGTATTTCTTAATATTTAAAAATTATTATATTAAGAAAGATTAACTAAAGTTTATACTGTATACAGGCTAAAGTTTAAAGATATCCAAAAGTTATATTAAAAAGTTTTTTTCACACACTTCCACACATTTCATTTTACCATAGGCTACGTTTACACTGCAGGTCTCGATGCCCAATTCTGATTTGTTGCCTATATCTGATTTTTTTTGACCGTCTGTT
>JAQMYL010000003.1:19516093-19541691 GCA_030014365.1 Clarias pachynema | reverse complement strand
GTATACCTATGATGAAAATTACAGGCCTCTCTCATCTTTTTAAGTGGGAGAACTTGCACAATTGGTGGCTGACAAAATATCTTTTTGCCCCACTGTATACTGTATATATATATATATATATATATATATATATAGCAATTGGAACTCTGAGTAAGCATTAGCTATTAGCTAATTAACCAGAGTGAGGCACAGCAATGCAATCTATCAGCCTCCAGTTAAACAGTGCAACACAGCTGAGCTTTGCTCACTGCTGATAAATGATAACTGCCTTTGCTATGAGCACATTGCATCTTTGCTCAAAGTGAAATCAGGGAGTTGACATGTATCTTGAATGAGCTATTCTTAGATATACTAAAAAAAAATATGTTAAGGTATGATTTTTTCATGGAAGACTAATTGACATGTCTGTTTATTATGTTCTCTTACTTGCATGCATCCTTTAGAACATTTGGTAAAGTAGCTCCGTCTGGGATAAACCTAATTTATCCTACTTTCCCATTCACCCCTTTCTATCACTCTTTCTCCCTGATATATTTTGCATTTTCATCCCTCTTTCACTTTCTTTTTTTTTTTTAATTGTTCATAAGAAGTTTGTCCCGCAGACCTAAAGAAAAAAAGCTTAGTCATTGGCAGAAATTACATTATTACATTTCCCCCAGGAATAAACCACATCTAAACAGGACAGTTCAAAAGAGCGAACCAAACTATTTAATAAACAGGACAGAATGACAGAATGCTAAAGAGAGACAGAATAGATAAAGGATATAAATAAAGAAAAAAAAAGTGAAAAGCTTTGTTTGTCCATACATTATTAAATTGAACTTACGGCATCCATTCATATTTGGTGTCACTGCAATTAAAGACAGCCAATGACAAAGTAACCTTTATAATCTAAAGTTCACTTCAAAGGATGGATTTTTTTTTCTGTCTGCAACCCCATTTTCCTACATGAACCCAGAACCCACTGATTGTTAATGTTAGCAGAATGAATCATTTTTAATATCAAATTTATCATTAGAGGATCTTTATTATATATTTTTAATGATCACAATAGGTCTACTCAGAATGGTGCAGAAAACAGCAACAAAAGCATCCATAATGCATGCAGAGGTGCCTTGGGAGAGAAAAGATGACCGAACTGGTTTGAGCTGACCTGAATGCTACAGTGACTGAAATAACAGTTGAAAGCAGAAAAGCTTCTTAACATGCACAACATGTCAAGTCTTGAGGCAGATAGAAGACCACATCGAGTTCAGTGAAGAACAAGACTCTATAGCTATAGATGGCATATGTTAAGTGAAACTGTAAAGCTGAAGCTTAGAAAAATACGTTCATGAAACGTTCGTTCGATACACTGTTCCTGGTCAAAAAAAAAAAAAGTAATTGTTCCATAAGGGTCTGCAACAAGCAAATAAAACTATTACGGAGATTGCTGGAATTACTGCAGTTAGGTTAAGGATCAGCCAACACATTATTAAAACCTGGAAGCATAGTGTTGACCTGTCAACTGTGCAGAAGGAATGTAGTCGGAAAAACTTAAATGCTTGGTGAAGTTGCATAATAAGAAAACACAGTATAAATCAATACTTATAAATCAATAATAATAACAAAAATAATAATAATACATTTTTAAGACCAGATTTAAAAGCATCAATAGTCTGTGGTGTCCTCAAATACTCTGGAAGAGCATTCCACAGTCTGGGTGCAGCTGAGCAAAAAAAGCCCAATCTCCCACAGTTTAAGCTTGGTCTTCTAATAATGAATGTAAGAGCATTTACACAACCACAATGCCATGAGAACTCTTAGAATTGTTAACTTATCAGCTGTGTGACCATAAGAAAACCACTTATTAAGAAGACTATTCAAAACAAATAGCTCAATTCAATTTGCTAGGGAGCATAAAGATTGGACTTTGGAGCACTGGAAAAAGGTCATGTGGACTGATAAGTCCAGATCGACTCTGTTCCAGGGTAAGAAATAAGAACATGAAGCGATGTACCGGTAATGCATAGTACCCATTGTGCCAGCCTCTGGAGGCAGTGCTAAGAGTTAGACTCAGCGATATTATGCGGCAATAAAACGAAGTCAGCCGATGACCTGACGGTACTGAATGACCAGGTTATCACATCTGTGGAGTTTTTCTCCTGATGGCATACAGTAGGAATATTACAGGATCCGGACTGTAAAAACGTTTTCGCAGGAGCATAAGGAATCATTTTCACAGATGAATCGGCCCACAACATTATGCGTCGTATGGCCAAATTTTTAGAGTGTGAGACTTTTTTGTTTGGCAAAGCAGTGTACAACTGTCCAGTGTTTTGTAACCTATTTGCCAAAGGACCAAAACAACAATTTAATATCTAATAGTGTCCAGCAACAATTACCGTCTAGCAATATGAAATAATAAATCTCGAGAATAGGCTTTTTATTCTACTGCATTCATGACTCTAGTCATTAGAAATATTGGATAAATCCAACTGTTCAAAATTCCAAATAGTATTCTTGCTATGATTTGTTGTTGCAGTTTCCTAGGGTTTCTTTTATTAAATCCCAAACCTCTAATACACCTAGTGACCTTTATTATTAAATAGGTTTAATGGCAAGAATGTGTTGTGATTGACAGTGGGGTAAGCAGAGGGCTATTACGGACAGAGTTTCCTTCTCTTACCTGCACACAGCAGGAATGGAAATCAAGTGGTAGAGTGCTGTTTTGGATTAAACACTAGAAAGAGATCTTGCAGAAATGCACACGTCCCATTAGTTTATAGTACATTAAAAGAAAAGAAGCAATTAATAACTGTGTTGGTAAATTAAGTAGGAAATTAAGAGATAAATAGAAAAAATTACATGCTTGAAATTAAAATTCAAAAGTTGGCTGTCGTATTCCAGAGTCTGAGTTACTGTACTGTACAGTATGTGCATAGATCTGTGTGCGTGTGTGTAAATACGGTATGTAAATATGATTTTAATAGTTGAAGGTAGACAACATTTTGGAAAGATAACAAGAGGGCAGAAACAGCTCTGACAATAGTATAAACTCCTCAGCTTCTGGACATAACCATTTTGTGACATGTAAAATAGCTCAGCTTGAATGAGCTATTCTTATATGTGCTTAAACAAATACTTTAAACAATGGGTTTTTTCATACGATAGACATGTCTGTTTAATGTGCTCTGCTGCAGCATACATCCTGTGGAACATTTAGTAAAGTAGCTCCATCTGGGATAAACTTAATAACCTCTGCCTTTCGCCCTCTCTCTCTCTCTCTCTCTCTCTTTGTCTCCATGATACTTTCGTCATTTTCCTCATTTTCTTTTTTACTGAATCTGTGATTTTTTCATCAGCCCATACTATCAGTCTCTTCACATTTCCCGTCCTACCGCAACACAGTTAACCCAGGCTACTTTCTCTCTAATTGTTCTTAAGAGGTTTTGGCTACAGTTCTGAAGAAAAAAAAAAGCTTTGTCATTTTTAAAAGTTACATTATTACAGCATAAACAAAGCTGGGACCCGCATTCACCCCTAAGAATAAACCACATCTACAGTAAACAGGACACTCCAAAAGAGCAACCTGAACTATGGAATAACAAAAGAAACGTTTACTGAGACTAGACAGCTGCCAATTGGATAACGACCATGTGACCTTTTCTCAATCTACCACTGTACGATTTTTGTGCAATAAAGGAAATTATCTGCCTAAGAAACACAAACATTGGCAAGTAATAGTGTCAAGTAATAAAGCTCTTACAGTACGTGTGACGTCAAAACCGGATGTGAAACTAAGCCAGCCCTCCATTTTGTCCGGCGATCGGTATGCAGTTTTTTAATACAGGATGTTGTTGTGCATAGTGATGCCACAATATATACGGTCAAATACCTGGAAGACAGTTTTTATCTGTGGTCCGCTATCAAAAATATTATAGATTTGTGGTTATCAGTCATTCAGCTGACGAGACTAATCTTGGACAGAGATGAGCCCCCATTGGTGATCACTGGCTCCTGTTTGGTGACCATCGTATCCTACCTAGCATCATCACGAAATAAATGTTTGGTAAATTTAACACAATAAATATTCAATATACCGTATATAATGTACTTGTGATACATTTGCTAATTTAGAGTGCATGCCAAGGGTAAACTGGGTTGGGTTGCCATTATGTTTTAATTAGTGTTATTGAGCTTCTCGTGGTATTTATTTATGATTTGTTATGATTCATTAAATCACTTAAAGCTTAAATTAGGTAGATATTTTTTTCAATCCAATTTTTAAATTATACTGGTTATATTATTTGCACTAAATGGATGAATACATCATTGTGAGGACACTATGCCGGTGATCTGCTTTAACAGTGTTTCAATTTCCTACATGATAGTTTAACACAGTTTAAATCAAACCTGATTAGAGAGCTACAAATATATGAAATATAATGGTACAGTAAATCTGCTAGGGCACCGTCCTCTAAAGTGTTGTAAATAACAGCTGGAGCTTGTTAAAAATATCAGTAATATAGTTTCAGTACAATGCATTGGCGTAAATTTAGCCAGCGGAAGTCATCATCATATTTCTTGGTCATATTATCTGTGACAGGCAAGTTTGCCAGTCAAAATAGTGCTTTGATTGTAAATCATTTAAATGCAAGAGCGATATATAGGCTCTACAATATTAAATGTACACTGCCTGGTCAAAAAAAAAAAAAGCTGCCTTTTCAGAACGGTCAAATTATTGGGCCGCACCATGCAAAGACAACAACTAAGGAGAATTACTGGAACTGGGTTAAGAACACTTCAACATATTATCAAAACCTGGATGCATAGTGTTAACCCATCAACTTTGTGGAAGAAATGTGGTTGGAGGAAAAAAATGGTGAAATCACATTCCACTTTGCACCCCTCGTTCAAGCCCGTGTAGGCGGTGTTATGATCTGTAGTTGCTTCAGTCATTTAGGTCTAAACTCAGCAACGTTATGTGGCAACAAAATGAAGTCAGCTGATGACCTGAATGTACTAAATGACCAGGTTATCACATCTGTGGAGTTTTTCTTTTCTGATGGCACAGAAATCAAACTGCCAAAGAGTGGTTCTGGGAGCATGAGGTATCATTTTCACACACGAACTGGCCGCCGCATGTGCTGTAATCACATCTTAAGGTGACTGAATCAAATCTAAGTGTGTGCGACTTTGTTTCTCGCCAGGCAGCGTATTTTACTGTAATCTTAAAGATTGCAGATATTAGATAAATGTAGCTATATTCAGTTAAGCACACTAAGCAGAGGGCTATTACAGACAGAGTTTCCTTCTCTTACCTGCTCACAGCAGGAATGGAAATCAAGTGGTAGAGTGCTGTTTTGGATTAAACACTAGAAAGAGATCTCGCAGAAATGCACACTTCCCATTAGTTTATAGGACATTAAAAGAAGCAATTAATAGCTGTGTTGGAAAATTAAGTAGGGAATTAAGAGATAAATAGAAAATGACACACTGGAAATTACACAAGTTGGCCTAAATGACTGTGAATAGGGTTGTGTGTGTGTGTGTGTGTGCGTGCGTACACAGGTGTGTGTATGTGTGTGTTATATGCAAATGCAATTTTAATAGTTGAAGGAAGACAACATTCGGTGCATGCCAGTTGAACAATAGCCAGGAGGCAGAAACAACTCTGACAGAAGTATATAATAGTATAATTAAGCAATATCACACAAGAGGGAGTTCTGTTTTCCTGAATATTAGCACGGCTATGATGAGGTTATTGGCACGGGGCTGCAGCTCGAGTGCTGAAGATATAATAGACGTGCTGATATTCAGCACATGGGTATAACCTGTGTGTTTTATACAACATGTCCACAAACAACATTTATCATCATCATATTATGATTTGTTTGATCATTTTACCAGACATTTTTCTCAACACATATCCTTCCATGACTGGTGGAACTAGTGTTGGACTGGTGACCTATAGTTAGGGCCTGACAGTTGTGTTATTAACAGGGGTGAAATAAATTTTTAATTCTTACAGATACTATGTAGCCAAAAGGTTAGGAAAATAAACCATGTTGGACAGTCTTGAGAAACTTTAGTTTATATTTCCACTTCTTACACTTCAGAATATCAGCTAATGTTGGGTTTTGAGGTTAAAGCCCAAATAGCATGATAAATGGATAGCTAGTGCATTATGTGTACAGCTAGGGTGTACAATCCCGTGATCAGGGGTTAGAGAGGGAACTGGGATTCAGCCTTTGTAGTTACTGTAGCTTTGTAGCTTGTGTTATCTGGGAACAGAACAAAACAGACGGTTCAGAGGCAAGTCAGTGCGACTTAGAGGGAATTGTTAAGGAGACAAAGATGACATGATATTATCAGATGTGTTTTCTTGCTGAAAGTGCTGTTGTGACTGGTTTTAAATGTGGGTTTTGGCAGGCAGCTACTCTCCCCTCTTTCCAGTACTACAGACCATACCGACCGACCGACCTACTTTCACACAACCTGGCAACCATCGATTAGTGTAATTAACGACCGTTAGAACAACTGTGACGTGGAGTGATCCATATAGTTAAACGTTCCAGTGCTGGTAAGCTGTATAGCACCAGTGGCGGAATGGTTCTCGTCCAATCAGATTACTCAGTTGGAACTAACATTTGTATTTTAGTATGTTTAGTAAAAAAAAAATGCTACTAGACATAACCATTTTAATTCAATTCATTTAGGTTGTGTGTGGCCTTAATCCTTATTTCTCAAAGGAATTAAAACGTAAAATAATGAGGTTTGTTTTAGGGCACAGCTCTACAATAATAGGTCTGGACCTCTTTGTAATGGTGGTTTGCCTCAAAACACCACAAAGAGCACAAGGAGAAGTCAGTTACATTCCTTCCTCAGCAATCTGGCATTATAGTACAGTAAGTTTGGAATAACAAAATCCTGAAAGGATTGTAGAAATAATATATAAATTAAAAAAAACCTTTCATAGCATTTGCGTCTGGTTAAAGCATCAGTTCTTTTTCTCCATTGTATCACTACCACTTCATTAGCGTGATGTGATTTTTACTCAGGTTTTTCTTCCACGAGACAAAGAAGTGTCAGCCAATTGCTATTTCTTACACATTATTTTTGAAGGTTTTATTTTTTTTTCTTTAAGGGAGGGGGTGTTACAGAGTGCTTAGCATTCTCTGCGATGCGTCCTGTGCCTACGGGGCCACGCTGTCCCAGGAATGGCTACTGCAGTGTTCATTCACTGTCTCTGCTTCCTCTGTGCAGTAATCAGGCAGCCATTAGAGATGGCAGCAAAAGCCATCTTTTTTTCCTGTGTCCTTAGATGAACTAGTATCCAATTTGCCCCCCCTCCCCCGCCCCCCTCCACCACCACCACCACCACGTCTCTCTGAAATCCATTTTCTTACAAGCGCGTCTGCTTTCTCTCATTCTCAATTTGATACAACCAATGCTTCATTGGAATAAATACTGCAAGTTACATTCCGGTCACACCAGTTAATAGAACCGTAAAAGATGTAAAGATGAAAATAAGCACTTGACGTTTTAATAACTATTTTAAGTGGGGCATTAAAGCATTGCTTCACTGGACGTCGTGGACGAGTGTAAGTCATAAAGAGATCTCATGAACCAAAACAGCATTGAAATTTGTTTTGTTAAATAAAATGTTGTGCTGTGTCTGTCTGGTTGTCTGTCTGTCCTCGTTCTCGCTTTAAAACAGAAAGGTATCTTAGTGCTCTTTTAAATGATTTTAAATTCGTTTTATGTTGCTGTGGCAAAATTCCAACTAACTGAATGGTAAAGGATTCATAATGACATGAATTGGTGTCGGTATCTTGTTAATGCACTAAATTTAGTTGCACTCTTTTTAAAATGCTGAATAGTGGATAGATTTCCTTTGCATTCATTCTAACGAGGCATTTACAGAATTTGGCATGTAAGGTGTCAACATGTTTCAAGGCTGTTATTACTTAGGACATCAGCTTCCTTCACATCGAATCAAAACTTGCACACGTGTCGCAATATGAGATTTGTTTTACCTAAAGTACTTTATCTGAAAAGTACAATGAAATAAATAGATACATTATAAATTACTATGCAATTTCCTCACTCGATTTCTTCTTTTCTTGAGAACTTTAATTCTACTGTATTATTCGTACTATATGCAATAAGTGCATTGCCTCATTCATGATCCCCATAAGTATTAGCACGAATTTGTTCATGTGCACCTTCAGACCATCTCTCCTTCTCGCTGCCTCTCCTCACTCTCTGCCACTTTCATCCCTCTTTTACTTTCTCCCTTCCGCCTCTTATTTCCCCTCTCAGGCTGATGGAAGAGGGTGGGGTCAATCTGCACCGGTTGCCATGACACCAGACAGCCCTTGCTTGGTGAAGGCACGTAGTTTCCTCTGTTCTATTTCCCCAGAGCTTTCCACGAGGGGAGAGTGTGTGTCTGTGAGTGTGACAGCGCAGAGATAGAAAAAAAAAAAAGAAAAGAAAAGAAAAGAAAAAAAAAAGACGAAGACAACAAGTGTGCGCATCACATGTCGGCTATGTTAAATTACAAATCGCTTGAATGGGACGTCTGCAGGTAGTGTGCGATAGGGTAATAAGACTCTTCTTAAAGAACTACCCTTGCTGGCTATACAACAAAGAAAACGTGAAATAATTTACTTCAAAATACTTTTACGTTCTGACCAATATTTCACCAGTGCACACTCTTGTGATTACACTAAAGAAGCATCTCTCTCTCTCTCTCGCTCACTCTGTCTCTGTGCTAGCTATCCCAAAGCACGAGCACTGATGAATAATTTAGCAGTTGATATTTGCAGCCATCTGTTTCTCTTTTCCTCGCCATCAGTCTTACTCGCAATGTTCTTTTACGCTGTGCTGTGTCACCAAACAAGAAGTGCTGCAGTAAGAGGGAGGGGGGTCTCACACCAGTGACCAGGACTGGATCCATTACGACACGGAGCGTCTGTGTCTCCGAGGTGCTCTTCTTGGAGGATTAATTAATCATTCATGAATCATTTCACACCTGTAATTCACCATGGATATTTAAAGTTTATTCTTAATTAGCGTCTATTTAATTAAATCTGTGCATTATCCGTTTTGCTGAAACGCTCCGTAATGCGCTCACTTGTTCTGGCATCACAAAAAAAACGGGTTGTTTTCGTTAACAAAGGCTATCTGTAATAAATATAGAACAATAGCAACAATTCAGCTGTCATTAATGGGTATGGTCTTCCTGCTGTGTCATATCTATTGTATGGCAAAGAGGTGTGAAATTAGTGTTTCATATGACTTGCATGCATTAACTAGTTAACTCTTTGCACTAGCGGCCAGCGGCCAATAGAGGGAGACGCAGAGCCCACTACAATCTTGTGGTTTTATTTAACAGAATTTAATGAAAACCCCCTGAGACCGGCCTGCTATTTGATTACACCAGATACTGGTTGAAAATAATATTTTAAGTCATAATTTTAGCTGAAAAAGCTATAATTATACTACAGAGAGCACCAGAACAAGCAAACAAACTTTAGATTAAAATGTACAGGCAGTGTTTGGGGAAAAAGGAGGGAGTTGAGGTGGAGCTCATTGGAGAAGCTCCTAAATGATCTAAATGATGAGCCCGATCAGGGCTCCGGCCTTTGGACGAACAGTGTCCCCTTTCTCCCGAAATTACAGCTTGCGCAGATCAAGCTCTTGGTGGACGGCCAGCACAAGCGGCGTCTTTGTTCAGGTGAAATTCCTCTGTGCTATATGCACCCCCTCCAAAGTCTGCCTCTGCTTTAATTAGGGCTCCTGGAGCGGGCATCAAACCACCCCCACTCCAACCACCCCTCCGACTTGACCCTGACTTATTCCCACACAGGAGCAACTGGAACAGCGAGACAATAAGAGCTCCAGGAAAAGCACAGGTACATCCGCAGCCTCTCCTCATCACTCGCTTGTAGTGTGGGTTCAGGAACGCGTCCCGCATGTATATTTCCGAAGTTGTTATACTACGCAGCCGCACCGCTGATTGAAAATGCGGGTTTGTGAAAAAGCAAGACATGAGATGATGGCTGGTGGAAAATTAGGCCACTGCTGAGTTTTGGAGTGTGTGAGGTTAAGAATAAGTCATGTTATCCCCAATGACACTAAGAGCTTCTGTCCTCTAGAAAAAGCAGCTTCGAGAGACTAGGGAGCGGGGTGTATGAGTGTGTCTCCTCTATGTAAGCTAAAAATGGCAGAGCTCAAACCGGCGCGGGAGGGAGGAGGTCAAACATTCATTTTACACTGCCTTTACACACACTGACAGATGCTGTCTGCTTTGATCTATCTTTAGCCGATCCACACCTATCTGTGGGCCACTGTCCGGAAAGCTACTTAGAGATTCTGCCTGTTCTAGACCCCTGAGCGTGCGCATACAGTATGCAATCAGCCCAGAAAGACTGGGGGGAAGGGTGGACTACATTCAGCACAACTGACTAATTGCACGGCATTGTGGGAAACACAGATGTACTGCATTTGTAGTATTCCTATTAAAGCCGATGTGACCGAGTCAGCAAAGAAAGAAACGGATGCTGAATGAGTAGGAAGGTAGAAGAGTGAGAACAAGAGAAAGAGAGAAGAGACAGACAGACAGACAGACAGACATAGCCTGAGAGGAGCACAATGGCGGCGGTGGCGGCAGCAGGAGCAGGAAGAAATGTGCCAGAGCGGAGCTGGATGCACGCTCTCTCTTCCGAGCTCAGCGCGGCCAAGCTGAACCGAGTGAACTACAGCCGAGAGCTTGCCGTGAGGTCAGAGAGTCCAACATTCCTCTGGAGCTGTGTGTTTACACTGCTCGGAGAAAGGGAGAAAAAAGCAAGGGGGGTGCACGAGGGGCATACAGGAAGGGAAACAAATCAGCTCCAAGCCGCACTCCACAAACCATGTGCGGTCTGGAGGCCTGCTACGGTGCAGCAAGACCTCAGCACTTATTCATTCAGTGCCTGATCGCGTATGAAAACCTGGTGAGGGAAAACAGATACAGAATATAACAGCTGCACGGTCAACAATCCTATCCTCCTCTTTCAGGATTGGGCTTGCATTTAATTTATAGCACCATTATAAATTTGTTAACAGCTCCAGAGAAAAGAGCATGAGTAGTACAGATCACGTAATCTGATGTTCACTTTATTTCCCCGAGGAGAGACTGGAAGTTCAGCTTATATTAAAAGATTAGAAGGTGCGCTGACTCACTGTATGTATTTCTCAGGAAGAAACAATTACTCATCCTTCTTTTACACAGATTCTAATCAATATTTAAAGAGGTTCTAAATAAGAGTCTGATATTTGTTCAGGATTTAAATGAAATATTATGAATGTGAAAATTAATCATCTTGTATTAAATCAAATAAGAAAAAAATGAAAAGAATGAAATCTTTTATAACTAATCAAAACCTATAATAATAATAATAATAATAATAATAATAATAATAAAACACTACTGTAACATTTTATTTTATGTCTGTCACATTATGAATACTTGATCCGTTGGAGAAAATGTCTCATGTACTACAACTGCAAAATCTCTAGCATTTATTTTAAAATGTAAAGTAAAGCAAATATACTGTATTTTTTTTATATGTTTATATTGTGTATATGAATATGTATAATTCACTTTCTCATTAAATGAATATTCTAGGAATGTCAAAATTCAATTGCTTTAAAAGAACAACAATAAAGAGTCAACAATATGCATGGGAAAATGATACAAAATCATGGTCTTAAAATCATACACAGTCCTGAATTTCATAAAGGTGTACAAAAATATATCTTATCCACAATATACAGGGGAGCTGAGGTACAACACTGCCGCCGCCACATCGAGCTCCTGCACAAAGATGTACAGTTTCCCCCCCTTCTGTTCAAATAGGAGAACTACACACTATCTATAGTAAAAGAGAAGACATACTGTAGGAAGCATAAAATAAGCATCTGTTTTGTGCTGCTTTAAACCACATCAAAGACGATGTATAAAACAGAAAAACAATATTAGTACTGTTATTACTTAAAACTCCTTATTCACCAAGAACCTGGATGTTTCTGCTTTTAATCTAATTTAATACCTAGGGATTTAATAAAATAACATCACATGCATGGAACAGTACGTTTTACAAGAAACTCAAAGTGCACTTGGGACTTTAGTTTTATCATTTATCGACTGAGTGAATAACTCATATATCGTTTGAAAAAAAAAACAAAAAAACATTCTTAATCAAATAGACTTCTAGCTTGTAATCAAATAGACTTCTAGCTCTACACTTTATACAAATAGAAAATCCAGAGACTTATTGGATCCTATTGAGCAGCTGTAACCCAAATAAACTCCACAGGTAAATCACACCACTCAAAGAAGAGAGACGGAGAGAAATAATCTCACAACAACCTTCTCCGATGTGTTAATCCAATTAACACTTTTCACACACATTCCAGACACTCTTTTTTTTTTCTTTTTTTTTTAAAGAAGTCATTGAGGTTGAGGCTCAGCTGCATAAACCTGGAATTATTTGTCACTTAAAGTCTCTGCATCAAGTGTCAGGCTCTGAAGTCCAGCCATGGACAGGAAATGTAGGGGGGGGAGAGAAGGAAGTCCTCTTAGGCTTAGTCCTTGTACAGGATTTCTCTTACATTCTTTTTTTCTGACCATTTTCTGGCATTTAACCAGTGTTAGATAGAATGGATTGGCAATTGTTCAACTGCTTGCACGTTACTACTCCTCAACAGAGTAAAACTGAGACTTTGTACTTATAAATAGAAAAAAAAAAAAAAGTCAGATGCTTGATATTAAGGGTTGAATTTACTATGAATTCAGTGTGAGCAAGCAATGCTTTATTATTGTTTTTTAATTGATATTGAGATTTTATATGTATAAGGGCTATACTAGGTAGTGCAAAAAATTCAAAAAGTGCAAAAAATTCACTTTGGTTATACATATCGTGATTCTTTTAAAGAAAGGTTCATGTAAAACTGCAAAATTGCTTTTTTAAAATGTATTTATTTATATCTGTTTGACTTTAAGGTGGGAAAATGTTGGCATTGCTCAAGAATTCTACAGGTGACACGCTCTAAAATATTTACTATTCATTAGCAGGCAGCACAGCATCCTGTGTGGCAGGAGCAACTTATTTTCTAAGTTTGTTTAGAATTGTAATGAAATTGAACAAAAATGATGTTTATAAAATCATGATACTAACAGAATCGCAATACAGCTAGGATCGGCAATTAGGTATTGTGATAATATTGTATCGGGTGGTCCTAGGTGATTCCTATTTCCTTCTACTTTTAAGTATAGCTTATTTTAGAAGGCATTTTGCAGAACCTTTGTTGCAGTAAATAATAATAATAATAATAATAATAATATGAAATCAATTTGGGAATCTAAATGACACTATAATACCAAGATGCTCTATACTTGTTGCACACTACAGAAATGTTAAGAATTATCTCAACTGGTTTCTTTTTCATTCATTTATTTATTTATTTATTTATTTATTTAACAATTCACAAATTGAAGCAAATTTCCTTTAAAATAAATGCATCTGATCTCTTCTTTAATGCAGATGAGATAATTGGGTCAGGTTAAAGCAGTGTATCAATGTTAGGGGAAATTGCTAATTTAAAAAAAAGCCACTTACAAACGAGGTGTGTTATAACACGGCGCTATCACGCCCGAAGCCCAGAAGCTGAACGAACTATCAGTGGAGTGCAGAGAGAGATGGAGAGTGATGGATGGAATAACTGAAAGCAGAGTGCAGAGGGAGCTCTGGAGAAGAGACACCTCAGCGGGACAGCAGCTCTCTCTCTCTCCGCCTTGTACCATCTCTGTGCTGGTCTCAGAGGTTCATCGGAGGCCTGGGATGCCAGGTTTTTTTTCCCCTTGTATTGACAGACTGCTTTAACACAATAGCTAGCCATGGCTTTGAAAATGGATGTCCTCCTCCCTCTGCACCCCTGCTCCGAGCCCAACGCCTGGAACCTCGGTTCCCTCACCATGACACCCGCATTCAGCCGAGCAGACAGACGGAGTGAACGCGGACAAAGGCAAGTGTGGAGGGAGAGCGCGAGAAAAGAAGAAAAGGGGCAAGTGATGGCGAAAAAAGAAGATGAATGGAAAATGGGGGGCAAGATCGACCGACCGCGCTCACCTTTTGTCTCGTCTCTCAATTTTTCTTTTTGTCACATTTTAACATTTCTTCCCTTCTCTCTTTTGTAGTAATTCATGAAGTTTTACCGTGAGAGACAGAGAAAGAGAGCAATCTTAAAAGAGAGAGAGAAAGAGAGAGAGAGAGAGAGAAAAACAGCTAAAGCTAGACAGCAGCTCCAGACAGGGAGAAACCTACATTGCTTGTTACCGCTCTTTCTCTGGGTTCTTCTACTTCTAAGTTTCCTGCCGTGCTCCCGCTTGGTCAGGTCCGGACTCGCTGTGCTGTCAGAGAGAAGCAGGTTGGTGCAGAGGCAGCTGCTGGGGGTTTTGGTTGTTGTCTCTACTGTGCTTTATGAATCCCTCCAGCTTCTGTACACAGTTGCAGCACAATGACTTTCCAACTCCCCCCACCCTTCATCCTCATCAGCACCTGCAAGTGGAAAAGTAAGTATAAGAAGTGGCAACGACTCAGTGTGTGTGTGTGTGTGTGTGCGTGTGCGTGTGCGCGCATGTGTGTGTATGTCTGCGTGGAGGGCGGATGTGCCATTCAGGGGTGTACTTCATACTTTTGAGTCCATTAATAAGTATTTGCATACTCGAAGAATTTAGTTCCTCATACACTTCCTTCTGACTGTGGTACTGTAGCTTCACTACTACACCAACTTCAAAAAAGGGAAAAAAAATATGAAGGTGTTGTGCAGACATATTGGCTCATTAGGAATTCTCACACCAATCAGTTCAGAGAAGCCCAATAATAAGAGCGGGAGAAAGAAGAAGAGAGTGGAATCCACTTCTCTTTTCTCTTCTGAATTCCAGTCACCGGTGATTGTGTTTCAGTGTCAGGAGCGCACGCACACACACATTCGTGTGCTGATAGATAGAGGAAGAATGGAAAGCTGCCGGGTTTTAACGGCTGAGGTGAGACAGGAAGCCGAGAGGAAACACACTTGCATAACATAAGTCAGGGTAGAAAACGTACAGTAAGAAAATACACAATAACTAAAAGAAGCACATTACACTACTGTAAGAGCTGGTTTTTGTTTGCACAGCTGCTTCTGTAAAGCTTCGGAACTACACGAGGACGAAAAAACTGATATGTAATTTTCCTATAAACATATCATTATTAAATAATAGTTATGCACATGATTAGGGTTTACAAATGATTACGGTGTCTGTAATAAAACAAATGAAAATGTTGATCAAACAGATGTGCTTTTAGTCTACACCTGCCAGACGAATTGGGTGTTGGTTTTGTAATATCACTTAATCCAAATGATAATAAAGGAAAACGTTTGCTAGTAATATTCAATGTTGTTAGCAGACAAAAAAAAAGGTGTCTGGAGAACTTCTCTGCAGTCACTGCACAGCTCAATTATTTACTTGTATTATAGATGTGCTATTTACAGTTGAAGTGTCTCACTGGCAAATTAAATGCATTTCAGATTTGGGTTTGCCACATGCCACTCACAGAAACGTATTTGTTAATATTGTTAAAATTAATCCATCATGTCTGCAATAGACTGGCACCCTATCCGGGGTGTACTGTACCTACAGTACCTCGTCTCCTGGGATAGGCTCTAGGCCCGCCGCGACCCTGAACACAGAATAAAGCGGTGTAGATGATGAGTAAGTGATGAGTGAGTGAATCCATCATGTAGCATTCTGTCAAACACTAACTCACACGTACAGTATGATATGAATTCCTTTCAAATTAATGTCATATACAAATTCGGCCTTGAATAATAACCATTAGAAAAAATTTAATATTTTATTAAAATTTTCCCAATTTGCTAACACTCATACATTAGCTATATTAAGATATATACACACACACTCTATGTCCACTTTAACACGAACACCTGTACTGCTGCACATCCGGCCAGGTATCTAATCATAGAACAAGCAGTGCAGTGCATGAAATCTTTTCCCGTGGCATGATTGTAGAAATACTTAAACCAAGCATCAACAATCGCTGATCTCTTACAAAAACAACAAAAAGAAAAAGTGCCTAGATTTGGCAAAAAAAAAAAAAAAAAGTAATTGAGCAGCGGAAAATGCCTTGTTGGTGAAAGAAGTCAGAGGAGAATGACCAAAAGCTGACATTCTCAAGCTGACAGGAAGGTTACAGTAATTTAAATAAACAATTTTTTACAACCGTGGTGAGCAGAAAAGCATCAAACCTTGATTTAGATGGGCTATAACAACATCAGAACACATCAGCTTCCAATCCTCTTAGCCAAGAACTCGAATCTGAGGCCACTTTCAGTGCAGGCTCACTGAACCTACTGTAGACTGTGAAGGATTGGGAAAACATATTTTTTGGAAAAAAATCTTCATATTTTTCCAATCTTTAACTGTTCAGTTTTGGTATCTGCTCTAAGCCACAGGTTGGTGATCTTGGCCGACCCAAGTGGAACCTTATATGGTCCTTCCACTGTCATACTGTACATCATGTGTTTCACTGTGCTTTTAAGTAGGTAATGATTTGCAACATACAATTATAACCCATTAACCCATGTAAAGAAAAACGACATCTCTCTCTCTCTCTTTTTTTTTAATGAACTTGAATTCCAAACATTATCACAAAATCAGTTGTAAAAGTACCGTATATCTGCCTTATTGTAATGTATATATACCCTGGACTATAAGGGGAATAATAAAATAAACTTGTGGTTGGTTAGAACCAAGTGAATTCCTGTCTTCTTCTTCTTTTCTTTTCTTTTTTTTTTTTTTTTACCCTGTCTCTCTGCTGTCCTTGACCAGTGGTGTCGAAATACCTGCAGTGTTTAGCATGACAACAATAGTCTGCCAATGCAGGGTGACCAGAGCATCTCAAACCTAACATTCTTTATCCAGCAAAAGCAATTACTAAAACTTCCCTGACCGCTGACCATGTGTAATGTGTGAAGCAAGGATTGCAGGGTTTACTGCTGGGGCAGGATTATATTTAAGGTCTGATGCTTTTCTCCAGCAGTGGACGGAATGAGTAATAAGAAAGTCTGAAACTGTGGCAGGCTGTCTGCTGCACAGTGTGTGCAAGCATCAATCACACACTAGGGCCTCTACACTCTGAACACACAAGCAAGCGAGCAAACACACACACATAAATCCTGTATGGTTAGTTAGATATCCGTCACCCCACTTGCAAATAATGACAAGTAAAAGTATAACTGTGCCACCACAAACTTACCGCCCACTTCCCATCTTTAATAAAAATATAAATCTCATTAAGTTCCAAAATGTTAATTATCTGTCAGTTGCTTATGCTTTTCACTGCTGCATATACAGTAGTGCCATTCTTACTTTAAAGTACCTAATTAAAAAATTAGAGGGGGTTATTAAAGGAAGAAATGAAATTACTTGGAATACCACTCAATGATAATGTCAATCCAAATGTGGCCAATTCCTGTTTGATAATGATTCCTCATGCTTCCAGAAATACTCTTTCACAATTTGAGTCCTGGAATATTGCTGTACCATCAGGGAAGGAAAAAAAATATTGATGGGATAACCTGGCCATTCAGTACATTCAGGTCATCGGTTGACTTCATGTTCCTAGCACTGACTGGAACTGAAGCAACCCCGCATCATAACGCTTCCCCTTTTACCCAGACATGGTTTTATCCACACAGCTGGTCAGTGTCGATCCTCTGATTTCTCGTTGCTTTATGCATGTGGAAATGCTCTTACTTTCAATATTAAACATTGCCCTGAGGTCTACTGACATATCTTATCTCCGATCAAGGTCCTTCATCCATATTTCTCCCGCAAAGCTGCTGGTTTGGGCGGGAAGGTGTGGGCGGGGTCAGTGTATCTACAACCATACACACAAACATTACGTAGATCAATAAAGTAACTTTTAAGTGGCGCAGTAGTGAAGAGGAAAAGGAATAGCTAAGAATCAGGTACAACCACAAAGTAACAACTGGGCTTTTGACAAAGGCCTTAACCCCCAATGGCTCCAAGGGCACACAAGCAGCTTTACCCAAACGTCCTGACCCTGAACTTCCTTTTGTGTCTGGGAAGGGATGTAGGCATATGCACAGACAACAATTGCTGTTTACAATGGCCATGTAAAGTCAATTCCTTCTTTCCTTATAATAGAATAGCCTGATAAAACACCATTTTAGAAACTACCGTTCACACAAAAACAGCTGAGCGCATTTAAACTGCTCAGAAAGTAAATATTTCTGTAGAATTACAGCTACATTGAATACTTAATTCTTAAAGCAATGATTCATTTTCTCTAAACGCTCTGACAACAATTTAAATGACAGGTTTTTAATAATATGACTCTAATACTAATAGATTCTAATAATTTCTACAAAAGCAACTCATTCTCATGCACAGACAATCTGCTCTACATATCTAAATGCTAATAATGAAATCTTGGATTATAGTATCAACTTCACTAGACTTTGATACAGCAAGTTATGACACATAGTGCATGTGAAAGTGGTTGAATCACATGTTCTTAAAAACGAGAAATTATAAACATTATAATATACACTGATCATCCATTATATTAAAATCATTAGCACTATATCCACCTAGGCTTTGGGTTTTACATGTTCCACAAGAGCAGCTCTGGCACCTCAGGACATGGCGCCACAGGACCACTGTAGGTGTGCTCGATCAGAATTGTTCGTGCAGAGCTTTCCATAGATGCTCGATCGGATTAAGATCTTGATGCCTGATCAACAACCTTGAACTCTTTGCCTGCTAAGCCTCATACATGGGCTACGTAGGTCGTGATGCTCTGGGTGTGGTTAGCATTGAACTATTTTCAGCAATTTTTGCATCATTGATTTGGGTGTCCATGATATTATCAGTGTTATCAGTGTTAATGTTATGAATTATCTGTGTAGTTAATACAATATAATAAGGTTTTAAACCATAGAATTAAAACAGCATGTTCTCCCCGTGCTTGGTGGGTTTCCTCTGGGTACTCCGGTTTCCTCCCACAGTCCAAAGACATGCAGATTAGGCTAATTGGCATTCCCAAATTGCCCATAGTGTGTGTAAGTGAGTGAGTGGATTGGCACCCTGTCCAGGGTGTACTTCGCCTTGTGCCTCCTGGGATAGGCTCCAGGCCCCCGCAACCCTGAATACAGAATGAAGCGGTATAGACAATGAGTGAGTGATTGAGTAAGTGAGTGAGTGAGAGTGAGAGTGAGAATTGACACCAGTTTCAAAAGAAACCAAGAAGAGGTTCTGGATAATGTAAAAAAAGAAAATAAGTAAATTCAAATAATTAATGTGTCAAATGTTCTTAATGTTCTTGTCATTTCTTAAGATTTCTGTTTAGAATGACAGAGATATTTCCGTTCCACTTTTGGTGTAAAATGGGCTTTACATTTTAACCTGTTATTCATCGTGTGTGTCCATCATTGTCTAAATATATTAATGCAGATATCCAATGGAAAATGTAAATGAAGAAACTGGATGTACAGGCATAACATGCTCAGCATAATGTTGCTGTCAGCATCAACATCTTGCGAGACATGGCTTTTTAAATACTTTTTAAATATCCCTAGTCAAAGTATGACTTTTTGAATTAGGCCCTCTTTAATTATAAGTCAATGACAATCAGTCAAAAACTAAAATAATATTAATAAGACATCTCCAGTCAAATGAATCCATAATGATGTTTTGTCACAATTAAAAATCATGAAAAAGTGGGCTAGAATTGCCAGAGTTGATTTGATTGTAATTCAATTACTTTGGATGACAAGAGGAACAATAACAGAAGATTTATATTCAGCTCAAATCATCTTTCTTAATATGCAATTTAACTAGTATCTTTTTGAACAGGAAGTGACAAGGCCAGAAGTGCATTTTAGGTGAAGCATCACTTTCACTCTGGGGTCAACATCTGGGAATGTTCCACTGTTTCCTAGCACCAGCCAGGACTCGCTTTACACCTGGTTTCCGCCGCTAATCTCTAGATGACAGATGATTGCAGTAAAACAGCCCCATGTAAGCTCTCCCTGGTGTCTGACAGAGAGGGCTGCTGCAGTCTCCTCGGCTAGGACAGCTCTTTTTCCTCCTCGGACGATTTGCTGAGCATTTCCTGATGACCCTTCATCTGGAGCAGTGCTATATAGTACGGACAGGCAACAGGATATAGGAAATAATGACTGTAGCCAGCAAACGCTATGTAGCAATAAGTCTAAACAGCCAAGCCTTAACTTCAGAGAAGCAGATACCTGTGTCTTGGGTAATCAGAGAAGAACTGCATGCACACGTATCCACATAAGCACAAAGCGCTGCACAAAGACACCTGATATGGAAAACAGGAGGAGCCCAGTTTTTGGTAAATATCATAGTGTTGATTCAGCTTTCAAAGTTCATCACTGAAGGGCAAGATGAGGCAGCATGTGGTGTGGGGATTATCCCAGCCTCTATGCACCTCTATCTATAAACATGGCACAAGTATGAAATACAATGTGTGTGGAATCGACCGCATAGATTTTAGGTTGACTCTTAGTTCTTTTCCGTGACTGGAATCAGATTTTTTTTTTTTTAGGGGAATCAAGTTTAATGTGAACCAAACGCAAATGGAGATTTGATGACACAAATGTCATATTACAAATAATATATCGTATATGGCCAAAAGTATGTGAACACCTTAGCATCACACCCATACTATATGTGAACTTTCTCCAAATTGTACAGAATGCCTTTTACTGGAAATAAGATGCCCCTGGGCATAAATCAAGGTTTATGCCACCATAATTTTCTAGGGTAGGAAAGGAAGAACTTGAGTATCCACCAAAGATCCTGGATCCCAACCCCAGTGAACACCTTTGGAATAATTTGGAACACTCACTGCACCCCAGGCCTCCTCACCTGACATCAATGGCTGACTAATGCTTTTATTGCTGAAAGGGCGCAGATCTATTGGTAAGAACATTCAGAAAGAATGTGGGGAAAAAAGATTCAAAAGCACATATGTGTGTGATGATAAAGTTTTTTAACTTTTGTAATATTTTAATGTAGTCATATATGATAATGGCTCCTATAGGAGATATGTATATATAACTCTGAATGTGTAATACAGAAGAGAACTCCAGAAGGTATGCCAAATGGTATGAATATATATGGCAGTTAATTTATATGGTTCAAACTGGTTCACTTCGCAAATGAACAGAAATATTATTCCAATGGGAGCAAAAGTTATGTCATTAACCCAACAGCATAGTGTAATATAAAGAGTTCCTATATTTTAGATTAGAGTTTTTTCTCCCAGAACCATGCAGTTTCAGGCTGAATGTGGTGACATCCACAACACAGCCCATTTTTTTTATTGCATTTTAATTTTATTGCACATTACACAACTTCCCAGCAATGCTTGATTGCTTTTTAGGGGTTGGACACCACGGTGGATGTCTTAACTTAAAACCATATCCATAGATAGAGAGACGAGGGACCGATGTTCAGGTTGTGTGCAATTTTAATATGCCGTTAAATGAGGCTGTAAATAAGGAGCGGTCTAAAGCAGACCTCCAGAGTGTGGGAAGCCTATGATGACTGGAGTATAAACATTCTTGGTGATTTACTGTCCCCAACTCCACGTGCAGGAGCAATTACCCTGATCCTCCTCACTGCCACATAGTAACTTAGCTGACCAGAGCATGCCATAAAACACTCACAGGTTCTTACATCTTTAATAAAGCAGTGGAGTAAAGAGGAGGTGTGGACGATAAAAATAAAGAAAGTGTGTGAGTGCTCATCACATACAGTGTATCGGTCAAATAGGCAGAAAGTTGTTTGGGGCTACACACAGCAAAATGAGGAAGAGAAGAGAGGCTGATGAACAGCTGGGCTAAAGAAAGAAGACCATCACATAGACTGTAAAATACTGTAATTATCTGTCATATAGGCAATACTATTCCGAGCAGCTGGTTTGGCTCAGTGAAATAAAACAGCTTGAAAAAAAAGGTATAACACCTTACTGTATTTCTGTCTCTTGCTCCTCCTTCAAACACCTCGTCTAACACTATAGACGTACAGAATGACACCAACTTCAAACCCCATCAGACTGACAACTACTGTACTTATCTACACATCATTTATCCACTAATTCTTACCTTCTTCTTCAGTTATCATTTTATCCCAGTTGGAGGTAAAGTGGAGCTTATCCTTGGAATATAAAACAGGATGAAGCAGGAATACACCCTGGATGGGACACTGGTCCGTCACAGGGTGACACGTACATACACATCATCAGCAACACAAATACTAGTGTGTTTTTGGGAGGAAACACACGTAAACAGAGGGAGAACCTATAAAGCCACAAGGAACCAAAATGCGGTGAGGAATGTATCCACGTGCAGCTAAGGTGTGTGGTATGGCATGGTGTTGAGAGCAGCTGTGGAGGGGCCCAACATAGGGGAGAGCTGCAGTCATACCTCAGCTCCCTCCGGGACACATTCAGGCATCACACCCCATGATAAAACAAACAAGATCTGTGATGACTGGAGCATAGCCAACTTTCTTGGCCTAGTAGGAGAAAAAGAACAAATAAACGGTCCTCCATCAGAAGACCCAGAAGCTATTAGTGTTCCAAGAGTCATACACCACCACCACCACCCCAAGCCCCGGTCACTCCATATAGTGCACAAGCAAATTAAATTACTGTCTCAAATAGAGAAATAGTGGCCCTTTGACCCATCATACTATATGAAGGCAAAAGGGAATTCTGCTGATGCATGCTATATTTGTCCTCTGACCAAAGACACACTATGTGCTCCTATATAATGACTTTCAGTTTTATCCCATGGGTGTCAACCAGTCACTACAGTCTGCCATTTTAAATTCTGTCTAGGCAGAGAAGAGACCTATTAAAAACTTGTCAAGTGTGTCATATCTGTCTATGAATCTGTGGAGTATAAGTGGGAGGTAATTCAGTAGGGAATGATATTAGTCATACTTTGCAAATGATGGCTTTACAGCTGCAGAAGTTTACAATTTGCCGAAGAAATGCTGAAAGGCTATAAACGGAGCCATTGACATCAACCAGGCAACTAATAATCTTCTTTATGTGCTTTGTAAGAAAAATGGCTATAAATTGTAGTTATTGCAATATTGACAAATGCAATTTTACACTGGATGTTTGTACACAAGCTTGCAATAAAGCTAAACATTTTGTGTCAGAAATTTGTGGCAGTCTGAGCAGAGCCACCAGATATTGCTGTGACTGAATTCAGCCAAAATAGAACAAAGATCAAGATTTAACCTGTAACATCTCACGCTTAGGAAAAGTGTTAATATACACACTTCAGGAAAAGAAAAATTCTATGATGTCTATTATTTTAATATAATATTAATATCTAGATGTGCCTGTGACTTCGTTCGTCTAGAATTTAATTGCACACTCATTAACGCACTTTAAAATGTGTAAAAAAAAAAAATTGCACACTTAAAAAAAAAAGGGTATAACGTCATCTGAACAATCTGTTTTAACCATCATGATGTGTTCTATTACTATCAATACATGACGTATAGCACTAAATTTAGTATTAAAATATTTATACCATTTTTTTTTCCTGAAGTGTGTATACATTTTTTTGGCTGACACTGTATATACTGTATATAGCTGTGAGGCTTGTCTAGGTGCTGTTTGGCATACTGCAACTCGACCATGCAGGTCATTTGTGTACAAGTACCTCCTTATTGTACAACAACAGCATTTTTTCCCCCAGAGCAGCCTGTATTTCTCTCATAGTTGTTTGTGGGGTTTTTCTTTGAGTCGCGAACTATTCTTCTTCTGGCAGTAGTGGATAATATCTTTCTTGGTCTACCTTACTGTGGCTTAGAATCAACAGAACCTCTTATTTTTCACCTCTTTATCAAAGTTTAAACAGTACTGACTAGCGTTTTCAAGAATTAAGATATATTTTTATTTCCTTTTCCTTCTTTATAAAGTTCTACTACCTTATCCCGCAGGTCCATTGGCAGAAAAAGTATCCAACCAAGTTAATGCATCACTGCTGAGAAACTCACTTACTATTTATGCACAGATACTACAGTAATTACAATTACTGAGTCATAGGTGGAAATTTACCTTTAATAACCATTTAAACCTGTGTTTGTGTGTCAACCTGTGTGTTCAAACATTCAAGGATATGTAGTGTAAACTTTTGTTTTAAAAAGGTTTTAAAAAGGAGTCAGACAACCACAGTATGTGAAAATTAATGACTTCACATAATAAGAAAACATTATTTTGCACTATCATTTTTTTTTTCCCAAATAAATGGCAATGTTTAACAATTTCTCTTAGGTTTTTTTTTTTTTTTTTTTTGTGGCTAGCATTGTCATTTTTGTGCTACATTGGCTTTTTCTGTGGGATCGGACTGGGCAGGCTAGCCTTCACCCCCACAGGCATAAATGAGCCTTGAGTGCCCAAGGGGAGCCTTGAGTGCCCAGTAAACTGTTGCCAGTTTAGAGGTATATAAATGACAATCAATGTTAATACAGTATTAGGTTGCATTAATATTTTGACTGGTTGTTGGGTATATATAAGAGAACATGAAAATAAATCTACACCTGGTGGTTTTAGGCTTCCATGCAATTTACAAATATTATGTTAACATGGCTAACACTTTACATTCATGGCTTAATGCCAGGTCTTAAGACTGGAAGCTGATATCTGAGAAGGGACTTCCCACAACATTCCAGGATTTTGTAGGTGACGATTAAGAAGACATACAGACAAACAGTGTTCTCTCTTCCGTTCAACAAGCCAACAGTTCACTATGGGTTAAAAAAGTATTTCTTAAATGATTTTTTACTTTTATACAAATATCAATTGTCTGTGTTACACATTAAATAGATTTTTTTGAGGCCACCACCTAAAGGGAGCAAGGGAAATATGCCTGATAAACACTACATTACAGGTGGTGGTTCAAAGCAGAGATAAAATGGTTTATGTACAGTACCAGACTTCAGGAATATACATTGCAAATATTGCAAGGCCAAAAAAAGTCACAAACACTAAACACACACTTTTGTTGGACTGCCTTTTGCTTCGATTACGGTATGCCTTCACTGTGTAAATAAGCTAATAAGCTTATGCAATGTCACAACATTTATGTCTGTCCTGTGTCACATACATTTCTCTCCAAGATCTTAATCTTAATAATTGGAGAGGTGGACCACTGTGAAATTAGGCAAGGAACATCGCTAATGACACTCGCGTGAGCGCATACTAGTGATGCGCGGGTCGTCTGGTAACCCACGGGTCGGGTTGGGGCGGGTAAAGAAATTGTCGCTTTATTTGCGGGGCGGGTCATTAAAAACAACATTAAATAAAAAATCCATGTATGTTGCGTGCAATTCCGCTGCCAGTCACAACAAAAAAAGAAATAAAAGTGAAGATGGAAGACGAGGTGCGGGAGAAATTGAGGTCGGGAATTTACATCATTTAATGGTCGCG
>JAQMYL010000003.1:19491348-19501485 GCA_030014365.1 Clarias pachynema | reverse complement strand
TTTCCTTACCCGCCCCAACCCGACCCGCGGGCTACCCGCGGGGTCCGCGGGCTAACAGACGACCCGCGCATCACTAACACTAACCTAATAATTCTTCATATTTCCATTAATTCTTGGAATACCATTACAGTCCCAGTACATTTTAGACAAGAAAATAAAATACTGTGCTTATTACTGTAGTTCACTGTGCACTATACAAACACTGTAGGGATTTTACACACTTGACTATATAAAGTGGAAACACTGAAAATGTAAACCTAATACACACACAACTCCAGCCACGGCATATAGAAGTCACTAAGCTTTCAAATGAACAAAGAATTAAATTAAAATAAATTTTAAAAAATGCACCCTGCTGTAGACAATCAGTGAGACCATTGAAGCTTCAAAATGGTCCCTGATCACAAAGCTACTTTCTAATCCACATATATATTTTGTGGGGTTGCGGAACCAAACAAACTATGTGATTAATACCTCAATTCCAACCATTTCTAGGGTGGTTGCCTCATTCTGCAGACACCAGCAGCAATTTTATTTAGGCAGCTGAATGCTTTTGCCCCGGGATACAATATAAAATTGTGCTTGTCTTTGACACTAACGGAAGCATGAGGCAGCTGACAATTCTGTGGCTTTTAGGGAACACAGCTGCATACTGTGTAATGTATGCTTCATCAACAGGGGGTCGGAGTCGTGGTGTAGAACCAGAAGAAACTGACCTCCCCAAATCCACAGTGCTTATTATCTATTCAAAGATCGCCAGAGCGTATGTACAGATCTTCTATACATTTCCGTAATTGTAAAATAACCCATGCAGCTGGTTAGTGACGCTTTCTGACATCTCAATAGACAGATTTGTTAACTCACTGCTAATCTTTTCAGTTGGAAGCTCATTCAGCAGAGTTTTAGATTATTTCTATAGTGTGCTCACACCTACCAGACTCCATTATCCATTAAACTATAAAGGATGCAAGAACAGCGGTTTTACAAGTCCTAAAGCAGGTACTTCAATTGATATATTTGTCTATAATTTTTCTGTTTTTCTGATTTATTATATCTGATTTGAATGTTTCTATGCAACAGCAGAAAAACTTTCCTGACTCTACTCTACTGGTCTGTAGAGACAGTATCTTGCTGCTTGATGTCCTCTCAGGGGCAGCTATCCATCCGAATGAACTCCTTGCTGAAAGAAGGGCACTTAGTTACCATGGAGAATGAGACACTCCAGAGCCCATACACATCAGCAGCAGAAAAGCTAACCAACTGTGAATGTCGTAAACACCTAGAAAATGGTCCCTGCTTCTACTGTGAATGTGAAATCACATTCTGGCCTCCCCACAGGCGAATGATCACATCCAGTTTCCAAAACACCTTATTGTCTTGTGTTTGAATAACTACTGCTAGGTCACTCTGACGATTGGCACCCTGTCCGGGGTGTACCCTGCCTCGTGCCCTGAGCTTCCTGGGATAGGCTCCAGGCCCCCGCGACCCTGAATACAAGGATAAAGCGGTATAGAAGATGAATGAATGAATGAATGAATGAAGGTCACTCTGACCTCCGCATTCAAGAAGTGATTGGAGCAGCGAGCTGTCTGCCACCCTGGACCCTCCACTATGGACCTGCATAACATCGTTTAACATCGGTCCTGATGGACAGACCTTAGCTGGTGAGAATCAGTAACTTTACCTCATCCATTCTGACCCTGTGGCCTCCATAGGTGGCCCCACAGCCCCCTCCTGTCTTCTCTGTTCACTCATGACTGTGTTGTCCAATATAGCTCCCACCACACTGCTAATTTCACTGATGATTTCATCCTTGATTTAGCAAGTCAGAAAAGTAAATTATAGTAGACTACAAGAAGCACTAAATTAACTAATGCTATCCCTAGCAAGCGCCACCAAATCCAGGATGAATCAATCATTTCTACATCGTCTGAAGCAATCACATTACGATAACAAATCAAACTGCAAATTAATACCCTTATTACCTTCTTCGTCCATTTTCACATACTTGTTCCTTTTTGAATGAAAGGTAATCTTTCTGTTATTATTTGACTTCGAAATACACCTCAAATGTCATTATCAGCGAAAATGCATAGTAGCCTAATGTGAATTAACAGTACTTCTGCTATCCACTGTTGTGACTGATGTCAAGGTAGTCACTTTCTGCAAAAGCTTAATTCCTGATGACTTTGCCTAGTCCAATCACACTGTTAAAATTTAAATGTGCCCATCATTAACTATTTACTAAGAAGTTTGCCTAGACCCTAATATCTGCACCAATTTTCAACCCTACATCACTGACAACAACTGATCAGGTGTATTCTATGGTAGTTGCAATCGTATAAATGTCTAGGAATAAAATGCATTAAGATATACGAAAATAGTGCAACTCTGGAAAATCCTTGGGGTTTGAACAGCTAGCTAGCAGGATTTTTTTAGGTGACCAAACATTATTCAATGTTAGTTTGCCAACGTTAATCACATTTACTTCCAGTTTAATTTCTTTGATGAAATTAATTGGAAAAGCCATTGGTTGATCAGAGGTTTGGGGCTCAGATTAGGCTGATCTGAGGGTTGGGGGTTTGTGTCCACTCACTGCTGGGTTGTCACTTGTCTGGCTTTTGGGCAAGGCCATATACCCTATGCCCATACAAGTTACTCTGCTGTTCCCATCCCCAACGCCTGGATGAGAAGGGAGGAGGATTGGGTAGCAGGCTAGGAACCTGACCCCATCACCTCATCACCTGGTGTGCTCAACAGCATGGGAACAACAATAACAAAATCACACTGTACACTCTTGGCATTGGATTGTTTTTGAAAGTTTTAATTTCTTTGATGAAATTAAGTTGAACCAAAATTAACTACATGACGTTGGTCCTTAAATGAATGACCCCAAAACAATGGTGCTTAATATTGCTTCTAGTGTTTCCTCCCTCTTTCTATTCTGTCAGCAAACCGATGCGATGACCCTGGCCTCAACATCACAAGTGCCAAGTGTTTACTGACGCTCCATAAGGAAACCTGCATTTGACGCTAGTAAATACAGATATTACCCTGTATACACTTTATCCTGTATACAGGGTCGCGGGGGGCTTGAAGCCTATCCCAGGAGACTTAGGACAACGAGGCGGGGTACACCCTGGATGGATGTGCGCAGGACACACACACACTCATTTACACACTATTGGTAATTTGGGAACGCCAATTAGCTTAATCTGCATGTCTTTGGACTGTGGGAGCAAACCAGAGTACCCGGAGGAAACCCACAAAGCACAGAGAAAACATGCAAATTCCATTCACACAAACCCGAGGTGGGAATCGAAACCAGATCCTGGAGGTGCAAGGCCACAGTGCTAATCACTAAGCCACCGTGCTGCCCGCAGATATATATAGCCTTGTCAAATGATGACCACTAAAATCATATAAATCTCTAAGTCAATACATCCAAGACTTAACATCCAAGATCCATTCTGTGAAATCAGACATGATGCAGTTTGGACGTTGCGCGAACACCATATTACAGTATAGTATTTTAAAAGCTATTATGCACTTCAAGGTAATATTTCTCAGAAGAAATTGAACAGAGAAAGAACATTTCACCACATGAGAGATGAGTGGCATGAGATGCATGTGCTTTGTGCAGGAATCCGATTGTTCATCTCATTCTAAGAATTTCTGTACTCTGTTAGAAATTAAACATCATAATGCTATGAAGACTGAAATTCTGTTGTTTTGAATTTTAACTTGCATAATTGTGCTGGGGTGATTTATTCAATGTCATTTTATGAAAATCATTCTAACTGTTAACCACAATGATGTCCGTTGTTTTAGTTGAACAAAGCCACAACATCATTACAATATGAAAATGGTCATCCAACATTAGTGTTCCTGCTCTGTTAGTTTGTTAAAATAATCTACCCAGAAGAAAAGAAAATTAGCAAAGAGCCGTTAAACTGTTACTATGGCATATATCTTCAGTTCATTAGCTCCTCTTAAGCTCCTTCTCAGGCAGAGAAATCAGTGAGCTTTCCATATAGCTCACACCCTTATTCATGCATCCCATGCTGAGCTCAGAAAGCGCAAATAAACAACTCTCCGCAAGCACTCACTGAATTCTTATCAACACTTAATATGATAATGTTATTATTATCTGCATGATTCATTTTTAATGATTAATTATATTTGTAGGCTGAATGAACAGATGATTGATTGCTGGTATTACCCAAATTATAATTTATGTGAATATCTGTAAGTATTTTACTAGACATTCATATTCAGTTTTTAATCATATTTATCACTTACTATGGCAGCATGATTAGTAGATTAGTGCTTAGCACCACTTGGTCGGGAATAAATGCAATGGTCACATTCAGGTCCCTAGTTGACTACAGAGGTGCCTAGATGGATGGATGAATGAATGGATATCACTTAAAACATTATTATGATCATGTATTTGTGATTGATTTGTTATGTGTTAAGTCTATACAATCTTCATGGTAAAATAAAAACAAATGTGATTTATTTGTTATTGTAGTGCAAAAAAGTTTAATTTTATCAAAATGCCTTGCTGTTGCCAGAGGGCAGAAAAGAATGGCCAGAATGGTTTAAGTTGGTAGAAACAGAATAGTAACTCAAATAACATCTCCTTACTACAGAGGTATGCCGAAGAGCATCTCTGGGGTCATGGGCTCACCAAAATTGGACAACAAAAGATTGGAAACACGTTGCCTGGTCACAATTACTGCTGCGACATTTAGACATTTAAGCATGGATCATACTGCCTTGTATCAGTGGCTCAGGCAGGTGGTAGTGTAATAGTGGGGATAATATTTTATTGGCATACTTCAGACCCCTTAGTATAAAAAGGTGCATTGTTTAAATGCCTACACAGAGTTGCTGACCATATGACCACCTTTACGACCACAGAATACCATGCCACCAAGCTAAAATTAACCAAAACTAGTTCCTTGAACATGACAATGAGCTTACTGTACTAAAAATGGCCTCCACACTCACCAGATCCCAATCCAATAGAGCACCTTTGGGATGTGAAACAGGAGATTCGCATCATTAATGTGTACCGGGCAAATCTGCAGCAACTGCATGATGCTATCAGGTCAATATGGATCAAAATCTTTAAGAAATGCTTCCGGCACCTTGTTGGATCAATGGAACGAAAAAAAGAGGCAAAAGAGGGTCCAAACCAGAAACAGCAATATGGACCTAATGAATTGGCCAGTGAGTGGATATTATATAGACTCACATATTGCTCCATAGTATTGCATCACCAAATGAGAAAAAAAAAAAAAGATCCATTAATAAAACTGAGTGGAGTTTAGTGAGGTTACCTCCATTACTGTATGTCTTAAAGATGAATACTGTTGCTAACTGTCCTGTCTCACCTAGTTCTTTTAGTGAATTTAAGGAGAAACACACCGGAAATATATCAGACAAAACAGAAATAAAATATATGCTGAAATGAGTTTTATAATTTTGTCTCATGTGTTGTAGAAGTGCACATTAGACAAAATTATTATTATTGTAGAGTTGGTTTCTCTGGGTACTTGTCGTTACTCACTCATTGTCTATACCGCTTTATCCTGTGATTAGTGATGGGTCGTTCATGAATGATTCGTTCTTTTTGAACAAGTCTTTAACGTGACTCAGAAGAACGAGTAGTCTCAGAGAGTGATTCGTTCGTTTTCTACAGGGCACGCATATGCAAATCATCGCAAAACCTCCGTAGGTTATGTACAGGAAACAGAAATAAGTAGTTACCTTTGAGTCTCGGTCTGAATAGTTCGTTCTTTTATCACATGACTCCCATAGACACTATGCAGTGCAGCACACAGGGAACAGCGATTCTTATAAGTCTTCTAGTCCGAATCGTTCGTTCTTTTGTCACATGACTCTCATAGACACTAATAGCGTAAAAGAATGAACGACTCGGACCAGAAGATATGAGAGGTGAGCTGCTCATTCTGTTTATAATAATATGTCCTTAGCTGCATTGTAATATGTTCATTACTGGAACTTTAGCCAAAATGTGTGTATGAAGACGTGCTGGGGGTCTGTTTATTGAAAATGTAACATTTTATTTTATTTCTGATCAAAAGAACTAAATGACTCAAAAAAAAAAAAAAAGATTTTAATGAACAAGATTCAAAGAACTGAGTCACTAAAATGATCCAAACTTCCCATCACTATCCTGTATCCTGTACTATGGTGGGCAGGGGGCTGGAGCCTCTCCCAGGAGACCTAGGGCACAAGGCGGGGTACACTCTGGACACGGTGCAAATACATCACAGAAAGATTTAAATTTGCATTTATTAACTCAAGACATTATTCACTTATCATGACACAATCATACTCTAAAATGTTTGTGAAGTCCCTATGCAAAAATGATTAACAGTAAGTATGGTAATACTTTATAATTAAAGTAGTGATGCCAATCAATTAAATAGTTAATCACAGTCATCACAATTTAAAAATATTCAGATTTACTGGTATTTTAAACGTGTAATGTTAAAATAAAGAAATGCATGACAAACTGGTTAAAGAAAACAGATTATGCAATTTTATAATATCTCAAACATTAACATTTAACAATTTTAAATGAAAATCTCTCGAATCTCTCTAGTAAACTCCAATTTCCTAACACGTGCGTCGGCGAAATGTCTTGTGTTTTTAACGCGCCGAGTGAAATGTGCAGCGTCCATTTGTCATTGATTAGCTGTGCTGTTACACCGAGGTAGTTATGGTTACTTACTGATGTCCAGTAGTCCCCAGTACATAAGTGCAATAAGAGTAATCTCTGCCAACTGCCTGACTTTCACAGCCTTTTTCAGTGTCATAGAGTTCATGGATTCTTGTAAAAAGAAAAAAAAAGAAGAAGAAAAATTCCCCTCGAATGTAGCTTGAGCACTTTCTTAAACTTGAAGGTAGCTTTGGTTTTATCCAAACTTATATCTGGAAGTTTTTTGTTGTTGTTTTTAATTAAACTTTTCAGCACATATTGGTAAAAGTTTCCTCGGTCATCTTATTATCGGCGTTAAACATGCCAGGATCTCGCACACCACCGTGTAACTATGCTGCGATTATGGGAAGCCATTAGGGTCAAATTTGGTCCGCTGGTTAATTGACTTTAAAAAAAATTATAAAAGTAATGCATTTAAATTTCTAGATTAATTACATGTATTAACGTGTAAATATTGACGGCCCTAGAATTAAGCAATATCACACGTGCTGTTGTGCTGAATATCAGCACAGCTGTGATAGGGTTGTTAAATGTCCCAAGGCAATCACTGGCTATTATTACCATTCATGGAATGATTGCTCGGTCGGAATTAATTGTTGTATAACAACGCAAACCTATCAGCTGTTATCTCTATTAAAGCCTACTTTTGTAGTTTACAGGATGTGATTGGCACTTCCAAGGACTGGATGCTATGAATATTTGGTATATGAATATGTGTTCTATGGAGTGATGTTCAACAAGCTCTTTATACTCCAGGCCTTTGTTAATGATGTCCTCTGGGATAAGTTTGTCATAGCCTACATGGGAGATATAAAAGATAATATTCTTCATGTTAAATTGCTCATTAAAGTTGAGAAGTATGAATTTTATATGCCCACAGTGTCTTTCATGGGGCACATTATTAGCAAATAGGGGATTTTCATGGATGACACAAACGTTGGTCTGGTTTCACAATGGTAGACACAGCAAAGGTTTAAGGACCCCCAGAGATTTTTGAATTTACCACTGCATCCTAGGTGCCGTGATTGTAATTGGACAGCACCAGCTACAGATGTGAAGAGTTTAGTGTGTTGTAGAGACACACTGAAAACAAGTCAGTCAACCAGCTTTAGAGATGGTCTGGGACACACGACCACAAAAAAATTGTAATGTGACTGCAAATATGTCCCAGTGCGTCCCGGACAGAAACAAAAGGCTGGCTTTCCAACTGCACCATTGCTGTAGCTGTAAAATATGTAAACTGCGAAAGATCGTTTGGAAAATGCACTGCGCAGTAGAGGGCTTCACCACTAGGCTGGTGGATAAAAGCAATGCAGAGTAAAGTGATAAACGAAAACAATCCACAAATATTTACACAGTAACAACATTTGTAATTTTCCTCCACACACCATCACAATGGATTTGAAATACTGTAAAGCAATCAATTGTGATTGATGTTTTCACTTTCAGCTTGTATGCTAAGTGCTAAACACTGTTTGGGAATCGTAGACATTTTTATCTTAGCCCCTTCATTTTCACAGGCTCAAAAGTAATTGAACAATCTAAAATAATTAGAATTGTTTTAATCCTCAGATACAAATTCCTTGTAGTCAACCATAGTCTGAAGTCTGGAATCCATGGATATTATCTCACCAAATGCTGAGCTTCCTCCCTTTGCCAGACCTTTATTGCAGCCTCTTTCAGGTGCTGCATGTTTGTGGGGTTTTCTAACTTCAGTTTTGCCATCAGTAAGTGGAAAGCATGCTCTACTGAGTTGAGGTCAGTGACTGACCTGGCCATTTAAAAAACAATCCATTTGTTTGTCTAAGAAGCTCTTGGGTTGGTTTTCACTGTAGGTTGCAGGTCATTATGCAATGGGGCCCCTATCAGTTGTGCAGCATGTGACCGACTGAGCGGAGAGTATAATTCTACACATTAAAGTTGAGAAGTTGAGAAGATGATTAATTCTATCATCAGTCCCAATACCAAAAACTACCAGTGTCCCAATTCATTTGGCAGTCATACATGCCCGTAACCAAACATTCCTCCACCATGTTTGTCAGATAATGTGAAATGTTTTAAATTATGATCCCTTCTCCATATTCTTCTTTTCATTTGGCCACAAATTAATATTGGTTTTTGTCCAAATAATCTTCTTCTGAGCTGTGCATATGTTTTCAGATATGTTCTATCAAAATCCAATCTAGCATTTCTGTTCTTGAGTTTGCATCTTGAGATAGGCTCTATGTATTCACATTCGTGAAGGCATCTCTTTAGTGTCGACTTTGACTATGGTAGACTTACCTTCTTCAAAGTGTTCTTGACTTGACCGAATGTTGTAATGGTGTTTGTCCTCACCAGGGGAAGATCCACTTTAATTGTCTTCTGTGTTTTTACTGGCCTTTTGGTGCTGCTGAGCTCACAAGTGCAGTAGTTGTTTAACAATGTACTAAATAGTTGATCGGTGACATTTTCTGCTGTCTTTCTGACATTTTTTTTTCTTTTCCAGATCAACATCATTAAGATGGTCTTTGATCAATACTTCTTTGGTCTGCATAATGAGGGTTCCCATAAACAGCTACCAAATGCAAATCATCTCCTAAATGGTTCATTAAATAACAAGGAAACAGTCCATGAATTCCCATGAAACTTATTATAAGTTAATTGTCTGTTTACTTTTGACCATGTTGAAACAAAGGGACTATTCAAAATGTATTTAATTTATAAATTTACAAAAATAAGTCAAATTACAAAATAGTCACTGTTCAAATACTTATGGACCTACCCATAAATGTGCCTAACAACATTCCTCCACAAAAATAATCGATAAAAATCACTCAAAATGCACATGTGTAATGATCAAAACAATTTGGCTGTCCATCCACTCAAAATAGATGTTAATAACAAGGAGTTATCAGTTTTATAGAATATCTGAATATCCAGATGGATCTCAGGATCTGTTATTGGAAATGAATATACAGTATCTATCCCAGCTCCAGAATCAAACAGACTCAACAAGCAGGACGGCATTCTTCTCAATTCTCCTTTCCCAGGCACCATAATGACAACTTATGCATTATTAAGACCCCGTCAGCATTCAGCAGCTCAAACTTAACAGGTCTTCCTCCCTTGCCTCAGTACATAGGCCTAGATGACCCTGCCTGCTTCCAGGGATATGAGGAAACAAAAATACACTGCTTGCAACCAAATGGTGGAGAGAGTCTGCTCAATATGTTTGAAAGTATGTGGACACCAATTACAATTGTATAGTGTTTGTTCCCCCTTTCCTGCTATACAGTGATACCTCGGATTGCGAGTAACGCGGTTTGCGAGTGTTCCGCAAGACGAGCAAAGATTTTTACTAAATTTTGACTTGGAAAACGAACAAGTCTTGGTTTACG
>JAQMYL010000003.1:19471619-19484491 GCA_030014365.1 Clarias pachynema | reverse complement strand
TTGGACAAGGTATGAAAACATTAGATATTTCACGAAAACTTAAGCGTGATCATCGTACTGTGAAGACATTTGTGGCTAATTCAGAGCACAGATGGGTTCGTGCAGATAAAGGCAGAATGAAGAAGGTTTCTGCAAGACAAATTCATCGAATTGAGAGAGCAGCTGCTAAAATGCCATTACAAAGCAGCAAACAGGTATTTGAAGCTGCTGGGGCCTCTGGAGTCCCGTGAGCCTCAAGGTGTAGGATCCTTTAAAGGCTTGCAGTTGTGTATAAACCTACTATTCGGCCATACCCAGGCAATGCTCACAAGCAGAAACGGTTGCAGTGGGCCCAGATATACTGTACATGAATACTAATTTTCAAACAGTCTTGTTTACTGATGAGTGCCGTGCATGGATGGTCCAGATTTATGGAGTAGTGGATGGTTGGTGGATGACCACCATGTCCCAACAAGGCTGCGACGTCAACAAGGAGGTGCCGGAGTCATGTTTTAAGCCGGAATCATGGGGAGAGAGCTGGTAGTCCCCTTTAGGGTCCCTGAAAGTGTTAAAATGACCTCGGGAAAGTATATAGAGTTTTTGACCGACCACTTTCTTCCATGGTACAAAAAGAAGAACAGTGCCTTCCGTAGCAAAATCATCTTCATGCACGACAATGCACCATCTTATGCTGCTATTGGCATAAAAGATGAGAAACTCAGGGTATGGCCATCATCCTCTCCTGACCTCAACCCCATTGAGAACCTTTGGAGCATCCTCAAGCAAAAGATCTATGAGGGTGGGAGGCGGTTCACATCAAAACAGCAGCTCTGGGAGGCTATTCTGACATCCTGCAAAGAAATTCAAGCAGAAACTGTCCAAAAACTCACAAGTTCAATGGATGCAAGAATTGTGAAGGTGATATCATGGCCTATGTTAAGGTGTAACATGCTCTGTTAGGATGTTTTTGATTGAAATACAGTAGCTTTTGATTTCAGTAAATACAGTATGACCTCCTAATGCTGCAAATTCAACCTACTGTATAAAATGTTTTAACTCTGTTGTGCATAATAATTTGGAAAAGTGCGTTTCAGTTTTTTATTTTTGAAATAAATATGGTTATCATTAGGAGGTTTGTTCAATAAAATTCTAATTATACTCTAATGGTTGATGACTTGAAAATTATACTGTCTGTCATTGCATTGACTAATTATGAAAATCTGCGTAATAATTTGGAACGCGGTGTAGAGCAAGGGATTGTAACTTGTACATACATACAATAACACACTAGCTTTTCATTTAATGTTATTTGGGATTTCTACCACCTCCATGGTTTATTATCCTCAATTTTGGAACCATAGAATTTTCACCTTTGTCACTAATTGATGGTCACCTGCTCAAGCAAAATATCTGGTTTAAAAAATCAAACAAATCATAATTTGTTAATAATACAGTAAATGGCACTTGTGGAACTGTTCTAATAAAAGCAATATCACACTCAAGGTTGTGCTGTTGTGCTAAAACTGTTAATTACACTATATGTCTGTCACCATCATCTGTAAAAGCAGGCCACCATGGTCCACTATATTGAGGAGAGAGCTGCTTCCTGTCAAAATGTCACTTTCAGCAAGAAAACACAACTGATAATGGTTTCATCTCAAACAACTCTGTGTCTATAAAATAAATGCTTATAAGTTGTTCTGAATTGCCTCAATGATGTTTTATTTACATCTAAGGGTGGCTAAAAAGCTAAATAGCTTCTAACACAATGCTGAATCCCAAATCCCTCTCTAACCAAATGTAAGACTCACTGATGATTCCTAGGGATGGAAGGGGTTAAGCTGGACACCACTGCAGTTCCCTCCCTCTGACTGCAGGAAAAGGGAATTAAAAAGCGGAGGGCTTTTTTTTGCATGCAGAGCTGTCAGGAAGGTCAGAGGCTACAGGGGACAAAGACAGATGAGAGCACTTGCACTGACGTGAAGGCGGTGGCCAGACTGCACCAGAACAATACCACCTATAGAGGTGAGGAAGGGGGTGGAGGCTTGTCGACAAGGTGACCAAAATAAAAGCACTAAGCTCAGGACACTTCAAAGCCTGAATATAAAGCCTCTTAAACATTTTAAGAGACCATGGCATGTAAACAGCCAGTGCCCTAAGCCTCTGGTCTCATTAATCACTTTTAATGTCTACTCTAAACACTGGAAATTGTCTCTATACAAAAACTACAGGGCAGAACAAAGCTGGCAAGTTTACCGCTTTACAAAGATCAGTTTTCACAATGTTCAATGATCCGAGCATCTCATTAAAAATAAATACGTTTCGGATTATAATGGAGTTGGTGTTAGCTGGCACATTCAAATGCAAATTCAATTAAAAACTGACTAGCCCAAAACTGAAAAGGGATAAACACTTTTTGAGACTTCATTTCAATTCCATTGGAACCTAATCTACTACAAAATTTAAAACCTAATCTACTTATGCGAAAAACAAAATTTAAAATTCAATTTGATGACATGATGACTGATGTAATTTGTTCACAAACGTATTTGATTAAGGATTATATGTGTTCTATGATGACAGGTAGCTATACTCCAAGCAATAAATAAATGAATAAGTGGTTCAACTCAGGTGGCTTGGTGGCGTAGTGGTTAGTACTGTTGGCCTGCACCTCCAGGGTCCAGTTTCGATTCCCATCTTAAGTGTGTGTGCATGGAGTTTTCCTGTTCTCCACATGTTTGGTGGGTTTCCTCTAGGTATTCTGGTTTCCTCCCACAGTCCAAAGACATGCAGATTTGGCTAAATGTGCTGTAGTATGTGTATGAGCATGTAAGTGTGTGTATGTGTGCACTCTGCGATGGATTGGCACCCCATGCAGGGTGTCCCCTCCCTCGTGCCCTGAGGCTCCTGGGATAGGCTCCAGGCCCTCTGCGACCCTGTATACAGAATAAAGCAGTGTAGACAATACAAGATCTCAGACAAAAATAAGCCTCATATGAGGACCACTGAGTACTACTCTTTTATCATTCTTCTTCCTATCCGACATTGACATCGATCAAGTTCAATAGTTTTTAGGTGCAAATAAACACAACTGTAAAAAATAAATGATAAGGCACATAGCCTTAGAGTTTGGATCTCAGGATGGAAATAAATGCTTTGAAAATTTTCAATGCAACAGCATATAGCCACCATAATCAAAACTAAAGGCAGTTGAAGAAAATATTAGTGTGTTAAAATATTTTTTTGGCCTGGCAATGTATCTAAAACAATCCAATCACGAGAGAAGCACACTCTTTTTGCAAGGACATCTTATTCAAATTGACTGCATTCATCCCTGTGTTTGTTAAACTGGGCAACGTCTGAAGATGTCAAGGCAAAGTAAGAAAATGACTAATAAAATTGCCTTTTTAAAAATTTTTTATTCATGCTTTTTCAAAGCATATTACTGGCAGAAAAACTCAAATTTTTCATTATGTTGTTTTGTTTTCCAGCTAAGGGCACTTTGAACACCACTGTACAAAATACTACACATCCACTAAAAATATTATTACTCCAGTTTTCCTATCCATACCAGTGACAATTTTTTTTTTTTTTTACATTGAATGTAGCCAAGGTAATTATAGTCCCAGGGTTATGTAATCCTTGCAATTGCAGAAATTTGCATTTTGCAATGCATTTTGTAGATTATTCTGACAACTTATCCAATGTACAGTACACATTTCATATAAAGACCCATCTGAAAGTATTGGAATGGCAAGGTCTATGACAGATTATTAAAAAAGCCACTGCTGATACGTAAGTTCTGTCATTGATGGGGAGGTATAGACATCAAACTCTATTTGAGGTATTTGAGATTTTGAATACAGTATGTCATGTAGAACTAAAATTATCATTGCTTTTAAAATACATACATTTTTACCACTACAGGATATAGGAATGACATTGCGACAGTGTCAAAAATTCAGTTCATCATATTGCAAAGGTTGTACTGAAAAAAGATGTCACTCTATATTGAACATCCTGACCCCATAAAAAAAAAAACAAAGTAATGCAAAAAATGGCTACAATGGATTGCTTTTCTTTCCCATGGACAGCTCTCTGGTCTCTATGTTGGTTTAACCATTTTAAAAAATACAGGCTTCACGGATGAAATTTAAAGCACAACCCAAGCGAAGACATCCAGAGCTATTTATTGTTTAACCTTATAATATACAGGGCAAACCTGGTCAACAATATATTACTGTCAGTAACATGTTTCTATGTTTTAATCACATATGGCAGGTTCAAACAAAAGGTGGCATGTTCCAAGCTGTTCAACCCATCTAGATTTCAATACCAGGAAGTGCAAGCTGATCTGTTATCTCATAGTCATTTTTTTTATTTTTTTATCTCGCACCCAAATGTCTTTACTGTGTAGGAAAAACAATAGAATTGGCTTTTCCATTCCGGTCCTTTCAGGTGTATTACAGGTGAATTAACAAATGAATGAGCAATCGATTCAATGCCATTTCATCCTTTTTATCCAGCATTGACTATGCAGTATGAACATTAATCAGGAGGCAGATGTGAGCAATAAATGCACAGTAATATGCTACCTACTGTAGCTGGCTGTAGCTTTGCTAATGCATGGTAATTCCACAGTCATTGTGTCAATTACAGTGGCACTTACATTCTGCTGTTGTACATTTAATAGGCTTCAACTAACTCATGCTAGTGACGGATAAATCTTCTGGTCATGGTATTACACTAGTTGTGTTGTGGCATTGTTTTGATTTGATTAGAAAAATGCACCATAAGTGTATGTTCTTTATTAGTGTAAAACATATCACTCTAAAGTTTTTCCATTATTTATCTCCTTCATTTCCCTCATAAATCTGCACAAGTGTCTGCTTATATCATCGCATTAAACTGAGTAGTCTTAAGACTTAGAGGCATGGTTACGTAGCACTGTTGCCTTACACCTTCAGGGTCCAGGTCCGATTTCCACCCAAACTGCGTGCATGGAGTTTACATGTTCTCCCTGTGCTTGATGGGTTTCCTCTGGGTACTCTGGTTTCTTTCCAGAGTCCAAAAACATAACCAGGGGACTTACCACGGTTATAAAACTGGGAATAAATGGTTACCATTGGCCTCCATGGTCCCTAGCTGAACTACAGAGGTTCTAAGAACCAATGGATGGAGTTTTAAGACCACCTTAAATGTAGATGACAAATGGGCTTTGGGATTTATTTTTTTCCACACCTTTGTCTCTGACTGACATCATGTGACAGATCATGTGACACTTTGATTGCACACAGGTTGAACTTACTTCTGATGTAATTTTTTTTGGATAAGATCTTATATTTTATAACAAGCAAATAGTCTGGAACCCATGAACGTGAAGAATATCCAATTTCTTTGCCTTGGGTAGTTTTCCTGTATGTTTTCTGTCATTATCCATCAACAATATGAAGCAGTGTCTTATCAGATAGTATAGCCCTATACACTTCAGCTTCAGCCTCCTACTTTTATCAGCAGTCAGGTCATCAATAAACACCAGTGACCTGGGTCCACTGGCAGCCATACACGCTTATGCCATCACACTACTTCCACCCTGTTTGACATATGATGTGGTATGCCTTGGTTCATGAGTTGTTGGTTTTCTTCTCTATACTTTCCCCATCATTCTGGTAGAAGTTACTTTTGACTCCATCTGTCCAAAGATTTTAGGCAAAAAGTTTTCTGGCGCATTGTGAATTGTCTGTTTTTATTTCATAAAGCTGTCTCTTGACTTTCTACTATGACAATGACACATCCAACTCCCTAAAGAGTGTTTCTTGACTTGGCTAGATTAATCGTTTTTCTTCATCATGGACAGGATTCTGTAATCATCCAATTCAGTGATCTTACAGGTGTTTAATGTTCCTGAGCTTGCCAGTTAATTCCTTTTTATTCAAGAACATTCTAAACTGTTGTATTGGCCGCTCTCAGTGTCGTTGCTGCTCTCAGTGTTTTTTTTTTGTTGTTGTTGTTTTTAGAGTTCAAGTGAAGGGCTACCAAGTGCTAATGTAATTTTTTAGAACCACCTTCAGGCTTTTTATCAGCTTGATTTGTCATGGGGTGATAAGGGAATAGGCCACACCAGGCCATGCAAAAGTTTGTCAGCATTTTCTTCAAGAGTTATGAGCATCCAAAATGGTGTGTACAGTATAAAATGGCTGTAATTACTGAATGGTTAATACTACAGTTGAATTAAACTCCTTGAATTAAAACTGAAAGTCTTGACTTCTCTCATATCTTGAGTGTTTCATTTCAATTTCAATGTGGTGGTGTACAGAGGACAAATGCCAAAAGCTAGCCTTTGTTCCAAAATTTATGGACCTGACTTTATTTAAGTAATTATGGGTCCATTACATTAAAAAAAACAACAACAAAAAAACGAAACATGAAGGTCAAATTTCTCTCTCTAACTAATATAAAAAGCTATTCTGTCAGAAATATTAAATGCCTTTTAACTCTGAATGCGTATAGATAGACTACTGTGGTCCAGTTCTGTATGTTTACTATATCTGAAATAAAATTAGCTTTATCTTATTAATATTGCAAAATATGTCAATATCATGGACACCTTGTAAGGTATTTCATATATGGATTAGTCAACCAACCAGAACCAGGAAAGTAGCAAGATCAGTTAAATTAGTCTAGAAAATCACTCTGTGGAGTCATGAAAGAATTCATTATATTTCTTGTACATATATTCAATTAATGAAGCTTAATGAAAAAATGCATTCAAAGAAAAATATACAACATGGGCAAGCAACATGAGCCTTTTAAATGACTTAAAAAAAAAAAACATCTGTCACTTTCAGAATTGAAAAATGAACACAAATGCCAGGTAGATGGCAGTATTGCAGCACTGAAAAAACCCTACAGTGCAAATATTCTGGTAAACTAAATTTAGACTTCTTCAACATGTAGACAAATAAAAACCTCATAGTTACTTGTCTACAGTATATGTTATATAATATTGTGCATCTGACTCCAGGGTCTAATTGCTTTACAAAAACCAGATCAGTAAACCTGAAACGGAGCAAACTGCAAACAGTCTTAAACAATCACTGAACACTTTATTATGTAAACTACCGGGTAGGGTGTACTTTTGCTCTTAAAATAGCCCAAGTCTTTATGGCATTGATTGTACAAGATGATGAAAGATATATCTTTGAGATTTTGGCCCATGTTGACCGTTATGATTGCATAACTCAATTCCTATAGATTTTTCATGTGCACTTTAACACTTTAACTCCCCAGATTCAACACTACTGGATTCACATCTAGTGACTGGGAAGCCCACTGAAATACACCAACTTACCATGATGTTCATGAGACTTTTGATCTGGCACATGCATTATCATGCTGGAAGTAGCCATAAGATGGGTAAATTGTGGTTGTAAAGGGAAGCACATGGTCAGCAATAATAATTGAGTGGGCTGTGGCATTCAATTAATGATTCACAGACTTTACATGTGCAAAAAAAAAAAAAAAAAAAAACACCTTTACACCTTTATACCACTTCCACCAACCTGGACTGTTGACTTTTGGCACAAAATTCTGAACCTGCCATCTGTGTGCATCAGCAGAATCATCACACCAGGCCATGCTTTACTACCGTTCGACTGTCCTGTTTTAGTGAGCCTGAGCCCACTGCAATATTAGCTTTCTGTTCTTGGCTGACAGAGTTGGAATCCGATTCAGTCCTCAGCATCTGTAGCTGATACACCTCATGGTTTTATATGTTGTGCGCTCTGAGATGCTTTTCTGCTCACCACAATTGTATAGAGAGGTTATCTGATTTACTGTATTCATTCTGACAGTTGAATGCCTTGCCACTCATCAAGGCTATTTTATATCTAATTGTGCACTATTCTGAGTAACCTCTAGAGACCAGAGTAATATGAAAACCATAAGAGTTATAGATCAGACATTATAGGAATACTCAAACTGCAAACAAGCATGCCATGGTCAAAAAGCTGCTCATCCATATTGGCATGACTTTACTCATTACACTGTTGCAACACGATTAGCTCATTAGATGAACGAGTAGGTATTCCTAAGAAAATAATGTGCTCTGTGAGTGTATATAGTATACTTTTGCTCTGTCTAGGCGCAAGAAAACAGTCGTTCAGCACTGCTGCTGTAAATCTCTACTGCCTCCTACTGGCACTGATTGCAACAAGTGCTTAAAGTACTGGATTGTCTGAGTAGAATACTAGCTAAATATGGGTGTTCTGGTATCACTCAGGATAGTAAAAGTAAAAAATTAATTCATGTAAAACAATAAAATATATTTAAAAAATTAGTTAAGAGCAACTAAGCAGTGATGTGATTTGATAAGTAATAAAAGCAGGCTTTGTAGATACTATTTGCACACATACTGTATTACTTAAATGATTTCCTGGTCATACTGTATGGGTGCATAGAGTGCAAACAACTGAAAATAAAAAAGATAAATCACTCACGTATACAGTGTATGTCATCAACATGTCTTTAATTCTCAAGATGTTTTCAAGTTCCACGAAACGTTGCATTACAGCTGTGACTGTCCTAATCTGTGATCAACAAACATGAAAGCAGGATTCATAAACAAACCTTTAAAGTATGTTAAAAGTCAGATAAAAAAAATTCCATTTGAAAAAGAAAGTTTCACTTGGAAGCTTATTCTCTCATACAGTACCTAGTGCTTCAGAGTCTTTTAACTTGCTGCTCTTGTTGCTCTCAACAGACTTATATATAGGTTCAGTCTTTAGAAAGGCATTTTCTCTTCCTCTTTCTCTCTTTCTTTGACTGGAGCTGAAATCAATGGTCACACAATTAAGGACTGTGGATCTGTCAAGCAAAGTGCATAGGGAGGAAGGTATTAAACAAATGCCCAATGAGAAGTTCAATAACAGCAATAACGATGTCGAGTGGCGAGGCTACGGTACTATCAAAACCAGGCTAGACATTTATGTGTCAGGTGGTTTATTTTTGTTGAGAAGCAATTTCCAGTATTGGCAAAGGCCATCAATGATCACTCAACTGTCTGGCGGCTGAGTATCGACTCTCTACCGGGGGAGGCCGGTTCGACCGTTCGAAAGTTATAGGCCCTTTCAAACAGTTTGGAGATAGGAACACATGCTTGGAATGGGAAAGTGCAGTCTCAAGAGGCTCCATCACTGATAATTAGCAATCAATCACAAATTAGTTTAAAAGCTTGAAAAGAACACTGAGAGCATTATTAGATTGCAGGGATTCAGAGCTCTCAGATAATGACTTGCATTTTTAGAGGAATTGAAGGCCCCAGCCATTTAGTGGCCTCTTTTTTTTTTTTTTTTTTTTTTTTTTTTACCAATCACTGTTATAAATCAAGGGAAAATCCAACTGCCCACAAACTGAAATACTACAGGTGTCAGAAGAGAACCATAGAGAGAAAAATGGCTGCTTACAACTTATTTAAGCTACATTACTAATGTAATTAGTCCGTAAGGATTTTCCAGATGTGCCTCAGGTTCGTTACAATGTGATTAAAGATCCTTTCAACCTTTACAACCTTAGGACATACAGCTCCTGGATTCCTTTATTATATGCATCATAATGGCTTCTTAGCTATCTCAAAATTTACTCACTTGCCACTTTAACAGGAATACCTGTACCCCTTCTCATCCATGAAGTAGCAATCAGGCAATCATGTGGCAGAAGTGTGATGTATAAAACTGTGCTGATACAGTCCAAGAGTTTCATTTAAGTTCACATTCAAATGTATTTTTCATTCATGTTCCATACTAGGCGTGATCCACCCTGGACAGGGCACACAAACACACGATAAGCAACTTGAGAATGCCAATGAATCTAATCTGCATGTCTTTGGAGTGTGGGAGGAAACCAGAGTACATGGAGGAAACCCACCAAACACAGCACCCTGGCAGTGCGACTCCACAGTTCTAAGAACTATGCCAACCTGCCACCCACTTCAAAATTTAAAATGAAAAAAAAAAAAAATGCAAGCTTAATATTTACCCATGGCATGATTATTGGTTTTGAAACTACTGCTCTCTGTGGATTTTCCTGTACAACATCTCTAGACTAGAGTTTATATAGTGGTGCGAAAAAGCAACCATTGCCACAACAACAAACACATTTACTGAGCAGCAACCCTGTGGGCCAAGTGATAAATGATGAGGTGTAAATGTAAATGCCAAAGGTGAATGATGCACTCTTTAGAATTAAGCACAAAGCACATTGAACCTTAGGCTTTAGTTATCATGATTCTAGTCCTAATTGGCAGCCATTGGTTAATTGTGAGATAAAATGCCTTTACTGCAATTTAATTTGAGAACTCTAGGAAGAAGACAACACTGAAATTGAAAGTCAAATATCTCCAGTTAATTAGGGTATAAACCATACACCTATAGGCAAGAAGGGGATCATGAAGAACATGTTTGCTTTACGCCTTTTAACAGAGTGTATTGAAAAATCTAGGCAAGAAGCTGCATTTCCCCGTCACAACTCCACAATTCTGATATGTAGTCTAGAACTGAGCCCCTAATACAGCACGCATTAATTTTAATTTAACTAAACAAAAAATGTCTTCCAGAGTCACCTTATACAGGTCCTGGAATACATTTACATTTATTAATTTAGCTAAATGTAGATGCATCCCAGAGTTATCTAATACTGGTCCTGGCATATGTTTACTGTACATTTATTAATTAAACAAAACATTAATGTAACCCAGAGCCACTAATACTCACTCGGAAATATAGTCACACTGAACTCCATGCATAGTTTATCTAAAGAAGTGAATATATGAGTCACACCTAGGCCTGGACTGGAAAATATACCATATATACATTTTATAAATAGAAGTATACACAGTACTGTGCAAAAATCCTGAGAAACCCTTCGTTTCTTTATATTTTACTTCCAACAAGCTGGAGCTCAACATTATTGAAGCAGTGTGGGATCATCTTGACAGAGAACGGAACAAAATGCACCCAGTGTCCAAAGAAGAGCTTTGGAATGTCCTTCAAGAAGCGTGGAGAACTATTCGTGAAGACAACTTAAAGAAACTCAAGAAAGCTTGCCTAAGAAAGTTCAGGCTGTCTTCAGGAATAACGCTGGTCATTAAATAATAACTTTAAATCTAAATAGAATTATACAATTTCTTGCAATTAATCTGTCCTTATTGACTCCTTTTCCTAGGAAAATATAAAGAATGAGGTGTTTCTCAAGTCTTTGGCACAATATTGTCATCTACATAATTAATAGCCTAGCAAAAAAAAAAGTCGTCTCACTCTGTAGTATTGGAACTGAACAAGAAACTATAACAAACTGTAAAAAGAGCTGAAAAGATCATCAGGGTCACACTACCTACCATCAACACCTCATACAACAACCTCTATATCTATAAAGTAATGGGCAATGGAGACGACCCATCCCACCTCCCACCTCTCTCCTCAACTCTTCACCCTCCTGCAATGTGTCAGAACCGACATGACCATCTGTGCCACCACACCAGCAGACTGTGCACAGTCTCGTCCCAGAGCCAGTCAGATTACTCAACATCCTGCTGCCTTTGAGGGCTCATCTGGGCTTGTCAAACACCTAACCCAGTATGACTCGCTGCACTCTACACTTTTTACACATTGCTGCTACACTGAAAATAGTTTAAAGATTACAGACCATGTTCTGTATTTTTAGTGCCATGTGTTTTTACAGGGTCTCCCAAATTTATACATACATCCAGTAGAGGAAATTCACATTTTAGCAAATTGTTGCACCAGGGGCATTTGAAGGTCATGGTGTATCAGGTACTGCACGAACATAATTTCAAGGAACGTATCCAAAGTGCGTACCTCATACATACTCAAACAGAGGTGAAAGTAGTTTTAAATTCATGCCTGAAGTACTTCCACAACCTTCACTGATTCAAGTTTTTCAAAAGGTTTTATTATTTTATTATCTGTATGGAGTAGAAAGAAATTAGAAACCCTTGACATTGTGAATAGCAAAAGATTTGTTTTAATGATTAAGGTGCAACCTTTAACAGGCTTATGTGAAAATTGACAAACTTTCAAAAACCTCGTAACTTCTTTCTTTTTAATTAAACATCCCAGAACAATAAATCAAATGCACCCTTTCGTACCCACTCCTTTTAGGAAGTAAAGAATGACGCGCATCCACAGCCGCACACCGTTTAGGTGAACACGCCCATACAGTATAATATTAATGAGTATGCAAATGCAATGGTTACATGACAAGGTATCAAAACAAACAAGATGTCGGGGGTAAAAAGCTTGGGTGTTTTTTTTGTGTCTGTTGTTGTTTTGAAGAAAATTATAATGAGGTCTTAGGTCACATGATCTCAGTGCCATGAAAGAAAGTTTGGGTCTACAGTAATTAGCATACAATTTTTTTTATAGCAAGATGTGCAAGGCCAAGACAATAACAGTATCATTAGTCATTTTTATGAATATTCTTCTTATTTATTGTGAACTTGTATAGTTTGAATCAATCTTTAAGTATTTTAAGACATTTGTGACATCTCGTATTGTCCTGTATATTTATCGGTTTGTTTTCTGTATTTACTGTACTCACATACATGATATTCATACTTTTTTGGTCTGGTGTATTGTAATGTATTGCACCACTCTCCTGGAGAAACAGCATTTTGTTCCAACGTAACCCACTAAACATTGGACGTCGGATAGACATGCAGATCATGTCTATATTGGGTCCGTCGGTTCATGACCAATTCTGGACATCTATTCGACATCCAAACTAAGTCCACTATTTGGACGTCCAACCATGACCCAACTTGGACGTCATTTTGACGTTCAACATTTGACCTAATCTGGCTTATTTTTTTTGGACGT
>JAQMYL010000003.1:19454576-19464710 GCA_030014365.1 Clarias pachynema | reverse complement strand
GAATGTAGAAAATAAATCACTAAACAAAAACAAAGAAATCTGCAAGTGACCCCAAACTTTTGAACGGTAGTGTATATATAAAAAAAACATCTAACTTAAGACATGACCCAGTGAGAAACAGGTCCAGATGATGGAAAGCAATCAGAAAGCAGTTTACTGGTGATGCTGTATGCTGAGTGGTTGGAACAGATGAGACGAGAAAAGAGGTTTCTGCTGAGGTTCTTACATACTGTAAACTTTAGTCACTTTGCACCATGTCGCAGTAAAACATTTATTTTTATTACTTTAATTGAATTTACATAATTCATCTTAATTTTATTTTAATTTTGAATTTAATGTGGAGAAAAGAGGGTGGCTCAAGACTTTTGCACAATACTGTATTATAGCAAAGAATTTAACATTTGTTGGATAAAAATAACAGATATTAGAAGGTAAATGAATAGTGATTACTAAATAAACAATTACCTTTGAGAATCTCATGGGCTGTTTGGACACAGCGGAGACTGGGCGAGCAGTATACAAAGTCGATAGCAGTATTATTCTCCAGTAACGCTTCACCTGTGACACACATTCAGACAGCTTAAGTGCCTTTAAATTGTTATGGTGTATATAAATGCTAAAAGGTTCCTACATACCGACAGTCTTGGCCTGTATTGCTCCAAACACTGTAATAGGAGCATCCATGTCATAATCTCGGTTTCCACCCCAAGCAGGTAGAAAAGGGGGCATGTTCAGGTTACTTCGCACATATTTGCCTGCAGAAAGACCAAATTACACTGAACTCACTCTTCAATGTGTTTGCGTGAGAAAATGAGAAAGTGTTCGTTTGAGTGGTATAGGAATCACTACCTTTGGCATCTGAGCACTGTGAGAGCCAGTGTTTCCCAAACACCACATCCATCCTCTCTCCATGACGACATATAAACAAGGTTCTTTTAGGTGACTGAGAGCGACTGTTAACTCTGAGTACCTGTACCAACACAAAGCATTTTGTAGTCACTTACACAGCATTACTTCTTTGTATGAGCTTTTCTTTTTATGAGCTTTTTAATCAAATATGAACTTAATAAGAATGTGGAAAAAACTATTAAATTATTGTTTGTGCATAGCAAAAAAATGCATTAAACACCATAATTAACCTGTTATCTGACAGTAAGTGATATTCCTTTGAAAAATCGCACCTGCATAGGTTGGCAGACCACATTCATAATAGATGAGTCTCCAGCTTTTGTGTTATCTAGGCACTGAATGCTGAGCAGCCCATCCAGTGTTCTGCTCTCTTTGTTGCTTTTTTCTGAAGGTAAGGCACTGAAGAATGAGTGCGACCTGTGTATAATGAAAACAGTAACCTTCTTATGATATTTAAACATGTGACAATTCTACAACAGCGAAAAAGTCTTTGAATAAGATATTATGTTCAGATCTTTTTCACTTTTATAAAATAATGACAGATTTATATATGACACAAAAAACATCCAGGATCAATCTTAAGCTTGATTTACTGTTTGTATAAAATGTCTGTGCATATTCTCCCCATGATGGATGAACCCCACATGGATTTCATACGGGTTCAGCGAAAAACATGCCACAAGGTGGATTGGCTACACTTTTCAAAGTATGAACAGGCATGTGAATGTCTCTTACATCATGCCTAGGTTTTACAGAATAGACCAAGATAAAGTGGTTACAGAAGGTGAATGAATGAATGATTGAATGAATGACCTCGCTAAGTGAAATCAGTTTACTCATTAATTTATAAAAAGACAGATTACGAGTGCTAAACATGCTCACCCATGGAAGACCCAGGTGTCGCACTCGTCAGCCCGATTAATATAATTTTCAGGAAGTAGCCCTGAAAGCCCCGTGCTTAGAGAAGTGCCATACACCCATCCCTCACTGGTGCTCATATGCTCCACTGTAGAGGTGAAAATAAAGTCGCCCGGTACCAGCTCCAACTCATCTTCATTCTGAGGGATGTATGGGTACATCACCTTCAGAGTCTGAAGAAACAGTGAGAAGAGTTTAGACACATGACACAGGACATGAACTACAGTATGTTACTTCATCAGTTATTTAGCCGTGAATTGCGTAGGCCTAAGCTGAGTCAAATAAAAACCAGAATAATTCAAGCAGTCATTGAGCAAGCCTTCAGTCAGAATTACTCACCAAAACCTACCTCATGATTTGCAAATCTAATGTCCCGCGAGAAGAGAACAGCAAGCCAATCACAGCTGAGCTTGACTTCAATTCCTCTTGCCAATTTCTCCAAGGAAGTCAAATGGCTGCTTGGAAAGTTGTAGGCTAGAGTCACATGCAACTGTTTCTTATGTGTTTCCACTTGTACATCTATGAGATGATGAGAAGTTTCCATTAGCTCACATCCTTTCAAGCTCATTTCCTTTTAAATATTGTGAGGTTTTAAAGTGATCACTTAAATCAGTTAACAGTTCATTATTGTGACAGATCAAAATGATCTCATTTACAATGAGAAGTAATATGATTATGTTTTGCAACCAGCTAAATTTTAACTAGAAAAAAAATTGTAACTGGCCAAGAGGAGAAATAGTGGGAAAAAATAAACTTTCTAATGTATTTTAATAAAACTAGCAGTATGAATTGAGGTGAGTCGGTGATATTGGGCTACTAGATTCAACAATTAATGCCACAAACTGTCGATTGATACAAGGTATTCTGTTTTTAAACTTTTCATATAAAGTCTGGATCGCTATCTAGTTTAATCAGTGTACTCTTTACACCACTAGTTTTACCTGCTTTGGAGGCAGCCTCTGCAGCAAAGTCAAAAGCAAACTTCTTCAGGGTCTCAGCCACCTGTTCCTCGACAAAGAGGCCAATAAAATTGGAAGAGGTATAGAGCTCTAAGGGCAAAGGGCTAGGAAAGCGGCCTCTCCACTGATTAACTGTGGACTGCAACGCCCCACACAGACCTTCCACCTTACTGTCTGGACACTAGGAAAGAGAGAAACATAATTAATAAGATAACAATATGAGCCAATATGAGTTCAATCATCTAAACAACACTAGTAAACTATAATTATAACAATTACCATTATACATGTTATTCCTGCAGCACATCTACATTTATAGAAATGTTTCTTTTTGTTTTGATAATAGGAATGAGACAAAAAAAAAAAAAAAACTTGGCAAAGACAATATCTGCAATCACCTCAAACCTATGTTTCAATCAGACAATGTTTTTTTTCTTATTTTTTAAAAAAGAAATTCCGTGCTGGCCTAGGGCAAGCAATGCAGTTAGGAACATGGGTCCAAGATAATGCATATCAATATGTATGTCATTTCGATTTGTTGTATGAAAGGATTGATGTCATTTTGGTGTTATGTGGTGATTTCATAGGTAATATCCATGTTAAACAAACGTCAATTCATCTTCTGTTATGTACAGTACACAGTATGGTATATGTCTAAAGAATAAAAAAGAAAGAAAAGCCTTTGGGTAAGCCATAGGAAAAAAAAGCTCACCATAAAGAACTGACAGAGTGTGATGTGAGGAAATATGTTGTGGGCTTTGTTCTTGCCACAGGTGAGGCGTGACTGCTGCCAGAAGTGAGAGAGCTGGTTCTGAAGAGGGCCACTAGGCCGTAGGTATAATACATACTCTCTGGGTAAGGGGTCGTCCAGAAAAGGATCATCTACATGGGAAAAAAGCCTACAGAGAGGAGCTTGATAGGTCACATATATCATACAAGATTATATTTTTACAATATAGCACAAAGAATTATGTTATATTGCTATGAATAGCGCAAAGACTTTTAATTACTTCACTCATATTAAATAACTACACATTCACACACTCTTGCCTAGGGACAATTTAGATTCGCTGACATTCATAACCTGCTGCCATTATGAGAAACCAGATTTGAAAAGAATAGGCCAATGTCATTTTCTTTAAATAAATCCCAATAAACTGCTGTACTCTAAGCTCCACAGCCCCAAATGATTTCCTTCCTGCTATTTTTAATTGGCTAGACATACTGTATGGCTACTCCTTCTAAAGGACTTGTAATGTACACCTGGAAATCACAAAATTCCAGAACATGCACTTTTAAAATGTCTTCTCTTAAAAAATGTATTTTAAGAGAGCATTGAAAGGCATCAAAAGTATTAATGGTCATGCAGGGTAATTAGCTTATGAATGATACATTATATTTTTTCAAAAATTAGCAGTCATTATTATGTGACAAAACAATGTTTCAGCAGGTAGGATAAAAAAAACATGTATATGTTATTCAAATCAAACAGGATTTTTTGATTGTGCAGAGTAACTATACATACTTATGAGAGTACTGTATAAACTTCCTGCTTCATGTATGAAATGCTGGCCTTCCAGGAACTCCTTTAAAGTCCCAAACATGTGGAAATGACTTGGAGCGAGGTCAGGACTATATGGGGGGACATCGCAATTACTCCGCTGAGTTCCTGTAATGTGCAAGTGATGCTGGCGAATGATTGTGTGTTCATTTCCCACAGACAGATGCATTACTTTCACAAGTGGGCGACAAGTTATCTCTTGATTTTCAAGCGCTCCAACTACAGTGGGCTCCAAGCCACCTTGGCTGGGACTGTCATTCATGGACATATGGCCTTCTTTAAAACTTTTGCACCATTCAGATCTGTGAGTTTCATCACATTACTGTGCTTCTGTAAACGTCGATCGGTTTTACACCTTCATTCACAAAAGATTTTATCACAAGTCCTGGTTTGATTTGAATACCCTTGTATTTTGTTTCAGGGTGCCAAGACAATTATTTAGGCATTTCAATTGCTGTTCACATTATAACCACTTTTTGTGAAGAAAAAGAGTACAGCATATTTCACTCAGGATTGTTAAGTAATATTTAAGTGAGGTAAAATACATATTTAATAATGTTTAATTGAAGAGTAAATACTCAACATTCAAACATGATATAAATTATACTTTATTTTTTGTCTTAATGTAAATACAACAAAACACATATTTGTCAGGCTTTTTAAATGAATACAGTATTGTGCTATTATCTTACAGCAGAGGTATGACATGGCACAAACACAGTACTGCCAGTAGGAGGCAGCAGAACACAGTGGGAAGGAACCAAATTTGGGGGTTGCATATAGTTTTTGTTTTCTTACAACATTAAGGAAATGAAAAGAGGTCTTACCAGTCACATGCAAGTTGTACGTTCCTACCTCCTGTAGAAACCAGTGCCTTTAACCTGCAGTCAGCATAAAAGAACAGAAGCACAAACTCAGTGGACAGCAAAAACATTCATCTTTCATTCGAACACAATATAAATGCCTGATGTGCAACCTGTCTTTTTTTTCTCTTTTCATTTCTTTATGTGCATAGTGGAACCATATTGATTTCCTACATTCATCTTGTCTTACACCACATTAACTGTAACACCTTTAATGAGTGCAATGGAAAATATGAAATATATATTGATGTTTCTTTAACATATTGCAACAGTGTCTCTTTTTCTTGTTGCACATGGCTTATCATAGGAGGGGTTCGTGCTTGAGCTGACTAAAACCGTGTGGGCGGACATGAAGCTACAGAGCCAAGAAGTGATACTCTGTGTTCCATAATGTGACTCACAATCAAAGACATGACATACTGGGGCTTGTATACAATACAGTGTATTAATGTGAGTGGTGACAAAATGGAGAATGTTTGACAGAGAGATCTGTATGATGGATAAAACTCCTCTCTGATGCTTTCGCAAGAGTGTGTGGAAACTGTAAAGCTATGTGGGAGAGAACATGAGTATACTGTTCCCTTGTATATTAAGCGGTTAAAAATAATAGAACTGCAAATGGTCTTTCTCGGCCACTTATTAAAAGTGAAATCATAGCAACTATTAGTAGAAGTGTACTGTACCTTATACTGGCTACTATGTTTCGCATAGTGATATGTTCCTCCATACCACATGGAAAAATAAAGTTGACAGTAGCACAATTAAGTTGAACTAAGAGTTTTCAGTATTCAAAAATATGCCCTATATTCATATCAGGACATAGTTTTTATGCGTGTTCCTCTTCTTACCTCAACTACATCTGCCTGAATTGACTTGTACCCAACAGGGACTTGTTTCGTGGTGGATTTTGTATATCTGGGATAATTAATGCCGTCTGACCTGACGCGTACTCGCTAATGAGATAATTAGCAAAGATGAATCATTAGAAAGTGTGTCAAATCCATTGCTTCGGTAAAATAGCAAGGGAATGAGTATTACAGCATATTTTTAGCTGGATTTTTATCCTTTTTTTGAAATGCTTTACATTAGTTACCTTATTTGATTCTTTAACTTTTCTTTAACTTCTTTATTAATTCAAACAACCTAGAAATGTGAATATTAGTAAACCTAATTTAACATTATTAAAAATAGTTTTTTTTAAAGTTAATAAACCAAATAATCAACACCTGCATAAAAAGAGTTTATCGCACTTATGAAAAAAAATCTACATGTGACCTGACTTACAGTACTGTACATGGCAACAACAACAAAAAATCCCCAATGAATATCATGGTTCACAATTTATACATAGGCGATGTAAGTTATCATCATTTAACGTCAGACGTGTTAATCTAGGTGTTCCTATTTTTAGCAGTGAAAGGAATAAACACAAGTAGCATAGTAGGGTCACTTTGTTAGATTAATTTATTGTTTATTAATTTCAGTTCATGCTAACTACTGCAATGCATAATGTTACATAAGGGAATAAGGAACGTGTTATGTAAATATTGTTGTGTATCTAAACTGCCTAGCCAAAAATAACCATTGTTTTATACAGGTCAAATTACTTTGCCGTATTAAGCAAGGGAAACATTAAAATGACTTGAATTAGGTTAGGCACATTGGAATTGGCATAATTAAAAAGAAAGATAGAGCATTACCACACACAATGTGATGAGAACCACATGTTAATGACTAATCAGGAAAAAAAAGGTTTCAGTTTGCAAGGGAACATAAAAATTGTACTAGGGCACAATGAGAAAAGGTCATGTGGTCTGAAGAATCCAGATTTATCCTGTCCGAGAGCAATGGGTGTGTCAAGGCAAGATGGTCAAGTCTAGGCTCAACAAAGTTATATGGCAAAAGCTTATTTTATTACGTGATTCTTCCTTGATGACACTATCGTTGGGTATCATTTGTTTATTTATTTAAAAAAAATTTCGATACTTTTAAAACGGTACCGGTGACCTTTAAGTGCACGGTGCCTAAATCAATACTTTAAAAAAAAAAAAAGAGCTACAAAAAATGGTAGATAACATTAAGGAATGGTTGTTTTAAATTTACAATATATTGAAAGTTTAAAGTATACATAAATATAAGTAAATAAAAATCAACAAATTTACATACTACCTAACACAACTACAAACATTTAACACCAATAGCAGCAAAGTAGTTGTTTTCCTGGTATGCTACAAACCAGCTTAAAATTTCATCAATTCTTTTGCAGAAACATGATCATATTTGTTTTATCTGGCAAAATACGACACTTCGCCTGACTTTGCTAGTGTTGCTCTGACTGGGGATGCCCACACTACCAGCTGATGTTTGTAAACTGTTAAACATGGTGCATCCATGGTGTTTCCCCCTTTACACACAATTGTTGCAAGACCTTTGTTGCATGTCACGGTGTCTGAATCCTTTGTTGTGAAATACAGCCACACTCTAAAACCTTCAGCTTTAAGCATTTTCATTTAAGCATGTTTTGCTTAGCAAGCTAACGCTACCTGCTGCCATCAGAGCAAGTAACTACTGCATTCATGATCTCACTTCTGAGTTTCCCATTTTAGTCGGAATGTGAAAACAACACGGACACTCGCGTTACTACAAAGATCAGTTGAAATTGTATTATTAGGACTTATAATTATTTTCTGACTCGTGTTCATGTGCATTTTCTCAGCCTGGAAATTGTCTAAAGACAGTCAAATAAATTATGAGTGTGTTCTTCTTCTTCTTCCTTTTTTGTTTGGGTAGCAGTGGAACCAACAACACTGAATATGGTTGTAAAAAAATTGTTAAAGTCTGCTCCACAGCAATCACTTGCCTTCCAGTCTGTATAGCATTAGTATGTTAATGTTACCCATAGCGTGACTGCATTAAAACCTCATGACTATGATACAGGTGTCCAGAAAGATCTTTCACGGTGGCTTTATTAACTATTGAAGTGAAACCCCACAGTTAGAGCTTCCCGTTAAGGTTACAGTTTCCAAATGCCTCTGAGACACAGTACTAAACTGTGGAGTAAGGCAATTCTTCAGAAATTGCCCATCCAGAGACCTTTAACCGAGTACAGAATAGAGTCTTCACAGTGTTTGATGATTTACTGTAAACGCTGTCTTTGAACAGAATCTATTCTGCAAACTGGAAATTGTTTGTGCTATTGAAAAACACTACAGTGGCCCATGAAAGATAGTGGTGTCACATGAATGTAATAAAAGCAGTGGTTTGTTACTTTTCATATAACTAAATTAAAACTAGTCACCTTTTCCCTTAATCAAATGCAGATGGGTACATGACAAGCAACTTGTTTAAAGGCACAATTACCAGAAGTTGATTTTAAGCCTGAGGTTTCATCAAGCTACCATTTACATCAGTAAGTTGTCTTTTATATGTACACCACAGTGGTGAGCTAACCATAATGCACTTACAGAAAGGCCACACTTCCTGATTACTTTGAGAACACTCAAGCCTTACTCACACTAAACACAGAAATGAGAGATCAGATATAAGGCACGCAAAGCTACGGTAAACACTGTTTAACAGGTCATGCTCATTCTCTAATCACTGGTGCAAAGATAATACACTGACCTGAATAAAAATACTTATATAGTAGTAATAATTCACTTAAATGTAATGTAAATGTACAATGCATGATCAAGCAAATTCAAGTTAAAGTTTTTTTGTTTTTTCTAAACATGCATACGATGCATTTTAATTAAAACAATTATGTTAAATAACCATTTAAGCAAATAAACAAATTATTTGGCTAGCTAGAGCGTTACACCTGTTTCTAACCTGTTCCACGTTACACCTGTTTCTAACGACACAGTTGGTTGTCTAAAAAAGATACCTTTATATAATGTCATGAGGTATACAGTACGCATTAGCACTTAGATATATTTAACACAGAAGAAAATAAGTTGCAAACATTGAAGTAGCATCTTAAGTTTAATAAAAAATCTTCATACAATACAGCTTCAAATATCAGCCTGGTAGTGTAGGGTTGCCATCTGTCCCAGTTTTCCCAGAAATGTCCCTTTTTTAACCATGTGTCCCAGAAAATACAAAAATTAGATGTAACATTGTGACCACCCACCTAATATTTATTAGATCCTGCTTTTGCCAACAAAACAGCCCTGACACGTTGAGGCATGAACTCCTCTACACCTAGGTTTGCTGTGGTATCTGATACCATCGGTAGCAGATCCTTTAAGTCCTGTAAATGGTGAGGTGGGGACTCCATGGGTCAGACTTATTTTTTCAGCACCTCCCACAGACATTGGATTAAGGATTGGATTAAGATCTGGAGAATTTGGAGGCCAAATTCTGTTTCCTCAAACCATTCTTGAACCATTTTTGAAGTGTGGATTATTCTGCTGAAAGGGGCCACTGCCATCAGGAAATACATTGTCCATGAAGGAATTCACCATGTCAGCAACAATGATAGGTATGTGGTGCTTGTCGAGGTAACATCTACATGAATGGTAGGACCCAGGGTTTCCCAGCAGAAAATTGCACAAAGCATCTCACTATACCCACTTGCTTGCCTTCTTCCCATAGGGCATCTTGGAGCCATCTCTTGTCCAGGAAATTGACACACCATATCCACAGCCTATCCACAAGATGTGAACGAAAACGTGATTCATTAGACCAGTTCTTCCATTGCTCTGTGGTCCAGTTCTGATATTCAAAGGTCATCAAGGGCACCCTAAACGGTCTCTGGGCCACAGGAGACTGGGGATACTCAACTTATTTAGTTATTTTTTCAAAAATGTAATCGATTATTCAGACAATTTATCTAATCCGTGAGCCAGACAGCAGTCGTTCCCAATCCGTTGGTGTGTGTCTGTGTGTGTGTTTGTGTGTGAAAGTCGTCCTACAAGCCCCG
>JAQMYL010000003.1:19439468-19453909 GCA_030014365.1 Clarias pachynema | reverse complement strand
AAGGAGTTTTCATTTTCTGCAGTGGAAAAGTACTCGAACTAGTTACTTTTATCAGAAAGTAATGCTGTAATGTAACTGATTACTTTTTAATTTTGTAATGTAATTAGTTACTTTACAAAGTAACGTCCCCCAACACTGGTTATGGCTGATCAGTATATCAAATTTCCCAGAATACATAAAATAAAAATGATGTAAAAATTTGCAACCCAAAGTGTAGCTCAGTTACCTAATGACTTACCCGTACGTTTTTCCAGTTTCTATGTTAAACTGTTAAATACTGCTATCCACAAATTTGGCTAACAATTATGCACATAATGGTGCACATAATTATCATGCTACTTTCTCATAGGCATTTAAGCATAAGCATAACCATAAATTGGGCCAGGGATGTTCACATGTTTCTACTGTCAGACACTGCTGCTGACTAAACACTTGGGTGTACAGACTTTTGGTAGAAAACTTATTTTTTCTTCTCCTTTTTTGACTGAGATTTTAAATTAATTAACTAATATTGTCGTTAAATTACTTATGATGCATTTATATATTCTGTAACGCTAAAAGAAAAGTAATATGATTTAATTATACTCAAATGAAATAACCAAACAGTATGTATTATTCTAAGGGGGTCTTCTGTAGTGACACTTCTGAAATGAGTACGGTTAGTGAAACAGTTTCCACTCTTAAACAACAAAGTAACCACAAATGTTGGTGAGAAAAAAATTATGAATTTCCGTTAGTATAATTTTTTTTTTTTTAAAGTCTGTGATCAGCAAATGCCCTCATGAAAAAAAAACATCCGTTTCTGACTATCAACATGGAATAAAAGATCACTGTGTGCTGAGTTATGCATCATATTTATGTTCACGCAAGGGTGTAAAAATGTTAAAGTTTATGAACTGCAATTATTATTATACTCCCATTTGTTTGTTTTTTTACATACTTGGTACAGCTTGACCATATACCACACACTTATAAAAAGTAAAATTATTTATAATTACACCATCAGCATCACCCGGATGAGTCTGGTTTCTCTCAAGGTTTCTTTATTTTTCTCATCTCAGGGTGTGTTCCTTGCCTCTGTCACTTCTGGCATGCTTATAGGGCATACATTAAACTTTTAGATCCAGATTTCTGTAAAGCTATTTCATGGTAATGTTTTTTGGTAAAGTCACCAAACGAGTAAAAAGTGATTTAAACTGAATTTAATTGAAATGAATTTAGCAACATTAAAAATAGATTAGGTACATCCAGTCATTTAGCATAAAAAATCTGAGTTAGTATAATTCACATTTGCCTGAGTCTTACCCTAACCTCAGACACTAAGGGAGTAGGGAGTGGGCGCATGTAGCGATTTTTTATTTTTTTATACAGATTTGAATATGAGCTGCTTTTAAGTATTTACCAGAGTAAAAATGTAACTAGAGATTTTAGGTTAAGCAGACAACCAACTTTTCCAGTAATAAAGACTTCTGCTACCATTTTTACACACTAACATCGTGCTGTGATTGTCAGATTTTTAAGATGGGGCAGGAAAAGCAGGAAAACCCTCTCATGATGAAAAATGTTTATAATTTAAAGTTTTAAATTCATATTAAAGTAATGAACATCAACAACAAGCACAATCTACGATCTACATTTGCTATTTAACATGTTAGCTAGCAGGGTTTATACCTCTCATTTACTTGAACTTGTTTTCTTATATTATTGAATCTACAATATTTAAAAAAAAGAGAAAGGAAGGAAAACAAAAATAATATAAGGCCCTTTACAGACTTGAGGGCAAGGTTTTACACCCAGTGGCGCATAGTTTTTTACAGTAAAAGGTATAATTATGTTACAGTTTTTGTACACTGAGTCTTAAAATAAAAAAATACATAAATTATTTACTCCTTATGTGGAGTTGCTTCGAAAACTAAACAGAATTTCACAGTATATAATTTAATCGAAATGAACGCCTATCATCACCAGAACCTGGCTGAGCAGATGGTTGGAAACCTTAATTTGTGTCCATATGCAGGCCTCAGAACAACGATGATATACAGATGGAGCACATGAAGACATTTTCAATCCATATGCAAGCCTCCTGTGAACCAAAACCACATGATTAAATTACTGTAATTGCACCGTGCATCTGTGCATCAAAGTGTTATTGTTTTAGACTTAACAAGGTGACATTTTACTCATATTTAACTAATTTAGCATCATCTGCTGGAAACTAGGCCTAACTGTTTGTTGTACACATGGCTTTTTACATATTCCAGTATGCCATTAGAGCTTGCTGACCTTCACCCTGCGTTTACGTTTTTCCACCCCCACACATCTGTCCATATAGGCACTAGCACACAAGCACATCTTCTCCGTTCTGCTCTTCAGAAAGGAAATCTCTCCACATTAGGCGCAGCATCCTTATGCTTCCTGTTTATAGTGATGATTTGTGATAAATTAAAGAGCAGTTCTATTCATAACCATCATTCATATACTGTACACCAGGATTATATGTTCTTTTTGCATATACAGTAAGTGGCCGAAAAAAGTAATTAAAAAAAAAGTGAAATTTAATGATTTGGTGAGATTCTAAAATTTTTTCAATGATGGATAAGAATAAATGCTCAAGAAAATAAAAATAATTTGGTATTTTATTTAATGAAATGCCTAAACAACAATCAATATTCAAAAGTCCTTTACTCTTCAAAACCTGCTGGATCCCGCTGGGCATATAGTCAAAAATATGTCTACAGTGCTCTGGTATGCTCAATCCATATCTTGTTGAAGTTCACAATTTACTTGAGACTTCCCTAGTTTTAGTCATATTGTGCAGCGTTGGACACCCCAGCTTCAGAAAGTCCTGCCACATATTTATTCCATCCATTATCTAAACCAGTTGATTAACATTGCCACTTGTTTTGTGCACAGGGAGAACTACAGTATTATACATGGCATACTGTATGTTGACCTAATACATGGCCACCACTGCACAGCACATAATCTTTAGTATTTCATGTTCATGAAGAGAGACAAAATACAAAATGTACAAATAACTTTTTATTTCCTCTAACTGTTCTATGAAGTCATCTCTGACTATCAAGATAATCTTCTCAGCAAACAGCCATTCACAGGTACTAACCATACCATCCGAAGGACTGTGCAGTGTGACTATATTTGCTCCCTGCACTAATAATACTTGACCATTAGCACCAGCTATGTTTATAAAAAAACAAATAGCAAGCTTCTTTTCTTCCATTTCTGGACACAAAATGTATTATACTGTCGTCTTGTGGGAGTACAGTTCCATCCAAAGCAAACAACAGCCAAATTGTGCCTATGGGGTTTCCCTTCACAACTGTAATAAGAGCTTATTTTATGTTTGTACTGGAAAAGTACGGCAGTGTTCAGACTTTATGATTTTATTTGAGTACATATCTGAATTGATCAACAACCATGCTAAGACTGTGGGGCAAGGAGTTTGTAGTTCGTCAATATTACTTCATAAAAAGTTAAATTTGAAAATAATACACAATTGTTCAGGAAGGGCATCATTATCACATTTTAATTTCAAATGAAATATATTGAGTAGCATTTCTAAATTCAGCATGTGTGGGCAACATGGTTACTGCATTCCTTTTGCTTGGCAGATCGACACAAATTGGATCTTCTCACAGCTATATTTCTTATAATAGTTTACGGAATTTGCCAAGGAACATGCCAAAAGGTCTTAAAAGTAAAAAAAAAAAGAAAATTAAAAAAGGAGGAGAAGAAAAATAGAAACAGAAGAAGATCCATTACTTTCTTCAGAAGCTCTGCTCAGGAGGATAGTAGTGTGACAAGATGTCCTCTAGGTTACAAAAGATTACTACAAGCCTTTCCATTTAAAAATGGACATGCTGTCATTTGCATCACTATTTAAAAGGCCAAATATCCAAACAACACTATCTATCTGACTGAGAGCATGAATCTCCCAGAGCTTGAGAGTGAGGCTCTGTAGCAGCACGTTGGAAGGACACTGACTTTTGGATGCACGTTCTTTATTTGGCAAGTGCACAAAAGACACAGATGGTGGACTCACTACTGAGAGGATACCCACACAAACTCTGGCGAATACATTCTCTACAATGATGGCGGTGAAGCAAACTACAAAAAAAAAAAGAAAAAAAGGCAGAGTGTATGCCTTTACAAGAGCTTGTCAGAGCTTTTCAGTGTTTTTTCTAACATTGCTAAAACTGTCTCAGTAGCTTCTGGTGTCAGAGTGTAGTGCTGCATCAGATTCTGTTATTCTCAGGACATGAGTTTGCATATGATGGAGCAGTGGCAGCAATGAGACTAGTCCAAACACATTCCCATTGGCTTAAGTACAGCCCATGAAACAACAGCTGCTACAGTATGTCTGCCGAACATGAGCTCGAATCAGGAATTGAGTGAGGGAACAAGAGGCGCACAGCTGTCTATCCAAAAACATGAACCACACCACCTGCAAGCACAACTGCAAGTGCTGCCCAGCCTACAGCTGGGCTCGAACAAGATGTCTTCAAAAGGTCAGTGTATACCCTTTAGTTCCACAGAAATGATAACAGTCAGACCTGAATAAACACATTGATATGCTCACTGAATGAAATTATAGCAAAGCAGAGTAATCTATTTAAACTGCTGTGGGTACCATTTTTCATGATGGAAACTAACAGTAACAACCCAACTAAACCATAATGACACAGCATGGTCTCAATGTCACTCTGTTTGTAGGAAACTTAACTGCTAGCCTCAGATGCACAAGACATTGAAACAGGTAGAAGATTTTACTTTGATACCGCACAAATCGAGGTATAAAAATAATCTAATATTTATACATAATCAAAAAGCTAATGAGATTTAAGGTAGTTTAAATGTAAAGGGAAATTCTCCTAAGAAAGGATATGAAAGAATACGATTTGATGTAACGTTATATAGTGTTGGCAACCGATGGATTGGTAACCGGTCAGGGGTGTACCCAGCCTCGTGCCCTAAGACTCCTGGGATAGGCTCCAGGCCCCCCGCGACCCTGAATACAAGATAAAGTGGCGATGAGTGAGAGTGAGTGAGTGACGTTATATTCAGTCTGTATTTTGGTGGATTCTACAGTTAAGACATTTAATAATAAATTATGAAAAAGACTATATTCAGTGTCAAATTTAGTTTTGTACAACCCCTGATACCTTTAACTGTTTAATGCAGAACATGCAGAACTGAGTGTTTCCATATTAAGTAGTTCCAGTTTGAACCATTTTAGGAAGCTAAGAACCCTTGACTTTACGAAGAAACTACAAAGGGTTGTACAATGTACAGTTTAAAGAAACCAACCAAAGGAGAGTCCTTTTGCTTTAAACCCATGAGTCAGAGATTACAGGGAGGCGTTCTGGTCAGAAAACAACCAGATCATAGCTGTCTTTAAAACCAGCTGCAAGGCTTTAGACTCCCACACATGGCAAATGTGCTTGTGTCAAAAGAAGATTGAAAGACAACACCTTGTGACTTGAACATCGGTCATGGGGTGATAAGCACCGATGCTATCTGCCCTTGTGTTTCCACTCTATCGCACACCCATTTAGTTATTAAGAATACAGTGACACTTCTGAATGTCTCTCATCAGTCTGTAAGGTTATGTGAGAATTCTGAAAGTTCTCTTAAACAAATATGGGACATTCCCTTTTCATTTGGGAGAAAAAAAATGGGCCAATATCTCAAAAATAAGATGGTGATAAGTGGTATTAATAACCGCCGTGGTAAAGCTCAAAGGAAAACTTCTCTATGAAACATTAAATATGTTTACGGTGGTATTTTTTGTGATAGGAGTTATCAGATTAGCTGTAACTTTATTTACAGATAAAGTCACTAACTCTAACCTCTGAAATAGTGGTCGTCCACCACGCTGCTCTTATAGGGCTACACAGTGGTCTTTAACAGGGGAAAAATAAATTCAACATTCTCAAATAAAATTGCCAGGTTTCACTTTAAGCTCCTAAAAGCAGAGGAGAACTTTTCTCCTCACCATATTCCAGCAATGTTTAATATCATATGATGAAAAATCCAATAGAGAATATTATACTGTTAGCTCAGACCAAGTAATCTGATTGGGCGAGAGAATGAGAGGCAACTGGTTATACAGTATAGAGCATAACAGCCCTGAGACATTAACTATATGTATCACTCTAAGCAACAGGCATTCTAAAAAAAAGTTAATAACACTGATTGCTGGGCAGCACATGGGTGAAAGTAGGTTTGTACGGTACTAATACAAACTAACTAGCTTCTAACACAAGACTTGACATGTGGAGCAAGGAATTGTACACCATATTGTACATAGCACACTAGCTTTTCATATTACACTATTTGGGAGTCAACGCTGGAACCTGGAAGTAGCTCATATTCTAAAGCAGAATAAGTGGAAACATAAAGAGAACCTTACAAGATTTAGAGTACTGTCCACCACCTCCAGGGTTTATTCTCCTTACATTTCGGCTACTTAGTACTGGTAGGAAAAAACTACTTTCACCCTTGTTAATTACACTAACTTGGTCGCGATACATATAGTTAATTGTCCCAGTGTATTTTTCCGCCAGTGTTGGCAAAGCTGGATAACTAGTTAAATAAACAAATAAATTATAATCTTGCTAATTGCAAACAATAGTATAGTAGAAGTACAAATCCCAAGGTCATATTGTTGGGGTCAGGGGTAGCTCAGTGGTTAAGGCATTGGACTATGGTTCGGAAGGTCACAGGTTCAAACCCTGTGACCACCAGGTTGCTGCTGTTGGGCCCTTGAGCAAGGCCCTTAACTGCTCAGATGTATAATGAGAGAAAAATGTAAGTCGCTCTGGGTAAGGGTGTCTGCTAAATGCCTAAATGTAAATGTTGTTGTACTGAATACCAGCACGGCTGTAATATCTTCAGCACTTGTACTTCACCCTCATGCCTACAACCACATCCCAGCCATACTGATATTAAGTTGAACGGCACTTCCACTCTTACGATATTGCTTAAGTATATACCCCTACTAGTAATAATGCATTGTGGGTAATGTTGGAAACCTTAAAAAAATAAGAAGATAATTTTCATTTTATTAAAAATAAATCTAAAAAAGCTTATCATATATTGGTCATATTTTAATTCTAAAAAGAAATTTGTCTTATCTTATGGTCGTGTGTAAAAGTTAGTTCCCCCCCTCTATTGAATTCTATGTTTTTGTATAAAAACATCATAAAAGTATAGACAAAGTAGTGTAGTAAATAATATTAGACAAATTTATGTAACAAAAATAAAGGCAAAAAGAAAAAAATATCATGTTGGCAATACTAAGTACTCCCTTGTAAATCCACATTTAGCAGCAAGATGTTTAAGTAATAGTTTCCTGTGTGACTTTATCAGTCTCTCACATCGCTTTTGGTACATTCTTCTTAAAAACATTGCTCCAGCTCATTGAGGTTTTTGGGCATTTTTCTTATTCACATCTCTTTTAAAGTAATGCCATATCACTTCAGTCAGGTTGATATCTGGACCTTTGACTAGGCCATTCCAAAACCTTGTTTCTTTTATTTTTCAGCCATTCTGACGTAGATTTACTGCTGTGCTTCAGATCATTGTTGCATGACCCAATTTTGACCAAGCTTGAGCTTTTCTACAGACGGCCTCACATTTGCCTCTAGAATACTCTGCTACACACAGGAGTTCCTGGGCAATTCAGTGACTGCAAGGTGACAGGGTGACAGAGTGATTGCAAGGTCCTGTGCCAGCAAAAACTAGCCCAAATCATCACCCCTTTACCACCGTGTGCTTGACAGTGTGTATAAAGTGTTTCAGCTGAAATACTGTTTGATTTTCCCTAAACATGGTGCTGGGCATTAAGGCTAAAGAACGCTTTGGTCTCATTTGTCCATAGGGCATTGTTATAGAAGACTTGAGGTTTGTTCAGATGTAGTTTTGCAAAGCTCAGTCGTACTTCGACATTCGTTTTTTTCAGGCAGAAGAGGCTTTGTGCTGGCAACCCTTCCAATCATACCGTACGCATTCCTTGTACTTGTTCATCTAATTCTGCTGTCGTGGCAGTGAGGTCTGTAGGGTCTGAAATGTAGCTCTTTGTTTTTTTTGGGATTTCTTTGAGCACTGCATGCTCTGACCTTGGAGTGAATGTGCTGCCATGTCCATTCCTGGGAAGATTGGCAGCTGTCTTGAATGCTTTCAACTTGTGAATAATCTTTCTCACTGTAGAATGTTGAACTCCAAATTGTTTGTAAATGGTTGTATAACCTTTTCCAGATGGATGTGCAGCAACAGTTGTTTGTCTAAGACCAATAACTATGTCTTTCCCTCTTGGCATTGTGTTAACACACACCTGAATGCTTCAGGCTGACAAACTGCCAAAATCTTCCACTTTTACAGTATATACAGTAGGTCTGCATGCCTGCTGATGATCAATTCATCAAGGGATGATGATTAGCAACTTACTCTCTTAAGCAGTAAGGGAGTATGTACATGTTTTTTTTTGCCTTAATTTGTATTAAATAAATAATTATATCATGATTGTATTTCATAAATAAATTATAAAAGAGAGGCACTAACTTTTAACACATGACTATACATGGACTGCAAACACAATGGCATATTCCCAGACGAATCAGAACACATTCTTTTTCTTCAGCAAAAAATCACATATACTTTTTCTTATCTGCTTCCTGATATTTAGGATCAGAGGAACTGTGTGGAAGGCAAAATTTCCTGGGCTAAAGCTAAAAACCTTGAGGTAATGTCTACCATGATTATTTATACAATGCAAAAACTTGCACTGAAGGGAATTTGAAATCATGAAGCATTTACGGATACATCTTAAAAGAATCAGTTGGCTTGGGTTTAAAAGGAATAAAGAATAAAAAACTAAAGGTCCAAACACTACTGCAGTGACCCTAGCAATATGATCCCATTAAGTGTAATTCATTTCACAACTACAACTCCTTCTGTGCTGAATTTCCATTAGTCCAGTGGGTAGAGTCAGACCTGATGTGTGAGATCCACTCATAATATCTTTCCATTGTTCTAAGTCAAAAACGTTTTTTTCCCTCACTTTATTATTTTTTTCCCTACAGCAGTCTGGTCTAATTATGCATCGCACCACACGGAAGTTCAATGGTTGACATGCTACTCAAACATTCGAATAGTCTTTATTTTGCTAACCTTTCACTTTTGCCTGATTAAAACATGAAAGTTCTGACCATGAAACATTTGCTAACCTCTTTTTCTGCTCTCTGCAAAGAGATCCACTTTGCTAATGCACTGCTAAAATTTTGCAGTTGTTAACTCTAGCAAGAGTAGAAATGTGGGAAGTTGTTAACATAAATTTGTATATGCTGTATAAAAAAATTTACCCATACTTTTGTTTAGTATCATAAACTTTAGCAAAATGTATGCTATAACAATTTAGATAAAAAATTTAGATTTAGAAACAAATTTGCCTGCAGAAGTTCCTGATCAAAATTTTCTCCATGTCTTTGTAAAAGGGAGAAGATTTGTTTGTCTGTATTATTTACTGTACTTTTTTTTTTTTTTTAATCAAGCAGTCATGAGGCAGCAACTGCAGTATACAGCTGCTATAAGAGAAATTATATATATTTATATATATTTTAGATAATGTCAAGAATTTACCTTTCACCTGTCTTCATGCTTTATTAATTATGGCTGTGTAATTCAGAAGATAAGATTGGAGTGTTTGCACAGGTTTAGTAGGAGACAGGAAGCATTGATGACTTCTCATTCTAAACAGTAGTACTTCCATGTTTGATTAGATTTTATATATATTTAAAATGTGTATGAGTACACTTCAAGTAGACCAGATTTATGCAGCACAGTATGCTGATTTATGGATGGGCATGATACAGACTTCACACTACTTTAACAGTGAGAAGCTATAGATGAGACCCAAATTCTTGTAACCAATCATAATGCAAAACAGAGAATTTATCTAAAATAAATTCTGAATGAATTATTTTTTCATTTTACTGTTTCTATTAATCCTCTAACAATCCTAGTCGCTTGTTCTTTGTAAAACTTCTGAGTCTCAGTTTTTGCATTATCTAACGTGTCGGCATCTGTCGGAAGTGTGGCTGGCAGTCTGGCAGTCTAATCTTCTTTACCTAAAATTTCTGTGGTGTTACTTTTTAATTTTAAAAAATATGTAATCATTGGCACGTTGCTGTGATCATTACTGACCGTTCAATGAGTGAAATGCCTGATCATTAAAAATCGACTAATAACTTGCACATTACAGGAACTCGGCTAAGAGTTATTTCCACATTCTCAGTACAGTACCTTGAGGGTACTGATGCACTAGTGAAACCCTGGAATAAATGCAATAGTATAGCAGGATATTATACAGAGAAATTAATGTATTTTTTACTCTCACAAGTATGTTCTCTTATTCTGCACAATTAAAAGTCCTGTTTTGACTTATATAACCATCCTATATAAAATATTTTCTGTTATTTATCTTGCCAGTTGTTTAGCCATAGCTTAGTGCATGGACATATTTAGTTTTAAAAAGCAGCAACTACTGTAGCTGGGCAGAAATTGAGTAAAGAGAGTTTCTGATCCCCTATAGTGTACGTCAATAACAAATGACTCGGGAGTTGGGTCAAAGCCAACCACTTACAGTACTTTTTTCACAACAATAACCAAAACATTTTTGTTTTCAGCTGTAGTGCATGAGATTACATTATTAAAAACAAACAAACAAACAAACAAACAAACAAACAAAATGTATGACCACAAGAAAAACATCAACAAAGATTGTCATCGACTGTGCTAGCCTATAAAATTTCATTTTTCATCTTCTACTGTGTACACCAATAAAAAAAGAAATGAGACCTGGATTACAGTCAACCACCCACTGCACTTTTCCATAACAACAACCAAAACATGTTTTCTTTTTTCAAGTGTGGTGCAAAAGAAAACGAATGGAAACACACTGAATATCGTAGGATTTTGTTAGTATTTGCTTTTATAAGTGTACAAGACACCAAATATAATATTACTAAGTCAATTTCTGGACTTTGTAATATTAGGATAGGAAGTACATTTGACTATTTTAGGGATTTCTTTTGTAAGATGCCATGTGCTCCACTGTGAAACTGGGCTGATCCCATTATCATCTTTTTTTTTTTTTTTCAAGGAGCATGGAGTGTCATTTAACTAGCTTTCAAACTAAAACATTTTTCTTTACTTATGTTAATATAATATCAAAATTGTACAGATTTCCAGGTGAAAGGTACATACTAAAGGTAGACATTTTGTTACCTCTAATACTGCCACTCTATTATTACATTAAATCGTCTTCAGTTTTATTTATTGTTTAATAATGTATTATTCTTGATTACTCTGTTATCACATTTTGATCACATTTGTGGTTTGTTTATTTATTCGTCAAATTTTTTGGGGGGATAAACCACATCTATAATGTGTTCTCTTAACCTGTGCCAATATAAACACAACTGAATAATGTTTTCTCACTGTTTTCCTTCACTCATTAACATTGCTGAACTTTAAAGCAGCCTTTATTCTCTACCCACTTGGCATCAGCATATCATGTCCTATATCCATGAGAATCTTGTTTCCTGATCATACATTCCACCTTATTAGGAACAGTGGTATCACTACGCATTGATTCAATTATTTTAATCTAACCATACAGATATAGGTGAAAAGCTACTATCAAACATGAGAATGGGAAGAAATGTGATTTTAGTGAATTTGCCCAGTGAAATTGTCTATTTCCAGGTTTTTCTGATCTCCTGGGATTTTTACACACAATAGACGGGAAAGTTTACACAAAATGGTTCAAATCACAAACAATAACATACAGTATGTTTGGCAGTTCTGTGAGTGAAAAATGCCATGTTGGTGAGAGAAGTCAAAGGTCAGACTGGTTCAAGCTGACAGGAAGGCAAGCGTAACTCAAATAGCCTTTACAACAGTAGAAAAGCATATAAGAGCACACCAAACCTTTAAGGTGGATGGATTACAGCAGCAGAGCACCTAGTAACTTTTGAATTTTCTTTCTAGTTTTCAAATGCAAACACTGGCTGCATGATTTTGTGAATTGCACTGCTGCCACGGAACTGCATAACACTATAATTTCAAGTATGAGTTTTCCTATTAGAATAGACAGTGAGAGCTTGTGTAACTTTATGTGTCACATAAACCTTATAAGCACATCAACTAGTGTGTAAACACTTCAAATCACACCATAATTGTTCTGTATTCAGCACACCAAATCTCTTGATCGCATGCACTCATGCAACGTTACATGTTTGTTTCAATCTATTTTAAGAAGATGAATTTCACTAAAATCTGATTATTGTTGTATATTATACTGGAAATTATAATATTATATGAATAATATTATAAATAAATTATATTTATGTTTCATATTATATAATATTGCAAGATCTCTTTTAAATCAATAAACGACTGGATTTTCAGAGAAAGCTTATTTGGAAAAACAAACAATGCAAAACAATACAACAATACCTCTCTCTCTCTCTCTCTCTCTCTCTCTATATATATATATATATACACACACACACACACACACACACAGTGTATATGAGACCCTGTATGTGAAAACCCAGCTAGTCATTTTTTTTCATAAAATCTGATTTTTATGATTTTTTAAATCTGTACTGTAGTGTCACTGCTTAGCAGCCATAAAAAGTTAAAGTTTATAACATCTACAAACACAAGCACTGACAGAGACGCGAGAGCCCCATGAAGCAGGTAGAATACAGACCCAGTTGTCCACAGTGTACTCACGCTCTGTTGTGAGGGAAGCCCATCGATAACAAGACGTCCAAATGCGAGCCGTGTTTAACAGCGTTTTGTCGGTTTGGCCGGAGTCTGCGTGGAATAATTTTGGAATAAATGTCTTCCTTTGCTGCCATGCTTTAGGACGCCAGTTCACTTTTCGGTCAGCTGATAAAACGGTACAGGGACAGCGCGTGCTACAGAGATAATTTCGAGTTCCGTATGACCATGTTGGTTGCCCTCCTCCCCCGCTACTGTGAGGCGCAGCTCACTTACTGTACTAAACACCCCGTTATACAGGCGAAATACGCCGTACACTACATACTACACTACTACCACACGGTGGCGGACTAGCCTGACACACTACTTAGTAGAGGAGTGCGTAGTACGCCAAAACACCAAGGCAGCAATTTATCAACTTTAAATACAAAAGAGTGGAAGAAGAGATAGAAAACTCACTAATAGTGTTTTATTTTAATGTACAGATTGGACTATATATATATATATTTTTTATCACGATACATCCAGTAACTTTCAAAACACTTTTGCTTGTACCTATTCGCTCATACCTTTATCATGATTATTAAAACCCTTCTCTCTCTCTCTCTCTCTGTACCACTTTACCTGTACAGGTTTGCGGGGAGCGCACGGGGATAGCGGCACGAGGTGGGGTACACCCTAGACAGGGTGACAGTCCAGACACACTACAGGCATTTCCATTATTATAATTTTTTTTTTTTGGAAACACCAATTAGCCTAATCTGGGAGAACATGCACACACTCCACACACACAGACTTGTTGGGACCCGAACCCTCGACCCTGGAGGTACGAGGACACAGTGCTAACCACTATGCCACTGTGCAGCCTATTAAACTACTTGTATGTATGTATGTATGTATGTATGTATGTACACTGACCATTATAACCACCCAGCTAATATTGAGTAGTCACAACCAAATCAGTAATGATCTGTGTTCCGACACCTTTGTTGAAATCTGCATTAACCAATAAGAATAATTTGTGTACCCTTTAATGTAATTTCTTTATTTAAGAACAAAACAAATCCTCAAAATTCATATATTCATTTACAACCTCAAAATATACATAATTTTATCATCATTATGGGTGTAACATTAGAAAAACTTTTATAAGAGAGTATAAGAGAGTTTTCTATAAATTTGGTGAATTGTAAAGACAACTGCAACTATTTTTTAATTACACATGTACAATGAAAGAGACTTGAACGAACACAAAAATAATTTTCCTCATAGTTTTATGATAAAATGTATGCATCAAAATTTACTATTGTATTCTTCTTGCGTTTGAAATATGCCCATCTTTAAGCATGCCTAGAAGTGAAAAACATTTCTGATCTTCAAACAGGTCGGCTTGTGAGTCCAATCTAAGCGTGGATTGTCCCAGAGACAAACAGCTATAAATCTTGAAATACTGTTTTCTACTTTTAACAGAATCATTGTATAATTAAACTTAAAGGATAAAACATTAACAGAGTCAGAACCAGGTCGACTTTGGCCCTCTGAAAGATGTCCTTATGCTGTTTGAAGTTCTGTTGAGAACAACCCTGTCCTGCGCGGGGCGGGGGGGGGGGGGGGGGGGGGGGGGGGGG
>JAQMYL010000003.1:19426028-19439009 GCA_030014365.1 Clarias pachynema | reverse complement strand
TGTTCATACAAATATTTACACATTAAGTTTACTGAAAGTAAAAACAGTTGAAAGTCAGAGGACGTTTCTTTTTTTGTGAGTATATATATATGGTGCATAGATTTTATCATAAAACGATGGTATCTGTTTACTCATTGTATGTCTATGCACAGACCTGTGCCAGTCAAATATTAGTATAATTAAAATAATTCAAGTTTTATTTTGTATTTCGACAGGAGGATTATTGGAAGTGTCAACCAATTCCATGAATTAGTCAAAATGGCCAATGTGCTTGCACTGACTACCTGCTTTACCAAAACCGCAGAAACTGAAGTGAGTTCTTTCCCGCTTCTTCAGTCTCGTTTCACATGACTAACCATATATCTAGCAAGCATTTTTCTAGCATCTTGTATTTATGCATTCATCCCTATTTGACATATTTCATGAGTCACATGTTCAACAGGAAACTGCACCATTCAAATTTTCCAAAAGATCATAGCAAGGAACAAATTAAATTATCTCATTCATTTTTCTTTACTGTCAATGACCCTGTAATACTCAGAACGGGAAACAGCCCCTTTACCAGAATTATAGATGTGTCGATTAGATACATGTATTTGCTAAACCTATGCTAATGTCTTAAGTGTTACTTTCACCTAAAAAAATGTAAATTTAAGCACTCAGTCAGCAAAGGCGGCTTGTAAAAAAAAAGACATCATTGTCCGAGATGGGATAAAAATTTCTGAATGTTTAAAGGCATGCAATAGTTTCAATCTTCGTCAATTAAAAAAAAAAGTTAACTTTTTACATATTTAAAAGTAATTAGTTAAACATAATTGGGCTTAAATAGCACTCACACAATGGAATGATTTGAAAGCATAATATTATAAAACAGTTATTTAACTAATTATTATTACATTATTATTATTATTATTATTATTATATACTCTGTGCTTGAATGCTATAATTAACATTCTCATCAAATTATACTACTGTGGTTTGCAATCTAAAAATTAAAAAATGATTGTTTTATATAGAATACATTACAACCCTTCCAACCAACATTTTGGTTATGAGTCTGTGGCCGTTATTGTACTGAGATACAGGGACAGGAAGGGTGTACAATGCTGGTATTGATAGCACTTTAAATAGACAATTGTTTGTGCTGCCTGAAACGCACAGCAACCGGAGTTCAGTGACTCTTATGTGCAGCCAGGGTTACACTGTCCACACTCCATAGTCAACACTGTAGCAAGCATTGACGACCACTAATACATAATGATCTCTTACGTCTGGATAGAATAGTGTGTGGATACAAAAATGCAATCTAATTAGCTTTATGTTGTTGATAAGAAACACATTAAGATGGCCTGTGGGGCACAACTAGGCAGAAAACAAAGCCAGCCTCCTGGAATGCCCTCTTCATCTCCACCTAAGAGGTATGACAAACAAGCATACTCGTAAAAACCATGGAAGGAATATCTCACTTACACTAACTTTTTTCAAAGTAAGATTCTTGAACCAGCCCTCCTTTCTTAATATTCAATTACATTTTGTAAATTAAATTAAATAAATTGGAACAAATGTTTTATTACGACAGGCCGCAAAGCACCTAAAGATGTAACAACTTCAGCAACAACCTTATTTCTTCTCTCGTCTGTTCCAACCACTCAGCATTCAGCTAATCAACACAGCACTAATCACCAGCCTGATCATCAGTCATAATCTGCACCTGTTTCTCATTGATTCATGTCATAAGTTAGATGTTTTTTTTTAATGCTTGAATAATTCAAAGGTCCCAAAGTTGAGGGTTGGGTGTCAAAACTTTTATACAGTACTGTGTATTAGCATTGTTTGAAGGAATATTACAGGTTTCATCAATATTTATTGTAATTAAACAGCTCAGGTTATAGATTTATTTTTGTAAAATTTTCATTTTAGTTTTGAAAAAAACAACAACACAAAATCAATTTAATTTACCATTCTGTCAGGATCCATACACAGGCCCACTACAGCACCACCGCTCCCAGGTAGTTTCACAGCAGAGCCAAACTGTATGCACAAAAATATTTCAATACAGATGTTGATTTATTTTCATGACTAACAATATTACTATTATTTAAAGCTACTGTGGTGACCCTACTATCATCTGCATTACATATTAAGATCTGCATTAAAGATCTGCATTATCTCTCTTTTTTTGGCCTATTTTTAAAGGTGAATTTGCAGATGTCAGGTGATTCCATTTGTATATCAGAATTAGCTATGTTAGTGCTGGTTTCCTGCCTTTACCCTAAATATAGAAATTGGCCTAACTTCTTTCCTGTTAAATGAGTCTCTTTGCACAGGGACTTTTATTAACCATTTATTGGGCTTAAGGGTGTATCCAAAATGGCTTACAATTGGGACAAAATACAGTTGGGAAGATAAGTGTTCAAATGTTTGCTCAATGACCCAACATTGACAGACTGGCAGTAATGGGATTTTAATTCACAACGTTCTAATCAGCCTTATCCAGAGTTCCATGACCATTCACCCTTTGACATACTTTTACATACAGTTTCATCATAGTACTGCCCATGTTTTAGGACAGTAAAGCTCATTTTACACAAAAAGCGTTAACCATGCAGTTTCCTATGCTAATCAGTGTGGCTTTTAAAAAACATTTGGAAATGCCAGTGCAGGGCTGAAGCACACGTCCTGTTTTTCTTGCTTGTCGCCAAGGTTCAAGAAATGGCATTCCTGCAATGTTTTTGACTTAAGAATAACAAAAGCACTGTAGACACATTCTAGTTCGTCAATCCTACCGTCTTTTCCATTATTGTGCTCTGTTGTTTACTGTACTGGAGAGCCATCATTGCCTTTCATTATGTAATCTAACAAACCCACACAGGGATATTCTATTATATACTCTATATATACTATTATATTCTATATATACTATTCTATCATATAGGGATTATCTATAATTAAACTTAAGTTATAAATATACTCTCGGTTAATGTTTATCAAATTACACATTTTTGGAACCATGAAAAAATACCATTTGAATCAGGTTGCTGACTTTAATGACAATAATAATAAAACAAATAATAATAATGAAAAAAATATATATGTGAAAATCTACAGTATATCCTCGCCAGACTTTACCTGTCTTGCCATTTGCACCATTTTAAGATTTGCCGTGCCCAAACAGGTTTCAGTGTAAACAGACCTGCAATAAAAAAAAGAACACTTACATACATCTAGAGTTTGGACAGGATGTTGCATCTTGTGTAAGTGGTGTAAAAGATATTACCGTCTTAGTTCAAAGTTTTCATCCATAAGCTGGGCCAGTCTGGACCAGTCCTTAGATTCGAAGGCTTCCCTGCATGAAGAAAAGAAAGCATCTAGTAACACTAATAAGCAACAATCCCTTCAATCATTTTCAGTAATCATCTTATTCCGATTTGTGGCCTATCATTGATTAAAAATGCAGGAATACTCATATTGATTATACAATACAACACAGATCAAACAATTAGTCAGATGACAAATAAAACAAAAAAGAGGTGTGTTCATTCTGCAGGAGGAATGAAGGGAATGTATTGTGTTAATGATCATTAAAAAAAAAAACTAGTAGAAACAATGATTTAAGATACATTATATGGCCAAAAGTTTGCGGACCATCCTATGTAACTCTTCCCCAAACTTTAGCCTTGAAATTAGAAGCAAACAATTACAAACATTGTCTTTGCATGCCCTAGTTATGCGTTTCAACTTGTGTTCACTTGAATTAAGAAGCCCAAACCTCTTCCAGTATGACAAGACACAAGACCCATTAACATATGGTTTGGGAATGATGGAGTGGAAGAACTGAACCTGAACCCACCAGAACACCTTTGGGACAAGCTGGAATGCTAAATGCCCTCCAAGGGTCATTGCACAAAATCACAACCCATCCTTTTCAATGCTCTTGTGGCTGAATGGCCAAATCACCACGTCCAATCTAGTGTAAAACCCTCCCAAAAGACTGGGGAGTATTATAACACTAAAGGGGGAATGTGATATTAAAAAAAAAATGCATATGGGTATTTTAGTCAGATGTCCACAATCTTTTAGTTATATAGTGTATATTGTAATCTCTTTAATTAGGATTATATGGATTTTAATTACCTTTAAAAGCTTAAAATGCAAGTCCTAATAAAACGGGGGACTATTTGGCTTCAAATCTACCGTGATACTAGCCTAATGAGCCTTTCACTTTTGAATTTAAGTGATTTGCTTCTTTTCACATTTGTGACAGAGCAGAGTAGCTAAGATGGCTTTTGATTGGTATGTAGTCTTGCAATACTGTCATTTACAGGCAGGTTATGGTTCTCTCTATAGTATACAGTATGTTTTATGTGCACACCTCAAATACACCACATTATCTACGTAGGCCTGATCCTGGTATGACCCTAGAATCATACATACTGTACAAACTCATTCAAACCTAGGACCAATGCATCTACTTCCTTTTTTTTTGCCAATGGGTGGAAACAGGAAAACCAAACAGGAAACCACACTAACATGGTCTCTTACGTGAGAAGACTATAAAAAAAAGAGTTTACTGATTAAAGCTACCTAGACTAACAGTCTAAATTTGGATAGTAAATGTGCAAGGCTTGAACAAACCGGGCCTGGTCTGTAAGCTTAGCAAAGCTTTTCATGGCTTCCACCACTTCAGGTTCACCTGGTCAAAGACAACATGGCATAAGAAATAAGCAGGAGAACGACATTAAAAATCACGGTGTTTGTGTTTACTCTGTGAACTTACCCTTCAGCCAGCGCTCCCTCACATTGCTGTGGATGCGGCCAGAGTCACTTGGATACCCTGAGTAAGCTAACCAAAACGAAGGAAGATCGCTCATATCCATAGGGATGTACTTCCCTAAACGAATATACAGATATTAGCAAGCTCCAGATGTGTAAAGCTCAAGACTAAGTACAATGCACACAACAGTTACAAAACATTATGCGATTAGGTAAAAATACTATGCTTCCTAAATCCAAAATATTTGCACTGAATCTGGGATGCTCCCTACAGTATATGACAGCATCTGTGCACACTAAAGGTCAGAAACCAACAAGGAGCGTTGAAGTAAAATTGGGACTTGTGATGAAATTTCTTGTGACGAAGGCGTACGTCCATGAATGACAATCCCGGCCAAGGTGGCTCGAAACCCACGGTAAGCACCCCTGTGAACACTCAAAAAGTGGAATGCCTGAAAATAGACAGCCAACTTGTCGAAAAGCTTGCAAGAGGCACATCTGGCTGGGAATTACTGCCATATAATATCTCTGTGTAGTCCTGAATTCTCTCCAACCATATTTCCACATGCTTGGACCAGGAAGGCTAGTGTTTCAGACATGAAGCAGGCTGTCTGATCATGTCTCTTGAATACTGCGAAACCTTTCTACTTTGATGGTATCCAAGCACTAGCGAAATATCAGGGTAGGTGCATTGGTGTAGCTGGGGATATATAGAAAAATAATGATAGTTTTTTTACTCTCGTAATTGTGTTCTGTAATTCTGCACAATCAAAAGTCCCGGTTTGACTCAAATGCCCCTTGTATTAAGAAAACATATTTAAAGACATCCATAAAGCACTCACATATCTAAACTTTATCCTTGGCAATAATCACTTAACAATATAACTCTTATTTAATCTTGTTTGCATTTCCACTTTGATTTCTTTGCAAATTCTAGTCATGTATAAAAATAATTTTGTATGTAGGGGCTTTAGTAAACATCAGTAAGAACATTAATTTAGTTTCTTTTTTTGCTGAGTATATAATCTATAATCAAGTACTGTAATAAAGTAATAAGCTGTGGCAAGAAATAGAACTGAGGCAGAATCAGTACCATAACCTTGCTTGTCCATTAGCTGCTTGTCAAAGTCCATGTACACCAAACCCTGGTACACCTGCAAGAATGTCATGGAACAATAAAGTACAAAAAGTGGATGCTACAGTGAAAGACCTAACCGAGATGTGCAAGACTAACCTGTACCACTCTGTCCTGCAACCCGGCCGTGATAAAAAGCTCATCTGTCTCCACGTTCAGTATAAAGTTGGCTCGGATTGGTTTAGAAAGATCCTAACAATAAAGGCTCTAATATTATTCTTTTTTTTCAGACACAAATGAAATTAAAACAAAGAATTTTAAGGAAAAAAAGATACTTACATCTTCAGTAAGGTTGTAGAATTTTAACAGGCAGTTCAAGGTAGCAGACACAATTGCACTTCACACAAAATACAACCAGTAAGAACAGCAGTAAAAGTACAGTTATTATCAAGTTTTAATACAAAAAAAAAAAAGTTATCATCAAGTCATACAAATCATTCTCAATATAGTATACTCTATTTGTGGTTTATTCATCATTTTCATTGTAATGTATACAACAATTTTATGATGGTCATTATTTAATTAGATTATTTTTATTATCATAAAATAACCAAAGAACCTTGGTATTCTACGGTGAAGATTACTTACCTACTGCCAGCTAGGCCCTGGAAGTGACCAGAAACAGGTATTACATGAAAATTTCAGTTATAGAGCAACTTAAACATTAATTAACTGCAAGATCTATAAAGAACAATGCAGCACGACTGAACTTACCACCTGGCGTGGAATGTTGGTGTCGTACTTTAGAGTGAAATTCTGCTTGGTAAGAGCAATGCTGTCCAGACATTTAGGAGATATCAGTTAGATTTTATTTATGTATTTTAACAGTTTCTTTAGGTTGCTTTAAAACACTTAGCACAAGAAACTACTACAATAATTTTTTTTTTTTTTTTTTTAGAAATCTCATGGTCTTTTTCTGTTTCTTAGAATAAACTGATCAGCCATAATATTACAACGCAAAACAGTATGGGCAGTATTGTGTAGATTGCCTCTCGGGTGTGACACCAAAAGACCTCTGGTGGTTTGCTATGGTGTGTAGAACAAGGACATGGATCCTTTGGATTCCCCAGAGTTTGGAGCCTGGGTCTGCTGGGCTCTTTGCCTGCTAGGTCCCATGCACGACAGGCATTGGGGCACTGGCTATTCTGATGCCTTTCTATCGTGAGCAGCATTGATTTTTTTTCAGCGAGTTTGCGGGCACTTGCTTTTCTGTGAAATCGGACCAGACAGGCTTCCCACTGGCATGGGTGAGCTTCGGGTACAAATGATACTGTCACCAATTATTTATTTATCTTCTATACCACTTATTCAGTGTATACGGTCGTGAGGGCCTGAAGCCTATCCCAGGAAACTTAGGTTATGAGGCTGGGTACACCCTGGACAAGGTGCCAATCCATCACAGGGCACACACTATGGTCATTTTGGGAATGCCAGTTAACCTAATCTGCATGTCTGGACTGTGGTAGAAAACCCACCAAGTCGGGGGAGAACATGTAAACTCCATGCATACAGACCCAAGGTGGGGTTTGAACCCTTGCCCTTTGTGAGACCACAGCGCTAACCACTACGCCAACGCCACTCCCTTTAAATGGGAACAAATTTGCATTTGGACACACGCCTGTTCCAACAAACTAATATTCCTAACTGGAACATGCCCATGAACAGTTTTCTCATCTGCATCTGTAAAGTTAACTGAAAATTTGCCATAAATTGCATTGGAAGAGTAGCTTAATGTTTAAAGATCCAATAATTGGAAATATACTCCAACACCACATTTTAGTTGGCTTCCTATAGAAGTTGGGGTCATATACAGTTAAAGAGCAGACACACTTGCGAAACAAGAAGTGAAAACAAAAAAAAGGAGAAATTAAAGTAAAACGTGGGAATTCAATCATTAGAAAAACAAACACACAAACAACAAATCAGGTCCTTTGAGTTGAAGAGGAAGGCCAGGGGGTGTGCATGAGCATTGGGTTCATTTTCTTAGGCTGACACATGGGTTCATTTTCAAAGTCACAACGTAAAGACTTTATTGATAGTCATACTAATCAAGGAAGCAAGGACAAAATAAAATACTTCATTAGTTTTGAAGCAAACCATCATAGTAGTGGAACTGTCAGATGAGGAAGCACTGTTATCTTGTTCTTCTTATGTATGTATGTACTGTATGTATGGCTGGCTTGGGTCAGGTTAGGAACCACAAAAAAACGTTGAAACTGTAAGACTTATTTCAATAGAATGTAGGACATACAATATTGAACGCAGTAGGCAGACTAATTGTAACAAGGAAATACCAAGTAATGGAAATGTTGGCACGAGGAGAAGGGTATTCATGGGTGTATGGGGGAGTGTTTAGATTTGGATTTGGTAATAGGCTCGAAGATAATTAGATGTGTTATGGACACAATGTTCTGTCCAGCCTTCCCAAGAGCCTCAAGACTGTCTAAGCTGAAGTGGGTAGTCTGGCTTCAGTCGTATTAGTGATCACCCATGTGGCATAAAACAAATACAAGGATATATAGTAGAAGCTGTTTAATCTATGTTGCAAAAATGCCTAAGAGTCAAAGTGAAGTAAGTTATGCGAAAAGGTTTGGCATTTTTTTCTTTAAATACAGGCATACCCAGAAAGGCCAATAAGATTTCTTCTTTCAAGCATTTCTTGTTTCAGTGAGAAACACCAGATGTAAATAAATTCACAGATCGTTGATCCTGATCTAATGCTCTTTTACTTTAGGCATTTTGTATGCCAAGTTGCATCTTTCTGTAAAAGATACCACTGTGAAATACCTCGAGCTGTGTTTTCAAACAATGCTTTTCCCAAAAAAAGAAGTGTCAAAATGGTCTGTTCAGAGACTTAAACTATAGAAAGGGAATGAAGTGATGAAGTCCACAGGGATATGACAGGTGATCGATGTTCCAGTGTGTAGGAGTTGAAGTCTTTATTGCCTGTAACTTGGAGGAAACTGTTATAGAGACCGGTCGATTCCATGCCCTGACAATGTCAATATTTCATAGCAAAGCATAGATTTGTAAGTTAAACCCTAAAAGAATGCTTGTGTTACTACAATATTTGTTTAAAAATGCCTGTTTTGACATTTTGTGGGTGAATGTGCCTCTGACATTCTGGAAAAAAGTCTCAGGTCATAGTAAGTAACAACCCCCTCCATTTTTTCCCTTTTTTTCTTTCCTTTTTATTTATACACCCACTACATTTTGATTCATGTTTGAACTTACCCTTGATTTGAGCAGAACTGATAAAACTTCTTACAGGTGGCCTGTAACAGTCTCAGACCTCCTAAATACCTGGCCAAAAGGAACATGAGACAATGTTGTTTCCTAATAATTTCATACAGGATACATTGACTGCACATGTAGCAAACAGAGACAGGAAGTATTACTGAGAAAAAAAAGAACAAACCCTTCTTTGTGGCTGATGCGAAACAGATCCTGTAGGCTGCCGAACTCAGTGGGATCATTCAGTGGATGAGGAAGGAGGACCTACACACGAACACAGTGTTAGAGGAGTTTAAAAAGAAAGCAGACCATGTCTTTTAGTTAGGATTTACTTAGGTAAGAGTTTTATCTACCAGGGACTGGCTTTCTATTAGTGTCACTTCAGCCCAGAAATTAGAGATGGTCATAGCAATGGTTTTGCCATTGAAGCCATCAGAGGGATTTCCCATCAGCCCTACCCTGTGAAGGGGCAAACACTGATTATGCAGGATTCAAAAGATTACAAATAGACTGTTTTGATGGTGGTGGGTGTATTCTCACCAACCTGGCATAAGATCGGAATGTAATGGGTTTGACTGAAAGTTCTTGCTGCTTATTTGAGTAGTGTGTAAGCCATTTTGTATAGTCAGATAGACCCTGTAAAGTAAAACATAAAAGTAACTAACTTAGCCAGTTTAAATTCATCCGATTATTACAGCAAGTGCTACATGAAATGAACTAATGAACAGATGTTATGGCTAAACATTTTATTCATGCTCTTACCACTTGTCCAATCAACTGAAACCCTGTGGGTAGCTTCATTCCATACACAGGCAACTGTTCTTCATTTATAAGCCATTCCTAAGAACCAGAACATGAACAGAACAAGCAAAGTCAGCTACAGTACATGTAATTCCCCAAATTAAATGTTGGCATAGTAATTCAGTGTTTGGCAAAGATGTGTTTCTCCTGTTCAACACTTTGACGACGATGTTTGCATTGTTTTTTTTTCCTTCTTCTTCTTATAAGTGAACTAAAGCAACGCACTGACCCAGAACCTGCCGAGGGTCCTGTATTCCACATCCGGCTGCTTGAGCAGGAAGTCTGAGAGGTAAGATAGCGTCTCTTTGCGAAGGCAGTAGAAGACCACACTGGCCAGACGAGATGCTGTGACGCCCTCCTGTGGCTTTTCAAAGAAACGTTTGATCCTGACAGACAGCAAGTCAAATATGAACGTATTGTACATTGTACAAGTTGTACACATATGACATTTACGTGTATGGAATGGAACAACTATTTCTACAACTTTGGAATTGCTTCATTTTATACTACTAAAGCTGATTAAGATATAAACCTGCTAAGTCTTTATGCATTATTGATAAATGTATATAAAGTTGTCTGCAATAATATATTTTACATTTGATTATATGTGATAGTACATTAATATACAGAGCAGGTAACCTGATCAATGACATTATTCTGCTTTGCGACAATGACACTGATTTGCGACAATGACAATTGTTAAATGCTATACCAATAAAAAAAATTATAAAAATGTGAAACATTTGTAATTTCTTTTCGACATTTTAGACAATGCATGAAATTTTCTTGCCTGTAAGTCATTATAGGGCAACCCTTACCTATTAGAATCTGGACATACTTCTACAATGCCTCTGGTGTAACATTTCTCCCCTGGCTCCAGCTCATAATATATAGCCAACTCTCCAGACTAAAAAATGAAACACAAATGAAAAACAAATTAAGTTGTGAAATTACATTGAAAAGTTGCAGGAGAAACTGCGGCAAAACATTGTTAATGCAATTATCATTAATTTGTTAACAAAAAAGTTCTCTCATTGGTCGAAATATTATATTAATACTTTGCTATTCATATATGAATATTATTTGGCATACTGTACATGAAGCCATTTATTTTGGACAAAAAGCAGCTGTTCTTACCTTGCACCTAAAAAAACGAATAACTTGAGCAATGTCGAAGTTCTGGTCAGAAGAAAGCATGTCTCCTGCAATCTACAGAAACACAAATGCTTAAAAGTACAGCAAGTGCAGTAAAATAAAGGCTTATGTATCTAGAAATGTAAATGCAAATCAAGTCTAGGCCATACCACCATGATGTCATCTTGAAGGTGACGGCTTCGGATGGCCAGATCCAAGTCAGCGACGGCCCCAAGTCGATCCTCCAAAGTGGTGCTACCATTATTCACCAAATTCTCCACTGGGAAGTCATTGGCAGTTGCCCACCGCTCATAATGTTTGTACCTAGAATGATGGGGGGATCTTTAGTCAAAACAACTTCAATATTACAGGCAATTTTAAAATATGAATAATGAGTTCATCATTTATTAACAAAATTACTGAGGAAAAAAGTTTATAGATGTACTCACTTATCTGCATTTGTGACCAAATACACTTCACTGAAGAGTTGTCGCCTACAAAGGACAACATAGGGTAAGTATGGCTGACTGAAACATATCCTTTCAAAACAACAAATTCAATTGAAGTCAACTTACGTGTTGACTGCTTCCCACCAAAAATCTAGAATTTTCTTCCCTCCAACACCAGGTAACAATGCTTTGGGTACCCCAGCCAGATGTGCATACAAGCCAGTGACATCATTCTGCCAAAAAGAGAAAAATGGAAAAGAGGATCATAAACTGCCTCAAAACCTTCTTCTCATCTCAAGGGACATTTTTTAGATGAGCATTTGAGAAGCAGAGGAATCAGGTCAACCTTAATTTAGAGCAACTTTTCCTCAAGGTTATCTGAGGGCTTTCATTTTGAAAGCTTCATATCAGCCAATGCTGTTTATATACTGTATTTAAAAAAAGGTAAAAAAAATAATAAAAATTATAATAAAAACAGCAAAGTAAAGACTAAAATATTTTATAAACACATTCAATATTTGTTTATTCAATATCATACATTTTATTTGTTACATTTTGTAAAATGTGAACCTAATATACAGCGATACAGCTAGAAAAATCACTAAATGCAACTGCAAATTAAGTAATATATCTGTTAGGTTCATTCACATGCTGACAATATCCCAGAGCAACAGATCTGTAGACTTATATATTAAATAATACTACTAATAATAATATATTATTATTTATACTGATAATACTGAACAGCCATAACATTATGACCATGTGCTCAAACAGCAATGACCTACTGTTCTGACCTTTTGATTGAGACCAGCATTAACCATTTCAGCAATTAGAGCTACAGTAGTAGTAGTATTGGATCATAGTACATGAACCAACCTTCACTCCTCATGTGCATCGCTGAGGCCTGGCTTCTCAAGACCCCTTTGCCGATTCACTGGTTTTAATTCCTTGCACCACTTTTAGGCGGTTCTCACCACTGCAGACTAGGAACATCCCACAAGAGCTGCAGTTTTGGAGTTGCTCTGACCCAGGCGTCTAGTTATCACAATTTGGCCCTTGTCAAAGTCACTCAAATCCATTCTTTCTGTTTCCAACATTTTAAATTGTGATGGCTAGACAACTATGTCAGGGCAACTCCAAAACTGCAGCTCTTGTGGGATGTTCCCAGTCTGCAGTGATCAGGACCAATTCCTGCCTCGGACACCACACCAATCAACCATAATATTATGAGCACCTGCCACCTGCCCATGACCTAGCAAAAGTGCTCCAAGGCAGGAAAACTGGTGAACTTGCAGCAGGATGATGGGCATCCAAGGCTCATTGATGCACATGGGGAGCGAAACCTAGGCCATGTAAGCTGATCCTCTATAAGAGTTACAGGGTTCTTACACCTTTACCAACTTCAAATTCCAGCACTTTTCAAGCACTTTCAAGGTGCATTTTTATGCTTTT
>JAQMYL010000003.1:19409901-19420818 GCA_030014365.1 Clarias pachynema | reverse complement strand
TAAATAATATGCGGCCCGTGAGACTTGAACTTGGACATAGTGCGGCCCACTGCAAAAAAAGGTTGAGAACCACTGTTGTGATCTCTCAAATATAAGGCAATCGCTTTTCTGTTGCGCCACTTATGGGGTTATGGCTGTCTTTTAACATTAACTCACGGCACAGGGATGGTGATGACTACATCATTGAGTTCAAGGTCCTCCTCCTGGAGCTCATACTCAATGTTGACGTCGCAGCTGCTCCCACTTTCTGAAGGCCAGCAGTTTACTATTCAGGGAAAACAAGCGTAACGTTAATAGGCAAATTATGAACAAACATTTTGGTTCGTGTTTAATCTTTTATGGGTAAAGCAATAATTAAATCGTAAGCATGTTCTAATTCAAGAGGAACGCACTGGTTAAAGGGATGAGGGACTCGTCTGTGCTTTGTAGCCTCCACTTCAGCACGCCCACATCGTTGTTCAGGGGAAAAGACTTTTCTGGATTTTTCAGTACAATCAAAGATTCTGCAGTGAACAGCTTCTTATCTACATTAGGATGGGTCTGAAAAAAAGGGGCATTTCCAATGATAAAGATTTGCATTTGTCTTGTTATAAAGAACTCTTAAAGGACAGAGCTGCAGACATAGACTTTTAGCATCCTACTCAAGCGAGATTAAAATCAATAAAACATCCAACAGTGCAGAGGTGTAGGCAAGACTGTCTTTTATTCCCACTCCTACTCACTCCCTGAAGAATCATGCAAAGCCTATTGACCAATCCAGTCAATTCGCACTCAAAATCTTTGCATCCGGGAACCCCTTCAACTGTAAAATAAAGTTCTTTCTACTGTATATATGAAACACCATCATGCAAAATTACCTGCAGTTGCACTCCTTTCTTGTCATTGTTGTTGATATGCAAGCGGATACGGCCATTTTTTTCATCCGTGACTCTTAGTGTGATTATACCCAAGACCTCCATGTTCTGCACTCCACCATCCCGTCCACAGGTCAGAGAGATTTTCTCCTCTATCTTCAAATGTACACTAAGCCACAAGAGTACTACATGAGCCATGCGAAATCTTACTCTCTGAAGATTTCCAATATACAGTCTGCTTAATAACTATGTATGAATTACTGCTAGAATATGAAGCATACCTTTCTTTGTTCACTGGTGACTGAAGGACTTTGGATACTTCTGAAGCTTTCTTTCCTGCACTGGTCATCACAATATTTTCACCCTCCGACTTGAGTTTGTCTACAAAGTTATCGATCTCTTTTCCTTTAGCACCCAGCTTCAGTGCTTTACTAGGTCCACTCGGCCTGGAGATGACAATCTCACGTTAATTCTCTTCAATTTATAAGCAAATAATAAAATGTATTCTTGTGTATGTAACTATGTGGTACACATACCTAACTGATACAGGAGCTGATTTAGGCTTCTCTGATTCCACAAAGTCTGTTATAATTGTAGCTGTGCTGCTCATTCCTGAACTTCCAAAACCTCCAAAGCCAGGTGCTTTTTTGCCGGAACGTTCTGCATCCCGTCTCGCCTGCTGCAGCTCTTTAGCCTTCCGCCTCATCTCTAAATTTGCTTCGCGTTCTTGGGTCTGGTGTGAGGAAAATAATAATAAAAAAAACTATAGTCAACAGATTCTGTATTTACAAAGCAGTCATTACCAAAGGGATTAAGCAGGATTTTAAAACAAATGTTTCATCTAATAAGTAAATTTACATTACTGAAAGTGCTTCATATTAGTGCACAAGCATAGTACATCATCTTGTGATTAATACTTGCAAAAAGAAACTGTATCCTTCATTTATATTAAAGCACCTAATTAGCTAACTAAGTAGCTCTTCATCCATTGCTAGTTATACTTTTCATCCAATTCAAATAAAAAATATAATGATCATCTGACCACCCTGATTAAAAAGAGCATATCGAAAGTGCTCCTTTGTCATACTTTTTAGCCAAACTAACCAATCCACCTCACCTCTCTGACTGCACGGAAGACCTTCTCCTCGTGTGAGTCCATTTCGGTGAAAGTTCGGATCTGGGCCAAGTTAACATTTTCCCTGTAGCCCAAAGCAACAATTTCATCAAAAGCAAATATGAGATCGAAGCAGTGTTCTGAGATCTCACTCTCCTCCAGCACACGGCAGTACTCTGGGATCTGAAAACAAAAGCAGACAATTAAATGCAATCTCAAACTGAACGGAATACAAAGAACAGCAATGGAGAGGGGAAGTAAAGCAGAAAATCATTTCATACCACACGAGAGAAGAGCCGTAGTGTCTCCAAGTCCTCCAGAATGTTGCTGTTCTTCGTGGTGACGAGAACCATATAGAGTTTCTCTAACGGCTGGTAGACGTAGCGCACACTGTCTGTCTCCACAAAGGTGTGCTGCTTCCCTGTGCTCATCAGTTTAGGAAAGGCAGCAAGGAGACCCTCGATGCGAGTGCGGGTCATCTCTACAAACTGCCGCGATACGATGGCTTTTCCTGACTTGGTGCAAACTGCAGCTGCCAAGAGCACCTGAAAAAAGGATAGTAAAAAATGAAAAGAACAAGCAAGACAGAAAATCAATTGAAGCTCTTCAGTCCTTTTCCTCTAATTTCATAAATACTTGTTTTTAGAACCTGTGATACATGACTAATTCCACATATTAACTTGCATATTTCTTCATAAGCTGGGTGAGGGCCCTAACAGAGAGATGGGTGGGAACTGGAAACAATTAAATTAGGGAGAAAATCAGGGGAAAATACAAAAACATGAAATATAAATACCATGAACAAACAAACAAAGAAACAGACAGACATACTCCATGACAGATATACATATATCATGTTGTGGATTTATAAAAAAATATCCATGGATGACTTAAGTCATGATGAAAGTTAAACATCCATATATCATGTCACTGATGTTTAACAGTAATTGTTCATCAGCAGTCTCTTGTTCTACATGCACCAATTAATTTTTCACAGCCATCAAAATAATTCATACAGTTTTTTTTTAATATCTAGTTTGGACTGTAGAAATACATTTTCATAAACTAGTACATGCCTGATGGGTACTTATTGGGGTAAAAAAAATTTTTTTTTTTTAATAATATGCTATAATTCTGAAAACATGTCATAGAAAAGGAATCAAATAATAATGAAACTAGTCCTGGAGTGTTTTATTGGCCTTTTATTTAATTAGTCATTGATTACAAGTATGCTTGCTTTTTTTATTTTATATATTTAAAAAAGATATCTACTTAGAAGTGCTTGTGAATGAAATGCTTATAAATGAAAATAAATTGTGTATATTAATATACTTGCATACTTTTTACAGTTTCTGTTGCAGAATCAACCTTCTGATCAATTAGACTGTATTAAGCATCATTAAGTAACTAAATACATAGACAGACAGACAGACAGGATGGATGAGGTGCTGTGCACTTAAGCCCCACCCCAACTTCTTCATATCTTGCTTTCAAAGAACTAGACTTTCTTGTATTTTAATACAGTCTTGAGGAACAGTCTACAGGCTTCCTGAAGCACTTTTTAGTTCTCATTTTGCCTAGTTTTTATGCTCTCATTTTCAGTTTTGTAGTGCCTGATCAGTTTCAAAAGAATGTTTTTATTTGTTATTCCAAACAATGACCTATGAATTATTCCAACAGAAAATAAAAAACATCTAACTTATGACATGAACCAGTGAGAAACAAGTGCAGATGACAGATGGTCAGGCAGGTGATTAGTATACCGGTAATGCTGAATGCTGAGTGGTTAGAACAGACGAGAGGGGAAATGAGATTGCTGCTGAGGTTGTTACATAAACAACCAATTTTTAAATTGTATCAATATGCACTGGACAGCCTGTCGCAGGAAAACGTTTGTTTTCCACGTATTTAATTAAATCTATGTCATTTAATTTTATTTAATATGAAGAAATAAGGGGTGGCTCAAGATTTTTGCACAGTGCTGTAGATTGATAAATACATAGAAAGGTCTGAAACATTATGTGCAAACAATCTAAGTCAAATCTATTAATCAGATTAAAAATAGGTTTGGGACACGATTATTGAATTATCGAATTTAGTGCACATACATTCCTTTAAACATTATGATATCTTTTTTTTTTTTTTTTTTTTTTTAACTGCACTGGTGTATACTTATAGCAGGTTGAGTTTAATATTTCATAATAAAAAAAAATTATTTTAGAGTCTGGGGTAGTCATTTTTGCATATAAAAATAATCCTGTAACCCATAGTTTTCTTTAAAATATCCCTATTTACTCCTAGTGTCTTTACCTTATACTGGTCGATTTGCACATAAGCAAAATGTAAGTTTTGTGACTGAAACACAACCTGGTCAGTGATTAAATACATGATAACTGTTTAATCTGAAACTACAAACTATGCACTTTCTGATCTGGTTCTACCTTTAACGTCTAACAGTAGCTAGCTTAGCATGCTAAAACCAGGTGGCTAACAACACAGGACATACACGTAGGAGCAGCTCGCTAATACATCAGTCTAATTTTAACAATATGTGATAATATAAAGTTCTAAGAATAATAGTTTTAATAAAAACTCGAGCTGTCACACCGAACAGCTGTGACAGTAGCGCGGTCTCTCCTGTCAGTACTCAGCTAACCTGCTCCATGTTAGCCGGTAGCTAGTTCAGTAACTCTGTTCCGCTTTATAATCAAAGATAAAAATGACTCAATTACCATTTTGGATCCGTCTTAAGGTGCTGAATTGCACAGCTAAAATAAAGAATCGCTTAAAAAAAAAAACAATAAACCCCTGATTAACGCTACACGATCTTTGTTTATTTCTTGTCAGGCTAACGTAATCAGACTTGCAGCAGGCACAGAGAAAGCAGAGCCACGTCTCCAACCGGAAAAAGTTCCAGTCTGAAACAGGTTTCTCTGAAACGAGCTGGAGCTGAAACAGCGCCCCCGTGTGGAGAGGAGATACAACGCCTCTCCGTGTCTACAACACGACACCCCTTTCACAATTCCTGCAAGGATTTAGGAAAACCCAAGGATCAGAGTACAGTACAGGGTCCTGGACCTGTTCTGGTGCCACAACAGTATCTAAATTTTACACATGATATACAGTATTTGTGTCTACAAAGAACAAAAAATATTTACAAAATTGTTTTAAAAAATAATAATAAAAAAACACATAGAGAACATAGAGAACACACAAAAAGAGTATGTTCACCTGTTAAATATGGAAAAAATTAAAATATATATTTTGATAAAAATGCAATTTGATTGACACTTGTAAAGGGCAATGAAGAGCTGCTGATGTGGGGGGTTAATTATCTTTAACTGTGATCTACCAGAAGTGCAAATAGTAATAGGGTATATACAACAGTGCAAATATTGACATTGTGCAATTTAAATATATAAAGTAAATGCAGTTAATATTATATAACATGGCTATGCGGTACTACGGATATACACAGTTGTGATGTATTAATTGTGTACTGAAATATCAAACCCTTGGCAGATCTCCAAAAATATCAATCTAATGTGCTTATTAATTGTATGTTTATTCTGCATCATTCTCCAATAAACATTCTACAACATGAATGAATGAAAACATTTCAAGAATTGCTGCTTGAAAGACAAAATTTTGACTAGCAGTAGTGCTGTGATTGGGTTTGAAGTAGATTTATGGTAGTGTGTTGAGTGACCTTTTCTTAACTTTCTTAAAAGTATCAAACCAAAAAAGGGAACATGATAAAATAATAAATTACTGTATGACTTTTTTTTGCTATGTAGTGTTGTAATTTGTTATTGAAAACCCTCCAGAGTTTCATTTTAGATGTGAGCACAGACACTTATATGAATATTTGAAGCACTGAACAGATATACAATATAGATATTGCATCTATAATACTTGCCCTAAATTAAGATTAAATTTTTTTAATTGTCATTATTTGACAGTTCTTTCACCAGCGGTTGATGGTACTGAAATTCTATTAAAAACTTTTGTCTCTACTCTGTGTAGACAGACACTCTTTGATTAAAAGCAAAACAGAGGAAATTATACCACCCCCTTGTGGTAAGAAACATGAATCGCTATCATTTAAATTGAAATGATTTTTATTGCACATCCCATATTTATGGGATTTTAATTCACAGAGGCACGTGGTCGTCTAGACATTATCAAAATTGCTGTAAAATTAGTGCCTTTCCTTTTTGCATACAAATTAGTAAATAAAAAAAAAAGAATATTCGAGAGAAATAAATCATTTTCAACATAGCTTATGTAATGTCCAATGAATAAACTGCTGGAATGAAAGCCATGGATTTCAAATTATTATTCATTTTAATAACAGACATAAAATGTTTAGTTATTGCTTCCCTAAGTAGTACCAGTTGTTTTTAAAATACAACTGGGTTGTAAAAATCAATAAAGGATATAATGGATGGCAGTAGGGACAAGTATAAATCGCTTGCTCCAACAAGTGAATGTGCTAATGGCTAGTCTCACCTGAAGAGCTAAGAAATAGCTAGGAAATTCCAGTCTTGAAATATTAAGTGACTGCAGTCACAAGTCCTCAAAGAACAGCTGTCTGCATCACCCAGGAGGCTGGTAAATTGGAACCGTCCTGTTGTGTCTATAGCTCATAGAACTGACCTTACTTATTTAGTCTAATTTAACTAATTCGTGTCAACTGGACTTCTTTCTTCTAGGTAGATACGTTTCACTACTCATCCAAGTAGCTTCTTTTGTCTGAAGTAAGTTGGTAAGTTTTTCATATTTGAGTCCTCCACGGTCAAATGATACTCAGTATGCTTTAGAAACATGCCTATGCATGTTTCTATAGACCCTGGCTTCTGCAATAGTGAAACAGAGAATTGTACAGCATGAAGCAGTATGGAAATGAAGGGAGATCCAACTTAAGCTGGTTTACTTTTATGTAGAAGCCTTCTCTTCGCATGTGATGGCAATGCTGTGGTCAGAGAGATTCTGCAGTGTCCAGAGAGCATGGACACTCAGTACAACATTAGCTGATTGACAGGAGGTGAAGGCCCTTAAGTCAAGTCTTTCTGGCATCTGACACATCCTGAAAAACCCCCTTGTCACATGTTCATGTTCATCCTGAGAGGTACTGTATAAATATTTGTGAAGTAATAAGGATCAACCATACTCACTTGCCACTTCATTAGGTACACCTGTTCAGCTGCTTGTTACCCCAAATATTGAATCAGCCATGGACATCTGCTGAAGTTTAAACTGAGCAGAAGTTCAAACTGCAGATCTAATGGGATTTACACAAAACCACCTCAAGGGTTTACAGAGAATGGTCTGAAAGCGAGAACATATCCAGTGCCCCAAAGTTCTCTTGGCGAAAATGACTTGTTGATTACAGTGGTCAGAACAGAATGGCTAGACTGATAAAACTGATAAAATAGGCAACAGTAACTCAAATAACATCTAATTCTCACTGAGGTATGCAAAAGAGCATCTTTGAATGCACAGCACCTCAAACCTTGAGGCAGACTTGCTAGAACAATAGAAGACCACACAGGGTGCCATTCCTATCAGCTAAGAACCAGAAACTGGGACAGTAAAAAGCGTTACCAGCTTTAAATTTCTTGGCCTAAATGTGACAGAGGACTTAACGTGAGGCAATAATATCACCTCTGCCTCAGGAAAGGCCAAGCAGCACTTCTTTTATCTGAGGAAACTGTGAAGAGGCAATCTTTCTCAAAAGCTTTTACCATTGTGCTGACATATGGACTCTTGGTGTGGTTTTCCAGCTCCATGAAGGCGGAACAACAGTCACTGCAGTGGATGGTGAAAATCATCGGGACTAGTCTCCTGAAGATGAACACAATCTGCACTACTCACTGCCTTCGTCGAGTGCTCAGCATCCTGCGTGATCAGCATCACCCTGCACATCACCTGTTCCAGTTACTGCCCTCAGGTAGAAGGTACAGGTCCAACCACCAGACTGTCGCACAGCCTCTTTCCACAGACTGTGAGGCTGCTGAATGATCAGTTATCCCCCTCTATGACCTTGCCCCCATCTATTCTTACATATCACACATCACTATTAGAATAACTGCGAACTAAACTTTGCATTGATGCAGCACACACAATACACACATTCTTCTTGTGATTTGTGCCCCTCTCCCTCATATTTCACATAGCCGTTATTGTTACTGCACTGCTGCACTATGGTTGCACTTTATTACATGCCGGAAAAGATGATGCCTGATGATATCTTGTTGTTATTTATACTTTTTTAAATTTATAACAATAACAATAAAGTTCAATTGAATTGAATTGAACTGAATGGAATTGAATTGAAACTTAGGCTACAGTTCATATGGGCTCACCAAAATTAGACAATAGAAGATTGGAAAAAGATTTTGGTCTTGATTTTTGTTGTAACATTTTGATGATATGGTCAGAAATTGGCATAAACAACATGACAGCATGGAGCCATCTTGCTTTGTATAAACGGTTCAGGCTGGTGGTGGTAGAGCCATACTTTGGGCGATTTAGTACCAATTGAGCATTGTTTAAATACTCTACCTGAATATTGTTACTGAGCATGTCCATCACTTTATAACCACAGGGTAATGTCACAAAGCTAAAATCATTTCAAACTGGAACATGACAGTGAGTTCACTGTATTGAAATGGCCTCTACAATCACCAGATCTCAATCCAACAGAGCTCCTTTGTGATGTGGTGGAACAGGGGATTTGATTCAATTTGATCAAAATGATCTTGACTTGTAGTGGTTAGCACTGTTGCCTTGAACCTCCAGGGTCCGGATTCGATTCTCGGCCAGGCTCAATTCCCGTCTTTGTGTGCATGGAGTTTGCATGTTCTCCCCATGCTTGGTGGGTTTCCTTCGGGTACTCCGGTTTCCTCCCACAGTCCAAAGATATGTAGGTTAGACTAATTGGCATTCCCAAATTGCCCGTAGTGTGTGAATGAGTGTGTAAGTGTATGTATGTACTGTATGTGTGCCCTGCAATGGATTGGCGCCCTGTCCATGGTGTACCCTGCCTCGTGCCCTAAGCCTCCTGGCTCCAGGTCCCTGTGACCCTGAATACAGAATAAAGCGGTATAGAAGATGAGTGAGTGAGTGAGTGAGAGTGAACTTGACTGACTGACCTCCATATCAGAGTAATCAGAGTAATGCTCAGAGTAATGAGAGTCAGAGAAAATCAGAGTAATGCTCCTGAAATATATAAAAAACAAACATATTTATTTATTTAGCTTAAAACAAGTTTTTTAATACCTCTAGAAGTAAAAGACCCCTTGCACACTATCTGCATAGTCATTAACTAGCCATCTATTTTACTTTCCTCTGACATAATTATTACCATTCAACTTAATTTATGCCAGAAATAAGGTTGGTAGAAAAACAAACAAAAAAATCACTTTCACACTTATCTCAGAAGTGCTGATCAAAGATTTGCAATGGGGAAAAAAGGCTGGGAAAGGAACTGCTGAAATCAACGTCTCTGAATTAACATCTCTATTATCATATCAAAGTGATATGGATGACAGTTATGCATATACTGTAGGTATACAACTCTTGCCCCTTTTAACAGCCCATATTTATGCTTTGTTCATGCACACACTCATCTTTATCCAATGATGAGCTAAAGTGTTTGGGTGTTTTTTTAGCCTCTGTCCATCTTAACTTGTGCTACAAATCCTACAATAGATCAATCAGAACCCTGGATTACTCTCAGAGATCACTGCCACTCGTCTGCTCACACCTACTGAAAGATGTCCAACAGATTTTGCTGGAATGGTTTTGACCAAAGCCTCTTGTAAATTCACCTAAGCCCCGGTGGCAACTTTTGCCAAGGGGATTTTGGATGGAATAATGCCAGATACATGCTGTTTTCACCCTGTCTGGGTCAAAGGAAAACTCAGGCAGAAGGATAATATAATCTCTTGCAAAAAAAAAATAGTAGTAATACAGAACTAAGCAGGTTGAGTGATCCATTTCTAATCAACCAGGATAAAAAGAAAAAACAAGGGGAAAAAAAGCTTTGAGTCTGGCAACAAGCTCAGCCACTCCCCACACTTTTAACCTCAGTGTGTGAAAAGCATTGTTCCTTATCATACAAAAGATTTCTAGGTATAAAAGCCTTGAAATATAGATAGTGCAATGCAGCCATATTTTCAACACCTCTCTTGTCCTCCAGGTTACCATGGAAACAATTCTCAGAATGTGTTATGTGGTTTGAATAAAATGACCTAGGAAAGGAAGATAATGCACACTATACAGAAGAAATAACAAAATGGATTTAGTTTAATTAAGTAAATTAAGAAATCATATTCAGGAGAAACAATTCTGAAACATGTTGAGCATTCATTAATTTTCAGCAAGCACTTTATCTTTACAAGAGTCGTGGTAGCTCCAAAATCTACCCCACTGGGAACATTGGAAACAAGTGATGACACTCCTTGGATGGGACACACATTCACACACTATTTCAAACCAAAGGGCTGTTCGGGGAGCAAATTCACGCAACAGTATATTTTTGGGAGCTGGAAGGAAACCAGAAAACCCAAAGGAAAACCACATTGCACAGTGACTGCCCTTGCCTTTATTGGCTTAATGGTTAACACCACAACCTACAATAGGGCTTTCTTAGCCTATTTATCAACATAACCTGTTAAATGTGTGTTTCCATACAAAAAAAAAAAAAAACAGACAGAAATCACAAAATTGAAGAAAACAATAATAACACTGCTTATAGAGCCAGATACAGTAAATAATATTAATAAGATCTACAATCAGGGTATTCAAATGTAATTCTAACATATCTGGGTGGCATTACTTGGTGGCATGAGGATTGTCTACACAGTTTCTAGCACAGCAACATATCAAATAAGATTATATATTGCTGTGCCATGAACTTTGTAGTTGTTATTACTATATATA
>JAQMYL010000003.1:19396979-19409801 GCA_030014365.1 Clarias pachynema | reverse complement strand
GACAACTGTTTTTATTAAAGTTTTGTTGATCTCTGGGTAAATCTAAGCCACATTGCTGTGTTTTCTGGAATTACTTTTATTCTGACCTCTTCATTTATTTTAAATTTAAAATGCTGAAAATGTCTTTACATAAAGAGAGATGTGAAAGTCAATGAGAAGCATGAGAAAACACCCTGTACACCATGTACACACTTATGTACACACCAAGGGGACTGTCTGGTAGCACATCCCGGGTACACACTATCAGCAGTCATTAACTAGTCATTATCTATTTTACTTTCCTCTGACATAATTGTTACCATTCAACTTAATTTATGCCACTTACTGTAACAATGTGTTTTGAGGAGATAGCAGGGAAACCTTGGATGACACAGAGACACAGACAATAATCAGAACTGGGGACTGGAAAGCTTATGTACTCTATATTTCACAAAATACCTAAATACCATATTGAATATATAACTAAACTGACTTATAGCATATTAGAAAGTAAATTGTTACTAGCATAGTATTATTATTATTATTATTATTACTATTATTATTATTATTATTTCTCTAGGGGTCAGGATAGCAACCTTACAGTAATGAACAAACAGAACATGCCAGTGGTTTCTTGACAAACAGTGTTCATTATAAGAAAGACAAATAATGTTCTTTTTGGCATCCACATCAAAGTTACACAGTTGCTCAACTATATACATGAGGCCTCACAGATTGAGGGTGCTGGTTTTCACACTGATCTCAGGTTTCTGTCTGTTTTTTTTTCTCACCATGTTTGTGTGAAATTTCTGCAAATGACCCTGTTACCCTCCATCTTCCAAAAACTTGTAGTTCAGTGGACTTGCTACTTTAAATAGCTGTTAGATGTGAATTAATGTGTGAGGGTGTGTGGGTTTGTGTTCCACAAATATCCAATTCAGGGTGTATTCTTGCCTTCCGGCCAATATTCCCAAAATATGTCTCCTGATTTACTTTTGCCTTGATCAGGACAAAGTGGTTATTGAAGACTAATAAATAAATGTTAATTGTTCTGATTATCCCAGTATCAATTAAATGTTTATCCCATACATGCATATTCTTTTTATGTTCGTAGTGCCAGACACCTCAGTAAACCTTCAGGACCTTGTGGAGTCTATGCCTCAAGGGTCAGAACTGTTTTGGGGGCACAAGCTGGTATTGGGCAGGTGGGTTTAATACAAGAGACATGCTGAACTGAAATGGCAAATAGTTCTAAGAGCAACAAAAATCAGCATAATAATATATGTTAACAGTAATGATCTGAAAATATCTGGAGGTGACTTCCCAAAAACAGACTTAAAATCACTATCTTAAATGTAAATGTATTTGAAAAGTATGTGAAATGTAATATTGTTATATTCTTCAAATCCAATTTGTTTTCTTAAAAAAATCAAATAGATGCATCAAGATTTGTGTGCCATTTCAATCTTTTATAAAAAAAAAAAAAAAGGTTTCTATTTTATTTGCACATGATGTATTATTGTATGTAACAATTTATTAAAACAATATGTTATTGCTGAGCAATAAGGGCAATTTGCTTTAAGTCATGCTGTGAGGTGGTGTTGTATTACAGTATGTAAGACATGATTGTAAAAAATACACTCCATATTTATCCATATAATATAAAAAAAAGGAAGTAAGTGCAGTAGCTTTCAGCTTCTCTGCCTAGAGGAGGATTTTGTGACCATGGACCCAGTAGCCAGCCCCTTGGTGGGGGCTGCTTGGTATGTGAGGGAGGGGTGAGAAGGAGGAGATGCTGGTGAAGGGGGAGGGTAAACAAACCAGTCTGAGCCATCTGAACAGAAACAGGAACAAGAGCGTGGGATATGAAGACATGAAACTAATCCTTCTTATTAATCACAGAGAACACCATGACTGCAATGAAGAGGAGAGGAGCTACACAATTTGCAAGGAACAAGCCTGAGGAACCATGCAAAATTCTGCTGCCAGGAGACATGGCATACTATCCCATTCCTCTGTTCTTTCTTGTTATGGCTCTGAACTGAAAACAGGGATGCTTCATTCTTCATATACCAGATACTTACACACATGCTGGTCAGTTTATTTAATTCAAAAGAGGATTTAGTTGGGGATTTGAGCCCTGTTGACTCTCATATTTTGGAGGATTTACCAAAGCAAGCAGAGATCTGGATTTATACATGCTGACAGAGATATTGTCCCGGTGCGTGAGGGCTGCTTCCCATCACTGGACGAGAGCGCTCAGTGCAGGCTGCTTTTGTTGTGTGACTGACTAATGTGCCCACCCTTTTGGCTGAGGCTGCTTCATTTCGTTATGCTTTTGTCCCAGTCTATCATATACCACACCTTGGAAAGAAAGAGCATGGAAGGTTAGAAAAGCATCTACATACAAGAATGGGAGGCAAGCCAATGAAATGGTATGAATGAAATTCTACCCATTTACTTACTAGCTGCTCTGGTTTTTCTTTTCTCGCTCTCACACCCTGATCTTATATCAGTAGGTACTAAAAACTGATTATTTTATTATATATAGATTTTATTATAATTTGCACCAGTCTGATATTCAGGATTGGATTTGGGCCGATACCAGCAAAAATGGTGGATCAAATATTGAGGGAAAAAATAATTAATTTGATTAGATTCTGTAACAAATGGAAAAGATTTAGTATTATAAACCTGGAATCTATTTGTGTTGTGTGCAGTTTGCTTGAAATATATAAGCAGATTTTGTGTGATCACAGGTTTTGAATAAGTTGTGTCTTGTTATGGGTTAGATAAAAAAAATAGTTGCTTTAAAGAAATAATAACGGGGTCTTGAAATTGGCTGATACTCAAGTTTTTAGTTTCAGTATTAGAAAAAAAAGGTTTTGTCCCGTCTCCAAAATATAACTGATGAATGTAGGCCACAGTAATGTTATTGTTAGAATATTGATAGAATATTTATTATCAATACATACTGTATATAATGATAGCATTATAATCTTTATTTAGTCTAATGAGCCTTCTTGGCTCTGTCAAGAATAACCCAGACTCCACGTCATTCATTTCATTCCTAATATGATTAATCTGGTTGCTTCAGTTTTCATGTGAGCCTGACTTGTGGGTGTTGGTACTGGAATAAAACTGCCTGGCAACCACAAACCATTGTATTTTGAATAGAACTGTAATATGACAGTGGTATCCATCCATCTGTCCCAAGTCATGCGTCAATTCTGAGCAAAATCTGTATAAATCTCCTGTGTATGGTTGCTTAATAATTTCTCAGATTAGTCTAATTCCAAAACAGAATTTATATACTATCGTGGTAATTGTTGGAACAATTTTGTGGAAAATACTTATTTAGTCATTACATGCATTACAGTCAGTACTTAAATTTGATCCTGTTTTTTTTTGACTGTGCTGTCTCATTTCCACGTGCTGAATTTTGTCATGTCGGTCTATGCACCTCTGTTCCTTAGCAACTGTACAAAGCAACTATAAAAAGAACTGAATATGACTAGGAGACTATTTAGCATTTTGTTGAAGAAAGTAAATAATTTAACAGTTTATTATGCCAAGAACAAACAAAAAAAGAGTCAGGAATTATGGACCAAATGATTCTTTTAGAAATTAAACATAATTATATGGTGATATCACTTTGATAAACATTTTTTTTATTAAGAACTTTTAAAATGCCTGAGGTAGCATATTATTAATACTGCTTCCCTTTTTATATGTACTGCATACAATCATAACCAGAGGTGCAGTAATATGAGAAAAAGTAATTCTCCATATCCAAATTATCTTTCCCCTTTAGTACATAACACCATCATTGAAGATCACTGTATTTTGGAATAGTTGGAATTTTGGAATCTATTGAAATCTTATGTTATCTTACCTACATGGGAATGGAATTTATGCACTGTTGTGTAGAATCAGCACTAACAATGCACAGATCAATCATTTAATGCTCATTAAAAGGATTGTTATATGAAACTCTTTACACTTAGACAGTCCCCTGTGTGAATGTGTGCTTTAACTGCTAAAGCTAATCTTTTCTTTAGAAGTATTCTTGCTGTTTGCTTTACTTCCACAGTCTCAGTTCATCCAGCCCTACACACTCACCTAAAGAAGAATACATCATTGGCCATTCTGAAGAACAGGACAAAAGTGTAGGAAACCACACAGAGCAACCACAAAGCCTGAATGGTAAGATGAAAATATAGATCAAGTATCGATCAAAAATCATCATTCACCATTGCTTCTGCTCTTGTTCTAGCAGATGCAATAAAATTGTCATCCAATGAGCCAACCCCAGGACCAGAGAACACTGGGACAGGAGATGGGAGCTCCTGGGAGGAGCAGCTTTATATCCAGCAGGAGCAGCTGGAGAAGGAGATGCAGGAGACTAGGAAGATGGTGACAAGGCTTCAAGTCAGTATTTATTTATTGTTGTTCATACTGTACATATGCCATATACTATATGGGCAAAAATATGTGGACATCTACCTACTGTATCCATATGTGAATCTTTCCAAAACATGTTCCAGTAAGACTGGACATGAACACAAAGGAATGCCTATAAAGTTATGTTTATGGAAGACCTCAAGTGTCCTACACAGTAATAAAATGTAGACAAGTATGACTTTCTTAGAAATTGTAGACTAAAGAAAATATTTTTTTATCTAGGTCCAATTGGTAGCGATATACTGAACACTGAATGATAAAACACTGATTGCTGTAGATATTACTTCATTAGAGGTATTAGGTGACATTGAGCTATTACTGTTTAAAAAGTTTCTTTTATATACTGTATATCACTTAAAAGCGTAGAATATTCCAAAATGGGAAATAATAAGGACACAGGCCTTACCTCTGAGTTTCCAATTCCTGTTAAAAAAGTCATATCTTGTTTTTGTCAGATTTTTAAGAATTTTCTCTCCTTATGATCTTCAGAAAAGAGATACGTATAGGGCATAAGGCATACGTAGATAGTTTTAATTGAAACTTATCCCCCAGTTTTGCTTTCTTCAACCAGCTTTCATCCACCAAGTGTAACTAAATGCAAAAGTAAAATCATGTACAGGCTACAAGAGAGGACTTTTGAACAAGCTTAATACCTAAACCTACAGGAATTTTAAAAGAGAAAAACTAAAATATTATAATCTACACTCTCCTTGTTGATCCTACATAATATCCAGGGTCTGATTTATGTCTTACTTTTAACATTTGCATTTATTATTTCATTCAGGCTTTGCTGCTTCATGGATCGCTTCCTGAAGATGAGCAAACAGCTTCTCTATTTGGAGACAGCATTATTAATGCAGAACAGCAGCTGGTAACTTACTTGCATGCAAAAATTTTTTCATGCATTTGCTGATTATTTTGTGATGGACAAAAACTTGTAAAACATGTAATTTTCAAGACAGATTATAATTACACCTTCATCTTTTTCTGGTTTATTCAGATATTAATTCGCAGTCGTTTGGATCAGAGCATGGAAGAGTCCTTGGATCTGAAGGTGAGTATTTAATAGCATAAGCTGAATACTCAGATAAGATTGACCAGTAGGTTTAATATTTAATATTATTTCCAGAGGGAGTTGTTGAGGTACAAGCAGGAGGCACGCAATCTTCAGGCGGTTAAGGTAAACCAGAACATAAATTATCAATGGTCATTAAATTTTTCAATCTACTTTCTGTCAACCTTACCTGAAGGGTATTTGTGATCACACAGAGAGTTGTAATTTTTAATCATCAAATACCAAATTATATAATCCAATAGCATGGTGGTTTAAAAACATTTATTCTCCATCCCAATTATTTTGCCTTTCGGGTTTTTGTTTGAACCTTTCTCTGGAACTTTGTTTATTGCACTAAAATAGATACATATAGTTTGTGGATTAGGCATAAATATTACACTGAACAGCCATAACATTACGACCACCTGCCTAATATTGAGTAGGTAACCCAATTTGCCACCAAAACAGTAATGACCTGTGTGTTCTGACACATTTCTGTCACACCAACATTAACCTTTTCCTCAATGTGAGCTACAGTACAGTCGCTCTTCTATTGAATTGGACTACACTATGTGCATCAGTGAGCATTGGGATAACCTGTGAGGCTCCCCCTGTTGCCAGTTCATGGGTTTTCCTTCTATGGATCACTTTTGGTAGGTCCTGAACACTGCAGATTGGGAATATTCCACAAGAGCTGCTGTTGCTCTGACCCAGTTGTCTAGCCATTACAATTTGGCCCTTCTTACAGAAGATACGTTTTTAATATCTCTTTACAATGGTGGCTAAAAGATGTTGGGACATATTAGGCAGCAAGTGAACCTTTTTTCCTGTAGTAATAAAAGGGCAAGCATAAGGATTTGAGTGATTTTTATAAGGGCCAAATTGCGATGGCTAGAGGACTGGGTCAGAGCAACTCCAAACCTTTTTGTGGAATGTTCCGGGTTTGCAATGGTCACGACCTACCAAAAGTAATCCAAGGAAAGAAAACCGGTGAGCTGGTTTCAGGATCATGGGTAGTCAAGGCTTACTAAAGCACATGGGGAGTGTGTAGTCCGATTCAATAATAGAAGCGCTAGTGTAGATAAAATAAATAGAAAGGTGATAGAAGGGTGTCAGAACACAGTTATGTTATGGTGGCAAAAAGAGAACCTACTCAATATTAGGCAATCATAATGTTATGGCTGATCGGTATATTTAGCAATTTTGAACTACAGGACAAAGAAATGAAATGGAAACTTCACTTAATGCCTATGTTCTTGACCTGCTACTCTAGGATTCCTTGCAGTACCGCATGTCAATACAAGAAGACTCAGTACTGCAGCTTAAGCAGGAACTACTCCGATCCAGCATGGACAAGGAGGAGCTAGCAGGGCAGAATGTGAGCGTAAAGTTTATAATTTAAAGCACCATTTTCTGTAGATAAATGCTCCATGCTCAATATGGTATCATATGGGAAGGTGATAAGCAGTAGGATGAACTATTAATATAAACAGAATGTGTTTGCAGATGGAACTGCAAAGGAAGCTGAGTGATAGAGACAGATTGCTGAGTGAATACAAAGTAGGTGCTATCCCTTGTTCTTATAACAATTTGTAATTACAGTCCTTATTTGATTTTTAAGGTTGAATAAAATAAAATAAAGTACATTTTCTTTGCAGAAAGAAATTTCACAGAAAGACAGACAACTTCAGCAGCACCAGTGCAAACTGGACGAGTCAGTTTGCAAACTCAATGAGACAAATCATAACATGGTAAATTTCACAACTAATATAATATACAAGGCGTATCATTTCTATTGCAATGTTTTGCAACTAGGCAGAATCGTAATTATGTATGGTTCAACACAAGTCCTTTTTTTCACATTGTCTTATTCAATGTTTTGTTGCTTAGATGTCTAGTTGTGAGAACAACGGCTACAGCCATACAGTGGAACGGTTGTCTTCACCATTTCCAAATAGAGTGGTAAGTCTGAAGTTAAAGAGTTTTTCACCTCAACTGTAAGTAAATGTTTGTGATTTTTGGCACTCAGACAATAGTACGATATTTGGTATGCACTATATGTATTAGAATGATGAGCTGCAGCTGGTCCGGGATGCTCTACGCAGCCTGAGGAACACTTTCAGTGGTCATGACCCCCAGCATCACACACTGGACACCCTGGAGCAGGGAGTGTCCAGCCTGATAGACCGTGTCCATTCTGCTGACTCAAAGAGGAGGCAGGATAGAATGGCAAGCATTTAAAAACTGCATTTTTCATAAATATGTATTACTTGTGCATATTTATTTATTTCAATGTGTCCAAATGCAGGGTTCAAACAAGTCACCAGGGCGAAGAGCCAATCACACTGATCGAGAGTCATGGCCACCTAGTTCAAGTAAGACAATTTTCATTTACTAAATTACAATTTAAGAAAGCAATAAAACACAATAGTGGGTTGCTCTAGAAAAATAATCAGTGACAGTCCAGTATAATGCAAAGCCCTATACAATGTGAATAATTTTCTAATAACAGAACACCCTGAAGTGTTTTATTCGTCTTGTACCACAGCAACTTGCCAAAACAATGTTTTATTTATAAAAAAAATGGAACGTCATATTTTATAGTTGTTTATTAAAATTAAATAAGATGTAAAATAAAGTTAAATAAATACAATTTCTAGATAATTTACAAAGTCTTGAAGGAAGCTAAGCTAACAGAACAGCTTTATCTGTGACCTGTCTCTTTACACCTTAAATCAAACTTCTGACCATTCAGAATAAAGGATAAAAAATTCATGTATTGTAAATGAGTTGTGTTCTTTCATTTTGCAGAAATACCCCACTCCCACAGTAGTCCTGTGCTCAGCGCCTCAACCTCAACAAAAATACTTTATTTCACAGATCGCTCTCTTACACCCTTTCTAGTAAACATTCCTAAAAGGTAATAAAGACACATTCATATTCCTAAGTTCTCTTCTGTGCAATATTTTAATGGAATCATTATTTTCAGACTGGGGGAGGTCACACTACAGGATTTCAAGGCCGCTGTTGGAAGACACATCAATTACCGATATCACTTCAAGTCTCAGGACCCTGAGTTTGGGACAGTGAAGGAGGAGGCAAGTATATACTGAAGCATACGAGGTGGTATCAATAAGTTTTAAGACTAGTTTTGTAACACAGCAACAGATGGTAGCGCAAAGCTGCACGCATAGTCACAGGGAGCAACAACCTTCATAAGTCAGTGTGCCAAAAGACATTGTCCTGTGTACATCGGTAGCTGTGCAGCTGGTGCTATTCTGACCATGTTTCATCCATTGACCACTTTTACATTATGGACAGCAAGTTAGAACAAAGAACGAACATAAAAGTGGGCAAATCTGCCACAGAGACGTTTGATGTGATGTGGCAAGTTTATAATGATGTTACAATGAGTTGTTCAAAGTGTTTTGAGTGGCATGCGCACTACAAGTCACATACAAAACAGTAACATGTGTGTCATACAAAACAGCCCAGGCAATCCTCATGTGTGATTTAAACATGTGCCATGTTGCTGCCAAGCTCGTCCCCAGGGCCTCTGACTCAGGAGCAGAAGGAACATTCTGTCAAAGTCTGCCAAGAACTCTGTCAGCATGCTGTGGATGACCCATTTCGGGGATCATTACCAGTGATGAAACTTGGGTGTATGGGCATGATCCTAAGATGAAAGAGCAATCTACACGTGGAAGAATCTCCACGACCAAAAAAGATGAGCAATGTCCGCAGCTCAAACAAGTGCATACTCATCGTCTTTTTCGACATCCATGACATTATGCATCAGGAATTTGTCCCCATTGGCCCAAGGGACTGTCAGTAGTGAATTCTACTGACAGGTTTTAAGGTGTATAAGGGAGGACGTATGGCGAAAGCAAAGGATCTGTGGTGCACAAAACTCAAAACGTTTTGATACCCCCTCGTATGACAGCTAATATGTCTAAAGTTATTCAGGTAAGACATTATTGTGCAGTGTAATAAAGAGCTGTCTATTTACATTGTGTTAATCAGGTCTTCCAGGATGATGCTATTATACCTGGCTGGGAAGGGAAGATTGTCGCCTGGGTGGAAGAAGACCATACTGAAGGCAGGTAACTAAAGACTGAAGAACATCCTTAATCTGGGATTTGGTATCCATAATCTGCCGAATGCATTCATTTTATATGTGTTTATACCTCAGCACCCCACAGATTTGTACCTGTCATCCCATATAATGCAATGGTCCATTTTTGTGTGACAAATGATTGTAAAAACTGTTTACAAAACCATGCTTGACCTTGCTTTGAGAGTATTTATACTAAGATTTTTTTTTTTTTGGAGACAACTTTCTATAGTGTTCAAAAAAGACAAACATATTACTGTAGTATTGACTGTATACAAGCTACCAACATATTTGCCAAAATAAACATATTAAGTATTCACCCCAACCAAATTAATTCTAATACAACCTATTGCCATTAAGAAGTCACATAATTAGTTTAAAAGAATCCAAGAATTTTTGCCCTGTCTTCAATATTATGAATTAGTTTAATGTAGATTAATGACATACAGTATAGTCCATAAAAGTCCATTTTAGTTCCAGATTAATATGTGAAACGGGGGTGAAAACTTAATCAAGCGACTGTATTATATGCGTTTCAAGATACAACTTATAGTGTCATGCTGGAGTATCTTGCTGAAACCATAAATTAACATATAATTAACTCGTTTTTTTTTATAATAATAATAAAAAATAAATCCTTTTTAGATTTTGTATTATTGTTGTTCCAAAATGTTAACCTAAAAAGAGCAAAGATGGGACCACTTCATTTGTTAAAAAGTATCATTTTAATAAACAATGTGCTGTTGAAAATAATTTCTGTATAGTGTGCATGTTGGTCTAGTGGTTTAATCTATGTCGAATTGAATGTTTGTCCACTGTGTTAATAAAGATGCATTTCCTGTACATCATGAGTTTATCAATTCCTTTACATTTTATTTTCTGCAAACCTGTCAACTTGCAAAATTTATTCTGTTAATTTAATGTCATGAATATCACTATAAGGATAAGGACACTGATATACCATAGCATACAGTAGATACACACAGTAGATGATTAATTTAATGAAGCTGAAAAAGGAGTGTATGCAGTAGATTATGATTTGCAGGAAACCTACTTATTGAATTTACAGTACAGATACAGTAACAGTGAGTATGTGTTTCTTCTTCTTGAATGTTGCATGGCACGTGTCCTCTTTCACTCGCTCAGGGAACCAAAGATGAAGAAAATACAACTGTTCCACTTCCAGCATTATGTCATCCTGAAAAGAAGAATGTTGGGGTCAAAAGTCAATATATAAGAATACTCCAGTAAAATAAACATAAACAGCAAAAAAATAAAAAATAATAAACAACAACAATAATAATTAATTCATCTTCTAATTCATTCATATTCTATTCTATTCTATTCTATACGTGTGCGTGTGTGTGTGCGTGTGTGCGTGCGCGCGTGCGGCCTTGGACAGGGCACACACATACACACACTACTTGGGAACTCTAATTAATCTAATGTACATGTCTTTGGACTGTGGGAGGGAACCAGAATACCCAGAGAAAACCCACCAAGCACAGGGAGAATATGCAAACTCAGACATAAAGTGGGAATCGAACATTTGACACTGGAGTTGCGAGGTCACAATGCTAACCCCTACACCACTGTGCCAGACAATAATAATAATAATAATAATAATAATAATTATTATTATTATTATTTTATATTATTATTATTATTATATAAATATTATAATAATTATGCAAGAATTTCTATTAAATTGAATTCAAGTAATCTAAGTTTACAGTTATTTTGTTAAATTTATTCCAGAGCAGTTGTGAGTTGCTTTAGATAAAGGCTCCCACAGACGCGTAGTAAATGTACTGTAGATACATGTAGTGCGTCTAACCTGGCTGATGCTGAGCTGGCACTGGGAGACAGAGCTTATTTCAGGCAGTTCTACACACAGCTTTATCCTCTTGACTGAGTCACTGCTCAGTGAGCACACTGTCATCTGATGTTTTGGCTGCTGAGGCGGAACAATCTCTGTGCTAGAGATCACTTCAATCAGTCCTGGCCTGACCTTTTCTTTGTCTTCTTGTCCCTCAGTTAGCCGAATGCAGGACTCCTCTTCTTCTATTCGCAGTGAGCTGATCTGCTGAAGCAACGATTGGGCTGTGGAAATTAATTGTCAAAACTCAATAACGCACTTTAAAATCACTGGCACAGTGACCAAAAATTTATACTAATAAGAATTGAATATAGAATCAAATATCAAGGCATTTTCTTACATCCAGAAACAAGTAATAATTCTCTCCCCTCTCTCTCTCAGACTGGTTAATATTTGTCTTTTACCTGGTTTAAATTGAGAATTATCCTGGTTTAGTGGCCGATGAAGTGACATTAGCCGGTGTTTCATATCCTGTAGACTGCCCTTTAGTTTGGCCTTCATGACAGTGTAGTGTTGTGACAGACTCAGCTTATGCTGCTTCTGGATGAAGTTTAGAGCCAGGAGGTGTATCTGCTCCTTTTCTTGTGAGTTTTTCTCTGCTCTGTGAAGAACCTCTGGGTTGAAGGCCACATCCACTATATTGTAAATCTCTGCAAAAAAAAAAAAGAAGGGGGGATATAGACATATAGCTGGAGATTGCACCATCTATTATTCCTTGGCAGGAATATGTAAACTCAGAAACAAAAAGGAGCCCTGAAGCTGTGAAGTGGTAATACATGTTTTAGTTAATGGTCACATCATACATAAGAATAAGGAAAAAAAAGTAGTGTGGCATGTTTATTGAAACCAGACTGATTTGAGTATTTCACAAACTACTGATATGATAAATATGGATTTTTACATTTTATTTTAGTTCATACAAACTGCAAGAAATTTTACAAACACAAGCCCCTTGATTATACCCTTAAAACTTTTTTAAAAGTATGCCACAGTACTATTGCATTTTGTAAAATTTTTTGTACATTTGTAATGACAATTGTTAAAAGCGCTATACAAATAAAATTTAATTGAATTCGTCAGAAAAGGTTGGTTAGATTTCTTTCCTATTTTCCATTTACTAACAGTTAGTCCCTGTTTACTAACCAGACTGGCAGAGTGGCATTGCAGAACTGCCCTTATTGATTATAACTGTTTCAGTGTTTGTATCACTTCATGAATAAAGGAAAGGGTGGCAGAATGGTGTGACTGCACGGAGTATAGTTAGTCCAAAATGCAGCCGCCAGGGTTCTCACTAGATCAAGAAAATATGATCATATAACCCCAATATTATCA
>JAQMYL010000003.1:19193133-19205211 GCA_030014365.1 Clarias pachynema | reverse complement strand
TTGGGACAGGATCCCTCCGGCGCCGGTGTTGGATGCATCCACCTCCACTACGAACTGGCGGGAAGGGTCGGGGATGATTAGTATAGGGGCTGAGGTGAACTTTTTCTTGAGCTTGGCGAAGGCTCTCTCTGCTTCCTCGTTCCAACAGAAGCGCGTCTTGGAGGAAGTCAGAGAGGTTAACGGGGCGGCGACGGAGCTGTACCCTTGAATGAAGCTGCGATAGAAGTTGGCAAAACCCAGGAATCTTTGGAGATCTCGTCGTGAGGCTGGGGTTGGCCAGTTGGAGACTGCCTGAACCTTGGCCGGTTCCATCTCCAGCTGCGAGGGGGAGATGACAAACCCTAGAAAGGTGGTAGTCGTCGTGTGAAACTCACACTTCTCTGCCTTGACGTACAAATTGTTCTCTAGGAGCCTCTGTAAAACTTGGCGAACGTGGCACCGGTGCTCCTCCAGGTTATGAGAAAAGATCAGGATGTCGTCTAAATAGACGAATACATGAAGGTTCAAGAAGTCCCTAAGCACGTCATTGATCAGGCTCTGGAAGACGGCGGGGGTCAGGCCAAAGGGGACCACCAGGTATTCATAATGTCCCGTTGGGGTTGTCGAAGGCCGTCTTCCATTCATCTCCCTCCCGAATGCGGACGAGGTGATATGCATTACGCAAATCCAGCTTGGTGAATATCTTGACTCCCTGGAGGAGTTCAAAGGCGGTAGCCATTAATGGGAGAGGGTAGCGGTTCTTGATGGTGATGTTGTTTAAGCCCCTGTAATCTATGCATCTTTTTTGCCCATGAAGAAGAATCCGGCCCCGGCTGGGGAGGAGGAGGGGCAAATGATCCCTGCCGTGGGAACATGATGGGCTCCAGGCCGAAATCAAGTTCCTCTCCCAATCTATCTGCGCATTGTGGTAGATTAGCCAGGGCAGCCCCAGGACGATCCCTCCATGATGAATAGCGAGGTCCACTCTGTATGGTTGCTTGAGATCCTGAGACCGATGAGAGGGGTTCTGTGAGTGATAGATGGGAGCGGACTCCAGTCGAGGGCCTGAACCTTGAGGTGAATCTCCAAGGGCAGTGCGGGGATACCCAGAGCCTTGGCCGAAGCCGCGTCGATAAAGTTGCGGTCTGATCCTGAGTCGACTAGCGCCTGCACCACGTGGGTGTGCTGTTCATAGATAAGGAAGACGGTGAGCAGGTGGCGTTGGTCTGGGATCCTTCTTGGAGCCACGCCCTCTAGTGCTCCCAGCTGAACTAGAGTGCGCCCCCTTTTGCTGCACAGTTCTTGAGTTGGTGGCCTGATTTGGCCGCAGTAAAAATAGGCCCCTTCCACTCGACGGCGTCGTCTCTCCTCTGGGGATATGCGCATTCTGTCCAGTTGCATGGGTTCATCCTGGGTGTTGGCTCGTGGAGAGGAGGGTCGAGGGAGAAATCTGGGTGGAGAACCCCGGAGGCGTGAATCCACTCGGCCGGCCAACTCTATCAATCCCTGGAGAGACAAAGGTAGCTCTTGGGAGACCAGCTCATCTTTCAGTGCCTCTGTTAGGCCTTCCAGGAACACATCACACAGGGCTCGGTCGTTCCACCCGCTGGAGAGCGCCAGGGTCTGGAACTCGTTGGGGGAGTCGTAGGCCGAGCTTTGCTCATAGTTGTGGCTCTCGTTGCTCACTAGAGGCTCCGCCTTGCGCTGGAGAGAGTCAGAGCCTTTGGAGCTGGGTTGTGACGTCGGCAAGTGACTGCTTAGTAGTGAACAGCTCCTTTTGATGTGCTCAGCTCAGGGCGCCCTGGCTCTCCAGCGCTGATCTCATGTGGTCAAAATCCACTGGATTCATATCGTGGCAGGATTATTCTGTCCACGTGATGGATCCAAATGCGGGAAGATGGCGGCAGAATTGGAGGGGGCGTGGTCGGAGAGCGGAAGCGGGGTCAAAACACAAATGTCAGGTGACGAAACGTCAGAGCAAAAACGAAAGGCAGGAGTCGTAGTCAAAAGGGAGAGCAGAGATTCAAGAACCGGGAGATCAAAGAGCGAGGCGTTAAATCTGAAAACGTAGACGAGAAGCTGAAAACCAAAAGAGGAAGCGCGAGGTCAAAACCGGGAGATCAAAGAGCGAGGCGAACAAATCCGAGAGGAGAAACCGAAAGCGAAAACGAGAAACAAAGTGAGCTCTTCAACGTGAAATCAGAAGGAAAAACAAACGCGAGAAAATCGAGGCACGAAACACACAATAATCCAGCAGTTAGGGCAACGCACAGCGTGTGCTTAAATGCTGGATTAATCACGGGGAAAAGAGAAATCGGTGAGCAGACTGGGTGGAAACGGGGGTGTGGGAAATGCGCATGACGGGCTAGGGAAAACATGAGCATGTGAGGAGTAGTGACAGTGTGGGAAAAAGACGGCAGACAGGGCGTGAATCATGACACACTCTGTATGAGGAAAAAAAGTGTAAAGTTAAAGTCACAGCACGCTCACACCCATTTCTGTACTAACAATTTTCTAAGTATACATATTCATTACTCTAAAGCTGCACGGTAAATGTCTATTGTAGTAAGCAGGGGTTAAAATGTAATTTAGTAGGTGGGGAACCTTAAAACCCAGTGTAGTGGTGCAGTGGCGAAAATATCTCCCCTTGATATAACTCAAATTATTGATTTGAATCAAAGAGCTTTATGCTAGATATAAAGCTCTACAGAGGCACAGGCCCCCGACTGAAATCACACTTTTTTAACGATTGCCTGTTGCATGTTTTATCATGCTAATATGTACCATATGAACTTGGCTCATTATTACTACTGTTGCTACACTGCTTTTGCTGAAACAAATTTCAAATAAAAATTTTATTTGTCACATACACAGTACGATTTGCAGTGAAATGCTTATATACGACCGCTCGTGACCTTAAAATCTAAATTATCAATAGAAATAAAAATTTATTAGGGAATGGAATAAAGAATAAAATATAAATACCTTCTATAAAAATAGGGAAAAACTGCAGAGAAAAGAACAAAATATTAAATATGGGATATAAAAATATATTTCTTAAAGACCTAGCTGTATAAAATATACACGATAATGGCTTTACAAATATGCAAAATGTGGAAAATGTGCAAGAGTGTCCAAAATGAAATGGATATAAATGTCCAGAAAGTATGCAAAAATGAAATGACCAGAAGTGTGCAAAATGAAGTTTGCAAAATGAAATGAAGTATAAATGTCTATAAATGTCCAGAAATGTTCAGGATGAGACAAAGAACATTTTAAACTCTATCATTTCATGAATTGAGTCAGCAGTTTAAAATAAAGCCTTCACTTACTCACTGAAACTCTCGAGACTGCTGTGAGTGAAAACCACAGGAGATCAGCAGTTTCTGAAATACTCAACCCGCCCATCTGATACCAACAGACATAAAGCCATAGAGATCACACTTTCCCCCATTCTGATGTTTGATATGAACATTAGCTGAAGCTCGTGGCCTGTATCTGTATGATTGTATGTATTGTGCTGCTGCCACATGATTGGCTGATTGAATAACTTCATAAATGAGCAGGTTATTGAGCGTTTAAACACTAGAATCAGTTTTTTCTTTTTGGTTTATAAAGTTGTCTGTCAGTTGACTTTGACTCATTTGCCATACCTGCAAGTTAGATTAGCGAGCTAGCATGTTTAGCACCAACTATAGCCAGGTGATACTTCTATCACTCCCATCTCTCCCTTCTTGCTGTCTTGCCTCGTCTGAATAATTTTTTTGACATCCATTTACTCGAGCCAATAATGTTTAAGTCAAAATAAGATAATTGTTATTAAAACTTTCTATCATGGGATACATGGTTAAGTGCATGCACTGACATTATAAAAAAATATATCCAAACATGACTTATTATCAATCTAAATTAAACAACTGTTGATTAGGAGCTAAAAAACACAGAATTTTTGATTTTTCTGGAGCATGGCAGATATACACTTGGGCAAATTGCTTTAGAATCTTTTGAATGAACTGCCAAGCCGATTATTTATTTCTTCCTTTACCGAAGGTGTCAGAACACCATTCTAGACTGTTCCGCCACACATTAACCCCTGGTAATAAGTACTCGTAATATTTTGGTACGTTTAAGTCAATGTAATTACATTTTATTTGTTTAGCACTTTTGCAGTAGATCCTGTCACATACTAATTTTACAGAAATATGCCAGAATTATTCCACATTTCCTAGTAATGGTATGTGTGTCCTGTAACATCAAGTCCTCTACCAGAAGACATTGGAGATGTGCATCATGAAAACAACAACTGACCATAAATATTTTAGAAGAATAATGTTTCTGTTAGGTACCTGACACGGGAACGCAAGTGCAGATAGGATGGCTGCGTTGAAACCGTGGCGATCTCAACAATCAAATCCGGTGAGGAGAATCTAGCTCGTAAATCCAGAAAACAGACAAGGGTCTGGCCATGTGCAACGGGCATAAACGGGGCAGGCTAAATTCGTAAACGTTAAGACAGAAATAGAATCAAAATCTGAAAGAGCAATCCTATTTTGAAGGCTTGGTAACGACGCTGGAAACAAGTTCACAGGGAGCGTATACTTCGCGAGGACCAGAAGTATGCGGGTCCCTTTTATCTGTTTCTAGTGATTAGTCTCAGGTGTGCTAATACTCAGGTGAGTCAGAGCGTTGCTGTTGGGAGTTGTAGTTCTTGTTCGTAGTTCTGACAGAGCCCCCTCCCAAGGAGCTCTCTCCGGGAGTGATGACTTTACGGGGTCTACCTCTCTGTCTTTGGGTTGGCCTATTGGGGTGACGTGTGTGGAATTCTTGGATTAGTAGTGGGTCTAGCACGTTCTGAGCTGGGACCCAGCATCTCTCCTCTGGACCGTACCCATTCCAATCAATGAGGTACTGTAGTTTGCCTTGTATTACTCTCGAATTCAGAATTTTTCTTATTCTGAAGATCTGTTGGCTGTCCCTCCTCATAGGTTCTGGCGAGGCGTTGCTGGACATGAGTTCATTCAAAGGTCCTTCCTTTGCCGGTTTTAGTTGTGATATGTGGAAAGTGGGAGAGATGTGACAATCACGGGGTAGCTGTATCCTGTAAGCAACATCATTGATTTGTTTCACTATTTTGTATGGTCCGATGAATCGATGGTAGAGCTTTCTGCATTAATTTGCAGATTCTTTGTGGAGATCCATACTCTGTCTCCTGGTTTGTATGTTGTCTTAATTGCTCTGTGTCTGTCTGCAAATCTTTTGCTCGTGATGCAGGCTCGTTGTAGTTGTTGGTGAGCCCGTTCCCATGCTTTTTCACTCCTTTTGAACCATTCTTTTGATTGTCGCATTCCATGGGAATAGCGGGGGTTGATATCCCATTACGCATTGAAATGGTAGTATTCTAGTACTTGAGTGAATGAGTGAGTTTTGGGCATACTCTACCCATGGGATGAACTGGGACCAGTCCTGTTGATTCTCTGCACGGTATGTTATTAACATTCTGCCGATCTCTTGGTTAGCACGCTCTACTTGTCTAGCTTACCATTACCCCCAATTTCTCCATGAAGTTTCTCCATACTCTTGAGGTGAACTGGGGTCCCCGGTCGCTCACAACATCTTCTGGTATCCCGAAGTATCTAAATACCTGCTGGAACAGGATTTCTGCAGTTCTGAAGGCGGTGGGGAGCTTACATAGTGGAATTAATCTCAAGGATTTCGAAAATCTGTCAGTTACTACCATTATGGTGGTTTTCCCTCGAGATTCAGGTAGGTCGGTGATGAAGTCGATGGCTATGTGGGACCACGGTCTCTGTGGTATTGGCAGTGGCATTAATTTCCCGGCAGGGAGAGATCGCGGAACTTTGGGTTGGGCGCATGCTGAGCAAGATGCAATATACTTGTTGATGTCAGCTCTCATGTTTGGCCACCAATACTTCCCTTGAAGCAGGTTGTGGGTTCTGTTAGCTCCAGGGTGACCCGTTCCTGGGGATGTGTGTGCTCATGTTATTAACTTGCTCCGTATTGGGGTGGGGACGAATTTCTTGTCTCGGGGACACCATTTTGGTACTTGCTCTTTAGGGAAATTGTTTATCTCTTTGTCTATTTCCCACGTTATTGAGCATACGATTCTGGATTCTGGTATTATTCTGTCCTCACCCCTTTTTGGAGGGGGTGTGTTGTGGATCCGTGAAAGGGCATCTGCCTTACCATTTTTGGATCCCGGACGGTAGGACAGCAAGAAGTTAAATCTTGTGAAAAATAACGCCCATCGGGTTTGGCAGGTGTTCATTCTCTTGGCCGTTTTAATGTACTCCAGGTTCTTATGGTCTGTATATATCATAAATGGGTGTTTTGCTCCTTCTAGCCAATGACGCCACTCTTCCAATGCTAGTTTTACGGCGAGTAATTCTCGGTTCCCTACGTCATAATTCTGTTCGGTTGGTGTCAACTTCTTTGACATGAATGCTGTGGGATGTAGCTTTGGTTTGACGCCGAATCTTTGTGAAAGTATTGCTCCAACTCCGGTCTCTGAGGCGTCCACTTCAACTGAGAATGCTTTAGAAGGATCTGGGTGCTTTAATATTGGTGCTGTTGTGAATGCTTCTTTGAGATGTAGAAAGGATTGTTGTGCTGCTGAGTTCCACTTTAATCTTTTGGAGTTTCCTTTTAGCAGGTCTGTCAGCGGAGTTGCTATACGGCCAAAATTTCTAATGAACCGTCTGTAGAAATTTGCAAATCCTATAAAACGTTGTAGTTCTTTTATTGTAGTCGGGCTGGGCCAGTCCCTTACAGCTGATATCTTTTCTTGATCCATTTGTACGCCATCTTGACCTATTACATACCCCGGAAAGGTAATTCTTTTAGCATGGAATTCACATTTCTCTCCATTGACGTACAGGTGATTGTTTCTGAGACAGGTTAGTACTTTCCGTACATGCATTCAAGTCTGGTGAGTAGATCAAGATGTCATTGATGTAGGCTATGACGTATTTTCCCAGCATTTCTCTGAGTATGTCATTTATGAAGTTCTGAAATACTGCTGGGGCTGAAGAGAGTCCATATGGCATCACACAATATTTTTAGTGTCCTGATGTGGTGTTAAATGCAGTTTTTCATTCGTCACCTTCACGGATTCTGATTAGATTATAGGCGATGCGTAGATCCAGTTTTGAGAAACATTTTGCCTCTTTGAGTTGTTCCAAGGCTTTTGGGACCAGGGGTAGGGGGTACTTATACTTTACCGAGACCTTATTTAGCTCACGATAATCAATGCATGGTCTGAGCCCACCTCCTTTTTTTTCCACAAAAAAAGAAGCTTGATGAGACTGGAGATGTGGATGGACGAATGTATCCTTGATGCAGTCTTTCAGTGATGTATTCCTCCATTCCTTCTGTTTCCTTTTGCGATAGTGGGTATATTTTGCCTCGTGGAAGAGGAGCACCTTCAAGGAACTCAATTGCACAATCATAGGGTCTGTGGGGTGGGAGATGACTGGCCTTAGTCTTGCTAAATACATCACTGAACATTCTATAGGCCTATTCCTCAGGAATTATCTTGTTTGTAGCTGTTTCTGGGCTTTCAATGGAGGTAGATGCTACGTGGAGGGTGGGTTGAAGCATGCACTGTTTTTTGCACTCCTTAGACCATTGTGTTATTTCCTGTTGCTTCCACGATATCTGAGGGTTATGTTGTTGTAGCCAGGGGAACCCCAAGATTATGGGAAACTTTGTCGTGGTGATAAGGAAAGAAGTGTGTTCCTAATGCATTGTGCCAACGGTGAGTGACAGTAGTGCAGTTTTATGCGTTACGGATCCTCCTCCTATTGGTCCTCCGTCCAGTGCTTCGATCAACAGTGGGTGTTTCAGTGGTTTCAATGGGATGTTGTATCTGGTGATGAGGCTTTTGTCCATAAAGTTTCCCGCTGCTCCGGAGTCAATCAGTGCTGGAACATAAATTATTTGATTTGAGAATTCTACTTTAACTTTTATGGACAGTAGAGAAGAAGGAGTATTTTTTAATTTTTTACTCACCGCAGGATTTTGGGTATTGACAGCCTTTCCCGGGCTATTCTTTTGCTCTCTGTTGGTCGGCCGTACCGGGCAGAGACCCATGATGTGTTGCACTCCTCCGGAATAGAAGCACAACTGCTCCCTCCGGTGGTGGTTCCTTTCTCCTGCCGTTGTCCGTGCGCCCCCAATTTGCATTGGTTCGGCTGGCGGTAGTGTGGGAAATTCAATGATTTCGCCGGGGTGTCGTTGTCTTGACATCTAGTTTAATAGTGAGATCAATGAGTTCATCTAGCGATACATGGTCGTCACGACATGCCAGTTCTTTGAGTAGCCTGGGATTTAATCCGCAGCGATATGCTCCTTTTAGCGCGGGTTCATTCCACTCGCTACCCGCAGCAAGAGTGCGGAAGTTGAGAGTGTATTCGGCTTCGCTCTGTCTGCCTTGCTGCATATTGAGCAGGTCCTCACTCACTTCTTTTCCTTCCGGTGAGTGATCAAACACCCATTTAAACATCTCAAGGAAGTGGTCAAACAAATTTGTGCTTTTGTCACCTTTATTCCATAATGGCCCATTTTAAAGCTTTTCCAGTGAGCATGTTTATGAATTGTTCGTTTTTACCTTTTTCGCTGACATTGTCTTGTCCAACGAAGTAAAGTGAGCACTGCAAGATGAAGCCTTGGCACTCTGCCGGATTACCGGCGTATTTATCAGGACGAGCAACAATGATAGGATTAGATGTTGCGGAGATGGAAATTCCTGGAGTAGGAGGAGCGGCGCAGGCAGATATCTTGTTGGTGAGTTGATCCACCACTTGTTGTATCTTTTCAAAGTTTTGCTGTAGTTGTACCATCTCCATCCTCATTTGTGCAACATCCTGACGGAGCTCGTTTAGAACTCGAGCGTGGCTCAGAAGGGCTTCTCGAACGTTAAGATCCCCTGCTGTGTCCATATTAAGGCGCAGTATTCTGTTAGGTACCTGACACGGGAACGCAAGTGCAGATAGGATGGCTGCGTTGAAACCATGGCGATCTCAACAATCAAATCTGGTGAGGAGAATCTAGCTCGTAAATCCAGAAAACAGACAAGAGTCGGGCAATGTGCAACGGGCAAAAACAGGGCAGGCTAAACTCGTAAACGTTAAGACAGAAATAGAATCAAAATCCGAAAGAGCAATCCTATATTGAAGGCTTGGTAACGACGCTGGAAACAAGTTCACAGGGAGTGTATACTTTGCGAGGACCAGAAGTATGCGGGTCCCTTTTATCTGTTTCTAGTGATTAGTCTCAGGTGTGCTAATACTCAGGTGAGTCAGAGCGTTGCTGTTGGGAGTTGTAGTTCTTGTTCGTAGTTCTGACAGTTTCATGTATCCAGGATCTTTTCAGAAAAGCTGATCTGGCATCCTGTCATGACCTGACTTCTTATTGACACCCTTCATGTTCTACATTTATTTTATTTGTCTCTGTGAGGACACTAACTGAAAGGAAGTAACAGGAGGAGGTGGGTATTTTCACGCCATTGATATTCTGGGAGTTTGAATAGCTACTTGTTAACTTTCACTCGGCTGTGAAACATACTTTTCACCTTAAGCATTGTGCGTGCAGCAAAAATAGTTTTAACAAGAACTGGTCATTTCAGATGCATGAAAAATCATCAGTCATCACAAGCTTCATTATGAGAAGACAGCAGCAGTAAAACCTGAAATTAATACCAAAATGAAAGACACCTCAAGAACCAGGATGCTGAGACTTCGTCTCAACATAATACTTGGTAAGTTCAATATTCAAATAAATACATCTGGTTTGTCCTTAATATCATTTCATAATTTGCACATTTTATCTATACATAGTAAGTATATGCTTAGTTAAGACAAGACAATACAGGATTATTTATAAAGCAATATGTTGCACAACTTATTTTAACCAGCTGATTGTTGATAATCTAAAGGTTTTCTTAATGATCTTTGGGTGATTTTAGAATTCAGATGTTTATTTTACTATGACCACATTATTCAGAGAAAAACAGTTACAAAGCATGTTTATGTTTACATAAATTACATCATAATTCCCATGCAATAATAAGAAAATAATGAGAGTCTTTTTTTTTTGCTGTGAGGTATTGTTTTTATGAAGGGTGCCAATATTTCTGGATAGAACTGTACCAATTACTTGCACAAGCACAGGTCCATACAAAAATACAATAAGACAATATACAAAAGAAGTTATACATGTTGTGAATTTGAATTATCACATTATAGTTTTAACAGCATTGTATTGTATATCAGAAGCACAAAGCTTTTGCCAGAGCAAACTTTATCATACAATAAAATTGCAGAGGTTGAAGAAAAAGTAGTTTAATTTATGACTAAATTGCAGCTACAATATTTCATGGAGGACCATAAAATCTGGAACAAAGACAAGTTTTTGGCATTTTTCCTCTCTACACCACCACATTGAATTTGCAGTGAAACTCATGACACAACTTTCAGGTTCAATTCAAGGGGTTTGACAAAAGTGTGGCATTAACCATTCAGGAATCACAGCTATTTACATACGCATAGTCAAATTCAGTGTGGTGGTGTACAGAGACCAAATGTTTAAGTGTATGTTGCAAAGTTTATGCACCTGACTGTAATATATTTTAATATAGTGGAGATTTATTAGTATTTCAATTTAATTGATGATTTTAAGTCAAAAACAAAGCATTCACATTTTACATCACTGGTTTAATATAATCATCCCTCTTTATTTTCTCTCCATAGTCAGTGTCCTTAGAGTCTCTCTGCTGACTGGTAAGTTTCAATTTCATTCATATAAACTGAAAGAAAAAAGGTACATTAGACAGGATTCAGTGAAAATTAGTCAAGATTAATTTATAACTGTTATAACACATTTTTTAAAAAATACTTACTGTAAGCGAGCATGCACAACGCTCCACATCCAGAGCCTAGCAGAGTTATTATAGTTAGCATTAGCCTGTCATAACATCTCTTTTGGACTATTCAGATAGTCGTATACGTTTTAGTTTTTTACGTGTGAGACATTTCCCTTATTCTGATGATAATAATAATAATGATATAAACTCATGATATAACATATATATTAGCTAATAAACACAATGCACCATGTATGACTCGAGATTCTAATTTTGTTTGTTCAATTAACCAAGTAGCCCTACCTGAAACATTGCATTTTGGGAAACTCATCAAAGATCCTGTCTGTGAAAACCCAGCTAAAGTCAGCTAGTCTTTTTTTGTGAACTTCGTTTTCCACATAAAATCATTCTATGTATTATTTTCCCAAGATATAAGTCATGTTTACATTCATCAAATTTATTCTTAATATGTTGCAATATGTTGTTTAGAACTTCATACTGTCTTGCATTGTCTTGCACATACGTGCACTTGTGCATTTTATGCTTAGGATTTTTTAAATATAATTTTTAGATGTGTGTAGTCTCATGTACTGTAGTTCTTTGTAGTTTATTATGGCATCATGGTCCTGGAAGAACAGTGTTTAATTTCACTATGTACTGTACCTACTGTATATGGTTGAAATGACAATAAAAGCCACTTTGACTTGACTTTGACACCGAACTTGTGGTTGTAAAGTTTAGCACCTCTGTTTACACCCAGATACACCCAGAAGGCCAAAAACAACTAGTGAGATCTTCCTGTCTGGTAGAAATTTCAACAACCTCCCTGGCCACAGCAAAGTCAAAGGAGTCACTTGTAGTAAACAGCATTTCTTATACATAATCTAACTTAACCTTAACCTCAAGCTTGAGGCTGTCTTTAAAAATCCCCTTCATAAGCTCCAGCCTCTTCTCTTCAGAGAAATGTTATTTAAGGTAAATTACAAACTTTCTGCATGTTAGTATTACAAAAATTATGATAACGAAGCAGGCTGAGACAAATCTTAGTATTCCATTTACAGTGGGTACGGAAAGCATTCAGACCGCCTTAAATTTTTCACTCTTTGTTATATTGCAGCCATTTGCTAAAATCACTTAAGTTCATTTTTTCCCTCATTAATGTACACACAGCACCCCATATTGACAGAAAAACACAGAATTGTTGACATTTTAGCAGATTT
>JAQMYL010000003.1:19150084-19175828 GCA_030014365.1 Clarias pachynema | reverse complement strand
TTGTACTTCAGTAAAAGTTCACTAAAGTAACAGTACTTTTACTTGAGTACAAAATTTTATTACTCTTTCCACCTCTGATCATAAGCATAGTATACAATATCTTCTTTCATCGCATCTATCTATAATCATTGCACTCATTGTATATAACTCCTTCTCTGTATACTGTTTACATAAACAAATTATTTTAGCATGGTATACAATACCTACTTTCATTGCATCGACCTATAATCAAATGCATTTCTTGGTAGATGCTAAATGTATTTCGTTGCCTTGAACCACACATGTGCAGTGACAATAAAGTTGAATCGAATCTAATCTAAAATGGTTTGGATCCATACAAGATTCCCAACAAAGAGTGGAACAGTGATCCCATCCTGCTGCTTTCATCATACCCACCCAATGTGTTTTCTTATCTTGTGTTAGTGCACTGTTAATGCTTATGCAGCCAAAGCCACATGGATGATCTTGAAGATGCTTAAAAAGGCATTCAAACAAAGTTAGGGGAGTCAAACTTGTCTTAGTCTGGATTTGTTTAACCCTTGTCCAATGCAAAAATTTGAAAAATCCAGAGTTCTGCTGAGGCTCGTATAAAACTACTACAGTTCCACTGAGCCAAATATTGGCAGTTACAGGGTATTCCTTTTCCTTCCCCAAAATAGCTGTATGGATAACCAAAACTAGCTGGGTAATTGGCTAACCAGACTTTTGAACAGTACTGTAGATATCCTGTCATACCCTCAAACAGATTATGATTTTTTTTGTATAAAAGACTTCTAGCCATGCAGGCTGGCATTGAGGCTGGCATTTTCTGTGATGCCCTCTGTTCAAGCACTCATGCAACAAACGTGAACTAATTATAATGTTCCAGTCCTCAGTAACATGAAACATTAACCCATGTCCATCACTCAGGATGCTTCAACACAGATGTGGTCTGTGCCGCTGTTCATTTAAAGTAAAACCCAGTTTTCTGGACCGCTGGCCATTTAATAACTGGTTTAAATAACCCAGAGTCCATAAACAGAGTGTGAAATTGAGATTACTTTTATCAGAGAAAAAAAAAACAATAAAAAACCCTCAGCAATTAAGTCTATTTGGCCTAGGGACCCATAACCAGATAGAACGAGACTGACCTGTGTGGGAGCGAAGATGGCGTTTAAGAGCTGTGTGGCTGGGGAAAGTTCGATCACACTCGCTGCAGATGTAGCTACGCACACCAGCATGGACCTCCATGTGGCCCTGCAGTGCCTTCTGAGTCTGGAAGCGTTTTCCACACAGGAGACAAAACACAGCCATATCTGAGCCTACATCAGAAAAAGAGAGAGAGACTTTTAGTGCTTTATCGTTATAAATTAAATGCTATGACATATTACATTTCAAACAGATACATTTGAAATACATTTAATTACTTACAAATTCAGTGACTATAAACTAAATACACCACCTCAGACTCTGGCTCTTGCTGATGTTGGATTCAGTGTTCTGAGCACCCACAAACCATCTCATGTTTCCACAGGTGAGCCAAACAACAAAATATTTACTATGGAGGGCTTTACAAAGGATTTTTTTAAGGATTAAAAAACAGGTTTGATTTCATTCAGTTGTTTACCATGAGGTAGCAGTCCAGTTCAGGGCACCATACATGTTTTTAAACTTATTTATATACAGATGCGATTTTTCTCTGAACACTGGTTCTCACATGAAATACATAATGTATAGTGTTTCATGAAAATAAGCTTCTTTGTTGCTGTGATTGTTGTTTGACATCATAAAACCTAGAATATCACCTGGCTGTCAATACTTAAGTGCTGGACTAGAACCATGAACCGACTCTTTCACTGTGGAAAAACATAGAAAGGTCCGACCTTACGCATTAGCATCAAGCCCAGTACTTGCTAGTGAAAAAGCACTATGTGTCTTTTTTTTCCCTCTTATAAACTGGACAGTCTGGCATCTCTTGCTTAAAGTAAAGCTGTCTCTAATTTAAAATCTATGTGAATTCCCAGAGGTGGGCTTATAAACAGTAGGCCAGGATTGACTTCCCAGTCAATCAATCAGCATTTGCCTCAGAGCTCAGAGAAACAAGGGGAGAAAAAGCAACAATAGCACCTGAGACACATAAAAATCAGCTTCTGGTCGCTATCACTGACAACCTGCATGGAGGTTTTGTGCAAATACTGGCTGAAGTACTGTACTCTCCCACCGTATGTATTTCTATTATTCCTCAGTTTAGGGCTTATGAGGTCACAGAATAGTAGAACAGCAGCAGGGAATTTTGAAACCCAACAAAGCACATACATAAATGTATAAATGTATGAATGAAGAAAAGAAAGAAAAAAAGAATGAACCACAAAATTGCCATATTACACCCATTGTACACATCTTACTAGAAACACTATAACTAGGATATATGGTTTCTTTATATATGAGAGCTTACATATTATTTCTAATGTGCCATTGCTGGAATTAAAAAGTCAGTACACAGTATGTTACATGCTACTTGTAACCAGACAAAGAAAAAAAAAGGAAGACAAGTACAAAGCTATCCCTACTTGCTTGTGTCTTTAGGAATAATTTACCTCTACAGCTCCATCTATTTATACCATCTCTTTGGCTCCTGAGAGAGCACAATGTGTTTCTCGTACTCTTTATATATCTCTGTTTCTCTCTTCACTCAGCACACTCCCAGCAGAGGTTTAATGGTTCTGAAGTAGCTGACAGAGTTGTTTAAGCTGAGGTGAATGGGCCTGTTAATGGAGCTGGCCACTCTCACAAGATAAGTGTCAGCCCTCCACACTAGCAGGAGATACAGTAGCTCTTCCATCGGCTTTATACAGCTTTCTTTTTTCTATACCTACAATTTAACCCTCTTGCTCCGTTCACTACTTAACACCGGAGATTGTATTGTTGCATTATGATTCTTATTGCAATATAAATGTATAAATGTACATTTTAATTCTTGTTATTCTTTTAGTCTTTGTGCATGTAGGTCAAAATACAGAAGTGGACAAATAACAATTTACTTTTTCAGCCTAATAGACATGTGAAAGCCTAAATGTGCTGCATATCTGCTGCACAGTCCAATGTTCTGCTTGCTTGGATGTTAAATTCACTAGGTTCCAACTAAGCTAAATCATAATTCCAAACATCCTAAACATAATTTACCTTGAACATATGGCAAGTACTAAGGATGACTTCATGTACTGTAGTAGTCATCATCCTTGCTCTTGATCTATCACATTTGCACACTTGACAAAAAGACAAAAGTCTTTGGCTAACATTTCATCTATGGCCTCAATACTTGTAGACAAATCTACAGATGTTATATGCCTGCCACACAAAACGAGTTAGTTAGAACCGATCAAGCATTTTGGATAAGAGGTGAAACATCTTCAAAGACTACACAGCACTTTTAGGATAACCATGACCTGAATGACTGAGAATCTCAACAGACATCTGAACAAAAAGCATTTGCATTTTTGCTCAATTAAGCGTTTAAATGTAAAGTGACTGTTGTGCTAACATTAGAGTTATATTTTTGTTCCACATTGTAGTGTACATTGCTCAGTTGTCACTCTTTCTATATCCCTTCATATTCCTCATTCTGGAAAGGCATGTCTAGCATCTGTTCCAGCTAATTAATATGCTGGGTAAAAATACTTCCTACCAATAGCAAGACAATCCCAGATGCATAAGTGCAGTCTGAAATTCTGCATTTTAAAAACTGAAGTGGACAAAAAAAACCCTCAAATTGCAAGTATATATTAATGGTCATTCAATTATCATTGAAATTATAACAGCTAACTCAAAGGGCCTTTAGATGCTTATATAATTTAAGTCTAATAATAAATGGATTTCTTAAATAATTATTGTTATTTAATGAACAAAACTGTATAATTGTTACTACAAGCATTCTATAAGTAGTTGATTCATTTTTAACTTTTATACAAGCGGAATTCTAGCAGGTCTTTTGATTGTGCAGAACAACAGAACACAGTTATAAGAGTAAAAAACTGCCTTAATTCTCTATATAATTGCCTACTACATTAACCCACTTATCCCAGTGTTTCACAAGTGCTTGGATACCATCAAGGTACACCAGAGCTATGTTCGGACTGCCTGCTTCTCGTCTGAAACGCCTGGCCTCCCAAGAACTCCTTTAATTATCCAAACATGTTTAAATGGCTTAAAGCAAGGTCATTATCATATGTTGGATAACTCCCAGCCAAGTTCCTGTAAGGTGCAAGTGGTGTTCGCAAATGATTGTGTGTACAGTTCCCACAGACAGATGCATCCCTTCCGCAAGTTGGTGACAAGTTTACAAGGCATGTGCGGCCTTCTTTAAAACATTTACACCACTCAAATATTTTCTGCAGCTGAGTGTCACATCACTGTACTCTGCTTGAAGTCATTCATGAGAAATTTCATTACAAGTCCCAGTTTGACGTGAACGCTCTTCATAAAAGTAGACTCCATATCTGTATTTTAAAGAGACATTTTATGTGTAAGTAAGATATAAATTAGGGCACTGAACTACAGCTCCTATCAGCTATCAATTCTATTCTATCAAAGCTATCCTATCCATCCTATCCGTTGACTTGCCTTTGTTGCAGTAATGAGTTGCCAGAGTTACATGTAATTCTTCCTTGTCCATAGTTCCCTAGCCTAGTGACCATAGTTGTTAATGTGTTTTCATTTTGTTTTGGGAGTATTTACGTATGTGCCATAACGAATAAAGAGTTTGCACTTGCATGCACTTTGCCTCCAATGCCTGACCAATTATAACTGCTTTAAATTAAACTATTTACAAATTATTTAAATAATTTTAAATAAATCATTACTATTTTTTTATTATTTAATTAAATAATTAGCTTTTAAATAAGTTTATAAAGTTTGTTATGACCAATATAAAATCACATAAGTGTTTGGAAAGGGAAGTTTCTCTATGATAAAAAATGGGATGGAAACAAAGGCTCCTGCTGGAAGGTTGAAGATTTTAAGCCATGAGCTGCAAGAGGGGTGAGAGGTCAGGGGAAGAAGGAGGCAGATTAGAGGAGCGTGTATGTAGGGTCCTGGTCGCCCCACTGATCATGGACAATAAGGAGTGGAGTGTGACTGAACTAAAGAGAACACATTGGAATCTTGCTACTGACTTTACTCAAATACCACTGCACACAGAAAAATGACATGGCCTACAGTAGCACTGGCTGAGTGTGATTAAACAGATAACGGAACAGGAGACAGACCTCAAATGATATCTAGGATATAATCTGGAATGTATTATTGTTTTTGCATTCTTTTTTCGGTTTTGTTTCTGGCCAGTTTCATTTAATTTCTCAATAATGCTCAGTAATTGTGATGTTAAGCTTTTTCCTCAGGTAGTGAAATGTAGCATCAAATTATTATATCAAATTTTAAAGTGTGTAAGAGAGAGAGGGAGGGAGGGCGACAGCGAAAGAGAGATCAAATACAAATATGGGAACAAACTGCTCCTCTCTTTGGTTGACGATCAGTTACAACAGTGGAGACAGCCTGCCTGCTCCTTCCCAGTTCTACAAATCCATTTTAATCAGATATGAGGAAAGAAGTGAGGCTGAGTATAAGAGAGAGAGTGATTAGTATACAGGAGCCTGTGCCACAGCTTCATTGACATTCAAGTGGGGTTAGCATGTTGCATTTAAAATGCCGTCTGATGAGGACTCCAAAATCAAACCATTTGTTACTGCCATTGAAGTGCCTGTGGGCAATAGGCAATTAAATTGGAATTAGTGTGGGGAATGAGATACAGATGATTCATATGGAGAGCAAGAGCTGTCAGAGAGATGTTCTGGAATTCTATTAACGTAACCAGGATGGATACACTGAGAGTAAACACACAACTAGCTGCTTAACTTCACCGCACGCCATGCAATCACTGTGGCTCCTTATCTAACCTGACTGATTTATTCCCTCTACAGTTCAAAACAATATGTGTCAAGAAAGAGCATGATTTAGCAAGGCTTTGTGAATTCTGCATTAAAGAAGAAAAAAAACAGTTAAATGAAAACAGAGTCACTGCAGACTTCTGCTTTACAGGTCATTTTGAGTTCATTTACTTTTCTTATTTAAAGGTTGTGGGAACTTAAGACACGTACTACTAGATTTTCTGCATGCCCCCACAACCTCCTTAGAGCCCATTCATAACAGGCCAAATGTTGACCACTTTACCCTATTAATAATTCAAAGAGTTAGGAGTCATTTCTGAGCTCAAATGGTCTCGGCTAAAGCCCTCATGCAAGAATGCATTGTACCTCTGGCTATGATTTATTCGAGAGGCCATCTGGACAGTGGGGGAACCAACAGCCTAAATGTCCGAATGACCCATTCTATTATTCCTCGAGTCATAGGTCCGACTCTTTCACATTCTCAGGGTCCTTTAAAAAAATGGACCTGCTGAGAAGGCTTTTCTGTCTCACAAAAGTACTCTCGGCAGCATCTCATCAGACAAGACAATGACTCTTTTGTTACAGGGTGTTTTGTTTTCTTTAAGACAGTCACTGGAACATGAACAATTGTGGGTTACAGACTATCAGAAATAAATGAGGAGCATGTCAATGAGGGATTTAAAATAGATAATGAGTGCAATGGAAATGGAAGATTTTACAACTGGTACCACCTGATGCTTTGTTATAAGCACATGGAATACCTCAGAACAGTTAAAGAATTGGGGAAGTGTAGCGAGAAAGCAGAGGAAGCGAACAAATGAGAAATAAAAGGAAAGAAGCAGCGAGAAAATGGTAGCGAGAGAGAGAGTTTCTCTGCAGGACATCAGTATTCCAGCATAACAAGCTGCCTTTCACAGCTCATAATGAGCCCCAGGTCACAGGAAACAGGTGCTTGGTAGATTATCAAAAACACACAAGCACGTCAGAGAGAGCCTTCGCCTTTTATGTATTCATTATATTCCGTGTGAATAATTATTGCTTGAAATCAAAGACGGAGTGCAAAAAAAGAATAAAAAGCTTTCACTCCAAAAATATGGAAATCAAAAAATGTGCTAAGACATGAAACAGTTTGTCACTGACACTTAAATGCCACCTGTGTTATTTTCAGTGTGTACTCTCAAGACATGCATGCTAATATGCATTATTAATAACTATTCGTATAAGTTTTTCGACAAGCACTGGGGCTCTAAAGAATGAAGAAATACTCCTTGCATGCCAGCAGGGGGAGTGCTGTGTGAAAACTCTCTGCCAGACCACAGACCTCACATGACCCTCTCTCTCTCTCTCTCTCAGTCTCTCTCTTACACACATACAATACAAACATAATGAGTCATGCTGTGATTATTTAAAGTAACCATGAGATTATTTTAGTATCACGTATTTTTAACTGCACGATCCCTGAAATATTTATTTCATAGAAATATGCAAAAACTATTCATTAACTCCAGTCTGAGTTTCTATTTATTGCTGCTCTGAACGGTTTTATTTTTAAATCTATTGTTGTATGTTAACAATCATGTGGCCACTGATCTCACCACACTGAAGCCTTAGGTCGATACTGATACTGCGTCAGCCCAGGAAGATTTTCTTTGCTACCACCATCGCCTCTGGCTTCATCATTAAAGATCTAATCAGCTGAAAAGCTACTCTGTGACGATAAATAGTGTTAAAAGCTCTATACAAATGAAATAATTGATTTGAATGAAATTCAATTAGGTTTATGCAATGAAACACCACATAAGCAGTGTGAGAAAACAAAACCAATCTTGGGTTAATCTATATTTTAATATGTAAGAAACAGTCTATAAAAATCCATCAAATGCCCATAGCATCAATCCTATTATGTGATTTTATACCCAAATGACCATCATGTAGAAGTTAGTTTGTTTGGGATTTGATTTGATCAGGGTTTATTTAAAGTGTGAGAACTCCTAAGGGCCTAACACATAATTCTACACCATCATATATTGTTTTTTTCTTTTCTTTTCTTCAAGCTAAGCTGAAAACAGCAGCTGTAGTCTTACTGCCTGCCTTGCTTTAGAAAAAGAAGAGAATTTGCTTTTCACACTGGTCAGATGACCCCATGACCCCTGGAGGGCAGGGACACAAAGGGCCTGAACTGGTGCAGAAGTTATATACCTAATTCTGTTCCCACACATTTGGTAGACAGGAGATAAATGTAAACCACTTGGGATAGTTTGCATAGCGTTATATCACAAATTTAAAGGACTGTCCTTTTTGAATTATTGGCAAGTATTTCTGTAAAAATTAAATATTTAACAAATAGAGAAACTTACACTGAGTAAATGATTTATTTTTTTTAAGTATAATAAAAAGTAAACTAAACTTTTACTTTTTTTTTGCTTTTTTATTTTATTTTTGATTGCGCAGAATAAGAAAACACATTTAAAACTTAAATTCTCTTATTTCTCTTTATTTCTTTTATTTTTATATGAACCTTTATTTCTCAATATATCCCCAGCTTCTCTAATGCACTTATCCAAGTGTTTCACTAGGGCTTCAACACCATCAGGGTAGAAAGTTTCCTCAGAATACTGAAATCATGATCAGACTTCCTGATTCATGTCTGAAACACTGGCCTTCCAGGAACTCCCTTAATTGCCCAAGTATTTGGAAATGGCTTGGAGTGAGGTCAGGACTACAGTATATGGAGAATGCGATTTCCTATAATGTGCAAACAGTGTTCGTGAATGATTGTGTCTAGAGTTCTCAAAGATAGATGAATCTCTTGTGTGCCAACGTATCCATATGTTTAAAGATTCAGGCATTCTGCTCATTGAATGTTCACGGGAATGACTGCAGTAGGCGCTGACCCACTCCAGCTTGGATCATCATTCATAGACTTTAAAATGTTTGCACCAGACACATCACCAGCCACATACCCAAGACATAGCTGGGGGTGCTTCACCTGCTCAGTCCAGAACACATGCAAATTTGTGAAACTCTAAACTCCTCCTTTTTTAGGCTAATACACTAGATTAAGGTTAACTCTCATAGGTAAGGGAGAATAGGCTTTTCTTTCAAATCTTCCCAGAGGGAGAAAAAAAAAAGAAAAAAACAGACTCCAAAAATATCCTGGTGGTTTTCCCGTTATTTATTATTATTTTTTTAATGTTCCTTGAAAATTCTCAACCTGTTCTGATAAGCAGCTGGATGTATTCATGTCTCTGTCTGCAGTTTATGTGTGATAATTAATCCCTGTATTCAACAACAAGTTAGTCGTCTTTCTCCCAATATAAACTAAATTATTCCCACCCTGCCAACTGAAGCCTTATTTACACTGTGAAATAAACAAAGGCAATCAATATTTATTCAATAAAAACCTTATAACAGGCTGTTTTCAACAACTCAGGAATCTAATTACATGCTGCTTTGCTCAGCTACAGATGGAGAGACAGGTCTCGAGTGTCATGAGTATCATGGTGGTATGAATAGAAAGCAGATAAGAGAGAATTTGTTACAAAATACAAAGTTTATAAATAGCTTTAAACCTCATACATACCAAAAATCAGATCAAGAGTTAAGTCTCTTGGTATATGAATACTACATATTATTGAAAAATTTGGGTGGGAAAACCAACATACAGTCACTAGAATAGCATCAATAGAAGTTAGCACAGTTTCTCTGGAGGGGATGAAACCTCAATTGATGCTTTAATAACGGCAGTGGAGAGCAATGATTATAACATTACTGTTCGACTGGTTTGAGATCTGCAAAAGGCTACAAAGGCCCTGGTATAAGATTTACTTCATTGCTGAAATAGGTTACACAGACATATGATAATTTGCATCCTCATCAAATCATTCAGTAGGCATTTTGCCCTTTAAATGACGGAAGAGTCATCCTGAAAGAGACCTCTCATTAGAAGAGAAATGATTCATCATAGGATGAATAAAAATTTGGAGGGTAAACCATCCTAAAATCATCCAAACCCAAAACCACATGAGTAAGATGCTTTTTACAGCACAACAGAGCCACCAGATTTTCTTTTAATTCGTCACTCGTATATATAAAAGTCTATATGACACTATACAGTACATGCCAATACTTAAAAATATGTCAGAAAAATGGTGGCTGAAGAAAACAGGAGTTTTTGTTTTACATTTGTGATGCGTTCCATGTACTTGTTTATCCAAGCATGTCTTGTTAATTACAGTATGCTGCTGAATTGATGATCGTTTGGCCTATTTTCCCTATATATATATATATATATATTATTTTCCCCCCTTTATATATCAACATGCCAACACGTTCAGCAACAAACACATAGGGATGACAGATAAAAATTAGCCATTTGAGTCTGTACATTTAAAATTTTTAATAAATAATAAATAATACAAGGTACAATATAATATATAATGATAATGATATATATATATATATAATAACATGTCTATATGGGTTTCCTCCAGGTTCTCTGTTTAAAATACATACTTCACATGCTGTTATGTGGACTACAATTAATTAATTATAGTGTGTTAAAAAGTGCCCTGTAATATAATGATGTCCCATCAAGGGTGTTTTGCCTAGTGTTCTTGGGATACAATCAAGATCTGCCAGAACCCTGACAAGGATAACATGAAGATGAATCAATGAATGAACCAAGTACTGGTGTTGATTAATGTGTATTGTCCTTGATAAAGTAAGTAAGTGAAAAAGAAAGAGAAAGAAATAACGGGTTTATTAAAAACTGCTTAAAAAGATCTACGTATAATACTGAGAAAATAATAGATAAATATAAAAAAATACTCTATCTGTTTTAAGAATTAAAGTATGGCTCAATAGCCTAAAATGGCAGAATTGTTTGCTAAATATACTAATAAATGTACTTTCAGAAGTTGTCAATTTCAAAGGCAACACAGAGCTTCTGTTCTTTGATATTGGCACTGACAGGTACCTCATTTGACCCCTCATCTCTGTGAGCGAGCGAAGCTGTGGGGCTAATCTACCCGAGTGAGGAACAGCTTGTTTAATAATTAACATAACAAGATACATTGCTCATGTTTAACCACTGTTTATTCAGCGGCCCAATTCAATGAAGTCAAGTCATGCTGCCCTAAATGTTTTTCTCTGTAGGTGACGTGATACAGCACACGTTGTGATGTAGATAAGTAAAATAAGAGACGCTGATGTCCTGGCCTGCTTTCAAGAGTGCCCGGTCCTGAGACGTTAGCTGTAGTTTTATTTTAAGACAGCCTGTAAGTAGGTCAGCTCTGAGTTTGTGACAGTGCTCTGGCAGAGTATAAACATCGGCACATGATGTTGTTTTTCTCTGTCTGTGCTCGCACCAAAATCAGCTCTCCTGCCACCTTTTTCATTCCCTCGCTCTATTTTATAAACTGAACTTTCAAAGCTTTAGCGAGATGTTCACCTCCGGCTTTCTTGCATCATTCCTGATGGAGGTGGATAGATGAGTGTTTTATTTAGAAAGCTCTGCAGGCTCTTCAGAAAAAAAAAAGAAAAAAAAGTGGATCCTTGGCTTGTCTCCAAGTTCAATGCCACATTCTAACAACATGTTGAAGCAGAAAAATCTCACTGAATAACTCCAGCAGCCAAAACCTCAGCCATTAAAGCCAATATGTTTGTGCCCCAATTTTTCATTTTTTTTTTTTAAGTTGTGCCCTGGATGTGAAGCCAAAGTGAAACAGAACGCTTGCGGTTTCCATCTTTGGGACAGCAGATAGAAACTTCTGGGCACCACCCTATGTCCACAGGCATTAACTATTGATGCAGTGTGTGTTACAAGAGTTACAGTTACATGCCAACGTTTTTAAAAGAGGTATCGCGTTTCTCCTCATGGAGCACAGGTGACAGATATTGCACCCTGATCTCGCTGTACACAAACATAGGCGAGGGTAAAAAAAGTGTTTGGGCATAAAGGTCCGATGTAAAATGAAGCTTATTACAAATTAAATCTGCTCTAATGAGTTAATAGTAAAGATGATTATCTCCTCAACTTCATGCTCATAAAAATTATGGCAGCTTGCTTTAATTAGGACTCACCCTTTATATAGCCTCAACATGTGGATCATTAGCCCGATTGAGCACTTTTATACCCAGAGAGCATATTAATTAGTGCAGTCTGGAACACCTGTAACAGCACGGAGTCTACTGTCTGTCTTTCAGTACCAGCAGACTGACTGGGTGCTGCTTCTCATCTAACACAGATAACTAGAGGTCAGACCTTTAGGTTCAAGGACTATTTGAGCGGTTTAAGAATGTTTCATTGTGTGCATGTGTGTGTGTGATGTCCGTGTCCACAAAGCTCACAGAGCTGATAACCTATTTACATAAGAAGGACAGCATGATACTGTGCCACATACAACTGTGACCCAGAATGACCTCGGGTTTATTCACTGAAAGCAAACATCAAGCCAAATAAACCACAAAAAGAAAATGTAATGGAATGCATGGCCATAACGACGAGGTCTTTTTAAGTCAAACTTGTGATGTAATTTTTTGTGAATGAAGGCGTAAAACTGACATTTACAGAAGACTTCAAGCACTGTGCTGTGATGAGCCTCAGTAGAACATGGTGCAAATGTTTTAGTTTTTAATCAGTACGTTCTAGAATAACGATCCTGCCCAAGGTGGCTTGGATGATATCAGCCCTCTGCATTCGTCCCTGTGAACCTTCAGCGAGCTTCAGCCTGAACCTTGAAAAGTATGGATAACTAGCCACCAATCTGCGGAAGAGACGCTTCTATCTGTAGGGACTGTACACACAGTCGTTCACCAACACCTCTTGCACATTACAGGGACTCGACTGCCACATCACCCGTATAGTCCTCCAAGGCCATCTCCAAATATTCGGACTATTAAAGGAGTTCCTGCAGAAGCCAGTGTTCCAGACGTGAAGCAGGCAGTCTCATCATGGCTCCGGCGTACTGAGAAAACTTTCTACCTTAATGGTATCCAAGCACTAGTGAAACGCTGGGATAAGTGTATTAGTGTAGTAGAGCAATAAAGGTAGTTTTTAATCTCATAACTGCATTCTGTTATTCCGCACAATTAAAAGTCCCAATTTGACTTGAATTCCCCTCATATCTACAACGACACAGGGTCTAGGTATCAATAGTTTCTTCTCAAAAGTTTTTTTTTTTTATCTCACAATTAGCAACTTCCCCTGTCAAATTTAATATGCAAACGGCATGTGATAATATTTGATAATGAAAACCCACTATGCAAAAAAGTATCCAAGAATATCAAGTGATGACTAGCTCTTAACTCTCAGAGCAGCTGAGGAGGACACTTCAGGTTTGCCCACAGACATAATCACCCTTTATTTTTAGCTCTCAGTATGTTACCAGACTTCAAAATTCTTGCAGATTGTTATGTAGCATATGTAAAACGGTATTATGCTGTAATATAATTAATATCATTTGTGAGAACATGTGATATAAATGTTAGTGTTTATAATGACAACTGTTGTTTTGTAAAATGCAAACTAACCATGTTGCTAGCCAAATCACCTTGCTAAGAACAGTAATTTTAGCTAATATATTCAATGTTAGCTGCAGGTCCCTGGTATTTTTCATATATGCTTTTTCAGTTATCAGTAAAGAGAAGAAAACAGTTCATTCTGAATTAAAGCTTTTTGAATAAGAAAGGATGCATAACACAACAAAGATGAGAAATTGGCAATAGATGTAGCACTCATGAGACATTGCGGGATAATAAATAAAAAAGTAGGTCACATTTTTGCAATGTGGACCACACTGACATTTTGATCATGTTTATGCCCTTGATGAAGTGATGAAAAGTCCTGACGTACTGCTCCAGCCTAAATTCAGACAATGTTTAATATGCTTTCCTCTTCCTTATCTCTTTAATATGTAAACAGCATAGACAGACTGGTAAATGCTTGGGTGTGGTGTCAGAAGGAAAATTACTACCTGTGTGAGTCTGCCGATGGGTCTCCAAGGCATCCCCTTTAGAGAACTGAGCTCCACACTGATCACACACCAGCGCTTTTGGTCCATCTACAACACAGGCCAGCAGAGGACTGTAGTAAGAGTTACAAATGGCTGGATTCAGCTGTGTAGCACACATTTAATGCTATTTATAACAAGATAGCTAAGGAATTAGGAAATGTTCACTAGACATGTAAATTTTTTGTGTGCATGCTGAAGATGAATGAACGTGTGTATACAATCCATAAATTTCTACCCCTCATACACTTGTTAAGACGATTTACATAATTTATCACACAGATAAAACAAAAGCTCACTTTAATCCTGCCTGCATGTGTTTACAGTGAGTCAAAGAAACGAAACAGGAGATTATTCACCAAGATGTCAGGTTTATTTAAAGGTTTATGTTCACTCCTTTCAGAGGGAATCGTCTGTGATAACTTCACTTACATGCGCGCTCACACACACACACACACACACACACACACACACACACACACTAGCTTTCTCTTACTTTACATAGATTAGCTGTAGATCAGACAGGTGTACTTCCTCAGGAATATGAAGCTGTAGTCGCTTGCATCTTTGCTTTGATTTGCAACAGGTGCAGTTTCCCATTGTTAAACCATATCAAAGCAAAGGATTTTGAAAAAAAAATCAGAACTAGGGATGGAAAATACAGCAAAGAATAACCACTCCACTACCATACATAAGTAAGTATCTGTACTTTTTCTCGAGTATTTTTCGTATGTGATACTTTTTACTTCGAAAGATTCGGCTTGTAGTGAAGTACATTTTTAGACTTCAAGTTCTTCTACTTTTACTTGAGTATTGTATTTATGTACTTCCGGCACCTTTGGTCAGAACTGAACAGCAGCAAATCCTTTGCTAAGAAAAACATCCATTAAAATTTTTTTTTCCACATTCACTAGAAAATTCTTTGTAATTCTTTCTCAGTACAGTCATGTATCGTTGGGTTTAGATTGATACTAAACTACGTTTAAAATATTTTTTTATTAGCATATTAGTATAAGGTCCATCTACTTTGTCTGCATCAGCCAATAAATGGGTGAACGAAAAAAAAAAAAAAACAGCCTGGCTAGGGCATGATCACTGAAAGAGGTCAAGAGCAATGAAAGAGAAAGCACTTAAGAAGGATGTAGTAACAATAGCTTTGGCAAGTTAAAGACATACAGTAACTAACATCTCTGACTTTATTGACATACTACAGGCCTGGTGCAGACAGGAAGATTCAATGTGAGTGGAAAGATTCTGAGTAGAAAAAGTTCTCATTGGGATGTCACTGCTTTATCACGACATAGTACTGTAAGCACATGATAAGTGCCTGGTAAGAGCGCGGTGCGATCTGATCAGACATAGTAATAACTCGGTTCAATCTCATTGGCCCTGGTGAGCGCATGATCATGCACATGATAGGAAATTAGTGACAACATGCACCTTGAGAACCTGACAAGGAAAATCTTGATAAATGCAATTTTTTTTTCATTTTGACCCCACTCACGCTGCATTCTGCTGCTTTTACATAGTCCTGATTTTTTCCCCTATGTATCTTAACTTGAATTAATGTCCTAACATTTTCTGTTTTCTTAAAAAAACTATAAGTCTGAGGTCATTGAAACATTTTATGACATAGAGTGTTGAAAGTGTTTTTCTCTGTTTTGATGATATCTTGATTGAGTAGGTGCATCTCAGTCACTTTGACAGCCAATTACATGCTGAATTGGTTCTGTATCATTATGTCAGGTAACTATCCAAAAACCGGATTGTACTTACCACTGAGTTTGACAAGACAAAATGGCAAGGTTAGAATTCAACATGTCTACATCTTTTTTTGCAAAATAAATGTATGTATGTTAAAAAAATTAAGAAAAATGTAATTTTGTTTTGAGTTGGGGTTTTTCGTCTCTTTTCTTTCTATTACTGTTCGGTGGCCAAAAAGCAGTTAATGTTAAAGCCCTAACAACATCAAATCACATCATATAGTCAATATTGTAGGTTTATAGTATAAAACACAGCTCCACATACTTACTCCACATAGACTGTGCCATGTAGACTGCAACTCATTTGAGTCAAAGCCATGTGAGAATTGGATTTATATGAGGGTGAAGAAATCTGGTGCAATCTAATAATGATGTGTCTCATTCCCTCAAACCTGCATGTGCTGTAGAGGGGTCTATTAAAAGATGTCCCAGACACCTGTAGGGTTGGCCTAGTCTACCACACAAACAGTGAAGTAGGCCACAAAATATCCCTAATTTTGAGAATGTGGTGTTCTCCACTGAATCAAGCAAACCACACTCTTAAAAAGTGTTCTTTATCGGGCTGTGTGGTTCGGCAAGAATACCATTTAAACACAAAAAAGGGCATATTACCTTTTTTGCCTCTCAAATGAATGCTTATTTTTGGTGCAGTGTGAGACTTTGGCATGAGATGGCAAGAACTTCTCACATAGGCAACCACAAGCACAAACAAACAAAAACACAGATTTAAATTCTAGCATTTACTTCCTTGTAAGTAAAATTAAAAATCATAGAATGGCAGAGAGGAGTTTGCTTCTGCACCACTGGGTGAATCAATACTAATGACTTCTCATCATCATAGATTAATGCGGTATCTTTAGGGTTTGAAAAATGTTTTAATTCCAGGAAAAGTTTAAAGACTGAACCTTCATGAAGCGATTCTGTCTAGCACTCCTACTTTACTCTCTCAAGACGCAGCACAGAGGAACTCAAATCGGGACTTCCACCATCTCCAATCCAGCCTAGGAGCATCCCACTGACTTCGGCAACAACAACAAAAAAAAGTCAATAAAATCTAAATCTATAATGACCCAAAGCTTGTCAAGTATTCAGTTTCACTGAGCTGCTTCTAAATAGCTTTATTATGAGTCATTAAAACGCCCACAAACTTGAGGAAGCCAGCCAGCGAGTGCCTAAATTTAGCTGCTCCTCCACAATCCCTTTTACATTTCATTTCATTCTTGTACTGCTGCCTCTAAAAAGCAAACCACAGCTGCACATGTGCTTTTCAACTCATCACAAACAACAAGCAAAATATACCCAGCATGAATGCATGAACAAAAAAGTTCCTTTTCCACCATCTTATTAATAACTTAAACGGTCAAATGCTATTTTGTGGCTTCAAATACAATGAAATGTTTTTGAAACAAAAGAAGGATGCAGATATTTGCATATATGCACAACGCAATAATCATGTTTGGACTAATACGTGTTCTCACATGCTTCCACCCCACCTTGTTCCCTATAGTAATGAAGCAATTTCGACACGAAATGGCCTTCTGTAAACAACACGCAGTGCACTATACTGTCCATAAAAACACAACAACAACAACAAAAAAGCACCAAAGCAGCCTCCAGACTTGGGTGCAATCACCTTCCATCAAAACACTTTGTCTGGTGTGAAAAAATAGCAGCCTGGCATGTGCTGAATACTAAATCAGGCCACTGGAGAACGATGCTTGTGCTACTTGGAAATCATCTGGAATTATAGAAATATAATCAACAACATCAATAGGATTACATAGCATTAAACGTCTTTAATTTTTGTATTCAACCAAAACAGTTCTACCAAACAGTTTATATGTTATTTATTTTATATCCCCAGATCTAAGCCCACATGACTTTTACCTGTGGGGGCAGGCGAAGGCCATGGTGTACCATGATAAACATGAAGATCATGGTGTACCAGTAAAGGTCACATGGTGTACCAGCACAAAGATCATTTAAAGGAACACAGAAGTGCAAATACAGTTCATTATAAAGTTCATCATGTGTGGAATAAATGTGTGTGTCTACAAAGAAATGGCAATGATGTAGAAAATGTTTCATAGATAAAGTTAAATATTTGTAGAAACGCTTACTTTCCTCTTTTATATGGAGACTTTTGGGACACCTTGTATATTTAAATAGCTACTGAATACTTGAATGGGTAATAATTGTCTTGTGTAAAACTAATGTAAGTAACTTTTGGCTCAGAAATTCTCATAAGCCTTTACCACACCTCATTATACACAAACTTTTATCTTGTTTTTATTTTGACAGGCACATCAATGAGTTGCCAGGCTACAAATGATTGGGCCAAGTAAGTGAAAGTTTGACTGCATCTTGAACATTCAGAAAATCACAATAACTTCAAAAGATATTTCAGTCTTGGGCAACACTACTCAGTGACAGAGGGTTTTTTTAATGACAGCACCCAAAAGTTATTCTCTCTCAAGAAATATTATTTTGATGGGGAAAATTTTAATGCCCACCTAATAACATAATCAGGAGCAAATAAGTTAATAAAGAAATTGTTCGTAGCCTGGGGGCCAGTAGGTTCAATGTGAAACGAACAGTTCCTTACTCAATGAAAAAAGATATACTGCATTCTTACAGTATATAACCTCATATAATTGAGCCAGGTTTGATTCTCAAGTAAACATATATTTACATCGATCGCCTATAAAAATTAACACCACATAACCTTAACATTTATTATTTATTGTTTACCAGTAAACTGTTGACAGAAACATGTTCACCACAGGGTCATTTATGCCAGTGTGGAGCAAAGGCTAGTCTGGTCTGCAGAAAAGCTAAAGCAGCTGATGCTACTTTCCAAAAATTCAATGCTGTCAACGATAGAAAGGCACCTACAGCACTCAAAGGATCCGCTGCCAACATGAAGACTCCACCCTGACCTACAGCACCCGAAGGATCCGCTGCCAATGTCCTGGTGCCAGACACCACAGCACACCCACAGGGGTCTTGTGGAGTCATGCCCCATGGGGCCAAACCTGCTCTGGAACGTACACAATACTGAGCCTAATGGTTTGCAGTGTAGTGTTATGTTTGATTGGTGTATCTTAAAGTAGGTTCTAGAATAATCTTTAAGAGTCAAACATTAAGTACTGTACCATCAAGGATATTCTTTCACTTTCTATTTCAGTTAGAAGTTTAGTTATAGTGACTGAGTTTTTGCTCACTGGCCTCTTTTCTCGAATGACTGAATACTATAAAATATTTGTGGATTCATATCCATAATTTATAAGCATTTCTAAATGACATTTCATTGCAATCTTAGTTTCGTGACAAAAATCCAGTGGTCAATTAATTAAAAACTTACTCAAATAGGAACTGGCAAGAGGACACACAATGACACATCTTTTACCATATCCGTTTAAAATTCAAGACACATACACTGATCCATTGCATCATGCTGTAACAGCACTCAGCCAATCCCACTGTTATCTAGTGAAGCAATTCTCAGAAGGCCTGCTGTCCCCTTTTCTGTCTGTCTATTTTCCCTCCTGCTTTCTGTTTTTGTTTTTGTGTACTTAGGCCTCCTCCTCCTCCACCTCCCTCCCGCCTCAGTGCTTATGCCGTTTCAGAGAGCAGTGGCTTGGAGAGCACTCAAGTTTGATTAATTTAGGGATTTGGGTACAGTATGTTCCTGGACACACATCTGCGAGCAATCATAAACGCGGCGGAATGCTGGCAGAACATCCAGACCTGCAGGCAGCTGATGATGTCATCAGAGCGAGGGAAGAGCTGGCGTACCGCCAACAATTTCAAAGCAACAGTGCTCTCTCAGACAGCCAGACAGATAGAGAGAGAAGATGGGAAGGGGGAGAGATGGGGGTGCGGTGGAAATTCACAGCGAGAGCTTAGTCTGGAGTTCTGACAACAAATTCTTCACATATTTCTGATTCTTCTCTCTTATACACTCATAGTGTACATGAGCAGATGCAAGCAGAAGAGATTTTACATGGGAGTACCATACCACAGTCATTCATTCAGCATTAGTACATTAGGGTTATTACTAATTACTACTTAGGGTCAATGCAATTTAAATAAAATCATCTAAAATCCCTACACTAGTATATACCCTACATTATATACTAATATGCACTACTAATACAATGCTGAAGCCATCTAAAATGTGCAATAATCTCTTCTGAACAGTTGATATTTAGATGTGTCTGAAACTTATGCTCTGTAAAGCCTTTATAATGACTCTAATCTGCGGTGGTGTAAATTAATGATTTCTGAGGCTGGTAACTCTAAATGAACTTTTCCTCTGCAGCAAAGGTAAGATTTGGTTTTGCTTTCATGGGATGGTCTGGGATGAGAGACAATTTCATAATGGTGATTGATGAATTTTGTAAATGCAATTGACAATACTGTTCTAGAACAGCTGACTTTCGTGTTTTAAAACAACAACTGACTGTTGTTGTTGCCGCTGTTGTTGCTGTTGTTGTTATTGAATTACCTAATATCATATGTGTTATTTTTGAAAAAATCCAGTTGTTGTTATTGTTCTAGAATGTAGAAAATAAATCAAAACTTGTGTCCAAACTTTTGACTGGTAATGTATAAGAATTTATATTTTAGCTTGCGCTGTAGAAAAATATAATGTTATAAAATATAATGTAATATAGGCATCTTAATATTGTTTAAAAAATAAATACATCATAAAATTTCTGTTTACTGTTGTGATAATATCTTGTGGTGTCCCTTATCTTATAGAATTCTGCATTACAGTATCCTTTTTCCTTTATCAAGTGACAACTTCAAACATAACGAAGCTGTAACTGAAGGCCCGAATTAACCAATTAACATGATAAACTCCATGAAATACATGACAATGTGTTTGCCTGACATACTCTTGGTTAATTTGGATTTAAGAAAGTTTCTCATGACAAACATTTCAACATACAGATCTTGTGTGTACACTGTACATAATAAGGTCTCCAGTTGCCTGCCCTGGACTTTTACCACTTTCCCAATGTACAAACCAAAGAAGGTTTACTGGACATGAAGGTGAATGGAACTGACCAATGACATTCATATATGACATCAGCTTGATATTGAGCAAATACAGTACAATACAGTACTGAGTACCAGAAGAAGAAAAAACAACTAAGGTCTACTCAATAAAAGATCTGATGCTGGGAAATAAGAATAATTATAATGATTTATTCCACATTATCTTCTTCTAAACTAACAGTTGTACTCATCTGTTGTGGAATAGTGGTATGTAATAGTGAAAAGTACCTGAGTGTGACAGCATGTGCATCCTCAGCCGTAAGCTATCCAAAAAGTGTTTTCCACAGAACTCACAGCCAAAGGTTTTCATGTCACTATGCAGTTTCCTGAAGAGAGAACAAAGCAAGATGTATTGCATTACAGTCACTGGAGTAATATTACTAAAGGTATTGGGAGAGTTTATTAAAGCCTTCACTAGCAAACCTGCTCAGAAGAATACATTTTACTTGAATGTATGTTTATGAGGACACTAGGACTGGGAAATGTCACAGGTAATATAAAAGTGAAATTGAATGAAAGTTTGTTGCAGCTAATGAGTTTATTCTGAACCTCATCATTTACAAATCACTTTGTCTGTGAAGCACATTCGGAATGAAACTAGAGCTTTTTAAACTGTAGGAAATGGAGCGTCAAGGTTTGCCATAATCACTGGGACGGCAAATTGAGACTGAAATGTTCGTGCAATTTAGCATGTTTACAGTAGATCTTTTGTTAATTGTGTTCTTGCAGACGGCGAACTGTAGAGCTAAATGTTTGTCCCAAGGGAGGAAGATGCCTAGGAGTCAAATTAAGAATGTTTTAAACAAAGAAATGCACCGATATCACATTCTTCAGAGCGTTGCTCTGTCATAACAGAAGAGGGTTTTTTTGCATAACTTTTTTTTTTACAGTGCATCAGCTAGTAAATACAACGTATCATTATAATACAGGACTAAGACTAAATAGAACTTGTAGTTATATGCCTGTGATTTTGCATATATGAAGTTCTCAAATTAAACAATGCAATTTTTCTTTACTATACCTGCTTCACTATAGTTTTCAGGGTGGTGCGGGTAACTTTCTTCCCTGTCAATCAAAGAGACACTAGCCAATTGTGATTGTCTCTGAGTTCATGTATGCAGAAAAGGGCAGTTACCACTTTCCTCAAATGTTTTACACTGCCCTGTAACATAGTATCAGCAGCAGTTCTAACAGTTTCAGTGAATGGCTTAACATTTCTTGAAAGAAGCACATTGTCGCAGTCATACTCCCTGCTTGTTAGCTGTCGGTTGATAAAAGAAAGCTGGCTGGTGGGTGGGAACTGGCAAACGGCCAAATTAAGACTAAGTGGGGAGGAAAAAAACACATTATAAGCTTCCTTATTATAAATATTATTAAGCTTGTATTATCTGCTGTACAAGTGAAGTGAATCTGTTATCCTAAAAATGATATCATAATTCAGCAAGCCCCATTAGTATAAAAGTATATCCATGTATTTCGACAAACATATTTTAATATTAATAAATAAAGATATGTGATTTGCATTGCAGCCAGCACTATTATCAGAGCTGTTGTTATAGAACATAACTCGACACCTTCTGACCAATCAGAATTCAGTATTCAGCAGCGCTGTGATATAATGCACAATGCCTCTAATAAGTTTCTTATTGTTGGTTGTGTTTCCCTGTTTGCCTGGTTCTTTTTTTAGAAAACATAACACACTGTAGAGCATTAACATCAGAATTAAATGTGATGTGAGATACAACTGAACACATGCAGAAATAGATTCCTTCCAGACTATCTTTGTAGCTGGCCAATAAAGTATTAACCATCCAAACGGAGTGACTTAAGGGTTTGAGAGAAATGGCAAGATTTATCAAAAATTAAACACATGCTTTAGAGTCTGGACAAATATGTACAGTCTATTTTAATAGAGTGACTACAGCTCTGGAAAGCTTGTTAAGAGAACAACATCAGGCCCATATCCATGTCAGCCCATTTCTAATCTGGCTCATTTGTTCCTAATATTTGTTTCAAATTGAATGTGCTTAATGCCGCTGAAATCCTGGGTAGCATGGTCTGTTTATCTGAGTCATGCTATACATATCAATGACTTCCAAGCAACCCCCCCTTCCACCACCTCAGCTCTTTCATATGAATTCCAGCCACACACCCAGACACACTGCAGACGCGTGCGCCACATATCCGAGCAGCAGGCTGTGGCCGTAACCTTTATTCCTGCTAGATTATTAGTGCCATATAATCAGTAGCCTCAGACCACTGACAGACATGCCCAGCATGCAATAATGTGACACAATCCCTTCTGTTTCTTAAAAAAACCTATTGGCTATAACTCAGCTCAGGGAGACAATGATTTAAAGCAATTAGACGAAACCAGTCACGTGTATTAACAAAGTAATATGTAGTTCTGGAAATGTCACCACTACGACAGATACCATGTTCTATATGTGCTTATATTTTCATTGACATTCAATAGTTTTTGAACATCTTCAGGTTTTATTATAGTTCCTTATTACCCTTCAATCACTATTATCACCACAGATCAAAGTAATACAAGATAACTTAATGTTTTGTGAAACTGATTAACTGGTAGCACTCAGATCCTAATGGGACACGGAATGAGTGCTTTATTAAAAGAAGACCTACTCTGATGGCAAACCGGTTAGGCCTACAGAAAGAAAACTCATAAAAGACTCATAGACTGGTATTAATTGTAAAACATAAATATGGGCATAAAATCAAAAGACTCTATTCGTTGATAAGGGCTTTAACCTTTTCTGATTTGATCATGTTGTTCATTTATAACTATTCTCAATATGCTAGATATTGAATTAATTCATTAATTTATTTTCTATACCGCTTATCTTGTACACAATCGTGGGAAGTCTGGAGATCACAAGAGACTTTAGGCATGAGACAGCCTACACCCCGGACAGGGTGCCAATCCATATGCACACACACACTCACAGAGGCTACAGGCAATTTAGGAATGCCAATTAGCCCAAACTGCATGTCTTTAGACTGTGGGAGGAAACCAGCGTACAAGGAGGAAACTCTCCAAGCATGGGGAGAACAAAAAAGTATTTACTTTATACCTTTTATGAGATTTTCTGATCTTATAGTAATTAAAACAAACAAAACAATTGCTACAAATGTTACCGGTATATTTAAAATGCTCAAAAACGTTTGACTGGCAGTGATTGTGCCACAGCACAAGAATCTAAAGTAGTTAGTCTGACACCTCCACTTATACGATTATTGCTCAGCCACAGAGTGCACTGCAGTTTAAAAGCTGAAAAAAAACCTATCTTGCTTAAGCAAAAGACAACTAATGCAAGAAAAACATCGCTCTGTCACACACAAAGAAATACCTTTTAAACAACATCCTGGGTAGAATCCTTTATTATTTCCGTATATTATTCACCTAGCAATTAAAAACAACTACTGTGAAGGATCAGTTACCTGAAATGGAGAGCCACAAACACTGCTAAAATATTATTTAGATAAAACAATCCAAGGATAAATGTAAAAGGGAGAGTACAAAGCCTAGGAATACACATGGCACTGACTGTTCGCTCAATCACTTGGAAAAACAATTCCAGCTGGACAGAGAAAAACAAATGTGAAAAGATAATGGTCCATTAGTCTCTACAGGCCGTTGTTACACATTCCCATTAAAATTCAGACATTAAAATGTCTACTTTCTCTAAGGAGACAAATCGTTGAACTGTCTGTTTGAGACAGGGCAGAGAGCTTGTGCTTCTGGAGTGGGCCACTAGAAGTGGCTTTGATTAATGGCAGGCCGGGCCCTGCTGGAGCACCTTTCCCACTGAGAGAGCAATTCCAGAAGTGATGTGTGCTGAGGGATACTACAGCACTGCTGAATTACCAATGAGTGTGCTATAAGAGGCAGGTCCAAAAACTTGTAGCCAAACTGAAGTATAGAACAGGAGCAAATATAAACATTAATATATCTTAAGGAAAGTCCTGGAAAAAAACCTTTTCATGATTGGATTTTAACAGATATATTTGTAATAATTTGTGATAAAACACAATCCAAACCACTTCCAATTCAGTGTAAATATTTGGTTAGAAGAACTGCTAAAATATGTTTTAGACATGTTTGTAAAAGACGTAGAACATAAATCACAGTAGAATATTACAGCACACCATCATCACTCCCCAGCTTGGTTTCTGCACAATTACTCTAAGATCAACAACACAAAATTGTAAAAATCTGTCTGGATAACTCCTTTGCCCTGTGCATAAAGTGGGAGATTTGTGAATGACTTTCCTCTTTAACAGGGACCTGATAACCATTGCAAAATGTTTGCAGCAGTTTATCTTTGCTCTAGAAGCATAGTGACCTGAAGGCATTGTGAGCATGAGAGTTTCATAATAACTCCCCCACAGAGGAAGGTGCCTACTGAGGCTCAGAGCAATCTTCAGGTTCGATTGTAGGGGTCTTTTACGATGTCTGAAAATGGCCTTCCAGAGGCATTAAATGTCAGGTTGGTGTGAAATAATAAAAGTGTGTCTAATTCTTTTATGCTTTTCTCACCGTCAGTATATGACAGTATTAACAAAATACAGAGTGCATTCTTTCTTCTTTTTACTTTAGGACTGAAGAGTTACACATCACTGGTTTAATAAAGATGGAAGAACTGGTGACAATTCAAAACATGAAAATACAGCTGGGATCCTAATTCTGTATGACATCGTCATATAGCTGTAATTAGGTTGCAACGCCGTCGACCCAAAGCGTTTTTGAAAATTAGAATGACTTTGATATGTCAGGATAATATTGAATGCATGACCCAAACACACTGTTGGAAATACAACCTCGAAACAACATAATCTATAAAAAAATTACTTACAACATTTTTACTGCTTAACATTTACACTTAGGCATTTGGCAGACGCTCTTATCCAGAGCGACTTACATTTTTATCTCATTACACATCTGAGCAGTTGAGGGTTA
>JAQMYL010000003.1:19124197-19147371 GCA_030014365.1 Clarias pachynema | reverse complement strand
CGGTATCGGCGAGTACTGAAATGCAAGTACTCGTACTCGTACTCGTTTTCCAAAAAAGTGGTATCGGTGCATCCCTAGTTGCTGCCATGTAATTGGCTGATTAGATATTTGCAGTAACAAACAATTGAACAGGTGTACCTAATTAAGTGGCCAGTGAGCGTATATTATTATGTATTATATTTTTTATATATTTTATCTTATTAACAATGTTGAATTTTATGGTGTCTTATATGGTGTGGATTAATTTTATATACCAGCAGTTCTGACAACGGTGCCATCTATAATTCTGATGATTGGTTTCCACAGTAACGGCTCATTTATATTAATCGAAGACTACAGTAAGAGAAGTTTTGCTTTCCAGTTTCTCAATAACATGACAAGCTATCTTTTATTTAGTCTATCGATTATTTGAAACATTTGCCTTTTAAGTGCATACATGAATACATGTTCCTAAAAACTCTAGCCCTACTGTGTGTCTGGAAGAATAATGTATACCATAAATTTTTATTTTGTTACTATCTACGAACTCCTTGAGAACAATCCACAAACTTAACTAATTTTTTTTTTTTTTTTTTAATTAACAGATTGTCCACAAAAAAAATGAGTCTGTACTCCCCATAGCTACTTCCACCACACACACACACACACACACACACACACACGCACGCACACACGCACACACACACACATAAAAGAAGGTTTAAACACAAGAAACAATTCTAGAGAGGGGATAAAAACCACCATAGGAGGGCCAGAGGTCAGTGGATTGACCTGACCCCAAAGGAGTTGACCTGTAATGTTTTCAGTGGAGATAAGGCCTGAATGCATCCTGTGTGTGACTGATAATATGCTCAGGGGGACAATGTGATACAGAAGGACTTAAAGTCTTGACCAACAGGATTCCGGAGGTTCTTATAGATGTCAGAGGTTTAAAGATCTTTCAATAGCCAGGTAGGGGTTGGGTTACTAATGAGGCATGACAAAGCAAACCCTCCCCCTTTACAGATTTTTAGGTTTTAGGTACATCTCCTTACAGGTTTGTAAGGCTATCTACTAATGACTTAAAAGCTATTATTCTTGTAAGATTGTCTACTTACACTCATACTTGAGCCATCATGTTTTAAGTGAGTACTTTAACTATAGGCCACTCTGCTTAAAGTAGCCTCTTTGACACCTATAGTCCATTTGGTGATCAATTTATCTATTTACAAGTATAAAGGCATCTATGCTTTTGGTTTAAAGTTGTGATTCTGGAGTACAGATGAATGTAAGTTGAGTAAACAAAAGAATGAAAAGAAAAGCTGTAGTTAAGAGGACAATGGAGCTTCTTTCAAACCCTGAGGGGGTCTGCAAACACGGCATGTTTCCCAGGATTAACAAAAAAACAGAAATGTGAACAAAAAGAGCTTCAGTCATGTTGTTGCTTATGTTATATGATTACTGATTAATCAAACTGGTCAAACCAAGCCTAATTCAATTTTACTGTAAACTTGTCATTATTGGCTTGCATCAAACAAAGACAAAATAAAGGAATTTAATTAATTTATAAAAATTTAAATGATTGAAATTGGGTTATAAAACGTCCAATACCTCATTAAAACCTGGACGGATAGTGCTAGACCGCCAGCTTCATGAAAGAACTAGTCTGATGAGTCCCGATTAATGATATTTTAGAGTGATGGGCACATCAGGGTAAGAATGGAAGTGCATGAAGTGATGCACTCATCATGCATTGTGCCCACTGTACAAGCCTCTGGAGGCAGTGTTATAATCTGGAGTCTCTTCAGTTGGTCAGGTCTAGGCTCAGTAAAATGAAATCAGCTAATGCCCTGAACATATTGAATGACTGGGTTATCCCTTTAATGGATTTTCTTTCCTGATGGGATGGGTATATTCCAGGACTCAAATTGTGAAAGAGTGACCATGATGCATCTTATAATCAAATCTAAATACCGTCAAATCAGAAACTCATGTGTGAAAAATGTTTTGGCCAGGTGGTGTATGTGTTTGAAGGTTGAAATCCTGTAGGACTCCTGTTCCCTAAAACAGTTACATTATATTCTAAAACTAATATTTTGCAACATTTACTATCATGTTGAAAACTTTCCTTTGCAGCAATTTCTTCGAAAGACCTGTGTAATGTTACTTTACTTAAATGTTGAAGAAAGTATTATTATTTTTGTATTGGGGAAATAGTATGCCATGACAAAAATATATGGTATGTCAGTATTGCAATTTCATAAGTAGTTCTTTAAACAAATCATAACAAATATAACAATATTTTTGATGAGGTAGACAAGCACAATTATATTAGAAGGAAAATGTAAGTATTAATTGCAATTTGTTTGATATTTAATGCAAATGTAATGATGGTCACATATTTTATTCAGTTTTGCAGCAAAGTCTCTTGGTCTATTAATTTATGGTTATGAAATCCATTTTGTGGTTCCCTTTAGCTGAAAATCTTTAATGAAAGTCTGGGGCACTTAAAGAGCACCCATTTCAGAGAATCACCAAGCTGCTCTTTCTTCCTGGCCCTCATGAATCATCTGCAAGGAAAAAGAGATTCCATAGCTCTCAAGTTGTGTTTCCAGAATATCTGGCACAAACAGTTCACTCATCTATTTAGTCATCTGAAGTGTATTTTGGGAATCTCAACTACATTAACCCCAGATATACAGATACATTACAAATTGATACATTCATAATAAGAGCATTAAATGCAAACTCATATTTACGTGAAAACTAAGAGAAGGTTCTATTGATTATGATTAAGTATTTTTAGTGCACCACTTTTTCCACATTATTGGGACCGTTTATTACATGTTGTTTTGAGATATTGGACTGAGATGAATATTTACAGCTTAAAAGTTTTACAATTGATTAATTATTTAGAATCTTCAAATATTCATATTCATTGTCTAAATTAAATGAAATCTTATTATTCCGTAGGATCAAATACTGTTACATAAGGTTCTTTATAGGCAACTCTAATAATAATTTTAAAATCCTATAATAATCAATATTACGTAAAGGATAAGTGCCAGTAAACTCAGCAGAGAACAACATTTTAAAAACCTAACATTGTTCCACTCCATTTTAACCTTGAAATATCATTACTTGAGTTGTCTGAATGAAAAAATGTTTCACCAGTAGATCAAAAATATAATAGAAGAACATTGATAATAATCTTCATCAATAATTTTGATCCTTGATACGAGGGCAAACTACTTACACGTGTACTTGAAAGAAAAATGCACATTCCTCAGGAGACTTGAAATGTGAAAATTGATATAATTTCATGTCTTATGTGCTGTCTCCTCGCTGCAAAGCAGTTTTTACTATCAGATACAATGCATAATAAAGGAGTGTATATTAAGATTGCTGAGACAGCCTGCTGTATACAAGTGGACCAAACTACCTGTTGACAGATGAGAACTACAGAAATTACTTGATTTCAATGATTGCCTCAAAAGGTTGTGCGACCAAATATGACATTCAGTTACCATTATTTTTGTCCAGACTCCATCATTTTTATTATTTATTTTTCGTCCTTTCATCAGTTAATGTTTATTAAATTCTTATTTACTTTTGTCAATTTCAAGAGGATTTACAGTAGTCACCACCGTGGGTCTTTCTTTCTTTGAAAGGGTACCAAGAAATTTGAACACATGTGTGATGTGGTTCTCCAAATATTAGCTCATGTCTTAAATCTTTGCCAAAACATGAATCAGAACGTAAAGAGGCCAATGCCATTTTACAAGTATAGAGTATATTTACTTCTTGCACGATCAACTGCTATAAATGGTCTATCAGGGCTAAGTGCCCCCTCTCTCTCTTTCCAAGATAAAAAGGAAAGTTTCATTCCAACACAAGCCTTCCTTATTGGTAAGTGCATCTGATTATTTGGTTTTAACAAAGCAAGATTCTGTGGAACCAATCACAACTGTAATGACAATGGTCATAAGAGAAAAAATATCAGCCACACACCTTAGCTCTTTCAGGTGATCCTTATCTACCTCCCCGGGTTTTACAACTTTATGCATATTAAATGTCATTTCGAGGTAACCATCCATCATAAAAGTCAATGTTCCTAAGAGTTGTTTGCTTTTAGTTTCTCCTAGATTAATATTTTCACAAAGGTAAATACATAAAGCAGACATTCCTGACATATTCTCTTGCCTTCATGTTTTGATGGCAGGAGTCCAGAAACCTGGGCAGGTGTTACTGGGTTCAGTTTGGTTGTAGTAATAAATAAAAAGCAGTATCATGTATGGTGCAATTCTCTCTCTCTCCCTATCACCGGCTCTTTCTCTTGGTCTCTAGTGGGGGTAAACTCACTCTCAACCTATCTGTATAACAATTACCTAAAGTTATAAGGATTATATACACATATACACACCCCGTCTTCTGTTTGGTGTACAGGGGTCAGCTACTTGACTATCTCTCAAATCCAAAACTTTGTACATATTACAAGTCGCAACAAAGCCTATGACTATTATAAATTTTTGGAGTGACTATGATAGTATAAATAACTAACAGCAAAGCTTAATAAATAATTAAGCGATGTCACAAGAGAGGGAGTGCTGTTGTGCTGAATATCAGCATGGCTGATATGTGACAACTAGGCATGAGGCCACAGCTCACGTGATGAAGATATCACAGTAATGCTGCTTATTCAATACAACACGACCTCGAGAGTCATATTGCTTTTATAAAATTGTCCCATAAACACCACATATTATCAATCGATTATGATTTGATTGGTTATTTAATCAGCTATTTTGCTCCACCGACACATATCATTCCATGACCTCATAGTTAGCATAATTAACAGGGGTGAAAGTAGTCATAAATTCTTACTAGTTTTCATTTATTCCACTTTAGAATATTAACTAACTTTCAGGGTTTCAGGGTTGAATCCCAAATAGTGTTAAATGGAAACATAGTGTGCTATGTAGGGTGAACAATGTATGTGCTATGTACTCCACACATTAAGTAGTGCCCTTGTTTAGGGGTTAGAGAGGGATTTAGGATTCAGTCTTGTGTTATAAGCAAGTTCATTTTATAGCTCACACTAGCTGTGAAAAGACTAAAACAAACAGTTCAGAGGCAATTTGCAACGACTTAGAAATTACTAAAGAGACGTAAGTGTTGTATAAGGTGACAATGGTATCAGATGTGTTTTCTTGCTGAAAATGCTTCTGCGACTGGTTTTGAATGTGGGTTTTGGCAGGCAGCTGCTCTCCCCTCTTTCCAGTATCGTGGACCATACTGAGCTATTTTCACCCATGCCCTGACTGACAGTTAGTGTAATTAACGATTGTTAAAGCACCTGTTATGTGGAGTGATACATATAGCTAAACGTCCCAGTGCATTAATGCTTTTTATGAATCAGCCTCTAGTCCAATCAGATTACTCGGTTGGAAATAACTGTTGTATAATGTAATATACAGGGAATTAATGTGCTTATTCTTCAAACAAAGTTTCAACAGATATTTCAACAAATATTTCTCTTGAAAGTGTTTTCAAAGACAAATAAATATTTTATAATTTTTTTCTAACGATTAAAGACAAAATAAAAACAATAAAACAAAAGACTTTTTAATAAAAACAAAAGATTAGATTTTTTTATTTAATATCTATGCAAATACATGAATATTTAATTATATAAAGCCTCATTTGCATGAACAAATCTCAATTTAGTTTTAAGATTTAACATTCAATATAGATTTTTTTAATACTGTGTTCAATTGTAGTGTCTTGCCTTAAAAAGCAGAAAAAAGAACCAAAAAACCTATTAACATCTTGCATGTGCAAAGGATATTTTTTTATTTTCTAATATTAAGAGGTTTCTGGTTGTGAGTCAGGTTACTAAATTTGCCTTGGTCTCTTAAGTATTTTTTAAAAATACATTCTGCATATTATATTAAATGTTTTGATCCTCTAAGATTTTCACCTCTACATGAAATGAGAAACATGAAATGCATTTTGGGATTGCAAATATTTTGTATATATGAGGGGTGTTCAATATTTGAGAGGTGTTCAAGTCAAACCGGGACTTTTCTCAAAAATAAAGGTATAAATAAACACACTTACAGAAGACTTAGAACCCACTGCAAATGTTCCTTTGACCATTCAGCAAGTGGAATGCCTGATCCTTGAAAATTGATGGATTTTGATTGGATTGGAATTGATGGACTTGTGACCAACTTATGGAAGAAACACATTTGTCTGTGGAAACTGTAAACACAACCATTCACGAACAACACTTGCACATTACAGAACCTCAGCTGGGAGTTATTGCAACATCTCCCTACAGTCCTGATCTCACTCCATATGTTTGGGTGTCTTCTGCGCAATCAAAAGTCCCGGTTTGACTTGTCCCTGGTAATAAATGCATGTATACATATAAAAGTTACATTTATATCTATCAAAATGACTTGTGGCACTACATGGAGTTGGTAATATTACTGAAAATTAATTACTTATAAAAAGACTATAAATCATGTGATCATCATCTTTCAAACTGTTGTCCTATGTGAACTTTACTTTGATTAAAATTGTTTGGTGCCACTTTGTCTCTTCTTTCAGGAATTTGTTACTGTTTACTTGTGTCTCTTTCTTTGTAATTCTGTGACAGTCACGTTTCTTCCTAAAATATTATAATGATCCCTAGCCATGTGACTAAGTATGCTTTTCAGAAACATCCAAGAACTGTGGTTACTGGTAACTGCATTACTTTTAATGTGATCAGGATCTTAACCCCTCAAGATCTCAGCCCTCTTATCAATAATAAATAATTAAAACTGGAAAAGTTGGTAAACAGTGGGTTTATATACTGTGTTTAAAAAAGGAGAATAATTTCTAAAGAGGTCATTTATCTGTGTGCATATAAAATTTTTTGAAAAAAGATGTCTTAGACAGAGACCCTCAATCAATTATGCAAGCAAAGTGTTTCTGTTGGAGGGGAATCCAGTAGACAAACAGACAGACAGATACAATAAACAATCTACAATAAAGATTTTGCCCCACCTGTGTTGCTCTGCAGTCTCACTATCCAGCAGCTCCATGTCACACACACTGCAGCGCTCCCTCTGGCCCTCATGCTTTGCACCTGCTGTGCAATTGCTCAGTTTGCTGAAGAACTCCCGCTGAATGAAGCTCTGGTGAAAGAGACCGCCGTAGGCACCAAAGTCTGCAGACATAGCAAGGGTGGGTGGCATGTGCAGAGATGAAGCCATGGATACAGATATGGGCAGCATGTTCTCATTCTTATGGTTATACAATGCTGCAAGATGTCTCTCAGCCAGACTGGCAACATTTGCTGGTCCCACTTGGCTGGCATCTCCATGTGATTCAGGAACACCATCAGTGGAATGGAGCTCCCTAGCACTAGTGATGACGGTGCCTCTAGTGGGGGTTCCCGGAGTGCCTCTGTGCTGTTTGGACTCGCTGATGCCATCTCCATTTCTAGAAGAGCTACCTTCGTGGCCGTCCTCCTCGTCCACTTGCATCATTTCAGTCTTAATCTTTTCTAGCAATGGAGAAGAGTTTTCTTGGGGGAAAGCGAGGCCTTGTTGCACAGTCCCTGCCAGGAGAGACTGGCCAATGCTCATCAGACTTTCTACAGCAGCCCTCGTGGGGCTGATGGTATTAAGGCCCAGTGGCGCTGACACTAAAGGCTTCTTGTCAATCATGTTGCCTATGCCCAGTCGATGGCGGCCAGCAGAGCTGTAGTTGCCCTCCTGTATGGAATGTTTTTTGGACAGAAAAGTGCTCTTTAAATACTTCATCCGACGCTCATCATCATCTTCTGTGCCATTCTCATTTGTGTTTACGTCCATGTCGTTCTCTTCAGATGACTGAATGGTCTCCAAGATCTTCAGACACTGCTCCTCTAAGTACTCGATCTCCAGAATCTCTGCAGCATATAGCAGGTCATCTAAATCTTCAAGTTTAGCCTGGAGTGTGGCAGTGTAGGCATATTCCAGGATCTGCTGGAAGGTCTTTGGTGAGAGAAAATCCAGAGTGTAGTGTTGGCTATTTCGATGGAACAGGATCTCAAACATCTTGCTGACGCACGCCAGTACGGTTCTGTGGGCATGGAACTCCTGGCTGTCCACCATAATGACCACATCGCACAACGTCCCCGACAGACGCATCTGGTTAGCCTTCTGCAGGAGACTTGCCGGGTGCCCAGTGTTTTGGAGATGGATCACGCCCATTTTAGTCAAATCCATCATAGCAGTATTAACAAAACCATGTCACGGCTTTGTCCTCTTGCTTCTTACTTCTTTTAATCTGAGAAGGATTCAAGGGAAAGCTGTGTTAAACACTGGGAAAGGTTGTCATAGAAGATTAAAAATGACTAAATAAATACTGTATGTTCAAACTTATTTCAGCTAGCTATAGTGCATCATGAAAATTATTATATAGAGTTGTTTTTGAAGCATTTTATGAACAGTTACACAATAAACTGAAGTAATGGGAAGGCACGCATATAATTGCAATCCATTGAGTCATTATAGTGTGATATATATTAATGAGGGTTAAATTAGAAGGATGCGTTTAAAATGAAGAAAAACGTGACTAAAAGCAGCAAATCAACAGATGTCTGACACCCTGGTCGGCTTGATTATGTGCACCTAAAGTGCTCCAATCTCCTAAGAGATATCTCCTAATTGATTTCCCTAAGACAAACCGAGATGACTATGAGACGATGGCCATTATTATTACAGCTCAACGCTCGCTCAAATCTATCTCGTCGCGCACGTGCACAGAGAAACCGTAAACACGTCGATAACAACGCCGTAAAAGTATCCCCGATCCCATTTCAGAAATAACATCTCGTTTCCAGAGGCATTCTTGAAGAAGCAACAATTTGCATGCCATGCCACAGGCGGAAACGTGCCAGTCCCGTCCCATTCTTATGCATGGGTCTCACTCTTCATTAATCACGCACAGAGCACCAAAACACAGCGGAGATGATAATAAACGAAGGTCGTAATCTGATAACTGACATTAGATTATATCGGCAGCAGCACTGAATCAACAAGATCACCTGCGCTCGCGATGTGGCGATGGCACCTGCCTGACAAGTTGCAATAATAATAATAATAATATGAATAATACTACTAATAACAATGTAGCACTGTCTACGTAATTTGATTTCACTGACCGCTTGTTTGCTGTAGACATTTTGTAAAAAAAAAAATAAAAAAAAAAAGTAATTAATTACACTGAGCTGGTGTTTCGCAAACGCCAAGCGCAAATATTTCGTGACTTTAATGTAATCAGGTATTGTTATAATAATCTCTGACTGTTGTTGGCGGTAAACAAACAGGTTTAAAAAAAACGTAAAAGTATACAATAAAGGAAGAGAGTAACTCCGGCTTACCTCTCACTGTCCGCGCGCGATTCAACAGCTGTTTATTAAGGCGTTACGAGCGCGGCGCGCGAGCGAGCTGGATTCACAGAACCCGCTTCACGCGCACGGAGTCAGTGCGCGGCCAGCCAACCAGCGGCGCGAAGTGACGTCAGGACATTGAGTCACAATATGCGTTTAAAACGCGGGTCTGAGACGTCGCGCGGGACTGATGGGTCATTAACACGGACTGTTGGACTTTCGCGTGTGGTTCTACACTGAATAGCTGCGATTAACAACCGGACCGATTGTCCCAGTTTTAGGACACACGTCTATATATGTTTGCGGTCACGCACTGTAGATAAATCGGGTCTAGTGTCGGGATCTCTCTGTTTCTTGTAGAAGTTAGGAGGGATGTGTGTAGTCCATGTGAACGAGTATAACTTTGTAGTCATGTGTCTGCAAGGAGCAGGGGCTCCTTATTTCTCATACACATGGTTAGATACACAGCAAAACTCTTTCATTGTCTATACGGCTTTATCCTGTGTACCGGGTCGCGGGGGTCCTGAGTCATTGTTTGGACTGTGGAAGGAAACCTGAGTACCAGAAGGAAACCCACCGAGCACGGGGAGAACATGCAAAGTGCATTCACAAGGTCCAGGGCCACAGTGTTAAGCACTAAGCCACGGTGCCACACAGCAAAACTCCCAGTGTTGAATTATATATCTAACTGGCCCACAAAAAAACTTTGAAAGTGTTTCCTCCAGGTGCAACAGTGTTTCCGTGGATACAGTCTGGGACTGATCAATGTGCAGCCGGATTGATGAGATTATTTTTAATTATTTTAATTTAATTAAAAGATAACAGCCCCTTGATCCTTATTTGGCCATGAGAAACATATTTAACGCATTGTTGTCAGTGACATGATGTGTAATATTTGTAGCCCGTTCTTACACATGGCCCTAAATTACTTATTATTTGGTAAAACATTATTAGGGGCCCCCCCACACAAAGAATAGCCTAGGGGCCCATAACCAATCCTTAACCCTAGTGTTCATGTTTTTACATACTATGTACAATTTCACGTGTTCTCGACATCCATGTCCAATATCCATTTCCAGAAAAATTTCCCCATGTGCAAATGAGTGTGTGAATGTGTTTATAGTCCTCATGACCTAAGCTGGACTAGTGTGTTCCTGTCATAACTCTGAAGCCACAAAAACATTTTGTAGGATATAAAAGTTACTAAAGATGAATGAATGTATCACTTCAACAGCAGGGCTTCACTGGCCATACACCGAGGTGCTTTTGGGCCAACAACAACCACCATCAAATAGCACGCAGTTTTGGACAGTAGGAAGAAGGAGACACCTTCTAGTTCAATGTTTTTTGTTTAGTGATTTATTTTATTTAAATTATTCTTTATAGTATAATATTTATATTATTCCAGAACAATACTGAAGATTTCATATATCGTATTAGGTAATTAGGCAAGAAACAACACTACAGTCAATTTTTATTTTAAGACACAAAGGTCACCCGTTGTGGAATAGCTGTAACTAGAACAGTTCTGTCAAGTGCATTTGCAAAACCCATCAAGCACCATGATGAAACTCTCTCTCATGGGAAAAATCCCATGAAAGAAAGACCAAAATTTACCTCTACTGCAGAGGACAAGTTCATGCGTTACCAGCTTCAAAAATCACCAATTAACAGCACCTTAGATTAGAGTCATGATGAAGGCTTTACAGAGCATACGTTCTGTTCAAAGGAGATTATTGCACAGTTCAAATGCCTTCAGCATTGGTTTACAGTATAAAAAGAAAGAAAAAAAATCAGGAAACACTTATTGAATTAAAAGCTGTGTCCAAACAAAGGTGTGACTGGTATTGTATTTAATTGCCTGAACTTGTGTACAAAGTCAATATCATTTTGTTGGTTTGTATTTCTTTATGTTTCATTCATAGAATTTAGGTTAAAGTGACCAGACTTGTACAGTTGTTTTGTTGCTCCACTGAATGGTTTTATCAGTGCTACTCTCTATGAAAATATATATTACAGGACTTTTACATTATTTAGATGGCTGGAAACCTTTACAACATTTCTAAGAACACTTATTTGAATTTTATTTTATGGCACATTTTTTAAAAATGCAAAAGTAACTTCAGTGAAATCCAGAAGAACATTTAGATCTCTACTGAAGAAGCCAAAAGTTATGATGGCTTCTGAGATGAGAAACCTAAAGATGAACCAGATGAACCAGACTCAATAGGAAAACGGTCCTCTTGTGTTTGGCACTGGATAGTTGGAATATAATTAAAATTACTCATGCTCAAATATACTAGGTGGCCTAAATGTTTGAATCCATAGGTCAAGAAGCCAAGGTCAAGTTTAAAGAAATGCTTTAAAATTCAATTAACTTCTCTATGAACAGTATCCTGTAAATAAGAATGAGTCTCTTGAATCTTCCAGTGTTAGTTTCAAAGCTATCTTGGGTCTGAAACAAAAAGAAAATTCTCAAATTTATATAAAGTAAATGCCTATGGATACAGACTTTTGAGCTACCTTGTATATTCTAAAACCACTCTCTCGCACACATTTGTTCTCCATACCACTTTTCCTGTACTGGGTCATGAGAGGCCTGGACCATTTCCCAGGTCATTAAGCTGGGTTCACCCTGGACAGGGTACCGACTCATCTCAGAGCACAAGTATGCATACACACTCACTCAAACACAAAAGAATCAAACCCTTACCATGGGGGTGTGAGGCCACAATGCTAACCACTATGCACTGCCATGCTGTCCTTAACATGAAATCGAACAGTTTTAAGTGTGTTCAAAGGATGTTTTATATGAATATCTGTTCTTTGGTACAAAATTTGGCTCACATTACCGCTGAAGAAGGAATGAAATTAAGTGCTGGCTATAAACTGCTTTTGGGAAATGCAGGTTTTAAGAGAATCCATAGAAGCAAAAATAGTAGACAAGCCAGAGCAGTAGAAGTGCATCAGGATCTGGTACTGGCATTACATCATGCAGCAGGAGTACATATATATAGCTTGGTATATATTTTAGACTCTCATACATGTTACTCTCTTAGACTCTCAGTACCTTTCAGCTGGTTGCATACTTAATAAAACAGCTTCTAACGTTTGGAAATATCCTACATGCTACAGTGATTTTGGTGGTTCTTTAAGGCCAGAGAAGCAGTGTGAGTGGTCACAGTAGAGTTCTCTAGATCCTGTGCGTGCGTGACCTCTTCAACCCTCTCAGCCCGAAAATCTCTGATGCAGAAGAAAACACCTAGCAGACCTATTTTCTTTTTGTTCGTTTCGGGGAAGACAATCCCACGCCTCAGTTCACTGAACTCAAACAGCAATCATGCTACACAGCTCATGAGAAATAGACTATCGTATGAGATGATCAATGACTTATTCAAAGACATGACTTTTCAAAGTCTTTTTTGTCACGGCTACAGAAGTCAAGATGCCACAGGGGGAATAAAATCTGTCTCACTGATCTGTTTGGCAGCAGTGGTGGTATTCTGATGCAATTCATTTCAAATTCAGTAAAAATATTTTGAATATCGGCATGGAGAAGAATTAAAAGAATTAAAGCATGCCTAGATTCATTTGGCATGCGGTTCTTGTAGTGTTATCGCATTTAACTGATTTTAGTGTTACTGATGCGTTTAACATCAGTGGTTCTAAAAGTAGGGTCTAGGACGCATATCCAAAGAGTCTGTGATACATATTTGAATTTCCCTAAAACAGAAGAAATTACATCACTCCACCATATAATTTATTCTATTTATTATTAAGTTTCTATACTCATTCACCTGATCAGTTTCATTAAATTGGTTTAATCCAAACCTCTAAAACAATTAAGCCGATAAACAATGTTAACGTGCACCTAATGTGTTCTGTAAGAAAAGGATTGGGGATTAAAGCACTCCATGGTTCTGCTAAAATTAAAATAGTTAAACACCCCTGCTTTAACACTGTGTGTCGTCTAGCACAAGACAGACTTTCTCCAGTGGAGAGGTAATTTTGGTTTCACAAAGCACACCAGTGACATCTGGTGGTCATCACTGGAACAGCTCCCAATATCTACCCCCAGAACTGCATGAAGTTGAAGAGTCAAGATCAAGAATACACACTGAACAGATTTACAGATCATCAGCCATACATTCCTCCCAGCACTAGATGTATAAGCCCATGTGGGGATCAGGAGCCTTGAGTCTTGCATGCTTCTCAAAAATAAAAAGGCCTAACAAGAACAAAATACAGACAATTAGAGAAAGCAGACTTGCGTTTTAATTAGTTTAATCAAAATGTGTTAGAACAACACAACTTATGACATGTTTTGATGTTTAATGCACAGTTTTACTCACTGTCCTACATTACTTTCTTATAAGAATCCATCTCAGAAATACAAGGTACACTATTTGGTTAGACTGGTTTGGAGTATACTGAAAGTGGGGAAAATAATAAAAATTTATATATACCTTGAGCACAGATAGTTACACATTTCTTATTTGTACCCCAGAGGCTGAATATCTGCCATTGGATGGAAATACTGTATATAACACGCTGAACACCAAAAAGAAAAAAGAAAAAAAGAAAAATCAACCTACACACAGCTCTGGGCATGCACGTATACTGTAGATCAAATCTGCCATCTGTGCCCTACACTTCTCCTGGAACATTAGTGATGGGCAAGCAGACATTCATGCAATTGGTAGTAGAGAATCAAGAACACTTTAAAAGACACTTTAAAGGAGTGTCATATTGATCCTCTTTTACACAGACAGATGTCAGCTATTAATTTACATAAATGTTATGTCAAAGTAAATTCAGCTACCTTTCACCATTAAGCTATGCAGATATTCTTGAAAAACGTACAGGATCCACGAACACAGTGCACAAGCTTGCAGTCAGCTGTGTAATACAAACGTATAAAAATGGTCCGATTTCTCTTAATTTAGAATTTGAACTAGCACGTTTTAAAGAAAAAAATTATTTGGGAAAATCCCAGTTCTCAGAGAAGCATTAAGAATATCAATAATAAGCGTGTGGATGTGAAACAACAGAATATAACTTAATGTGGTGAATAGAAGGCTATTCATTCACTGCATTTTACTGCATTATATGATTTTACATTACATCTTCAAACACAGTGGTTGACAAACACAAACAAGAAAAAAAGAAAACAGAATGTAAACCAGATTTGCAATCAAACTATTAAACAAGACTAGCCCTCAGAAGACAGATAAAAAACAGAAGTCATTTCCATTTCAACAATGTAATTCGTAAATAAAATAAAAACAAAACCCAGCGAATCATTGAACATGTGCTGTGATTCACCTTAATGCAAGATGTCTGGTTTTCATAAACACACTCCTGAAAAAATAATCAAACGTGAAATTTGCAGCCAACTCACAAAAAAGAGCAACAGAAACACTAAGATTTACTTCATTCAACAAAAACGACTGCGAAAATGGAGAAAAAGGGCATACATATATTATGTACACCAGATTTCAGTCTTAAAGATGTACAAGCTTCTGATGCGCTTTGTTGTTTCAGACACAAAAGCTCATTAAGGGCACTGTAGAAAGAACATTTGCGCGTTCATCGTGACGTTGCCGCTTTCGTCTTTGGGCTTGCCGGATCATGCCTTACTCTCAGAGGCGTTTGTTTGCGATACCGCATTTGGTTCTGCCAGTGCTTCCGGCTGGACCTTCTTCTTCAGCTCATCTTCCTCAGCTCTAACCTCCTCCTCTAGGAAGTTTCTGAAATTTACAGGCAATTATTCATTATAAATAAATATGGCAAAAACAGGGCAAATGGACAGATGTACTGGGATTGCAGGAAATAGCAAAAACAATACAGACTAATATACGTACTAGGATGACATCTAGTGATTATTTAGAGAGACGTACTCGTTTTGCGCAGCCGACAGGTGAGTAGTGGCAGAGTGTAAACCGTCCTGTGGGAAATGTGCAAGTGATATACCTCCATCTATTTGTAGCTCAAGGTCCTCTGAGGAGAGAGGAGCACCACTGTTCTGTGGATTGGTGACAATCGTTCTGGGCTCGACCGGACTTCCTAAAAGCATTGGCTCTGCCTCCAGATCTCTGGCTTCTTTCTCTGTGCTAAGAGCAAGAGAAGGTGGAGCCTCAGAGTCCAGTTCTGCAGATTTAATCTGATCAGCTGAAGGGATACTGGTCTGAGAATCAGCCAGATCAACTAAAGGAGGATCAGATGCAAGGAGTGACGCGTCTAAGGGCTGTGAGGAGGGCTTAGGGGTAGATTTGGGCTCAGAGGGAGGAGCTGTAACGCTGGAGGTCAGAGTGGTGCTCTCACTAACAGGGCTGCCCTGACTCAGATCAAACGTGTCAGTGACTGTGTCTGAGTTGGTGGCCAAGGACAGAGGCAAGTCCACCACGGTCGACGTGACATCGGTTTGTCGTCTGGTAGAGCAGGAAAGGAGGGAGAGAGAGAGAGAGGAAGGAGAGAAAAAGAGAATGAATTAACTGACACTACTAATTTCAAACATGATGAAGCCAATACCAATAAAATAATGACTGTAATGTCAGTTTGATGATGCAACTACTGTCAAAAATGGTGCTTGTTGCTGTAGAACATAAAAGAAAATAGAAATTAATTTAAAAAATGTAAGAAATAGTGACAAAAACAATCTAGTTGAAACAAGTAAAAGGAAGTGCAGTAAACACATACACAATCATATAAAATAAAAAATGCAATAAATGCTGTAGAACCAAAGAAAGAGCGGAGTTGCAAGATTCCATGTATAATGATCATTTGTCACATTTTGCAATTCAGAAACACACGTTTTGGTCACCTGAACATTCATGCCTTTTTGTATGGGTTGTGAGTTTGTGCAAGTTTGCCTCTACTTTTAACTAAAAACTTCCACACACTACTGTTTCATTTCATTCTGTGGGATCTGCTTACACACACCTGTATACAGTACATGTACAGTATATAGACATATAGGCAGATTATACATCCAATCTGAATGTATTCATATTCATCCATATTCACCATTTGTTCAGTCACATCCCTATAGTATATATCACATCACACAGAACACACTTACTCCGGCTCAGTTAGGGGTGTGGTCTCATTTGGCTCGGCATGTCCCCCTACATCATGATTCGCTGCGACTCTGTCCTCGTTCCTCATTTCTACAATGGGTTCTTTGGATTCATCCTTTCTGTAAAGAGAGAGGTGAGATCGTTTATAGAGGCAAGTCTCTATTGACCAGATGTAGATTTCCTTTTGCAATTTTACAACATAACCGAGATAGCAGAAGTAATCAGAATAAAAAATAAAAAGTAATTTCCCCACAAATGATCTGTTCCAATCCATTTTGTTCATTTATATTCTTGCCGGTGCATTTGATTTTGAATTCGCAACATAATTCCTAACTTTCTGAAAATTCTTTGAGAAATGCGTTACATTATAAATATGATTAATTCACTGGAATTTGGATTAGTAAATCTTCTAACTCTTAGAAGTTTGAAGTTATTTAATAAACAATAGTGTTTCAATTAACATGGCTGGACAGTCAGCTCTGTGGGCTGTGGGTTTTCTTTAAAAAAAAAAACTTTACTATGGAATTAGTGAGAAAAACAACACATTTTACTTTGGCAAAAAAGAAATGAATGAATAAAGTATAAAACTAACATGTCATGTTCCAGTTGTCAGCATAATACACAGTATTTATAAGTAAATTGATTTAAACAGACATTAAAATAAATAAACTATTACCCAAGACTAACCACACCCTTCTATTCAGCTGAACTGCTAAAGCAAACTTATGCTGATGTTGGAGGGCACAAGTAGGTAAGCTACTTATTTGTTTGCAAATCTAAGTACAAATTTCATTGTAAATCCATTATAGTCCATAAGTAAGTAATAAAAGATGATAGGGAAATGCTGGTATAGAAAAATAATCAATGATAAGGTGGTGTGATGCAGCCCAACATAAAGTGCTGTTACTGTTACAGCATTACAAAGCCCTGACACTATGAGACTCCATCCATCAATTAAAAAAACCTTCTGACAAAAACAAAAAAATACAGTACCAGTCAAATGTTTGGGTTTATTTTTTCCACATTCTAGAACAATACTAAAGATTTCCAAACTATGAAATAACACATATGCAATTAGGTAATTAAGTAACAACAGTCAGTTATTATTTTAAGACAAAAGGTCACCTGTTCTGGAATAGTTCTTGCAAGAACAATATTGTCAAGTGTATTTGACAAAAAAAACAAACCATCAAAAGTCTCAGATTAGAGCCATTATGAAGACTTTACAGAGCATAAGTACAGTAGCAGAGGCATCTCAATATTAATGAGATTATTGCAAATTTTGGATAGAATCAGCATTATTTCATAATGTAGAAGGAAAGAAAAACCATGAAAGACCATGAAATTCAAAGGTTAGTCCAAACTTTTGACTGGTAGTGTATAGTATATAAACAATTACACTTTAACAGCATATATTAATTTGTTAATTGATAGAATTAGATTATGCAGATCATCTGCTATTCAAGTCCTAGGAATGATTTGTTAAAGAAATTATAACATTTGTATAAGTACTTTAATAAACCTCTAAAATAATAATTATAGCAGGCACAGATTTTAGAGCAGCTGTTGAAGGAAATTAATCAAAACCATATAACCAATCAGAAGGAGGAAACAGTGTTGTGATACAAAAAGGCCCTTTCAGAAGGGTATTTATTACTTGACATGTATCAAACTATAAAAAAGAAGAATTCGAAATTGCTGGAATTGCACTGTAAAACTAAATAGATAGTTGTGGGTAAGTGGGGAAATAGGCTTCAATTTCTATTCTAGAGCGAATGGGTATTGTATGTCAGGGTAAAAAGGGTAGCACCCACTGTACAAGCCTCTGGTTTCAGTGTTATGATCTTGGGTTGCTTCAGTTTGTCAGGTCTAAATTCAAAAACATTATGTGACAGTAAAATAAAGCCAGCTGATGACTTGAATATACTGAATGATGAGGCTATCACATCATTGGATTTTTTTCTTCCCTGATGACATGGGCATATTCCAGGACTCAAATTGTGAAAGAGTGGTTTTGGGAGCATGAGGAATCATTTTTACGCATGAATTCTCCACCATATTGTGCAAAGTAATCAAAGTTAAAGGCATCAAATGAAATGTGATTTATATTGCAAAAGCAAGCAATTTCAATGCTTTGCAACAGACAACCTTATGTAGACAGGTTCTCAGGCCCGTCAAAAAAATGTGTGTCTGTAAAACATGTTCCACAATAGACAGACATTTTTCACTTTTCCTGTGGCAATGTAGCAGAGAATTGTCAAAATCTTTTTGTAAAAACAAAAAATAAAAAGACAAAACAGTTATGATGGTCATTAATACATCACTGATAACTGCACCAACGCTATAGCCACCCAGTTAACAATAACTAAACTCCAACATTTAATTTACAGTTAGTTAATTAACTTTATATGGAACATAATTATGTGATTACAAGCACTTCATTATGAACTGTAATTTAGCCAAGCTGATAAGCAGCACACTGGGAACTACAAATCAGCCTGTATTTTTTAAAATAGTGGATATGACATTTGTCTAAAATAACATTATAAAAGCACTTCCGCTAATATTACAGCGCAGGAATACACTGAATCCAACATACACAACCGAATCTGAAAAATATAGTCATAAGCAACAACGTGTTGTGTGCAGATGGAAATCGTTTATGTTCTGTTTGGGTGGTAATGGGAAATGGAAAAAAGCATGTCAAGCTCTTTAGACTGGAGGCGTAAAATAGTTGAAATTGAATGCACGCTCTGTCTTCTCTTCACAGTCTGACAATGTCTCATATCTCCTCTCTGCTGTTTTTCCCTCAGCTGTCTCCATGTCAGACTCTGTATCCGACTTGTGCCTTTTTACTTTTCTCTGTCACTGCTTTACAACTGAACATCAACAAGACTATTAATTGTTTTTTCCCCCAAAAAATAGTAATTCATGAGAGTAAACAGGGCTTTTAATTATTTCTAAAAACTGTCTTGTGGTATATGCTTAATAAGTTCTTAAATAAAGCATTGACTTGATTGACAGGTAATTTTCTGCAGCTAACTGGGTTTAACACAAGGTTTAGTTCAGATTGCATCAGGTACCACTGGGGCTGTCATTTAAAAAAAAATAGAAGTTTGTGTTTGGGTTACTAATATGCCATGTCCATGTGCTGTGTGACAGAGCTGGAAGCCACTGAGGCTTGAGTAGTAAAAAAGAAATGTAGCAAGTAGGTGATATTAATCTTTTTTAAAATTACTTTTTTTTTTTTATTGCTGTTCACAGTTGCATCAAATGATTGTCGCACCAGGACTAATTTCACAAGCTCTAGAATCTTCTCTCATCAGCCACATTTTCCTTAAAGTATATTACAAAATCTCAGAATAATAAAAACTGTGGGATGCCAAAACACGGTTTGTCACTCAGTGGGTGTGTCAGAGGGTTAGCTGCTACAAAGTCCTGCTGACCAATGCTTACCTTATAAAACCCAAAAGCAAAAAATAATAAGGCAGAAATAATTTATATTAAACCTACAGTATAAGTATTTATTTAAGTTTTTGCATCACATACTGTACACTCATTATCCCCTTCATTAGTAACACCTATTGATGTGCAATTATCCAAACAGGCCAATCAGGTTGCAGCGGCACAATACATAAAACCATGCAGACGCAGGTCAAATTTCAGTTAATGATCTGGAAGGATGTACAGTTCTATTTCTTTTAGTAGCACAAAACAGTGTACCAGCAAACATCAGCAAGAAATAATATGACAGTGATGTCAGGTGTCATAATACATTTGCAGATTTGGATCTAAGAATATGATCTCAAAGTATTAGACAAGATTCGCCACAACTGGATGATTTTATTGAGCCTGTGTCCACTGTCGCCACAGATTCACTTTCTTGCCTAACAGGAGTGGAATTCTGTGTAGCTTTCTACTGTTGCGACATATCCTCCTAAACATTCAGTGTTCTAAGATTATTTTCTGCTCACCACAAGTATAAAGAATTGTTATGTAAGCTACCTTTGCCTTCCTGTCAACTTCAACCAATATGGATATTCTCTTCTGATCACTCTCTTAAGGAATCCAGCAGTTTCCGAAGGTTTCTTAAACCATTCTAGAACCAACAACCATGCCGTGGCTACAGCAAGTCACTAAGACCAGATTTTTCCTCATTCCAAAGAGAAATTCTTGACCTGTATGCACGGTGCTGCTACAACGTCATTGACTCATTGGGTAACGTGCTTTATTCCTAATAATGTGTACAGTGATTTTTTTTGTTTGCTTGTTTATTTTTCATTTTACTTTAGGATTGCTTTTTTTTAAATCATTTTTTTGTAAAATAGCAGCAGCTGGTATTAGCAAAATTCACGAAAGCATGTTCAGTGAACTGAGAAAAAGAAAAATGAATAAACACTCCATCTCCTTACACAAGTGCAGCCTTTCCTGCCTCTATGTCCTTGCCCTTTGGACTGGTCCTGAGTTTGCCACAGATACACATGAGCAAGCCACACTGGTTGATAAAGTAGCAGGTGATATCCACGACCAACAACAGCACCGAACACACCATGATCACCATCCCAATAGTCAGCCCTGTGCTGAGGCCTGGGCCATCCTCCACGTAGTCTAGACAGAGAGACAGTACAGAAAATGAGATAGATAGATAGATAGATGGATAGATGGATAGATACAGTAGATAGATAGATAGATAGATAGATAGATAGATAGATAGATAGATAGATAGATAGATAAGAAAAATATATAGTAATGCAATATAGTAATTATAACATTTATATCAGATACTAGTTTTCATGGCATTATTATTTAACTTGTGAAATTAGCCTAATTAGGAACCAGGACCCATGAAAGAAAAATTTATTAGTTCCCTTCAAATATTCACCTGTGATTCTTGTGCTAATGTTATGTTCGATCATTTATTATATTTTATACTATTCATGACAAGCTTCTGCCTAGGTTCATCTCTGAAGATGCTTCATTTCTTATTCATTGTATTTTGGTCCAGCATGTCTCTGAGAGAACACACCAAAGTCAGAGGTGATAGTACTCCCTGACTCAGCTGGTCCTTTCAGTTGGAAAATTGAGCTGGTGAAGCCTTTCTAAAGATTTTTTATTTCTGTTGTTGAACACGCTGTTCTGAAAGTTCTTCATATCACATGAATAAACAAACACAAATCTGAAGATCAAGCCGGTCTCCTAGCTACTGACTCATCTTTGGCGAATCTTGAGCACTTATCAAAGCTAATTCTAATTCTGCATTAAGGCAGATGGCTGTTAGTTTACTTCCTACATGAAAACAAATGTCAATATCAGTTCATCTGTTCTTTATATTTTATTCTGCCCTTTTAGCAATATTATGCACTGGCAAAAAAATATTAAAATAAAATAAATTCATCTGTGATATGAACTTTTCTCACCTACTTTTAATTTCATCAAATGATTTTTGCCTGTTTATTTATTAAAGACACTCTTCAAAGGTACAACCAACCTTTATAAATAATAGTTTATACACTTTCTATTCAAACCATTTTAAATCATGGTATGAAAAAAGAGCTGTGAAGGTAAGAAAATGCAAACAAGGCTTATTACGATGCAATTACAAAAATATTAATTATAATAATCTGATCATTTTGCTGAATACTCATTTCTCCACACATTTCAAACTTATTTCCCTATTTATTTATTTTTGGATTTTGTAAAGCTGCTTTCAACAAGGATCAGTGTTAAAATGGTAATATAAATAAAAGTGAATTGAATAAAAAATAATAATAATAATGTCATATATTTCACATTTAATATTTGTTTAGTGTGTACAGTTCTATTTCTTTTAGTAGCACAAAACAGTGTACTTACCAGCAAACATCAGCATCAAATAATATGACGATGATGTCAGTTGTCATAATACATTGGCAGGTTTGAATAAAAACAGTAGTAACAAAATTAAAAGTAAAAGTGAACAAGCTGTTGTACTGGGATCATACAGATGATACTGAATGATGACAAAATGATAATGCAGGCAACCGGTTTATATAAAAAAAAAAGTATTTAATAAATCCAGATATGCACATGCCTAGAGGGTACATGCCGCTGTTTTGCCGTTACTCCTGTAGATTCACAGAAAACCAGAGTTGCAGATCTCGGAAAATTATTTCGATGACAAAGTCTTTCCGTAAAGATCATATAATGTACAATTTTATACAGTTTGTTCAGCAGTTAGAAAATTAGTTAAATATGTACAGATATAAGCAGGACCAGATTTGTCGCTTATAAACCTAGTTAAGTGCTTTCCATTCCCTCTTTCCTGTACAGCGCTCTCGGCTGAAAAGAAAAATTGTGCTCTAGAGTACAGATATGATCAATGGATACTGAGCTGTCTGTTTTGTTAATTGTGTTAATCCACACTTCAGGCTCAGTTGTATCAGCAAGAAAGATCAAATCATTAGCAAAAAAAAAAAAAGTCCAGCCACGATGCCCTGAACACACACACAAAAAAACACCTCTCACATATAACACTATCAAAGCAAGGACAGCAGGAACAGCGAGAGCACCATTGGAAAGATGGTGCACATCACTGAGGAGCTGCCAAGTGTGACTGAAGAACACACGCATACATGCACGCACGCACGCGCACACACACACACACACACACACACACACACACACACACACACACACACACACACACA
>JAQMYL010000003.1:19107257-19117556 GCA_030014365.1 Clarias pachynema | reverse complement strand
ATCCCTTTTACACTCATTTATATATATATATATATATATATATATATATATTGCATCATATACTTAGCTGGAACTCCTTTTCAAAATATGTGAATACTTACAGCTTTATAGCGGATGAGGTAGTGTGTGATGGGTGAGCCTCCGTCATCCTGTTTGATCCACTTGACTTTTAGGGCATTGCCTTTAGACTGTAAAGTTCCCTCTAATCTGGGGGGACTGGGCTCCCCTGGAAACACAAAACCGATAATAATAGTGAGCATACATATTTCTGTACCTCTATGCATGATGCGACCTCATTTGTGGAATTGCTTTTTTATGTATGTTACTTTGTACTTTGCCAAAAAATTACACTCATTTTATTTTCTAAGCATAGGATTCTGATGATGATTAAAGAGATTACTTTAACTGCTAAATCACTAGTGTACTGTACTTTACACACAGTGTAGTAAACCTTTATTGTGCTTAATACAAGCTACTGTATGCTATAAAGTGCATTTGGCTGAGAGCAGTGCTGTAAGAAATACTAACAATAAATTGATTGCTATTTACCAGCATCCAGAGACCTTTGGTTTATACAGTATATGTGTGGTAGCCTGGGAACAACCTTTCACAAGAGGAAATCTCATTTTCTATTATATGCAGGGAAATCCTCAAGTTCGAATATTACAGTTTCCATGTACAATTAGATTAAACACAACTTGAGTAGGTAGGAATCATTTAAAATTTACAGTAGAGTGCGTTTTTTAGTATTTTATTTGTTCCCCGTTTGCTTTAATAACAGTGTGCAGCTGAGCTGGCAACAATTAACGGTGCACCGGAGATTCATCTGAGCACGTGAAACTGAGAAAAATCTGACCTTCAATACAGAACAGGTAACATGGTCCATATCACAAATGGTGATGTGCAAATAGTCTACTTCACATCTAATATCAATTTTTAAATGACTTTCTTTGATTTAAATATTCGAAAACGTTCAGTTTATTTCAAATTTTCAATGAAAATCCCAGATTTTCAATGAGATCTTAGACTTCTGGATCCCTATGTATACGAATCTGAAAAATGTCAACTTTCCTGGAGTTAAATTTCTTTTTCTTTTGTGTGTATCTCAAACTACATGAGTGAAAGCAAAGATACTTTTGGCTAAAACGCAAGTGAAAGTTGTTCAGTCATTTTTTTTTTTACTTAGGTTGAAGTACTGGAGTACTTGCTTTTAAAAATACTTAAGTATTCCCCAGCATGTTTTCTTATAACTGTCGAAGTCTTGTCGAATTGTTGCTACAATGCACTTACAGAACTTTATGACCACACACTGAGTGTTAGGACACGAACCTTGTAGCCTGTAGTATAAAAAGCTTGTAAAGCATGCTACAAAGCCTATTGACGCTTTTGCAGACATGTGACTACTTTGATGTCAGTCACATCAGTGGACGGCAGAAGTACTGTTAACTGACATTAGACTGGAATGTTTTTCGGTATTTATTACATTTGAGGTGTATTGTTGGGGCAAAAAAACTTAACAGAAAGATTAACTTATGATGACCTGAAAAAATATACTAATATGTGATTCCTTCTGGATTTGGTGGCATTTGCAAGCCTTAGCTCATTTGGTGCTCCTGTCACAAATGAGACGATGCTATGGGACATGACGTGCTTTATTTCTTCATAAAATGATGTGCAGATAACTAATACTGACATTTCAAGCTTGTTAACTAATAGCTCTGGTGGGGGATTACTATTTCACATAGGGCTAGGCAAGTTTAGACAGCTTTTTTCCCTTAATTATTTAAATCATCATTTAAAAACAGCATTTTGTATTTTCTCTGGGTTATATTTAATATTAAAAAAAAAATTATTTGAATTATTGAAGTGTGACAATTTTTTTTTACTTTGTTTATGTCCACACCTGCAGTTCACCAGTGAGAAATCACATCTTTAGGCAGACTAACTGTTTGATCACTGTATACAGTAACTGTTTTTTATGTTAAAAAATTTTCCTGCAAAAAACTCAAAACCCCAGGGTTTTTTTTTTTTTTTTTTTTTGGCTGTTTGCAGGAATTTATTGTTACCAACAGCCAATGGTAGGGATGGGAATCCCCAGGGGGCAGCTGATATGATATTATCACTATACCTAGGACTCTTATTTCATTTGTATTGCAATTTTGTAAATGTCATGATTTAAAAAAAATATACTGATTTGATTTGAATTATTTTTATTCAGATGCTGGTACAATTCTAAACAAACCTAGCAAATAATTTGCTTCTGACAAACAGGATGTTATGCTGCCTGCCAATGTATAAATAGTTTAGAGTGTTAAACCTGTTGGATTACAGAGAAACTATAAGCATTTAAAACCACCTCAAATACAAACATATATAAATAAATAAAAAATGTTTAAAAATCAATTTTGAAGCCAATTTGGCAAAAATCCCAATTCATCACTGAAACTATTTGTTCCCTATCTCTACACAACAGGCTTTTCCAAACCACCACACATATTCTATATAAGACAAAAAATAAATAAATAAATACAACATACGGGTATGAATGTACAATTTTCAAAGCTTAGTAAAAAGTTAAAATTAATACCTTTTGGATAAAAAAGGAACACCTACAATTAATCTCGTTTCATCTATACTCGGGTACATGTCAAAGAGACATGTTGTATTGTGCGTAATGTGAGCAGCATAACCTCTCCTTCACGGACCATCGTTCATAATCCATTAGAGATTAATGATCCATGGATGTTAATTTGATTCCCGGCATTGGTTGGACATTACAGAACGACATTCAAAATAAAACGACATTAGCGATAGATTTGTGTGTAAAGACGATGCGTGAACAGACAGCAATGAAAAATGAAAGCCTTTAAGCCACATTAACGCAGTGATTAGCTACGCTTGTAAAAAAAAAAAAAAAAAAAAAAGGAAGAAGCGCAGCGCAGTTAAACCACACAGTTTTAGGTGAAGCTTTTGGATGACTTCTGCACTTATAGAAGTATTTCCTGTTTGCATGAGAATCCCTGGTGTTGTATAAATACCTGCAGTGCTGAATTAATTATTACAGCATTAACACTCCCAGTGTGAATGAACGCCTACACTATTTATATGTCTCCAGCTGGACTTACATAAACACTGTGTGTGTTAGCTAAATGCCATGGCTGTTAATTTAACACTTGGGATTTTGCTATGCAAATGAAAGACTTCTGAAAATGAAGTGCGAGTGCGTGTTTATTCAAGACTTAGCTGTTCTTTTAAGACTTTGAGACAGAAAAGAAAAAAAGAAAAAATGGAGGAAGACCCATCTGTGTCACAAACGTACTGTACAGTGGCTGTTTGGGTCCTTTATTAAAGCTCTGCACTAATACACTCAAAATACCTAACAGTCAACACACACTCCATGCCACAATTGTAATTTCTCTTTTGAAATGTACTTTGAAATAATAAAAAAAAAAAAGGTAAAGACAAACTATGGGCAAAAACAATAATTAATGAAGAAACAGAATGAACATTTATCACAGTTATAAACACCACACAAAATCAATGCTGCAAACGTTATGGTGAGATGAACCCTGTTAATTCTGTAGCTGAGACGTAAATGAGCCATTGTAGCCAAACACTAATAGTAAATTAAGCTTTAATGAAATACTTTTGTCCTCCAGCCCTAACTGTGTATTCAGACTCTGATTTAGTAAAAGTAAACATTTAGTACTAATTAGTATTTATGCATGCAGAATCTGATTAATGGATTATGCAGCTAGTAAAGGTGTTTCAGCAAGTTTCCACAGAAAAGAATCATGAACAGAGTTGAATCCAAAGTATTGGCATGTGCCATTGTTATTAATAGTTCTGGCAAGTACAGGTCTCTAAGACATTGCCATAAATGTTAAATTGAAATGAAACTTTAAGCCAAATGCTGACTTACACTCACTGGCCACTTCATTAGGTACATCTCCCTAGTACTGGGGTGGACCCCCTTTAGACTTCAGAACTGCTTTAGTTCTTTGCGGCATAGATTCAACAAGGTGCTGGGAACATTCGACTGGCATCATAGCATCACATCCCAAAGGTCCCCTTTTGATTTGAGATCTGGTGACTATGGAGCCTATTTACAGTACAGTGAAGTCATTATCATGTTCCAAAAACCATTTTGAGATTGTTTTAGCTTTGTGAGATGACAAGTTATCCTGTGGTCATAAAGGGATGGACATGGTCATCAACAATACTCAGATAGTCGATAACAATTAAACAATGTTGGTATTAAGTGGCCAATATTGTGTCAAGAAAATATCCCCCACCCAACTACACCACCAGCACCAGGCTAAACCGTTGACAGGCAGAATGGATCCATGTCAAATTCTAACTCTACCAACCAAATGTCGCAGTAGAAATTGAGACTCATCAGACCAGGCAACATTTTTCAAATCTTCAATTGCCCAAGTTTGGTGAGCCAATGCGAATTGTAGCCTCAGTTTCCTGTTCTTAGCTGATACTTGTGGCACCGGTTGTGGTCTTCTGCTACTGTAACTCCTCTGCTCCAAGGTTTGACATGCTATGTGTTCAGAGACACTCTTCTGCCTAATTTTCACCCAGAGAACTGCAGCTCTCTGAATATTTTCTCTTTCACCAGACGATTCTCTGTAAACCCTAGATATGGTTGCGTGTAAAAATCTCAGTAGTTCAGAAGTTTTGGAAATACTTAGACCAGCCTGTCAACAACCATGCCACAAAGAAAGTACTAACCAAGCATCAGAATGATTTGTACTTCAGCATATCCCCTTGACCATGTCTTCATGCCTAAAAATATTGAGCTGCTGCAATGTGTTTGGTTGATTAGAGTTTTGCGTTAAAAAGCAGTTGAAGAGGTATACCTAATGAAGTTGTAGGTGAGTGTAAAGCTATGAGATGCATTAGTAGATACCAAATCAAATAGAAGTAGCAATGAATGTACAGTATGTATAATAAAGAAGATGAGGCTGAAAAACCTTTTTCAAATCATCTGTTTAAATCCTAATGGTATTAGAGGTGCAAATAACTATCTAACATAAAAGCAACTTGAGAAGTGATAAGTACTTGTATCAAAATACATGATTTTAATAGTTATTAACCATTCCTGTTATTCATAAACAATTTTAGTTGATTGTGAACCCACTAAATTAATATTTGAATTACAGTTTTAAAAAAACATGCACTACGTAATTTGCACAATTTCCCAAACACTCATCAGTCCTGAAGTGACGCGCGGGTTTAGTAAATCACACTATATTATTAGTATTCAAGTATTTACATGTACGTAACGTTTATGCTATAATGCCTCAAAGTACACATTTATTAATGCAAGTAGACAAAATGTGGTATTTTGTTCACGTCATAGAAGCAATCCTATATATCTATGTAAATCTACTTGCATGTACTGTATTTTTTTTATATGTATGCAAACCTGTAGTAAATCAAGGGCATACATTAACATAACCGCAAAATATGGGACAAATATAGCAATAAATACGTCAAACCTACTGTCCATTCCATTACACTGCATGCCACAGCAGAACATATTGATTAGCTAGAGGGCTCATTTGCATGTTAAAGCCTTGTGAGATCTCAGCACTGCAAAGACCAAAACTGAAATAATGATTAACAAGAGATATATTCTGCAAGTCTGCAAATAGTACAGGAGGAACCGATACCAATACGTATCACCTCTCAAACCGGGGCTAGCAAAATGTTTATAGCAGCAGTAAAAAGGAGAGAGGATGTTCCTGGGTCATCTACCCAGCACTGCCTCTGGGGAATTGTTTTCAGCTCCAGAGCTTTTGAAGTAGTTTTTCATGCTTGGAAGGACAACGTTAAATCTTTTTATCTCAGCCTCCATATTCTCCTCGGATAATATTCAAAGCAGTCAGAACATAGTGCTCGCTCAAGGGAAGTGTGTCAAAAAACTGGAGGCTAGATACATTTTCTGAAGTTGAATGAGGAGTCATAGTTTGGCTGTAAGGCACTGGAAGGAGGGAAGGAGGAAGGAGGAGGTTGGGGAAGGGGGGAGGTTTGTTCTAAGGAAAAATCAAAATTCAAAGATCCGCCTTTGCTAATCCTACATACTTGTGAGAGCTGCAGAGCGAGAGTTGAAGAATTTACCTTCTGTTCATCAGAGCGGATGACATCCGTGACACCATGCAAGCCACATGACAAAAGGCACACCATACACACGCACATGATTGGTGGAAAGGAAATTGGAAGAAGTCACATGGAAATAAAAAAACAAAACAAAACAGATGATGTGATTATGGACAAGATACACAAAGTCAAGGTGTTAGAGCCAGTTAACACAATTACACAAATATATGAATCACATAAAATAAAAAGTAATTATAAGGGTGCATCAATCAAAACACTGAAAGCAAGCAGTGATTTCTCAGATTAAACCGGTGTGAATATTACTGAGTAAAAGACAAATATATAGGGGATTGAAGATTAAAATAAATCAAAGGTCAGAGTCTGAGGTGGTCGACTGCTGGACGGGAACCCAAAAACAGACCCGGCCAAGAAAGAAGAAACTGAACTGAATACCTAAAAATGACTGTACTCAAGACAATAATAAATATAAAAATGTCTGAAGAAGCTTTGAACCAGCCTGTAGTTGATCCTCTGTTATGACTTATCCAATTATGTGCACTTTTGGATATTGTTTAGCTGAGGGAAGCTCTATCTATAAGAGACTTTTTCCCCCAGAGTTTGATTTCTGTCTCAGACATTTTATCTATATCACAGACAGATTTTTCATTATATTTTCCACACTCTGATCTGACAGCATAGCTTTTCTAAAAAAAGAAGTTGAGCAGAGTTGAAAGATGAATCATACAGTAATCTCTTTGAATTGTCTAATACACTGCCTGGCCAAAAAAAAACCCCCAGAAACCAATTTTAGCTTTATTTGGACTGATTGTAGCTTTGATTGCAGTACATATTCAAAATTGCATTGTTTCAACAACCTCATGCAAAATCACATTTATTTCCATTCAGAGTTGCATTAATAATGTTGCAGAGCCTACACCTGACCAACTAAAGCAACCACAGATCATAACACTGCCTCCAAAGGCGTGTACTGTGGGCACTATGGATGATGGGGGCATCACTTCTAAGTGCTTCACTTCTTACCATGATGTACCCTTTGCTCTGGAGTAGGGTCAATCTGGACTCATTAGATTACATGACGATTTTCCATTGTGCCACAGGCCAATCTTTATGCTCCCTTGCAAAGTGTAGTGTTTTTTTTTTTTTATTAGTCTCACTAACAGGTGGATATATTATGGTCACATAGCTGTTGTCGATGTCGATCCTTTGAGTTCTCGTTGCATTGTGAATGTAGAATGCTCTTTTTCAGGCTATTAAACATAGCTATGATTTTTAATGTCTTTTTTTATGATTGATCGAAAATCACTCTTGATGGAGCTGCAGTCATTTACGATTTTTTTACAAACAAATTTTTTTACCATAAGGTTGACAACTCAGCAATATCCTTCCAGGTTTTAATAATGCTACAACCTCAGGATACATTTTCCAACATAGTTATTTAAGAAATGAGAAGCTACCCGCTTCAACTGTAAAAGAATTGCTGGCAGCTGGAACGTACAGTACAGTATTCATCACTGCAGTAATTATCCAATGAAATGCTCTCAAACTGTGACTCCTTGTTTTTGGCCAGGCAGAGTATGCAGCAATAAACTACTCATTAATTATTAAGAATTAAAATGTAGCTCAATAATTGCAATTCAAGAATTTTTTAAAATTTTTTAGTTTTAACTTAACTGTTTTATTTGTTCTTTGTATACCCTTAAATAATTTGAGACACTAAGTCGTGAGTCACTAAGTATGAGATAAATGCAAAGAATGTAAGAAACTTCATTTTGTACTGTTCTGCACAAATGATTAGCTTGTCACAACAGGAGATCTGAACTGCCTGGAAAATATTCAAAGACTTACACATGAAGTAATTCATACACAGTACAATGCTTAATTACAGAATAAATTAAAGATGTGAAGAACATGTCAAACATACAGCAGCTGTCTGTACCCTTAATTCTGCTGCACCTCTTATTTTTATAACAATTAAGTTAATAAATGATCATAAATTTTTTTCAGTAAGTATTTTATTCAGATTTGTTTCATCATGCAATAAAAAACATTAGAGGATGATCAAAGAAACCTGTCTTGTAAAGAGAAAAAATGAAAAAAGGCCATCTAGGAGCATAAACAAGACACGTTTCATAAACTCAGTTAATGTTGGAACACCTCCGTGAAGTTTTAGGTATAAACATCATTCTAAAGAAGAGAAAAAAACATACATAATAGCCTACTGAATAGGACAGCAAGTTTAACTGGAAGATATAAAACCTTTCATTTCAATACATCGATGGCAATTTAATAAAATGCCATTTCAGACTGAAAGGTCGGTGAGTCACTTACTTGGGTATGAGTAACCTGAATGATGCGGTGAGAAAAGAAAGTGGATGAGAAACAAAAAACAAAAGGGGCATATAAAATGATAAACTATAAAAGGACAAACATAAAATGTATTTAGATTTCAGGTGCTATCAACTCTTTATATCTTAGATATAGAGACTGTGTGAAGTAGCGATCTACTCGTATAGATACACACGAGTAGTGGATCGTATATACAGTATATTTGCACAGCTCACTGCATTTAATGACATTGTGTAATTATTTATTATGAAACCACATGCTACACACATACAGCCACCAGGGGGCGCAAGCAGGTCATAACCTCCAAGACGCATGACTTCATCAGCCGACATTCACATAGCACACGCCTATTCGTCAAAAAATGAGACATCATGATATTTTGTTGCGATGGGTTCATCATGAAAATGTGAGAAACTCGTGTGGAGAACAGCTGCATGTTTGCACTTGCACAGACATCGATGTATTATTCATCCATGAATTCACTTAGCCCTAATATCCAATGCAGACATTTAAATGTCTCACAAAGTGATAATACATGACTGCTATACTTTTGTTTTTGTTGTTTTGTTTTTTTTTGCAAATACACTGAAAACTGCAATAGTTGTAGAGTCCTGAACAAATGTATTAAGTTACAAACATTTTGAGATAATGATTGCGGTAGACATCAGACAGATGCAATCTGTAAAAGAATCCATTCAAATCATCATATTCAGCCTTAAGGCAAGTAAACGTTTTTAAAAGTAAAGAACTGATTCAATTTTTATTGATCTTCTATTGATTGTTTAAAACAGAGTTCGTGCACAGCTTAACATGTTCTCCCATGTCTGTGCAAGTTTGCTCTGGGTTCCTCTGGGGGAAAAGCAAAATGGCGTAGGCAGTAGGATGCCCTAGGCAAAGTTCTACTGGGAAACCATGGGTCCTGGCATTCATGTGGAAGGTACTTTGACATGTTCCACCTACAGTACCTTTACACTGTTGTAACCTAAGTACACACCTACATGGCGACGATACTCCCTAATGGCAGTGGCCTCTTTCAGCAGGATAATGCACCAGTGCACACTGCAACATTTGTTCAGGAATGGTTTGAGGAATATGAGAAAGTCCCCAGAACTCAATCCAATCTAGCATCTGTGGAATGTGCTGGACAAACAAGTCCAAAATATTTAGGCCCCACCTGCTGTTTAATTTGTCTGTAATTTGGGTCCAGATAGATGTGAAATAAAATATGGCTTTTGTGTGACTCAGAAAAAAACCCAATTGGTCATAACACTTTTTTTGGCAGTCAGTTGTCATTTCATTTTTCCCTTAATGAAGCTTTGCACGCTTCATCAAATGCAATTCAGTTGTGTTATGCATGCACCTGATAATTTATGGGTGACTAGCATTCATTGCCATACAGATGGGTCTATAAGTATTTGGACAAGGACACAATTTATATATTTTTCCCTCTGTACACAACCATAATTGATTTGAAGTAAAACAATCAAGATGTGATTGAAGTTTATAAAAAATACTGCATTAAACATTTTGAAGTAACAGCCATAGTCCCTCCATTTCCACAGGCTCATAAATTATCAACAAAATAAAAATCGTAATGGTTAAGATTTCTATTCATATGTAGATATAAAAACTTTGCAGTCAATGCCGGCAGGAAATCTTGAATCTACAGATGCTACCAAATGCTGAGTTTCCTTGCTTGAGGGGACTTGACAGACTTTGTCTCCTGCTGCTTATTTTTTGCTGCTTGTTTCTTGTTTTGGGGTCTTTTTGCTATTAGTTTAGTCTCCACGAAGTGACAAGCATGCTTACTTGGTTGAGGTG
>JAQMYL010000003.1:19086147-19098259 GCA_030014365.1 Clarias pachynema | reverse complement strand
GTAAACATATAGGTGCATATATGTACGCATATATGTACATATAATATAGGAAAACGGCCAATTTTATATATGTCACACATATTAAAAACCTATATCAAAACCTATATTAAAACATATATGTTTATATAGGTCATTTCCGTTTTTTCAAATGGTAGAACAAATTGGCAGTGTTTACAGATGCTGTTGGCACTAGACAGCAGGACATTAGCATTTTGGACTTATCTTCGCTTGGTCAGACTTTAGACATATACAGTACTATTTCTTTAGAACAACTTTCATCAAAAGCAGATGAACCATCGTTGTATGTACTTTCACACTCTGGCCTTCTACTCACCATCTTTTAAGTAGCTTGTTTCTGTTCTTGTTTAAATGTGATTCATGCACTTGAGCATGCAACCTGATTGGATTTACTCTTACCATATATGCTGTGAAATTGTGCCACATAATCAGGTTGTGTCTACTGGCTATTTCAGCAAGTTAGACAAGGGAAAAAGGGGGGTGCTTTAACTTTGTATACACTTTAGCTGGCCTTAGCTATCGAGGAAAACTTTAAAACAAGTTGAGAATGATTTATCCTACTATCTCACCACTATAGCTCACTAAAAAGTCAACATGTATAATTGCATGCCAAAAGAAAAGCATAATGTCGTCCATCATGAAGATCCTCCTGTTGCATAAACTGTTTAGGATAACACCATATGACCATAATGGAGTGCGGACCCAAGGGTCCTTTCTTAAATTAATTAAACAATGTAAAAATCTTTTCTATATATTTACTATTTTTAACAAATTGACACACCAATGTGTGTGTGTTAATGCTCCAGCTGAAATACCCCTAAACGTATAATTTTTTTTATTCCTCAAGCTCCCTTTGTTTCACCCCTCTTCCTAATGCCCCTTTCGCATCTATGTAAATAGCCTACTGTTAAATCACGCACCATCAGAGAACGGAACAACAACCAGGGTGGGGTCCTCTTCTTATATGAGGTCACATTAGGGGAAAATCTGATTGGCTTGTTTAAGCCTTATGCAGTACAAAAATATAGAGAAAAAATCGAGCAGGGAATGCATCCTGGAGACCCATGTGAACGTTTAAAAATGACTAAAAAGTTCATTTTGCATAATTAGTGAACCTGTGATTTGATTTACAGTTGGATCTATTTTGTTAGAGCTTTCTGTTGTAGAAAATAAAACTAAAATGAGATTTAAGAATCTCAACAGCGCTACGGTAATGAATGTTGATTTGTGTAATACAGCTTCTCTCCAGGAAACACATATCCCTGGCCAAGGAATGCATCATAGACCAATTAAAAATCCTACAGCAGACTAGTAATTACAAGCCACATTGGCTTCACAATTTTTAAAACTTTGGTCAAAAGATGGGTGAATATGGGCGAGCGCTGGACATACCCTGTCGGACCTCAAAGACACGCTGGACCCATTTGTTGTTGCCCACTGGTCTCCACTCTACACGGTACTTGAGGACTGGAACTCCACCAGAAGCATCAGGTTCAGCAAAGAGTACCTCAGCCGTGCTTGAGTAGGGTTCCACCTGAGAGATAGCTGGAGCCGAGGGAATGTCTACAAGCAGAGAGCAAAACAAAACAATCTACAATCAAGTGCGTCCTAATAATCTAGGGAAAGTTTATGCAAGAACAAACATGCATATGAACAATTTGTTATCATTTAAAGACCCCTTGGGAAAGACACAGAAGTTCGATGTAAAGGTCATGTCACAGAGAACAGACGGACCAGCCTGAATCAGGATGAACTCTTTGGACTCGGTCCCAATCTCGTTTGAAGCTGTGCAGTTGTAGCTGCCAAAGTCGTTCTGGGAGTCTGGGTTAACCTGCGGTGGATTAAAAGTACATGCATTAACCTTAGGGATACTAATCATCCGTTCCATTACCTATATTTACCCCTTACTACAAGCTTTCTCTGTTCAATAATTCATCTGCAACCCCATCTCAGAGAGAACACAATACAGCTACTGTACTGATAGTTTATTAAATGTTTATGTACTGTACAGTCGAAACAGCCTGGTGAACTAGTGATGGGTCTTTTACCTGCAGGTAGCTTGCAGTGGGGGTGGTATAGATTTTGACGTTGGTGGAGTTGGCATTGGGCAGCTGGAATCCATCTCTCAGCCATATGATAGACACATCGCTGGGGTGAGCCAGGATCTCGCAGCTGATGTTGGCAGGATTCCCCTCCCACGTGTAGACTGCCACAGAGCCCAGGATTTTTGGCGCGTCTGACAGAAGGCGAAGAAGAAAAGACGGTAAAAATAACGAAGCTGGAAGAAAGATCAATTTACATCAGATTCTTAAAAATGTTTTAAAAACCATGGGAAATCTTTTAAAATATAGTTTTGTTGTTTTTTTTGTTGAAGTTTAAAATTTACTCGATGTGTTCTTGTTATTCGTCGTATTCAGATGACCTGTCTAACACCTGCCAATGTAGTAACAGCCCTCAAACGTACAGTAATAAACCACAAACTCAAAATAAATCTGCAGCTTTAGAGGTAATACTCCAATAAATGTAAAACATTTCCCACAATCTGCTACGTTTCATTTATTTATTATTACATTTGTGGTTTATTTATTACATTGGAGGGATTATTTTAAATTTTTATTTTATTTAAAAATATTTACAAAAGAACAATACTAAAAAACATAAGGAGAGATTATTAAACATTGTATGTTCACAAGCCTCGATATATATGAAAGAAGACTTCCTGTCACTTTCCATTTATTTTAGATTTGCACTGACACCTATACACAAATACCTGCCATCACGAAGACATATGAAGGGATTCTCGGTAATAAAAGTAATAAATCCTGTCCTAAATAATGCAATATGATTCCACAACAAATGTGTGGCAGCCTGGGAAATTGGTGTAAATACAGTATATATATATATATTGCAGTATATATATAGTTTTGAAAACAACACATTATCCTGAACTGACCTATATTTCTCTTTGTGTATCTCTATGTATCTCAGTGACAAGTAATTTTTTTTGTCTGGTTGCTTTCAGGGGAGAAAAAAAAAAAAAAGAATATATATATATATATATATATGAAGAAGGTGTGAATTCCCTTCAAAAGTATAGTGGAATCATGCGAAACTTTTTAAACACTAATGAATGTTTACGAACATACTCATTTGTGGGGAGACATAATTTGGGCAATCATTAAAATTTTTTCATACAATAATACATATTTTATGACTGCCCATATATTGTATATATCTTACATTGACGCTGTCAAAATTTTAACAGCTGGTAACTGATCACAAAGCAAAGTGATTAAGCTTATATCCGTTTTGCTGCGGTACGTACACCAACCAGCCCTATCGTCAAAACCACTGCTAGGCAAAGTGCATAACATTGATTATTTTGCTACAATGGCAGATATCAAGATGTGTGCCAGATTAGGCAGATCGGTCAGTTCTTAAAATCGATGTGTTGAAAGCAAGAAAAATGGGCAAGTGTTAGGTTTTAAGTGACTTTGACACGTGCCAAATTGTGATGGCTAGGCAACGGGGGCAGAGCATGTCCAAAACAGGAGACCTTGTAAGGTGTTATCAGTATGCAGTGCTTAGTACCTACCAAAAGTGCTCCAAGAAAGGACAACAGGTAAATTGGTGAGGTCATGGGTACTGATGCATGTGGAGAACAAAAGCTAGCCTATCTGGCCCAGTCCCACAGAAAAGCTTATGTGGCACAAACTACTGAACAAGTTCATCCTGGCTATAATAGCAAGGTGTCAGTATGTGGCTACTGTATATACTGTACAGTAGCTGTAGACCAATCAGAGTGTCAATCCTGACTAGGTGTGTGGAAGAAACAGCACCAAGATGCATTATGGAAGAAGAAAGCCAGCAGTAGCAATGCGGTGCTCTGGGCAACGATCAGCTGGGGAATGTGAATGCTATTTCAGAACCACACCTGAACTATAATTTGAATCCTGAAATAGGCCTAGGCCATCATTACAGTCCATAGATGCGATGCGATAATATGGTCATTCATACATTCAGCTGATTTAATTTTATTGCCACATAATGTTGCTGAGCATAGAACTCACCAACTTAAGCAACCCCAGATCATAATACTGCTTCCAGAGGCTTAAACCTTGGCCAATATGCATGATGGGTGCATTGCTTCATGCGATTTTCTCCGTATCCTGACGTACCTATCATTCTGGAATAGGGTCAATCTGGACTCATTAGACCATATGACCTTTTTTCATACAAGTGCAATCTTTATGCATGCGAGTCTCACTAATAAGTGGCATTCTCATACCCACACAAATGTCTAGCCCTAATCACATTGTGCATGTTAAAATGCTCTTACTTTCACTTTTAAACATTCTGTAGTGATTTCTACTAGCTGTCAGTTTTCTTTTAACATGCAACTTTAATAAGCATTTAAGCAAATCTCCAAACATGATTTTTTTCTGACCAGATTTCTTCCATAAATTGAAGGTTCAGCACAGTCCTTAAACCAGTTCCAGTAATTTCAAATTTGCTTAATTGTTTTCAGTACTTGATGCAGGCCAATAATTTGACCCTTCTGAAGAGGTGACTTTTTTGGCGGGGGCAGGCAGTGTAAATTGTTGGTTTTGCTAAGACATGATCTATAGGCCATTCTGAAATAGAGCATACAACTTTACTGCTATGAAATCAAAAGTGAAGGTCAGTGAGCAGACAGGGCAGACAAACAGCAGACAAGGCAGAAAGTGAATTGTAGGCGTGAGAGCAGGAAGATCATGAGCCTGAGCACATCTGGTCATCCTTACAAAAGCAGATCATACTACTTTGAGAGCTCTTAAAGACTCTCATCCTCCACCTCCTTCTCTTCTTGAGGAGCATAAAGAGGTTGGCGAGAATATCACAAACACAGACCAATCTAGATGATATTTTCAAATATGACAAGATGCTATTCCTCCCTCTGTCCCACAACAATGTCACTGTGTCTCAGCATTCATAAGTCCTGCAATCATAACAGTTGCACTCACAATACATTCACGCACAATGGGATGTCAATAAAAATCTGCAAACAAATACGCTGACAATTAATTTGCACGTAATGTGCATGTGCAGCGATTAGCATAAAGACAAAAATAACAAAATACACAGTGGGAGAATCGACGTGTGTTTGCACACGCATTGCAAGGGGTATCAATGGTGCTTCTTGTATTGTTCTGTCTGAAATCTTGTTAAATTAATGCTTCAAATAAAAACACTTTACGCACCATGACAAGCAAGCTGGGGCCTACTGCTTATTTCATTATAAATCAGACAAGATTATATCTCATTTTAAATATGAATAAGGTTTCCATTAAGCATTCATGAATGAAATCTCTTTAAACAGAGTCTACTAGAGCAGCAGATTTTTATCCTTGCCAAGACTTACATATTTTGACTTGCTGTTTGAAAACCTTATCTACAGTATTTATTCCTTCATGCCTTCAACCTGGAGTGTGACTCAATAATCATACATTCAAGCAAATGAAATCGGTCAATATATAAGACAGTTATCTTTTATTGTTGCCATGTACATAAAGGGTAGGACAAAAAGTTTGTGTAAGATATATGGAATAATAAATGCAAAACTTTATGAATTAACATGTCTTAAACATTCAGCATGAGCTGGTGACTTGGCCGATACTTTCCAGGTTCCTTATCTATCAATAGATTTAAGTTAGAAATTTCTAATGAACTTACAGTTGTGTTATTTTATTTATTGTCTACAATGCTGCATTAGCGGTGGTAATTCATAAATTCTTTCTGTCTACTAGAACTTGTATTTTTCTTTTCTTTTCTTTTTTTTAGGGAAAGGATTAATCTGTTAATTAACATTACTGTGAAGTCCTCTTTAAGCAGTGAATCAAAATAATGCAAAATCTGTCTGGCTAAAATATTGGAAGCACTTTATAAATACTCTATGAGGTTTCACTCTCAACCACAATTAACGTGAGTTTCGCTGTTAAGTGCATTGTTTGGCGAATGTTTGTTTTTACTTAGCATGAGTTTAAATATTAGGTTATAAAATGCTTTGCCAACAGTATAAGTGAAGCTGACAGCTGATGGAAGTTGTCAAGACGCCACTTCCAATATGCTGCTAGATTAAGGATATAACAGGGAGTCCCTTCTCTATTAATTTTCAGGCAGGCAGAGATGCATGATTGGATCTGTCTCGACAGCAAAAACACTACTGAAAGCATACATGGAATGTTATTCATTTTCTCAGATGGTTAGTAATAACAACTGGAAACTAAGCAATTAACCAGCATGCCCCAAACTGCTTTACTTCCACAGACATCTATACATAAATCAGCCCTTAATTGTTTTGGGTTCCTCTTATGCCAACGACATGGCTCTGGCCTCTCGCGACATCTTGGGGGTATGCTGTGGTGGCTGGAACTGGGACATTGCCAGCGGATGCTTTAGATTCTGTGGGTTGCTGGGTGGGGTCTCCACAGACAAGAATTGTTTGTCCAGCATATCCCATGGGCGCATGGGGTTTGGAGGCCGAGTCAAGGGGCTTTAGGCTTTTTGCTTGCTGGGCCTCCTGCATGGCAGGCTGTGGTGCGCACCAGGTCTTCTGGTGCCAAGATTGAGTTTTGTGGCAGTGGTTTTTCTGTGGGAGCGAACCGGACTGGCTGGACTTTGGTTCCTACGCATATGGGTGAGCCTTGATTGTCTATGATCACCAGTTTGCTGCCAAAATATATAGTGACCAATACACCTGGCAGTGATGTTAATGTTATGGCTGACTGGTGTATATTGTGCTGAGATAATGCATACTATCTAAGGTTTGTTATAATTTATAGTCAAGCACTTTCATATATTTGCAAATCTCTTAATCTGTACCTAAAGTTTATTCATCTAAGGTATGAAAAACAGGAATGTGGACCTTTTTATCTGTGAAGCAGTCATATATGCAAAACAGAGGGCCATCTGCCTTGTGAAAAGATTTTTTTGTTAACAATAGAGCCGTTTGTTTATTAAGTCACTGTGGTCATCTCAACAGGTCAAAATCTGTTCTCACACATGTGTTCCTAAGCCAAAATCCTACTCATTTTTGCTCACAAATGAAAGCAAAAAAAACTCTAGAGCTCTCTGTTAAGGATCATGGAGCAGCATTAAAAAAAACAATACAGGGGCTTAAAGTGTAGGATGAGTGATTTGCTGTACACAAAGCACACTCTAAATGAAATGACATGTATTACAAGCCAATTAACAAAACACCGTCTGGGTAAATGCACTACACGGCATCTGGGTGAAATTAGCCGGTAACAAACATAAACTACCCACACAGAAAATAAAAAAACTCCTGGTGTTAAAATCTTTAAAGTGAAGGTGTTAAATACATATCGTTACTTTTAATGTTGTATCCAGCATGTTGTAAACACTTACTGCCGATCTATATTCCTAACACACACATTAATATTATCAACACTAAACAGAATTAGTCTTACAGACAGAAATGTATTAAAGAAAATGAGGCTCTTCTTGTATTGAAGAGCCTATGATTTTAAATTTGTCTCTTAACATACAAATATGTTCAGAGTAATTATATATAAACTTTATAGATGAGCTAGGGTTTATATGGTCTCCAAAATGCTTCAGTCAATTTCAACATTAAAAAAGTCACAAGTTATCCAGGTACAGTAGTTAGCTAATTCTTTATGAAGGGAATGGTAACCTATAAGAAATTTTTATAATAGTATGTACTATAGTTTGTAATATTGTACTGACTGTACTATACCATACCAGTAGTATGTCCTGTATTAACATATCTAATGTGAACAAACATGCCATATTAGATACCAGCAGTATTGATGTCCACTGTGGTACCCAGTGAAGTGCCACAGTGCCTACTGTACTATTACCATGACATTACCATGGTACACACCATAAGAGTTATGTAGTCCAAGGGTAGGTACTATGGAACTTTATTGGGTACCATGGTAGTACTACAGTATAATGTGTACCACAATTCTTTGGGGAATACCATGTTTTATTGGGTATCACAGTAGCTACCAAGTTTAGTGGTATGTTACCCATAAGAAATTTCACTATAGTATATACTATAGTTTACGATGGTAAACCACTGTGGTACTTTAGTCTAGTTGCTACCATTGTAGTATCATTGTATGTAGTACTTTGGTAGGTACAACCATTCTTTGATGAATACCATGGTAGGTATTGTGGCATTTATTGGGGACCACAGTGGATACCAGTTCAGCAGATATCTATTATGGTATTATTGTACTGTACATACTATACAATATTAGATATGTATACATACTACTGGTATGGCATACTACAGGCACTATTATATTGTTATATGTCAGATTAAGACTTTTAACATATTGTATACTATATACAGGGTGGGAAAAATATTTAATGCATAAAGAAATTGTAGTATCACTATAGTCATGAATAAAATAAATGATAGTAAATAGGATTTTATATTTCCTGCATCGATAGTATAGGCATCGGGCACAAGAGGCAGCAAATGCAATGTAAACAAAGATAGCCGACCAATTCATTGTTCAGGAGCGAGCTACGATCGCAGCATGCTATAAAGTGTGGAATACACCAGAGTTGTGCAGAGATGGTGGCGTACAGTGAAAGGGAGGAATGCAACACTATGTCCGCAGACAATAAAAAATTGTCATGCAAAGCTGATCTGCACAGGCTCGGTGAACGAAGCAAGAAGTGGCCGGTACCTATGTTGAAATCGAAAGATATACGTACATGTACAATTTGTCTCAATAAATTTGTATTAGAAATATGAACTTTAATACTAATTTTTAATGCCTAGTAAATTTTTCCATACATACAGTGGTATATATATTTTCGACAGTGTCTAGGTATGTATTCCATAGTACCATATTACGGTTCCTGGTAGAACCATACTTTTGTAAAATACTGTTGTACTGTACATGTGCTGCTGTACCAATGTTTGTACCACGATAGAACCATACCATATACAGTATATTACATACTATATCAACAATTAAATCCCATAACAAAAATTCCACGGTACCATATACTGTGGTGCATCAAACTACCACACTACCTTATTATTGAAAATGTATATACCATAAATGACTGCTACTGTACATACAGGCGGATATATTTCTCTCTATTTTTGGCCAAAAACACAAGTCACATAAAAACATGAAGTTTGAAAACTTGTACTGGTGCTAAAAATCATCATTAAAATATACACATTACACCCTACAAAGTCTCTACAAAGCCCTTCTCATTCTGAGCTCTATCTATATGAATTTATGTTTTGCGTTCCTGCCACTTGTTTGGCTAATGATTATTTAATACCTATTAAAGTGGTCGATGAGTGAATATTACACCCTATACATTAGAAATGATAGTACTGTGAATTGTAACCACTTTTTCTTAATATTGGCTTAGTGTTTGGGCACTGTAAGTGTTAAAACGTCTCCTGTGCAGATATTTTTAGAAAATTCTTGGCAGCTAAATGTTTAACAGTAATATGTTAAATAAGAGCAAACAGTAAAACTTATACTGAAATTCACAGAATGTGGTATAACATAAATGCCCAGACTTGTGACTTAATCATTTCTAATTAAAATCTAGTAGGCTTTAAATTTGATCATGAACATGTAAGTATGCTGTCACTGAGTAGATTCACATAAATAAATGTATTTATTGCAAATTATTTATTGTGAGAAATAGTTACATCTTGTAATGGTGCAGTTGTTAAATATTGGAAAGTGGATGTGTAATATTGTGAGAAAATTTGCAACTTGTGTTGTTGTTTTTGGCACGTGTACAGTATGTTTGATCGTTCTAGCTAGCGCTGCACTTTCCTTTCTGTGCATTATAAATGCATTTAAACAGTCTCATTACAGTATTTATTGTGGAACAATACTGAAGTAATTTTTAAAGTTAATTGCCTGCCATAACATATTAAAGAATAAAATAAAATCAGTCAGACAATGAAACAGCAAAAAAGTGCCCCCCCCCCCCCTTTTTCACCCTATCTATTACCAGACAAGAGCAGCCCAGGATAAGCTAGACAATGGGTCTTACAATGGGATCTGTGAAGCGTAGCCGGGGGGGCTGTGATATTTTCATTTAGTCGCAGCTATGGAAAGCAAAACTCAAACTTATTAAAGATATATATATTATTAAAGTCTTATAGTCATTAGTTTGTATGCCTAGCCCGTTGAACTGAATCGGCTTTATTCTAAACCTTAATAATTTAGAAACAATTCAGCCAATAAATAATGGCAACTCGAAACTAATGTGTTTTGTCAGTGGAAAGTTCAATATTAGAAAGTTGTATGGATGCAATAAATATATAAAATTTTAAATAATGTTTGTGAAATAAATCTGGACTGAGGAGATATCACTCTTATTCGAAAAACAATAGCAACATATAACTAGCAGAAGACCACTGGCTAATCTATGCCTATAGTATTCATATAAATAAGTAAGTGCCAAGTAGTAAAATGTTACTGTGCAATAAAATGCTGGTGCAAATCCTGGTATATAGGGGCAAGTGGTGGTGTGTGATGAGAATATTGGCCTTTTTAGATAGACAGAGATCCTGAAACTGCACACTAGGACATACCATTGTTATATAAATAGAAAATAAATGGTGTACATAAAGGTATAAAGAAAAAATATCTTACAGCGCACTTCAAGGAACGTGGACTGTGAACTCTGGCCTACGGCATTGCTGGCTGTGCAGACATACTGTCCAGCGTCGGTATACTGGACATACTTAAGTGTCAGAGAGGAGACACGAGCGTCGCTGCGTGCCACCACAATTCCTTCTTCAGTCTACAGAGACACAGACAAGAACAAATTCACTTCACAGACATTCAAACTTACACAATTATATTACCTGTACACTCACTGGGACCTTTGATGGGACATTATCACATGGGGGACATGGGGTGCTTATTCATGAAGTTGGCCAATCAACCAATGGATCTAATTTTGGTCAGCATTTCAGAAAGTTTAACCTCAGATTCCTGACCTTCACTGGCAGAATTGGAATCTGATGTGGGCTTTGGCTGTTTTAGCCCATTTGCGTCATGCGTTGTGAGTTCCGATGCATTTCTGTTCACAGTTGTAAGTGTGTTTACTTTCTGTAAGCTGAAACTAGTCAGTTCTCCTTTGCTTGTGTTCATCAGCCAAGTATTTTGCATATAAGCACTATTCTGTGGAAACTCCAAATACATGAAATTCCAAGATTAGTGAATTTGTCTAAAACATTTCTAAAAAAAAATCTCACATCAGCCCATCTGACACCACTAACAAACCATGATCAAAATCACACTTTGTGATGTGTGACGTGAACATTACAATAACTGAAGCTCTGGATCTGCAGTTGCATGATTTTATTCATTGATGTGATAAGGATGATGCAGTGAGCTGTGACTGGCTGTTTGGAAAACTGCATAAATGAGCATGGGTACAGGTGTTCCTCTTAAAAAGTTTACACAGTTGCGTGTCAGCGACTGAACTTCTATTTTATTTGTTTTTAAAGTAGGTTCTATTACAGAAACTGAAACTGCTTTGCTATGGCTTGAAAAGCCCTAGGTGTCAGGTTCAAGGTACCCTGACAAGACATATGCAGTGACAAGGTGCATGAGGCAGATATAAATAAAAGTGGGTAGGTAGGTAGGCAGGTTGGTAGGGGTGCAAGCAGGACCCATCAATAATGCAGAGTGTAACTTAGGGAACTGTTTTAGAGTGGTGCGAATTCAGCAGACCCAATCCACTTAGGGCACAGTGTGGTGCGTCACGACACGCGTACACACACAACCCAACATCCCACACTTGTGATTTCTTTTAGCATTGAATTTTTTTTCCCCATGAATCTCAATGAGATATAGTCAGCATTTAAATTCCTGATTCTAACGCAGCTAAAAAGTAAACCAGCCTCCAAAAACCGTGCAGGCGTTATGACTAGGGGTGTCACATTTTGAAATCTTAATAACCCTGCATAAAAATATCACAGTTTCACAGTACTAATTAATCATTTGAAAACACACAAGCTGATGGTAAAAGTTAAGGCGGGGGGGGGGGGGGGGGGTTT
>JAQMYL010000003.1:19070181-19080715 GCA_030014365.1 Clarias pachynema | reverse complement strand
ATATATATATATATATATATATATATATATATATATATATACACACACACACACACACACACACACACACACACATACATGTACAAGAAGCACATCCTATGCACAATATAATATTTACCTATAATACATGGTTAAATATTATACTCTGTATAATATGGGTTTCCTCCAGATTCTCTGGTTTCCTTCTACAACATCATTGGACTAATTATGTTAAATTACCCCTAGGTGTCACTGAAGGTGTCTGGACTCCCATTCAGATTCCATCCTTGGAATGGCAACTTATTAACCAGGACAAAGCCGACTGAATGAATAAACACCCCTTTCAATCCGTGCATGAGATCTTTGTCATGTAAAATGAAAACAGCTCATTACATCAAGGCATCTTAGTGGTGTACATATGACCCTAATGCACTGCGCCTTCCTGGAAAAGTCTGCAAATTAGGCTGGGATGTGGATGGGAGTTGTTCAATAACGTACAGAAAATCTGAATTAATTCAAGGAACAGACAGCACCGCCTGGGCGTCAGGAAGACGTCTGTAAACAAGCATGAAATATGAAATCAGTACAAGAGCACAGCGAGGGGGAAAAAACTCTACGTGGAATTTAACAAGGTGAGAGAAGAAAAAAATCAAGAATGTTCAGGAAGCGTGCATGCAGATGCCGATACCATCATCAATCATTTTGTTGCGAGGGGGAAAGATGCTTTCATGCATTGCCAGTGATTGTGGGGGTTGTTTCTGAGGTGCAGGAAATACCGCACACTGCCGAGCGGTTGTCAGAAGCAGAGAAAGAACTGGATCAATAACTTTATTTCATCAGACAGGCCAGAGTAGGAGGATCTCTTATCCCTTCTGGAATGTTCTGAGGGTTACATCACTGGTGTAAGAGGACAGACCGACCGACCGATGCACGACAGCGGACAAGAATAATCTGAAAACTTATCTGCTGAAAAACATCATGGGCTGCTATATGAGCCACTTAGAAGAAGATATTTTTTTGGCAAAAAAAAAAAAAAAAAACCCACAGGAACTACATCACCTTGGAGCTACCGAAATATCATTTCTGTATGTCTTGATCTTTTAAAAGGCGTAATTTAAACATGTCTCTCTCTCTCTCTATCTCTATGTCTATCTCTCATTTTAGAGATATCTCCATCTCTGGCTAGATTTAATATTTAATGCCATGTGTCTGACTTCGGGCGCTAATCTGTTTTACAGGTGAGTCATGGAAAAGTTGACTCAGAGGAGCACGGCAGAGATAGGGGACGGAGAAGAAGAAGAAAAAAGACCCAGGAGAAGGTGGCTCATGTATTAGTTCTTGTTCACATACAGAGAAACCCAGTTTCCTCTGGCTCTTGATGCATATACTCAAGGCTTTATTACCCGAGAATTCTTCAAGCCCACTGCCTTTACAGCCCTCTCATTTGTCAGGCGCCCTTGTTAACTGGGCTAGGGCTGGAGAAATACGACAGAGGAATAAACCACCTCATTTATTGCACCAAATAGCACAAATACAGCTGATGAGCTACGAGCTAGAGGCCTCCTCAAGGGACTGAGGAATATCCATTTTAAAAAAGGTAGGGGGAAAAAAAACCTAGGGGACATCTGACAGGTCATTTTTGTGCAAAAGCTAAGTGAACAGGCAATCACGTGCATCATGCAGAGCTTTCAGGCAGTTTTAAATGACCATCGTCTTAAAAAAAACAAAACCAAAAAAACAACAACAATCCATATGCACGTCATATTACTTAGGAGAAACTTAGAAAGGAAGCTCGCTACTGTGCACAGGGTTCGACATGAGCTGAGCCACTGAAATCCCGCTGAGAGAATAATGGTTGATTTTTCCACCAAAGCGCCCGATGATGAGTGCTTTCGCCAGCAGCGCCACTTTAACCGACTGTGTAGGTGTTGTGCATAGTTTGGATTGGCGAGCTTAAGAGACCACAGAGGAGTGACACATTCTGAAAAATAATTAGCGGCAAGATGGCCACTTGCCTTTTGCAGCTTTTTAGCTTCGTTTTTTTCCCGGCTTATTGCAAAACCAGACACTTTTGTGGCAGGAAAAAAAAACAAAGCTGAAATAAATAAACAAATAAATAAATAAATCGACCACTGCAAATTATTTTTCTTTTTACTATGAGAATAATGTGCCCTGTGAGTCCACACAGGCTGATGAAATTGGTGCACATTCGGGCACTTGTCTAAATGGGATCCTACAAACACATGACTGCATGATGGGAATGACGATGGGGTATTTAAAATAAAAAGGAAAAGGAAAGAAAAAAAAAACAGGTGATTCATATTGACCCTTTAATAATGGTGGCAAAAAAAGGACTTCAAGTGCCATGATTTAAAACTGAGTGAGGGTTTAGCAAGAGTTTTATTCACCACTGTTCTATTGTGGAGGCTGCTGCCGAGACAAGACCTTCAAATACATATCTTTTTAATTTTCATTCCGTAATCCCTGATAAGATCGTGGCTTTAGGAGAGTGCAAGAAAATGAATTTCAGCAGCAGGCAGTAACTTAAGCAGACGCCTCGTCTGATAGTTTATCAGTGCTCTGGCCCAAATCTAGGATTAATGAAGGGGCTCGGATGATTTCGGGCGGCTTTCTAGAGATTCAACTTACTGTACCTGCTGCTCTGATCTCATACCTGATAAATCCTCTTTAGATGCTCCTGCAGACAGAAACAAATCCTCTGTGTAAAAGACAGCTCCGACCTCAGTATACTGTACTACATGCATTTTAAGTAGAGATGAACTCTGGGTTTTACTGGAAATTCGTCAAATATCAGGTGAAGAAAAGGCGGATACCTGTTCTCCCTCGGCAAAGGAGTGCGTCCCGAAGCTCCACGTGATGCTGGGCGTCGGATCTCCCGTTGCATCGCACGTCAAAATGATCTGCTCCTCCATCTCCGTAGTGGTCTTGTTTTCCAGGTATGTGATTTTGGGTTTGACTAACGACACAAATTCTCGGTTTTAGACGTTTTTCATGTGAAGATAAAGCGCCTGATGTCGACAACAAGACATACAAATAGTTACCAAAAACTTTGAGGCTGACTTCTTCTTCATTCCTCCCGGCTTTGTTCTTGGCAATGCAGGTGTAATCTCCTTCATCCAGCTTCTTTACATCCCTTATTGTAATCTCTGAGCCGTCTTCATTGAAGCTGTACTTATCCCCGCTCTCGAGAAGAACATTACTCCAGAGAACACTATCGAATATAGAAGAGCAAAGCCAGCTGAAAAGACTTGGAAAGCCTCTGAGAATTTTTCAACATGTGCGTTTATAATAAAAACATAAAAAACATTTGTTTCCTAGTTGGTAAGTCATTTGAATTCTTGTTTTTTAGGTAGATAGGAGGAAATGAGGGCTATGGAATTTTTTTGGCAAAAGCAGTAGCACACCCATCTCCCAGAATCAAACAAACAATAAACACAACACTAGCCCCATTAGAAAACTGTGGACCAGATTTTTACACTTCCCTTGCAACCTCCCCAGGGAGTTCCACTCAGGAGGCGAGAGCTGCCAAGAGAATAAGCATGCTTCAAAACTACTAATGATGTGCTCCTGCTTGCCCTCAACCACGTTGCGAACAAATGTTCTTTACTTTTATTCAGAGGATTTCTCCTCTTGCCTTTGATCTCTTAATCAGGACAGACGCCCGCCATGGCGAGAAGTGGCTGGAAGCTGGATGGCGGGTTTATGAATAGCCCTCTTTCATCAAGAGGATTCTGGGAGATGGTGTAGACGGGCTTACCGCGTCCATGTGATAGTGGGTTCGGGGAAGCCGTCTGCATCGCAGGCCAGCATGGCAGAGTGGCCGATGTCGGCGGTGCCGTTCACTTCGGCTTGACGCACTCTGATAGTGGGAGCAACTGGGGGAAGAAAGAAAAAAATATTCATGCAGAATACATTACCAACCCTCTTATTACTGTGTCCTCTCAGAGGTGTATTCATAATTGATTTGCGCATGCACAGTAAGGATTTAATGCCTGGAATTGCGCAGATGGGTATTTAGACAGCATGTTAAATTCACCAAAGCACTACCTCAAGAAGGGAATTAAAAGCATGAAAAAATATATATATATATCCCATGCACACATTATGATTTCATTTACTATCTTGTGGCTTCATTCAGTCATGCACATTCAGTAATTCAATCACTCACTCTCTATACCGCTTATCCTGTACAGTATCGGGCCTATCCCAGGGGACTCGGAGCACTAGGCGGGATACTGGACGAGGTGCCGGTACATCATAGGGCACACAAGCACACCCACAGTCACACTTACACACCTAGATCAATTTGGGCTGTAGGAGAAAACCAGAGCACCCAGAGGAAACCCACCAAGAATTGGAAGAAAATTAAACGCCACACTGAAACCTAAAGCCTTGAGCCCAGAGGCAACAGCGAGGCAACAGTGCCAACCACTATGCCACCATGCCACCTGCATGAGTTTTTTTTTTATTTTTATGCCATGTTGTTAAATTGGGCCTGGGGTAGCTCAGTGGTTAAGGCATTGGACTACGTTTCGGAAGATCCCAGGTTCAAACCCCACAACCACCAAGTTGCCACTGTTGGGCAATTGAGCAAGGCCCTTAACCCTCAACTGCTCAGATGTGTAATGAGATTTAAAATAAAAAAATGTAAGTTGCTCTGGATAAGAGCGTCTGCCAAATGCCTAAATGTAAATTGCCATGTTGTTTTAAACACCTAATGTGATTATTATAATTAGGAATATTTATGTACGATGCTCTATATTCCCAATAACATTCATTACTTTTTGATATTTTTTCGTGTACTTCTTGATATATATATATATATAATTTGCAGTGCATATTTTATCTTTCCAGGCATACAATAATGGCGGTAATCTAGAAGTTACTGAAAAACCCCAACTCATATGTTTCTACTCAATAATTTTTTGGAACCCTTGAGGCATGAGAAAATCCTGCAGGAAATTATTTTATGACTGATACACCTGGGAAAAACACGACTTAATCATATTACAGTACATTAGATGATTAGATGATGTTAGGGTTTTTTTTTCTTCTTTTGACTACATTTGCCTACTTTGAATATGGTCCGCTGTGTAAATATTTAAAATGTCACTATAGGTGTAATATGTACAGTACACTAATGCTGCATCATATTGCTTATGTTCCATTTGTGTCTTTCCATTTATGATGCTTGTGATGCAACATCATAGCTCTACCACTTGTAAATGCTTTAATAAAACCAGTGAAGCACAAGCTTGCACAAGGGTAAAAAACATATTTAGCTTACTGTATCAGCTCAGAGCTTAGGAATTTCTAGAGTAATTTACAACAACACTGACAGTTCTCACTAGGGCTACAATGGAAATCCACAGAGCACTGAATTTACAGATATAAGCTTCCACTATAAATGTCTTTTTGTGCGACGCGTGTTTAGTGACACCTTTTAAAATGCTTTCTTTCTAATGCTACCCACAAATCTTACTGTGTATATTTAGTACTGAACTGTTTGGCTGGAAATGGGAGTTCGAGCAAATGAATTCTACTACTGAGCTGTAATGTAAAAAAAAAAGGAAGTCCTTGACTTCCTTCTGCACAGTTAGGAAATAGATTATAGATTAAAAAAAAAAAACACTGCAAACATTTAATATATGAAGCATGCGGCATCCATTGCTAAACAGAAAACAAAACAAAAAAAATTTGTATTAGCTCTGCTATGTATGTGTGTTCTGTTATGGCAAGGCTTTACTGTAGATTCTTTATTGAAGACTCAGCAGTAAATTACTCCATTCAGACCAAATCGTTATAATGAGCGTCTGGGTTGAACAGCGTGGCACTCGAATGTGACAAACAGTAATTTAGCACAAAACCGCAACACTTTTAAAGCACAAATAAAAAACTCTGAGTGCTCACCGTTTACTACAACTCTGATATCACGGAAGTCAATCTCGCCTCGTGCCATAATACGAGCCTCGCAGGTATACACTCCTTCATCTGCCTTTCTGATCCCTCTTATTTGCAGGTGGTTGTTGTCCAAAATTTTGAAACGAACTAGAAGAGCAGATTTTTACAAAGAATAAAAAAAATTGTCATTCATTCAATCCTTTATATTAACCCTAACTTAAATATAAGTGTAATCTAGCCTAACAGTTTAAAGATAACATAGGTCTCCAAGCTCATACAAAATGTGTCTGAAACCCTCTCGGATAATGCATTCTTTTAGTACCTCAACCCTGAACATAATTTCAGTATTTATGTAAATGAGTTCTGCCTAGCCGTGCCCCACAACACAACAGAAGAGCTGTGCAACAAGCCAGGGGAGGGATTTCCTGATATGAGGTCACATTAAGTACAAAATCTAATTTGTTTTTTTTTTTTTACTCCGGTAAATACAAAAATGGGAAAAGACCAAAGAGCAGGGAAAGTATTTTTTCACATATGCTGGAGAGCCATTTGAATGTTTAAAAATGCCTAAAAGGTGAATTTTGTATAATAGGTACCCAATAAGAGAATACCAGTCATTCCATAAAGTATGTTCTCTGTCAAGAATTCACTATTGGCCTTATTATCTTTTCTAGTTCAGTGGTTTAAAATGAAACAGCATCTATTCAGTACAGAAACAATAGAACAAACCCCAATAACAGAGTGCTTAGCTGGTTTCCCTGATGATTAGTGAACAGAGAAAAAGGTATTTAATGAGACATTCAAAATGCAATCAATAGAAATTATCACAGTAATGGAAAAGAAGGGGAAATAAACATATCGGGTCATACCGTCTTTGTCAAATTGGATTTTTGCCTTTTTGTGCTTCCACATGACAGTGGGTGGTGGGGAGCTAAGCACATCACATACAATCACGGCGTCTTCCCCCTCAGTAAACTCTTGTGGTGAGGTGGCGTTCTTGAAGATAATCTTTTCTGTAAAAGAATAAATACACATAATTATGACACTAACTAGCTTTAAATAAATGTTCAGCATTCCATATTATGCCAGTCATTTTCAAATAACAAATAACAAAAACTTAGGTCTGTACATCACTGCTGTAATTATTGGACAGTGTCATTAAACTTAATCATGTACAATTTAGGTGTTGTTTTGAAAATGAAGAGTCCTACTGTTATGGCTACTTCTATTGTTTGGTTTGGCTTTTATTAAGATTGTGCTGTTGTACTGAATATCAGCACTCCTGCTGTGCTTTCCCGCCTACGCCACATCACAGCTGTGCTGATTTTCGGTAAAACAGCACTCCTTTAGTATGAGATTGCTTGAATATTTCTCTTATAATATATAATAGATTATATACAAAAGGAGTGCTGTTGTACTGAATATCAATCCAGCTGTGATGTGGCTGTAGGCAGGAGAACGCAGGTTGAGTGCTAATATTCAGTACAACAGCACAACCTCGAGTATGATATTGCTTTTATACAGTACAACAGTTATTATCAACAGATTATGATTTGGCAGTTATTTTGCTCTGCTAAGACTTACCTTCCATGACTGCAGAAACTAACCGCGACTGGCAGAGCTGGCGACCGACAGTTAGTGTTTTTAAAAGTCTAATCTACAGAGGTGAAAGTAGTTTTAAATTCTTAAATTCTGTAGGAGAAAGCTGAGAGAATAAACCATAGAGGTGGTGGACAGTCCTTTTTGTAAGTTTCTCTTCATATTTCCACTTATTTTACTATTATACTATTATAACTTCTGGGGTTCCAGTGTTAAATCCCAAATATTGGTAATAATAATTGGTATAATAGTTTAAGATATAATTATGGACTTACTGTTTAATTTTCAATAAAGTTAAAATTCATAAGTCCATAATAATATTTTTATGTTTCTCTCCCAGTTATCCCATATTATTTTATAAATTCCATAGGATATTAGATTTAGATTAGGACTTGTGTGTCTATTTTCATTAATATTGTTAATATTGCTCTTAACTAGCAATGAAGATTAACTAGCTATGTCAAAAAAAGCGAGTGAGTAGAGAGAAAGGCTGAATTCTTGAATCTAGGAGAGTGAAAGTAAAAAAAATTAAATAAAAAAAGATCTGGCCGTACGGTATATCTTCACGTTCACTGTGGCCTCGGCCTGCTGCTCTCCGATGGTGGCTACACACTTGTATGTGCCGGCATTGTCGATGTTGGCGTTGTAGATAGTGAGCGTAGAGGATGTTTCGTCGTTACGGATGGCTGTGATGTCCTGCCTGTTGGATTCAATCTTGTCACCACTCGGTGAGAACCAGTCGATTCCCTTCACTGCACCGACAACTACATCAGAGCAAAAGACACAAGGTTAAAACCCAACACAATTAACACAACATGTGCAAACTAATTCCTCATTCTACATTAAACTCAATGGACCGTGATGAACATCGTTCCTTTAAAACAAATGTTGCAACACTTGTCGGAAATGCATAAAATGGGAGTTCATCACACCTGATGGTAAAGAATATTTGATTTCATTATCTTTAATAATTATACTTGAATGCCTGATGAAAAATGTAATCATATTAAGTATTTACCTGCTATAAGCTGCAGGGGGGGAAAAAAAACCAGTAACACACTGAATGGCCAAAATATGTCAAAATTTCAGACAGGTAAACTCATTGGCCTGCATCAACCAAATTTACTAGAAATGGGTTAAGAACTGTCCAACTCGATAAAACCTGGAAGAATAGTGGTGACCCTCAACTTTATAGAATAAATGTGGTCAGGAAAAAAAAAAAATCATTAATGCCAGCAATCAGAAAGAGATCACTTAAACGCTTGGTGAAACTGCCTCGTAAATAATCACCAGCAGAACTCACAGTTATGTAGAATAGTCAAAGGAAGAGCTTTTGAACACAGGCAATGCAACAGGAAATTTCAGGATTGTGACTAAACAGCTGTGTGGCCATAAGAACACCATGTGTTAGTGAAACCAATCAGAAAAAAAGCCTTTAGTTTGCTAAGGAGCATAAATTGGCCTTTGTAGCAATTAAGAAAGGTCATGTGGTCTGATGAGTTCAGACTGACCCTATTCCGGGGTGATGGTCGTGTCAGGGTAAGAAAGTAATTAAATTAAGTGATGCACCCATCATGCATAGTGGCCACTGTACAAGCCTCTGGAGACAGTGTAATGTTCTGGGGTTGCTTCAGTTGGTCAGGTCTAGGTCAGCTCAGCAACATTATGTAGAAATAAACTGAAGTCAGATGACAACCTGAATGAGCATGGTATCACTTGGTAAGGACTTTTTTCTTCCCCATTGGCACAGGCATATTAAAGAAAGAGTGCCTCTTGGAGCATGAGGAATTATATTCGCACATGAATTCACCAACAAACTATGTGCTGTAATCAACGCTAAAAGTAACTCAATAGAATCTTAGTGTGCAACCTTTCTTTTTTCTTTTTTTTTGGCCAGGCAGTGTATAGACTGTAAATCCCAACACAATGAGCATTTTTTTATTCCATTATGTCCTACTGAGAGATGTGTTATTGCTTCACTATAAAGACACTGCAGAAAGAGTTCACACTTTTCATCATCTTCCCTTCCAAAAAAAAGAAAACAACCGTGATGAAAGTACTGCTCAGGATTAAATAAACTTTACTTGAAATTACACATCCTGGAGTTTTTACATGTAATTAACTTCCTAGCACATGCATATCCTCCAGACACATAATGATTATTAGATTAATTAATAAATAAATACATCTAACATTTGCATTAAACACCATTATCACAAATACCAATACTAACAATCTGTATTAACAATAGGTTAGTGCGCATTACACTTATAATGTGGCAAATATGTATACATTGTGAAGACGGCCACATCTCTGATTTATCTCGTGTACAAATCAATAGTAGCTACTTAACATACAAACCGACATTATCTCAAAAAATCTTATCCAGTCCAATTAGTACTTAAAAAAAAACAAATAAAGAAAAAGAGAAAGGGGGAAACGTACCTTCACACAGAAAGAATTTAGACTCGCCAACACTGACTTCTCCTTGTGGGGGCATAATGCTCACTTGCAGAGAGGCTGCAGAAAGAAAAACAGTATGAAAATAAATTCGATATGATTCCAAAAAATTTGGGTACTACGATTTTTGATGCAATTCTATACTGTGAACTATATCATTTGATGCAATTCTATACTGTGAACTATATCAAAACAACCAAATGTATCTAATAATGTTTAAATGTCATGTCTCGTACAAAGCGATCGTCTTTTACAATCTTCTAATCCACACTCCAGTCCAGCAGGTGGCAGTGATAGACCAACTACCCATAACCACAAAAAGTGAAGAAACGATACTCTCAAAAAATATATGTATTTGCAAAAGATGGAAGTAGTTTGCATTTTTTCACATAAGCTTTTATACATTTTAGACAATTTAACAATTGTAAGTTTACCTAAATAATTGAATATAAACAGTGTGGACTGATTCTGAATCAAAACTGACCCATCAGTTTAATGAACTGAATTAAGCAAAAAAAAAAAAAGTATATATATACCTTTTTTTTGTCTATATATATATATATATATATATATA
>JAQMYL010000003.1:19039707-19054991 GCA_030014365.1 Clarias pachynema | reverse complement strand
CTAGTAAAAAGGCTGAATGGCTAGTGACTCCGGAAATCCACTAGCCACATTGGCCAGTGAGCAAAAAAGTTAATGTCCATGCCCTGATATACAAATTACAAGAAAGAAGATGACTGTGCAGCAATAGTTCTAATCCTCCTCTGAGAAAGTTTTCTAATGCAGTGTGTTCACAAAAAACAAACAAAAAAAAAGATAGATGGCATGTGATGTTCGATTTTGTGTGATGATCGATTTCGTACAATTTTCATCCTACAATCTGGAAAGAACTCCCTCTTAACATTCAAAGATGTAACTACTATTCTTAATTTAGCACATCAACGTTAGTGTCTATTTTATGTCTAGCATTATTTATTTATTTATTCACTTGCTTACTTATTTGATTTCTACATATGGATTGTCAACTTGTACTGATTCCTTGTATTTTATACTATATTTACCTTGTCGATTTTAATTGTGTTCTACAGTATTTTATTTTTGACTGATTTTGTTCTTAATTCTTTTTATAAAATTATTATTATTATTATTATTATTACACTATTACATATTATTATTATTATTATATTACACGATATTGTGCTGCTAGGAAATTAAGGATGGGAATTAGTAGGGGCCTCCAAATATGACACCGTCACAACACCTAGTCTTGTTTTGTATTGATTATTGGTTTTGTAAGTATCACGATTTTATACTAAATATTTTTCATATTTTGTTACAAAGATTCAGAGTCTAAACAAAGTTTGCAAATAATTTGCTCCTACCACGCACTATGCTGTTCTGCGTGAGCAGGTTAGAGCCCGCTACCTGTAAGATTACAGAGGAACAGCAACATTTTACAACCTCAAATGTGAACAATTATTTAAAAAAATTATTATTTTTTTATTTTGAAGTTACTATGACAACACAAATTGCAAGAAATGCAATATCACTGAATCTATTTTCCCTCTCTTCTCTACAAGATTTCTAGAGATTCCAAATGTACTTATTTTTATACCACCCAATCTATTAACCTTTGCAATGTAAAGATCCCATAATGTATTTTGCTTTTTCTTCCGCCAAAGTGTGTGTTAATGCTCCAGCTGAAATACCCGCTATAAATGCACAGTAAATGAGCCACTGTCGAGCCACGCCCGAAAAGAGAACAGCAGAGCTGAGCAACAAAACAGTTTTTTGTATATACAAAAGTACAAAAAACAGATCTCGTTCTCATGTTTTTGTTTGTACACAGACATGAGACTCATCTGAAGGTGTAATAATGACTACAAAGTGAATTGTGCATAACAGATCTCCTTTAACACTGGAGTGCTCTTGTACAAGTTATCACTCAAGTTACCAAAGTTATCACATTTCCTACCTAATTTAAATTTAAGATGAGCCAATTAACATAATCTTGAATGAACTGTGCAGTTTTTTTTAACTCTCTCTTTTTTTGAAAAGCATCCTCTTTCTCGTGTGCTCTCAGAGCTCTCGGGATTCTCAGTGAGCTCTTGCAGATCATATGTAGCCGTATTAAATGTAACCTAATATAATAATGTATGATTAGCTTATCTAACGTTAAACAAGTGTTATAAACAGATAACATTGCTTAATTATCTTTATGGGATGCAACCAAAGAATGTTGACAGAAATGTCAAATGATAGAAAAATACTCTTTTGTCTGACATCTATCATAAAAAAAAAATCTAACGTTAACATTAATATTTATTTGTATATATTAATAAATATTTACATGTCGAAAAAACTATTAAAGGTTTACACCACCCCTCTCCTTCTGAGAACAGTTTCAGACCAAATGAGGCGTTTACATGCTGAATTTTTACTCTGATCTGGATATTACTCCCATTATTAGCGGAATCTTAGGGTCCATGTAAACACACCTTGTGAAACCTAATCAGCCATGTGAGAACTAGACATTTATGAAAAAAGATTATACAGAAGATGTGCAGTTATTATTTTAATGTGGATACGATACACTATATCCAGTTGGTAATAATCCCTCCCCTATGCTCATTAAACCAGGCATAGTGTAACTGCTTGTTTTCCCGTCCATTTTAAAAAGGAAATCGGTACTGCATAATAAAATTGTTAATTACATTTTTTTTTATTAGTAAATCATGCAACCAAGGCAAAATCAATTATACACGAGCTCAGTCCTTGCATAACAAAAGTAAAAGACCTGGCTTGAATCTGGATAGGGTATTAAATTTCTCTCATTATGTTTAACCACAAGGTGACTTCATGCATTAGACAGGAGAGTTATATAACAGCTTTGAGCTGCACTTGAGTATGCTTGATTTTTCTCAGTATTCCCTCAGACCTGTATGTTCCTGAGCCTGAAAAATAAAAAGCCTAGTCATCCGTGCATGCTAATTAACCCAGCGAGAAAAAAAACACACATTGGCTGATGTGGGTTGGGCAACAGGTTTTTGGATTCGGAAGTACGTGCAATAGTTACAGTATCGAGATGCGTCACAACAGACTGAAACGCATCGGGCATAAAAATAAACACTACGGGTGAGGGGACATTGCTTCAGTGACGTACTGCAATTCTCTGTGTGGCAGTTCATGTATCGCCTAAGGGATTTTTTTTTTTAACATTCATTTGGAAAGATTGCATGTTTGTATTTGAGGTGGTAAAAACATGTCATTCCTCTGTTATCCTATAGGTGGTGCACTTTAAACTATTCATGCAATGGCAGGCAGCATCCTGCAAGTTAACTAATTATTTGTCAAGTCTAAAAAAAAAAAAATACAGACTTATTATATGCGATATTTATAAACAATCGTGATATCGCAATACGAATCATATCTGCAAAAATCTATCGTGATAATATCATATCGAGCGGCCCTTGGTGATTCATCCCTAATAAACGCTAACCAAAAAGTCTTTTTTTTTTTTTTTTTGCAAAAGTCTATACAAAGTTAGGTTTATTTTCTTATAACTAGAAGTTAAAAGCTAAAAACATAGCTCAGGTTCTAAATCTACGTGTCGTGGAAGAACAAACCACTGATTTCTTTTTTTCTACCACAGTCTAAAATAACACCACACTGAGCAAATATGTTTCCCTAACACCCTTCTCAGAACGCTCAGCTCCTTAATAAGCCGCATAGCTCCGACCATATACAGGCAATTTACACAGAGAACCAACCTATCAGCATCTGCCTGCACTTCGCACAGCTTCGAAAAAGCTCTGAGCTGAAGTGTTCAGACAGTAATTCACTTTCCTCACTCTAATGAGACTATTTAAGGAGCAGGTAGCGAAGAACAGCATGGGCAGATAGAACGATGCACTCAGAGAGATTCAATAAGAGAACACAATCCTACTTTTTCACTAGTTAGGTTTTATCTGCACTCAGCAGAGGAACCTGTGCACTAGTTTAATGGAGCTCAAGTTACATTTTTTAATGAAATTTATCCCGGCATTAGACCATCGGGTTGATAAGAGCATATACAGTCAACCTTCGAAATTACGAGCACTCATGAACTTAAAAAAAAAAAAAAAAAAGCAAACATATTTGAAGTAGACATTACACAACAATCTTATTTATACACAATAAGAGAAGCTACTAAAATCATAAGCTTGTAGTGCTTTAAAACTGTAATATCTTTTTTTTTTTTTTTTTTTTAAACAGTGTCGAAACTTCTGCTACCCTGGGGTTGCTGTAGAATTGAAGCCTGAGTGCAATACTGTGTGAAAGACAGGATGGGAAACTTGTCTATTGTACATTCATAGCAGATGTGCACGTTTTCAAGAAGAGAGCAAACTGGAGGAAACCCACACATTAGGGCTGTGTGATATATATTTTAAAATGCATTCTGTTATCATATTTAACTCTATTTTATTAATCTGTTATTTTTATTTAATACAGGCTGTTTTATTTCGGCTATGCATGACTGTAGACGGAGGAAACATTTTCATGTTTCAAACTGAGAAACATTTGAGAATTTCAGCATTTGATCTTGATTACAGTATAAAAGTTGATATCGATATGTGTCTGCTAATTATGCTCTGTAAAGTCTTTATAACGGCTCCAATCTGAGGTGATGTTAATTGGTGATTTCTGAGGCTGGTAACTCTAAATGAACTTTTAAGTTTTAGTCTTGCTTTCCTGTGATGGTCTTCATGAGAGCCAGTTTCATCATAGTGTTTGATGGGTTTTGCAAATGCACTTGATAAATAATACTGTTCTATTCCTGAACAGCTGACCTTCGGGTCTTAAAATAACGACTGACTGTTGTTGTTACATATATATATAATATATAATATAATATATGTTATTTCATAATTTTGGATTGTTTTAAAATGTAGAAAATAAATCACTAAACCAAACAAATATTGAATTGGAAGGTGTGTGCAAACTTTTGAATTGGTCCTGTACATACTGTATACTTTATCAGCAGATGAATATCGAGGGACCAGTCGATACAATAGTATCACGATACCTAGGTGCCATTTCAATTTGTATTACGATTCTGTATCACGGTTGTATAAATATTCTCCAAATATCCTAAGATGGGCATTGGTGGCTCAGTGCGGAAGGCCCAGGTTCAATTCCCACCCACTGCTCAAACCACAGCCGCACTGCTGGTCCCAAGCGGGATAAAAATGCATCAGGAAGGGCATCTGATGTAAAACTTGCGCCAAGTTGTGTGTGGATCGAAAGGCGACCCCTGTGGCGAACCCTTGATGGGAGCTTATGAAATAATTCACTCCTATCACAAAGGATGCTGTACTTTCCAGCTATTTATTTAATATTTTATAGTTTAGAGCTTGCTTCCTGCAGGATTACTGAGGAATGGCAACTGTTTAGCACCTCAAAAGCATATGTATATAAATAAAAATAAAGAATTTAAAAAATCTATTTTAGAGTCAGAGCAGGAATTACCATGCAAAAGAATTATGATATATACTGTAACTGCAAATTAAATACAATACTCAGCCTAAAAATAGAGATATCATTTTTGATCCATATCACCCACCCTTACCGCACAGACACATGGGAAGGTACTTAAACACAAACAGTAACCTGAGCTCAAGAACAAACCAGGGACCCTGAAGCTGTGAGACAGCAATACTACCCACTGTGCCACCACAGTTTCCTCAAAAAACAATTTAAAACAAATTATCATCCTTAAAAAAACTCATTAATTTGAAATAATCTCAGTCTTCAGGGACTCCAGATGCCAGATGAGACTAGAATCTGATATATTTGTCCATGCACACTATCAGACAAGAATAAGCATGTGTACACACAGTGAAATATGCTGGTGGATTATAGGGATTTTAGAGCTCCTTCGCTTCTAGTGGTCTGGTAACTCTGATCAATTCTTCCTCTTTGTTGCCTCTGCCAGGAGGTTAAAACCTGACAATCGTGCATCCAAATCAAAACAGAAATCAATTCCTTGCTCTGCGCCAAACATTTCTCAATCCTACTGAAACATGTGGTGTGAACAGGACAGTCCACATGCACAGACATAAAAAGCTTAAAATGTTCTCCATGGAGCGTTTCCAAGCTCACCCTACTATTGTCTCCCGCCCGGTTAGATATTACAGAAAGAGGCTTAATGCTGCCTCATTAGGAGGCTGTTCTACTCGCCAGAGAAGGCTTCAACATATATTATGCATGTGTCTGCACACAAACTAGCTTTACAACACAACTATATTCCCATAAATGTATAACTAACTGCAAGCATTATTAGTTTTATGTAACATGAAGCAATGCATTACGCAACATTACATTTTCTTCAATTAAGCTGAATAAAAGTCAGGCTCTTTAGTCTCTCCGACCGAGATGAAAGTCACTCTGAGGCAATATGGCATTAATTGTGTCCCCTTGACTGTGGTCTAACAAGCAGAATCCATCATTCGTCCAACAATGTTAATAATAAGTACTTTTTTCAAAAGCTTTCTCCTTGTTGCCAAGAACTAAAGAATTAGGCATCATCGCTGATAACTGTCGATATCCGAACACTTCTAGGAAGCCTAAAGATGTGTGTGAACAAAGAAACTTTGATGTGCTGAGGAAACTCACAGGAAGCATTAGCGAAAGCGCTGCATCTTCAGGATATCTCATTTCTGTTCTAACATGCTTTACAGCAGCCCTCTTTGTCTAAGAGATCTAATAGATTAGCTTTTTATGACTCATGCTGGATCTAATAGTGATATTCTCCTCAGTCAGGAAACTATGCTCTCAAAGGTTCTTGCAAATAAAGGTATCAATCAAAACCATGCTTTAAACCAATTTCAAAAATATGGTTTCAAAAGGTTTCAGATTTCAAATTTCCTTACATTTGTCACTAATATTAATAATTATAATAATTATATACCATTGTGCGGTAATATACACTGCACAGCTATACAAACACCTTACGGACAAAGGTTTGTGAATCACATCCTTTTGTGGGTCTTCACTAGGGCTGCAATTAACCATCATTTTGGTTATTGCCCAATCTATCGATACCTAAAACTCCGCTCACTGTACAAAAGCTGTTTATTGAACTTAATTACTGATCTGCTCAAACCCAGACTAACTACCTAACATTAAGTGGAGGTTTTCTCTTCAGAAAGAACTGATTTATTGCAGCACTTAAAGCAAGAAATAACATAACTGAAATATTGTTCGCTTAGCAAGCAAGCATAATGAAACATTGTTTTCAATAGGTCGACTAACAAGCATGACCATATGAATATTATAGCCAGTGGGCTAAAGCAAGAAGTGGTAGGTCATCAAAAACAAGATCTACAGGGGATCTGAGTGGATTAACTCAGTGAAACATTGTACTCCAGGCCTTCTCACCAAACATCAGCGTGTGACCTCACTAGCGTGCCAATCCCCAAAGCCATTTAAGCTATGCTCTAAACCTGAAGAGTGTATGTGAGGTGGCGTAGTGGTTAGCACTGTGGCCTTGCACCTCCGTGGTCTGTTTGCTTGGAGTTTGCATGGTCTCCCTGTGTTTGGTGGGTTTCCTCCGGGTACTCCGGTTTCCTCCCACAGTCCAAAGACATGCAGGGGAGACTAACTGGCATTTCCAAATAGTGGTAGTCATAGTGTGTTAATGAGTGTGAGAGAATGTGTGCCCCCGTGATGGATAATTGGCACCCCATCCAGGGTGTACCCCACCTAGTGCCCTTAGACCGCTGGGATAGGCCTCCTGTGACTCTGAACAGGATAAATGGTATAGAGAGTGAGTGAGTGAGTGACACAGACAGAGTGAGCATAGAATAAACTCAAATGTTCGTTCTGAATCTGAATGGAAGCTGTTGGCACCTCTGTAGAAATCAATTCATATTGGGTATTTGTTCTTTTCCAGTCATGTTACTAAGCAACATGACTACATTTGTCACACAAAGCCTCGATGGTTATGATGATTACCATAGATCAACCTCATCTTATAACAGCTTTAACAGTGTTCGAGACACAGGGGGAAGCTTATTTTATTACATGAAATTGATAAAATCAATAAATTCTCATATGCATTCAAACTTTCTCTGATGGGAAATTTATCAGGTAGCCATAAATGTCTAGGTATTGCAAGTCCAGCACACTTTCCGCATCAGTGACGATTGCAAATAGCACAGCAAGGACATCAATGCTGAGCGAAGATAATTTAAACATGTAAGTTTACCTTTTGTAAAGTAAGTTTAAAAGGTGTGAAATTTGACAAATAATTGACAATTAATTAAAACAATTTGGGTCAGGACTGACTAGGATCTCTATAGGACCTCAATCATTATTGGCCCAAAATACCAGTTATAATGAAAAATGATGGTAAAAGTTGATCTTTTGGTTTGTTAAATCTGCTCCTACTATATTTTTGTATTTTCTGTATTTTGTAATGTATTAAGTTAGTTCTATTTAAGGAAATACTAACAAACTTTTAAATCCTAAGCAGACAGTTACTAATAACTCTGTAAATGCATCGGACAGCTCTTATGTGAACCCACAGGTTTCACACCCAACCTATTACATGCATAAAAGTAAAAAATAAAGATGCACCGATCGATCAGCCGGTGACCTGAATCGGATGTTTTTCTGCTTGATCAGGCATGACCGGTGCCCAGCCTTTCAGCCTCTGATATATCCGATTCTGTGCCAATCACACCGGCTCCCATGTGTGGTGGACGACAAAAGCCATTCGTTTGTCTGAAGTCAGGAGTCTACAGAGCAGATTGGCCATGCTCTCGAGGGGCAACGTTAGCCAATCATAGGTGTCTGTGACCTTGGGAAGGAACTTTTATTCTTCTCACTTTATTGGGGCATGGCCAGCAGTTTAAAAGTAGCGCGTGTGTCTCAGAGGAAGTAAATGATGTGAAGCATTCATCCTCCTGGGGTTTTAGCTGTTTAGTCAATTTTAGGTTTTATCTGGGTGGGTAACCTGGAGCACTTTTTTTTGAGAAAGAAATTTAAGCTATTCAATAGTCCATGTTTTATGATGAACATGTAAGTGAATTTTATATTAAAGAAAACTTTTCTTAGAAAAGTTAACAGAAATGTTTTTGGATGTTCTTAGAAGGAGAGACACGGTACTGTATGAGGGTGAGTCAAAAATAACAATTATCCGGCTATATTAAAACTTCTGTTGGCCACATTTCTTATCAGTGATTTCCTTTCAAGACAACAAGTCTCCCCAGTCACTACATGACAGATTATAGAATGAAAAAAAAAAAAAAAAATTTAACTCAACCATCAGCTTAAAAATGATGCTGCCAGTTTTCTGCGATTCTCAATAGCTAATATTGGAATATTATCAGGAAAAAAATTGAACAATCAACAATGCTCGTTATAATGAGATACTCATTGAAGAGTTGAAGCCTAAACTTCGGATGAAACGCTGGGGACTGCTATCCAAGTGCGTTGATCTTGCATGACAATGCACTTCTGCACATTTCTGGCCCACTCTTTAAAAAAAACTTTATTTTGAACTGTTAAAGCATCCTCCTTATTGTCCTGATCTTGAATCATCAGACTTTCACCTGTTTGGTGCCCTCGAAAGCAGGCCTACGAGGATGAAGATTCATTTCTGATGAAGAAGTGAAGGCAGTGGTTCACTGGCTCACGACTCTTAGAACATTTTTAATGAGGTCATACGAAAGCTTATTGGCAGATGGACATAATGGATTGAAAAGCAAGGATATTATGTTAAAAAATGATGCATGTCTTTTCGAATAGTTAATAAAAAAAATTTACAGCCAGAATGCGAATAATTTTTGACTCACCCTCACAGTGGAAATCTTTCTACTGTTTTTTTTTCCCTTTTTTTTTTTTTGCCATTCTGCAGATATCCTATTATGATGCACACATCCAGTCCTAATCAGATCCCCTGTGCATCCTTCTGACAAAATAAGCCCCACATCTTCTTCATATAAGAATGGGAAACACACCCTGGATCTGACACAGCACGCCACGCACACACATACACACATTTACACTCTCATTCCCACCTCGGGGTGATTTAGTGTAACCAATCTGCACATTTGTAGGAGGTGGGAGGAAACCACAGAACTCAGAGGAACCTCCACACAGGCAGTAACCCAAGCTGAGGATTGAAATGAAGATTCCGTTAGATATGAAGCAGCAACGTGTCTACACGTTCTACCACCAATATTAAACTTCTAAAAAAAAAAAAAATTTTTTAATCCTTTCACAGAATTGTTTACTTTCATATGAATCTTCTTTGGTTAATATTTGCATAGTCATAATGTTGTGTTTTGCTCATATTGATCTGTGCCATGTGTGAGTGTAGGTGTTCTGTGAGCAAACGAGCATGCAGGAGAGCGAGAGCGAGAGATAAAGTGAGAAAATGAATCTGCAAAGTGCACAGACCACGTACACCGCTTGTGTAACTTTTTTGTCGTTTTTCTAAGACCGAAACTAATGAATTACATAAAAAGCCTGCTTTTATTTCTGTCAGATCTTATTTGCCCTCCTTGCCACAGGACGTTCCCTACTCGCTGTGGTTGAAAGACGCAACCATTAGTGGCTCATTATTGAAACGGGTCACTACAACCTCTGTCAACTAACTCGGCTATCAGCTTTTTTCATTTTTCATTCCTTCTTAGACCTCTGAGACTCATTTCATTTGTACTGTACTGGAGTGCTAACCTTTGGCCAAGTCGTTTTTATGTCACACTATTTGCATTTAGAAAATTCTACCAGTTCTTCTACTGTATGTCAGTGTGTTTGGAGAAATTAAGACCGTGAAATACCGAAGGGGAAAAAGGACATCAAGCTAAGCAAGAATGAATACTAAAAAACTGTTTCTAGGCACTGGTGGAAAATAAAGCTCTTATCAAAAAAAAAAAAAAAAAAAAGAAAAATGATAAAAGCAAATGGAGTCCAAGCTTTCAGTGGATAATCAAAAGCTTTAACACATGAATGCCAGCTCTGAGTGCAGTCATTCAAGAGAAGGAGTGTACAGTGAGAGAGAGAGAAAGAGCATATGAGAAGGCAAAAAGATCAACTGTAGATAAACTGCTGATCCGAATCCGTATAGACGCATGACAGTGAGAGAGGATCGGGTTTAACCGAGCTGCTACTTAGGCATTAATAAGACATATTAAAACCACAAAGCCCGAAAGGGCTCTAACTTCATACTTCCTTTTAGCCAATTTGTTCCACACACTTTAACTTTCATGCTGACTACAGACGTGTAGAAATTTACTGTCAAATCCGAAAATAAATGAATAAATGTTTGTTTCAGGGATCAGGTGGGGGTAATAAAAATGCATAATACGCTCAGACATGATTTAAACAGGTGGCATGGTGGCGTAGTGGTTCGATTTGGTCTGTGTGCGTGGAGTTTGCACATTTTTCCTGGGCCTGGTGGGTTTCCTGCAGGTACTCCGGTTTCCTCCAGGTACTCCGGTTTTCTCCCACAGTCCTAAGACATGCACATTAGGTAAATTAGTATTCCTAAATTACCCATAGTGTGCTACTATGGATTGGCACCCAGTCCACGGTGTTTTAAGCCTAATGCCCAAAGTCCCCTGGGATAGGCTCCAGGCCACCTGTGACCCTGTACAGCATAAGCGGTATAGAAGGTACATGAATAAATTAATGAATGATTTAAACACTGTTTATCAAAGCTGTAAAGTTTCTGTAACATGAAAATAAGTTTGTCTCTACAGCTGAGTGAGAGGAATGAAACTACAGTAGCTGATCTGGAACAGTTAGAACTGCTTGAGGATCCCCTCAGGACTCCACGTCTAATCAGAGCCTGAAGTGTTTGATTGTTCGCTATCCGACTGATGAGCGTGGTGATTTTTGTTCCTTAGTTGCATATTAAATTAATTAACACTTGAATAAATTATTAAATGCTCATTAACTGTGCAGGTTTTTAGGGAAATGACAGACTTTGACCTGTGACGTATGGAATAAAGAAAAATAAAGGTTATAAGAACAATTAATGGTGTTCAATTATAGATGTTCTAGACATAGTTGAATAATTTTTATTCAGTTTATGAGCTAGTAGCTGGTGTCACAATGGTGCTTGGGTCCCCATGCGTAGGTTTTTCACCAGGTTCTCCCCACCTCTCTTTTCTTTTCTTTCTTTTTTTTTAATGCAATGCCAGCTTCTTTTTTCTAAGAACTTTAAAACAAAAGTTGGATTTACTTATTTAAAAACTTTTTTTTAAGTGTCAACAGAATGAGTCAAGTTTCTCACGGGAGTTAAAAAATTACAGTCAAATAAAATATGTTTGATGGACAGAAGAGTCCTACACGATGAACTCTGTGGTGAATGTTCTCTAGATAATAAAAATTTGTGTGTAGCTTTTGAGTGTCCTATTCTGCACTCAAAAACATACCGATAAAAAAATTGGCACTGATAGAATTACCACAGGTGTGACTGAGTGTTTGCATGCTTGATGCCCTGAGATAAACTGGTATCCCAGAGAGTGTGTTAGCCCACCTCAGGACTAGAGCTCTGGTAGACTTTTGATTCAATTTCTAATAATTCGATTTTTAGGGTATGGTGGCTTCCGATTCAATTTGATTCAACAGCACTATTGTTTACTGTCTGATTTGTCTCAAGCAGCTATACTGTACACCGATCAGCCATAACGTTATGACACTGAGAGGTGAAGTGGATAAGACTGTTCATCAACTACACACCAGGAACCTGGTGACAAGATCATGGGTACCTAAAACTCACCAATGCAGCAGGGACTAGGTGTCCAATACAATCTCACAGAAATGGCAATAGAAAAAAAATAAATAAAAATTCTGGCCACGATAGAAACGCACCAGAACATCCAGGGCACCACCACCTACTATATACACGGCCCAGCAGGTAAGGAGCTCAAGGCTGCTGACCTGGCCTCCAAACCCTAATAACACCAAGAGCAAGCTCAACAAGTCCGATCCATAGAGGCCCCACTCCGCAACCCACAACGCTGAAACCATTCTGGTGATAGACATCACAGCAAACCCACAGAGGCCCTGTGGAGCCACACCCCAAGGAGCCATAGCCACCCTGGTGACAAAAGGTGAAGCGAAAAACCTAGCACTGCACCACGCAAACTGGCATTGCACCATTGAAAGGTTACCTAAATAAATATGCACGTTTATGTACATTTAATGAGATGTGACTTTGCATGCCTATCTGTGTAATTAAATACTAAAATGAATACCTAAGAATATCAGTAATTGTATCAATGACTGGCGAAAAAAAATTCAATTAAAATCAAATTAAAATTTAATTTCACACACATATCCATACACAGTATGATATCACGTATATACCTGTATCGCTTCTCACTGCATATGTGCTATGTGATGCACACTGTTTTAAAAAATAACTCATCCATATCATCCGGACAAATAACATGTCACGGCATGCTCCTCTGATGGGCGTGCATCTCAATCGTTACTGCTCCTCGCTCACTCTGTAGGCTCCCTATGTAGGCCTAGAAAGACCCTTTTTCCTGTAAGACCTAGTCTCGTGTCCATGTGTCTGTGGTGCCATCCATACACAAAGGGTCGAACCCGTTACAACATATACACGCTCATAAGAGCTAATTTGGTCAATAAAGTATAAAAACAACTAGTGAGACTATGGGTTTGTATGGTTCTGAAGCCCTCTAAAAAAGACCATTAGGATTGATGTAAGACATCTGAAAGAGAATTTTATTCTATTCAGTGATAATATAATCACATAAGTGATGCACTTTCATAAAACTGCATCATATCCTCTTATCTGAAGGTGGACAGCACCTCAATGTTTCCCTTACATGATGAGTAAGAACTGCGTCTCCACCCACATGCTGAAATACTGGATGGTCCACAGACACCTGCAATCAAACTCATAAAGCAGTGAGGAACACAGACCCCAGGGGTGGAATAACAGGGCAGGTCTGCTGAAAGATATTGTATAAAATAAATAAATAGATATGTTTCATGAGACAACATGCTTACTGTCATGAAAAAAGACCCTGTCAAGACACTATTTATATGCATGCTGCGTGCAGTGGCACGTTGTCTTAACAGAGGCACTGGGCTGGCAGGGTGCTTTGTTAGAAGAATATTCAAGGTGATGATTTTATCACATTTCCTAGCTCCCTTTACTGATCGATTCCAACTGCAGTTAGTTATTGATCAAAGAATGACATCGTTGTCGTTAAAGCTAATTCCATTATCCAACCTCATTCCAGGTCTTGCACCTTTACGCACCACAACAACCAGAATAACGTCTGTTTTCTCCCATCTGTCTGTCTGACATTTCACTCATCCATGACGTCTTTAATTAGCTGTTGAGGAATGCATTATGTTCGAAATGCAGTCAACCTTGACATGTTTCATGTAATTAGCACAAGCTGTAAACTGATGGATGCTACACCAGCACCAGGAAGCATCCGTTGCCCTTACTTCAGATGCTCTTTTTAGCGACCCCTCTTTTTTACCATACAAGCAAATTATCAACAAAAGTTTAATAGATTAAAATGCTCTAAAATATACCCAAGGTTTTGCAGAAAATACAAATCTCTTGTGTCTTCCGCAAATAATCATATTTTGTGAGAGTATCGCTTCATAATCTTCATAAAACATCAGTGCTATTGTATCACAAACCGAAATTCCCAAAATTTAGACTGAATCGAATGGACAGTATAAATACAATTCACAGCTCTACTGATTACTAACAAAACTGATCTGTATGCAGTAGAGATGCGCCGATCAATCGGCCCATGATCAGAATTGAACAGTTCTCAGCTTGATCAGCAATGACTAATGATCAGCCAATCAGCTTGGGATATAACTGATTCTGTGCTGATCTCACGTGCACACCCAAGTGGCACAGTTGGGCCTGTCCATCAAGAGATCATGAGTTCGAATCCCACTACAGTCAGGAGCTCTCATGTCAATCATGTGTGTCTATCTCTAGATCTATTTTATTATGCAGCCTGCTTGTCAGTACCGCGTACTATGAAAACTACAGCAGGGGGCAGAGTTTTTTCTTACAAAGCCCCAAAGTTATGGAATAGAGATCCAATTTATGTTCGGGACTTAGACACAGTCTCAGTGATCAAGTGTAGGCTAAAAACCTATTTATTTACCCAGACTTTTTGTAAATAGATTTGCCTAAAGGAGCAGATCTGGGGGACTCATGGACGCGGTGTGTTTAGATGCTGTCTTCCCCACTCTCATTGATCACTCAGGTTTGTTGACGGTAAAGTGATTGGGTCGCTTTATATATCTCAGGGAGCCCACATGTCTGTGTTTCCTTCTGGCTCTCCCTTTTAGTTATGCTGTCACAGTTAGTCCTGCCGGAGTCCCTGCTTGCACTCTCCGCTAAATATATATTCAGTGTGTGACTGTGACCATACCTAACTGTTATCTCTCCTACTCTTCTCTCTCTCTCTCTCTCTCTTTAACACTCCCTGTCTCTCTGTCGTGCTACACATGTCGCTCGTGAGCTGCCAGTGATCCAGACCCCTTCTGCCCTCTGGACCTGTCTGACTCGTCCTGGTGTCCCGCTTCTGGTTGGAGATCTCGTTGCATGGATGCCCCGTGTGGTCTGCCTGGGATGCGTGTGGCGACTGGGGAAGGTTCCACTTTACCACAAAGGCTACGTTTACACTGCAGGTCTCGATGCCAAATTCTGATTTGTTGCCTATATCTGATTTTTTTGCCCGTCTGTTTACACGTTCTTTCAACTATGACTCATATTCCACCGGAGAATAACATTACGTCATTAAAAGGTGAAGAAGTCGTAGTTTTAATGACGTACAGAACACAATGCCTCAGGAAATCCGATCTGTCTGTTTACACGACAATCACATTAGCACATA
>JAQMYL010000003.1:19026311-19038099 GCA_030014365.1 Clarias pachynema | reverse complement strand
GCATTATGTTTTAATAAATATACTGTATATGAGTCAGGATTGTGCAATGTAGAGTGACATTTTTTCAGCAGAATATATTCTTCAATATAAGAACTAAATTTTATTTCATTTTAACTAACTATACACACATGACTAAGCAAAAACTTTAAAAAGGATCATGTCAGAACATATCAGAAAACTCAAATGCACAGTTTACAATTACTGCATACTTTATGTGTGGGAAACACTTCTTTGGGGAAACAACAAAATTTGAGTCGCGGACAAGACAAATATGAACTATCTCTGAGATTTAGAAGTAATAAGCCATATTTGAGACACATTTGAGAAGATTGAGAAAACAGCTAAAATCTCATTCAAGTCTCAAAGATGGCTCATTTCTGCATATGTGAGTTGCACACAAGATAAATGTAAACTATCTCTGAGATTTAAAGGTAATGAGCCACACTTGAGACACCTTTGAAAAGATGCAGAAAACACCTAAATCTTATTCAAGTCTCAAAGATGGCTCATTTCTGTCTAGGAGACAAAAACTGAGATTAACATGAGATCTCATGTTGGAGTTTCTTTGCTATGGGTTGAGGTGGTGGGCTGTCTTATTGCAACTGGCGCACTTTAATTTGCAGTCACACTATTTCCTTAAAATAATCTGAATTTTTTGAGGAAAAGATTGGACATAGGCGGGGACTTGAAAGTCAAGAGAGTGAAATTGGCCACAATCTCTGAGTGGGAGAAATTTAAGCTATTTCCCTCTGGGATTAATAAAGTTCTTTGAATCTTGAATCTTGAGAGATTCAAGATTAACGCAGCAATCGTGGGCATCTGTGAGCTCATTCCTGCGGGAGGGGTATACATGCCCATTTCTTTGATCAAACATGTGCAGCTGTTTAAAAAAATGCAGGCCCCACATATCTCAGAGGAAGCATGTGTCAGCCTTCTCGCTTCCTGGTAGGTAGCAGTTGTATGATATGAGAGCTGCCAAGTCCTCTGTACTAAAGGTGAACAGCAATTCAAGCAATACTAGGAAGCTGTGGCAACCAGACCAAAGAGCCCACCTCATCTCACTGCTCTGCAGGAGGGCTCTTAAATTGGTGACTGCTAGACAAATGAAGTTCTCCTTTCTGAAGCCCCTCATAACCCACTGTGTTAGAAATTAGGGTCCTTGAACATATATATAAGACAGTGTTGTTTAAATCACTGTACCCCACCTCGACGCAGAGCCTACACCTGTGCCATCAACCTGTGCACAGCCAATTTCCTACCCTACTTCACACCTCAGAAAACAAGGCCATGTAAGAACTAGAAGAAGGCCACAGCCACTTCTGACACATTTCTGATACATCATACCCCCAACCTTTCCCTCATCTCCAGTGTTAAAAAAATCCGTATGTGCATAGATTATCATGGCCTAACCAAAGCATAGCAAATACAAAAAGTTTCTAACTGCCTCTGGTGACCTTAAGAATCAGTCCTTGAAGCAAACTTTAAATGTACACTATTAAACGACATTTGCTTCCTGAAATACTTCCAGTCAAAATTTTTCCCAGACTTGAACATCAGCGTATAGCAGAATGCAGCAAAGCGGGCAAAATATTGACTGTTCAGGGAAAAGCTTCCAAGAGAGGCTTGTGTCATATCTGACAGGACAACAGATGGTGGAGAGACACTTCTCCTCGGCACGCCAGCTACAGGCAGCTAATTATTAATAGTCCTGCCAGAATTTGGCTGCTTGTTCAAAAGGTACAGAGAGGGAAGCCATCCCACTGTTTCATAGAAAATCATAGGTTCCTTTTAACCGAAAGAATCCCATACCCATTATGTCTGTGGAATAGCCATTTAGCCGCCTGCCTCCTAAGCCTAATCTATATGATTATATGCAATGTCTAATATCCACATATTAAAATTCAGTCCACTGAAAATAATCCAGCTGTAGTTTCATTATGAATAAAGCCTCTTACAAGGCACGACTATGTTTGATTTCAGTAATTCAGTGTCTTTTCTGCATGTTGGCAATGAAGCATAAGTTTCATTACTGGGTCTGCAAATAACAGCGCTAGCTTTTTTTTATTATTATTAAGTGGCAATCATGACTGAATGCAGCACCATGATGCTTGGAGACAAGTGCTGGCATAAACTTTCATGTTGGCAGTGTTGCTGGTGTCCTTCCGCTTTTGCTGATATCATAAAAGCACTGGCAAGTGGACCAGTGGGAAAAGACAAAAAGTTGCCTGAATGAACATCACAGAATGCCTGAATGACAAAATTATTTTTGTCATGATTACCCAGCTAAATTAATTCCCAGAAAAGAAATAAAAGCAAAACTAATTTTATTACTTGTAATGACATTTTACCATATAATACTGATCAAATCATTGGTTTCTAGGATGCTTTAAATGGTTTATACTGAAAAACTGGTCTGTAGATTTCGTACTGTCGTAATGCTAGTTGTCAGGTCGTAAATTCTGTTGTTTTAATATTCAAATGTGTTATAGTATCTACAGAGGTTATCACGTTATACAACAGAGGAAGGACATTCTTTATATTTGTTTGGCTCATACTGTAACCACAGCTTTTCATTTTCCAGGCAATTTAACCTGATCTGGTAGCCAGGCGAGCGAGTAATCATGTACCGCTTGGAGCAGGCACCTGCCATCTGCAAAGACGCTTCCCTTACGGTAATGATATCAAAATACAGATGATTGACAACAATTCACTTACCCGATTCTGAGAAGTTTACTTTAGTATAACAGAAGTACAAACTTTTTCTATACTTTATTGTAGTCATTTATTTTTTTTTAAATTGGGGGGAGAAATGAAAATCACTTTGTAAATCAAGTAATTTTAGTGTTGTCCTGGATCTACAGTCTGATTTAAAACTAAAGAAATATATAAAGAAATAAAAATTAACAGTTTGACAGCAAAACGCAATAAACGCCATTTTTTGACTTTTAGTCATTTTGTAAAATTATTATTCTCTGGCATACAAGGTTGTGTATAAGAAAACATTTAATTTGACAAGCCCTATTTAACCTTCTTTTATAAGCTTTAAACTTCCATGTTTTAGACAAACTATGACTGCTAGCCGCCAGATTTTATTTTTCTCAAAATAAAAAAATAATTTCTGAAAATGATGAAATTGGTGTTATTTCGCTGCCAAACAAAAATTAACAATATATAGTACAAAAGATATTTTTTTACACACATTAGGATTTTAAAATTTTAACTGAATAAAAAATTTATTCAATTACTGTCATCTGTTATAGCTCCTCGCTCACTCCTTAGACTCCCTACATAGGAACCCCCCTGCCCCCTCACCCCCCTTTTACAAGTGCGCGAAGGGGCACGGCCGCCAGGTCGGGCCGGCTGGCGATAATCAACGTTAATGAAACTCGGGCTTTCTCCATGGCTGGGCACTGCCACCGGACCTGCACGTGCACACCTCCACTCTTTCCTTCCCCTTTTTCCCTTTCCCCCTCTTTTAAACCCTTTCCCTTTATTCCAAATAAAATAATAATGTTTTTGTGGGAATTCGTATATACCTGCACTGACAACAATTATGCATTTCAGTGACAAAATGTTGCCGTTCCTCAATAATCCTACAGGTGTTGCAATCTAAATTATTTACACATTGGCAAGAAGCACAGCATCCTGGTTTGATAGGAGAGAATTATTTGCTCAGTTTGTTTAGAACTGTAATATGATCTAAAATATTTTTAATGTTTATAAAATCATAATACTAAAAGAACTGCAACATGAATTGGCACCTAGGTACAGTGATAATATTGTTTTAGCTGGTCCCTAGTGATTCACATGTCACTAATAACATGCTGGTACAACACTTGATCTGACTATATACTGTATTTCTAAAACTTTGCTAGCATAACGTGCTTCCCTTACACAATAAATATAAAACTTTGATTTGTTGGTGATTTGTTGGTCAAACTTTGATTTGTTGTATGGCTACATGCTATAGAGAAACACATACATTCAGTTTATAATTTGTAGACCTTTCCTCAAAACCGCCAATGTCAACTCCAAGCCCAGGGCAACACAAGATAAAGTCAAAGCAAAGTCTTAAGGTGACAAGATTGAGTACAAATAAAAGCAAGACAGAGTAAAAAAAAAAAAAAAAAGTGAGTTTGAATACCGGCTGAAGCGCTTGTAGCAATTACTCTATGGAGCAGACTGGCCATGCTCTCACATCAATCAAAGCGGCACTAGCCACTCAGGGGCATCTATGCTTTGCTTCCATCCTCTAATGGTACAAATACATCAGTTCAGAAAGCTTGTATCTTAGAAGAGGCATGTGATAGCCCTTGCCCTCCCCATTGAATTATCACTCACTCTCATTGTCTATACCGCTTTATTCCATACAGGGTAGCAGGGGGGGCCTGGAGACTATCCCAGGAGACGTAGGGGTACACGAGGCGGGGTACACCCTGGATGGGGTGCCAATCCATCGCAGGGCACACCCACATACATGCGTGCACACAATCATTTACACACTATGGCCAATTTGGTAATGTCAGTTAGCCTAAGCCATGTCTTTGGAGAGTGGGGGAAACCTGAGTAACCGGAGGAAACCTACCAAGCACGGGGGAGAACATGCAAACTCCATGCACACAGACCCGAAGTGAGAATCGAACCCAGACCATGGAGACGGCGAGGGGACAGTGCTAACCAATAAGCCATGTTGAATTAGCATTCAAAAATAGAAAATCGGAATCAGGCAAACATTATAATTTGCAATCTCTACCAGAAAGCATCAAAAGCTTTCAAAACCAAGCCTGTAATTTAACTAGCTTGATCAAGTGTCAGTAATTAGGCTAAATTCAAGATTCAAAAAGAAATGGATATACTGAATTTATTTTACTTTCACAAACTCTCAGTCAAGACCAACACCATACTTATCAAGGCTACTACAAAGACAAAGACCAAGAAAGATCTAAGTAAAGCTGGCAATAAACCTAAGTCAGGTCCAAGTGATACAGAAACCAACTTGAGACTTGATTACATCACTTACTCTGTAAACACATACAGGATGTTCAAATACTCGAGTTAGAATAGATTCTTTAAATGTGGTTTTCTTCCTTTTCCCTTTTTTTTGTGAGGGGTAACCAGATTTTAAAAATCTTGGAACTTCACTTTTAGTTACATCCAAAGGAGAATCATATTTCTGTAAAGTTACAGCAAGGCTGTTTTTTTTTTTTTTTTTGCTAAAATTATATATAGTGCTAACTATTAAAATTCTATCATATAAAGGATTTTCACAGGCTGCCACACATCCCAGAACCTATCCCAGGGAACTGGCATGGGCCACCCTGGAGGGGGTGCCATCTCATTGCAGGGTACAATCACACACATAAACACAGGCCTAATTATAGACTATGCATCATTCGGAAAGGCCTATCAGTCTACGAGGCTTTGGACTATGGGAGGAAACCAAAGTACTAAAAGGAAACCCATCAGGCACAGGGGAAGATGCAAAGTCCACACAAAGAGACCAGAGGCAAGATTCAAATCCCCAACCCTGGAGGTGCAGCAAGGTGACGATGCAAACCACAAAACCATCCTGCAAGAACTACACAAAGTAAAATATAAAACATATTTGAGGAGATGCAAAGTATGGAAACAAATTACTAAAAATAATATAACCAGTTTCTATACGTGGCACTTGGATGGCATTTTTATAAGTTGACTATTAATAGATTGCGGTTCACTTGCACATGATGAGGACCAAATATTTTACCTGCATACGTATATATCTATGCTCACTCGATCACTTACTCACTTTCCATTTATTCAGACCTAGGGGCATTTCCTCTGATTCAATCGACCTACTGACATGTTTTTCAGTGGTGGAAGGAAAGTGGAAAATGTGCAGAAAACCCACGAGGGCACAGGGAGAGAAACATGCACAGATTCACTACACAGCAACCCAAGCTTAGGCTCAAACCCAGGACTCTGCAGCGATGCAGCCTGACGGAAAATGATCAGTTATCAGGCTTTCTTGGATTTGGAAATGATTCATCAGTGTAAGTCACTCTCTTTTAAATAAAATGATAGAGGTCATAAAAACCCCAGACCGCACTTCCGTTCTTCTTTCCAACCACGAAGATGGGCTTTAAGCTCCTCAAAGCACACATCATTAGTCAGCAGGTAATATAAAAGCTATCTGCCATTTCACAAAAACCTGAGAAATAGCTGGCAGAGTAATAAAAAAAAGACTTTTCCCATCCCTGCGTTAATACGAGCGAGGCGGTAGACGCGCTACGCAGCCACGCGCAATCATGTCGCCGAGGATGAAAAAAGCAAAAGAGTGACCCTGTTCCATCACAGAGAATTTACAGAGCAGCAGCCTGAGGGCAGCCGAGCATATACTCTAGTGAAAAGCAAAGGTGTGCTCTTTGCACCTACTACAGCATGACGTAGCAACTTTCTTGACTGTATGTGAAATAATACAGTGCTGGTTCACAGTTCGCATAACCATATGATTTAAAAAGAAAATGATTACAATGTATGATGATTACAATTGTGCCATTAGTTCACCAATTAAATACATAATGAATAGTAATCTTGTCACCGTTGTTTAAGTGGCTGGTTAATATAACCGTAATGAAGGTATTCACTTTTGTCTCTTTCATAAATCATGTTTCTGTTGAGATTTTTTAATTAAGCATAATTAGTCTATAATATCTGAATGGTGTAGGGGAACGGGGACTTTATTATGACAAGACGCACATGAGACTCATTATTCGGAAACTGTACAACAGTCAATCCAAATTATTCGCTTTCTTGCTCGGGCTTGAAACAATACAATGGATGTTTAATTAAATTCACGCATTCAAACTGGCATTTTATATCCAAAAAGTGCACTTGAAGTTAGCTATAGCTACTGGCGGCCATGTGCATCTGTTGCTAATCTTCTTCCCCTGACTCACAGCCTAACATTTCCTGTCCAATATCTGGTCTGTTCAGACAGACAATGACAAAGCACTGTGTACACAGGCAGAAGGAATTTTAGTATTCTTGTCCGAACTCTTTACCACTCTGGTTTTCATTATTAAAAATGGGATCAATATTCTTCCACACCAAGGTGACTGATCTTTTCAACAAGTATATGTATTTTTAACATAAAGCCCAATCACATGTCTTGGTAGTAGGGTTGGGGTGTATGCAATTTTTGATAGCTTTAATCCTTCCGCAAATTTATACCCTAGTATATTGTATTCTGGTAGTTCTAGTTCTAAGTAGTCTCTGTAGTCTAGTTCTGATTCATCTTGCATGGTATACGCGTAATTGATTAGATCTTTGAGCACATACAAAAATGTATGAGGTTGAGTCAAAAATTATTTGTGATTTCTGTTTCCCCCATCACTGCTGAGCAGGTGTGAACATGTTACATCAGTTCATTTATGACTGCGGTACGAGCAAAATGGATGCCCCATTTGTGATCTGCATGACAAAAGAAGTGTGCAGTGATTAGTTTTTTCGTGGTCTCAGGGTGTTATGTCCCTGGTGCTATTTATGGAAGGCTTTGTGCATGGTATGAAGTGTGTATGAATGTATAGAGAAGTTCAAGGAAGGTCGCACTCAAGTGTTAACCATCAAGAAGGACACTTCTGCCTACACTCTGCAGAAACTTTTCGTTTTTGAGGTGTTAAAGCGTCCTCCCTATAGTCCTGATCTTGCTCCATCGGACTTTCATCTGTTTGTTCTTGTAGGGCTCCATTCAGGAGACCAAAGATTAACTTTTGAAGTAAAAACAGTGGCGCATCCATTGCTCCCAGCTTAGCCTAAAACATTTTTTAATGAGAGAATATGAAGAGAGACTGTGTAGGAGACTATGTAAAAAAACAAAAAAGGATGTATTTGACTTTTCTAAAACTTCGACAGCCATAGTAAGGATCATTTTTTACTTACCCTCGTATATGAATTTTTACCAGATTACTCTCTCACTCACTCACCTCCTATACCGCTTAATCCTATATACAGGGTCGCAGAGGGCCTGGAGCAAATCTCAGGAGACTTAGGGCACGAGGCAGGACACATCCTGGACAGGATGCCAATCCATCACAGGGCACACACACACTCATTCACACACTACGGGCAATTTGGGAACGCCAATTAGCCTAATCTGCATGTCTTTGGACTGTGGGAGGAAACCGGAGTACCCAGAGAACAACCACCAAGCACAGGGAAACTTGGCAAACACCATGCACACAGAGGCGGGAATCAAGCCTGGCATGGAATTGACCCCGCACCCTGGAGGTGCAAGGCGACAGTGCTACAAACCACTAAGCCACCGTTCCACCTTTTTTAACCAGATTATACAGATATTATTTCTCCTCACTTGTGCACTTACTGTACAAGTAAGTGTGTAACAGTCATGTCCACAAAACCTCCGTGTGGCTTTAGATTAATCGGCTCTTGGGAAAAGCAGCTGTTTAATCGCAGCCTGAAGAGGGTTGCGCATTGGTTTTCTTTTACCTTCCAGCGTGCTGGTGTTAACCCACTAACTGTACGCGGACCACCGAGATATACAACTTATCTGCCACACCCAGATCTCTAACTGAACAGATTATACTGAACTATTACATAGAATCTTACATAGATTACATCTTACATGGAAACACCGACACTTTGTTACACATACACAAGCACGAACACTGGGGCATTCATCATTATTTTAAAGAGTTTTAAAATACTAATCACTACTATCATGAATAAAAGAATCGACCATTAGTTCATCTCAAAATTCAACACATGGCGCTGTACATTTTTAATACCTGCTTATGAGCACACAGTTGAAATCTACTTAATAAACTCGATCTCACACCTTCATTCCACATACATCATGGTAACACGTAAAAATTTTACTTCATTCCAAAATTCAACAGATGGCGTTGTAATTTTTTAAAAAACGTGCTTATGAGTGTGCAATTAAATTCCACGTGAAATCTGAAATCGCAGACACATTTAGTACGCAATAATCTCCTTTGAGCAGTTAATATTGTAACTTAATTATGTTACAATTACTTAATTACATTCTGCCCTTTTATCTTTAATTTTTTGTGTTTGTATCCTGAACAACAAGTTAGCAAGTTAATCTGTCAATCAGTGTATCTCAAAGAAAGCATATGTTCACAGTGTTAGGAGAGAGCTGGTCGGAGAGTGGAAACTGGTAAAACTGGGCAGCTGAGGAGAAATTGGGGGTGGGGATGGGAGGGTTGTCAGGGGCGGGGAAATTTAGTGGATTCTCCCCATATGTTGATTTAGTGAAATGACAGCTTTTTGCTGAGTTGTAGTTTGCTCAGGTTTGACAGTGGTTCCAGTTGTCCAGGTTATCTGTGTTAATTAATCTGACAGGCAAAAGCCAATGTGTTTAGTGCAGCAGGAGGTGGAATTCAAAACAACTAACGTGAGCTATAGTTACACCATCGAGATGTATCGAAATATTTTAAAACAAGATATAGTGTAAGAAATAAGTTTATATCGATATCGTCTGATGTTGTTTTACATGAACTATGCCTGTGTTTGCTCCTTTCCCCTCTCACCCTCTCAGTGTCGCCCCGCACCCAATCCCTCTGCGTCTTAAACCGTCTAAACCTGGAGTCTGCAATTCGGGCTGCACTGGTAAAATATTCTATTGTGCTAGGATGAACAGATAGTGTTACATTTAAATGTAAAAAAAGTCATGATGGAACAATTTTATCAATGTGTAAAACATTCTTCAGCATGGCATTATCAGTACAAAGAGTGTGTTGTACTTTGTGCCGCAAATCATTCACAGCCCAAAACGGAAAGAGACTTCATCATGCCCTGAATATGTATTTATTTCCCTTTATGACCACTCCAGGAGCTCTGCAGAGTCCACCTCAATGCTCTGTCGTTATTTTTTATTGTTGTATTTGATTTTAATTTTATTTTAATCAAAATCAACAATTTGTTATTGTTGTTTAGATCAACTGAAGGAGCATCCTCAGACTTTTTTTTTTTTTTTCATTTACATTTTATACTTACATTTATGGCATTATAAAGACACCTTTACCCAGAGTGAGTTAAATTTATAATCATCATACAGTTATTATTAAATTATACAGTTGAGCAGTTAATTGTTATGGGCCTTGTTCAAGTATACAACAGTGTTCGTGCTGGAGTATAAACTTGTGACTTGAACATCTTGACCACTGATCTACCCCTGGCCTTCATTTAATGTAGTCTGTTTAAATTTTGACATTTTTTTTCCATTTCCATGTTTCAAAACTCTATATTTGCATTTTATTTTTGATCACAGTTTGTTTTAACAAAAGTGCTTGTGACCTCTTCCATGAGGCTTTGACTTACAACTGAACACTTCGCCCACTTCGTGCAAAATTCATCAATATATATTGTGTATCCATACTCAGACTAAAAATAGAGAGATAGAATGTTTTTGTCTGTATCGCCCACCACTACCCCAAATAAAAGTTCTGTTTCGTGAAAGTCAAAAGACAGCAGGGTTTCTTTCTCTGGCTGCTGAACAAGTGAAGGGGAAAAAAATGCTAGTTACTGCTAGACTACTGACTGCACTTGTCCATCAGAAAATAAATAAATAAATCATATTCGGACACAAAATGTCCTCGAGGATTCCAGGCTGGTGATTTGTCCATCTCTGCAGTTCGTTTGAACCTCCTCCGACCCGAACTATAATGTAATTTCTCCATACTGTCTAATTTCTCACTCTGTTTACTCGCACTTGATAACTACTGAGCTTGAATAATGTCAAGGAAGAAGTTTGGTGACTGAATTAGAGAAAATGCAATGTCCTTATATACGGAGAGTGGGGTCTTGTGAGGCTACGCCAACACTAATTTATAACCAGCATCTATTTTGTAAATATTTTGCAATCAGATTTCCTTTTAATGTCATTTCACTAAGGTGCACTGGCGCCATATAAATACGTGTCCCTCACTGAGGCTTCGTTTAGCTTTAAATGTCACCAATTGAGACAGAATAAACCCTGCTTATAAAGTTTTAATGTGCTTTCATGGCTTACCCAGTTTGAATAAGGTTTATTCATACTTCTATATGTGATGCAGTAAATCACAGCAATTAAACATTTATTTTATGCTGTCCTCCCTAACCACCAATTTAGCTAAAAGCGTGGTGTGTCTTTCTTAAATGGATGATGCTATGAAAAATTCCCATCAATACTTTTTTTTTTTTTTTTTTAATAACTACTTGTCTAATAAACACATCATGTGAAATGCCTGAAATGGCCCGGCTGTCAGTAGCCATTTGTATCATTCTCCGAGTGCAACATCCGAGCAAGTACAAAGATAACACAGCAGGGTTCATGACACATCCGGATTCTGTTGGCCAAGCAAGCGTGACGCCTTTCAGACAGTGGAGGTCACTGAGTCACATACACCCTATGAAAGACAGAATAATAGAGAGCAGAGAATCGTGAGGGAACGAGGACAGAGCTGGACATGGTCCATTTGCATTGTGATGTTATATGAACTGACCCAGAGACATTAAAGAAGTCCAATAACTAATACTAATACTAATACTAACAATAATGCTAATACTTCTAGAGTTAACCATGCAAAAATGTATTGATTAATTGAAATTCTTAGCACGTGTAATATGCATGGTTAACTCTAGAAGTATTAGCACCCCTAGTTTAAAAAGGGTTTAAACTGTCTGAGGTTATATATAGAGATGCTCAATTCGATTAATTTTCCCAACCGACAACCGCCGTTCGTTATCCGAACATTAACCGTTAACTGATCAGATTAGAATATTA
>JAQMYL010000003.1:19013096-19026211 GCA_030014365.1 Clarias pachynema | reverse complement strand
AGAGAAATTAAAACAGGTCGCACGGCAACAATTACATGCACTCGCACCAATGCTCCCAAATATATTTTGAGGTCGCAGAGATGAAATTTCGGGAGCATATGCGACCAAAATAGTCGCAATTTCGAGCCCTGATATATATATAAAACATTTTAAACCGTTTAACTGTAATAATCGGTCAAAATTCATTCTTTCGGTTAACGGTTAAACGGTCAATATGAGCATCCCTAGTTATATACCGTAATTTCGCACAGAAAATCTAAAGCTTAACTGAAGTATATATAAAAAATATATTAAAAAATTTAAAAACATGTTCTAGTTTTCCATCAAATTATTGGCACTAGAATAAATTATGTAAAATACCTATGAAGGCAAAGGTAGTTGATCCGCCACCCATGTGAAGCACTTACAGCCTTGCCGTCCTCATTTGCATGAACAGTTCTCATAAGTGCTCTCTGTATACGTTAATGGAGGAGCCTGTATCAATGCTGACTTGACTGAGCTCTCTGACCCAAAACCGCTTGAGATTATTAGCTCTGAACAGAGTGGATTGGAGAGCAGGGGGCAACCAGGTGATTACAGCAGTGTTAAAGCCCTTGTCAACCTATATCTTTAACTGTGCCTTCTGTAGTTAATTTACCATCGATTGCAAAAGGAGGGAGACAATATTGTTTTTTTCACTTCAGAGATTTCTGAATTTCTTAAGCAGAATTAACCATCTGCCTGCATCAGCTCTCCATTTACCCCAAACACAGGAAATAAAGTGACTTCTTTCCTGCTCACTCAGCCATTCATTTGACTGGAAGTGAAAATGCATCTAGGAGCATTTTTCATTTATCATTTTGTTTACACAGTTTTAGCGTAAGAGTCTACAGAATGGAATGAAACTTATGGGGGCATTTCAATTAAGAACCATGTACACAATACGGCAGACAAGAAAACTGTGTGTTTTAATCAATTATGCAATTTAATCAATCTTTTGCTGGTGGATTCAATTAGAGCTGTGCAATTAATCGCATCAAAATGGAAATCATGATATGGACCAGTGCAATAATCTAATCGCAAAAAAGCTGCAATTTATTACAGGTAATATATGCATAGTCAGGAATTTGTCAACAAATTAAATAGTTGTTATTTATTCCAAATAACTTTTGAGATGATAATCTCTTAATATTATTATTTTTGATTTAATATTGATTCATACTTTATTTACTTATTATTTGCTTTTTTAAAATGTATTTTTACAAACCTACCTTTTGAAAAGACTAGCGTATCGCTTTCTCTTCTTCCTTTGAGTTTATGAGTGGTTGGTGTAATACCCCCACCTTTTGGGCTGGATCAGAAAGTTTGCAGGAAATAAAGATTTCTACAAACATTATGCTATGGAATTGAATCAAATAAAAAATGACAATGCCTAATTAAATGAATCTAATTAAATTGATTTAACAGTATATCTACAATTCACCCCTCTAACATACAACATTTCTGACTTACAATTTGTGTGCCAGAACTATCTCTATGGCTGAGTGCTTTACATTAACATGTAGTTGAATAATATAAAAACCTCAACATTTTTTGCAGCATTAGTGTAACATGTATATATTCCCCCCCTGGAAAGTGCTTTGTGACGTTTGTCTTGAGAAGCGCTATATAAATAAAATGTACTTACTTACAATTTTTTAAAATCTGTCTTGCCAGAGGGGCTTTAGCATGATATCCATGATGATATTTGCTTAACCTTTTTACAAATAGAAAAGCAGCTAAATCTGTTCAATCACTCTGTGAATGAGTTTTCCATGAGGTGTTTGGGTGATATAATTATTAATAAAGTATCTCTGAGATTTTTCATTTCATTCAAATGTATCAAATATAACCTTTCCTCTGTCTGGAAAGATAACGCTGTCTTTTAACCATTATAGACATACAAGGAGTCCTAGGTAATATAAATCCTGTCTGAATTGTCATGCTGGTGAAGATTCTGTAATAACCCTGTACAACAGAATGTTTTGTGCTGTTGTTGTTTTTTTTCAGTGTGTACACTCTTTGTGAAGCACTCATTATCATTTTCTGTCATCTTATGCCAAAACCCAGAACAAAGCTATTAAAGTGAGGAATAACAATTTTGTCTGAGAAACAACACTTCCTAGATTTAAGGTAAATTATTATGTTGTACACTGATTGGGACTAAACAGCTGTGTGGGACCATAAGAAAACCACTTTTGAGACTAATCGGAAGAAAAGCTCCAGTTTGCTAGGGAGAATAAAGATTGATCTTTGGAGCAATGAAAAGATCAATCTTTCCAATCATCCCATCTTTCATTGTGGTCTGTCCACATCGGTCCAGATTGACCCTATACCAGAGCAATGGGCGTGTCAAGGAAACAACGGAAGCATATGAAGCGATGCACCCATTATGCATACTGGCCACTTTACAAGCCGCTGGGGGCAGTTTTATGATTTGGGATTGTTTCAGTTGGTCAGGGCTAGGCTCAGCAATGTTATGTGACATAAAATAAAGTCAGCAGACGAACTGAATGTATTGAATGACCAGGTATTTCAGGAGAACAATGCCAAGATTAAAGGTTTGATCAGGCTTGAATTGTGAATCTGGCATATTCTAAAATTAGTCACAAGTTTGTCAGAGTTTCTCTCTTTTTATTCCCCCCATTACAAATTACACTGGAAGTTGTAATTTGGCATAACAAACATTATAATCTTATGGAACTGTTTTGTAAACAAACAAACTTCATTAAATAGAAAAGAACATTAAAGCCCAATGAAAAAAAAAAAAAAGACATTAATGTGGAGTCTTTAGTAATATAACTTGTCATCGAGTACCATTAGGGCTTCAGTTTCCTAGGGAGGAAAATCCATGTACCACAATATATTTGTCAGTGTAGTCTTGTGAAGTTTCCGTGGATAGGACAAACCAAACAACTATGGCAATGGAAAACAGCTAAAGATTAAGTTTAATTAGGCCTTGCAACACATGCACACATCTGAATGAGTAATGCTCTGAGGTCATGACTTTTCTGTCAGTATCACTGAAAGGCGAGCCATTGTAAAAGCACCAGACTACACACAAGGCTTGTGAGATAGTGCATAATACTCCATCATCCTTTCATGCCCTCTAACTATTGCAGACTGCAGATAGTACAGTATTACCTGTGGCTCCGAGAGGCAGAAGAGTAGGAGGGCATGGCCAGACATATGTAATGCGTGTCATGTATATATATCACCTTAGTGAACAGCACTGGAGAAACTTCATTTTTGTATAACAAAGTCACCCAGATAAATAACATGTTGTTCCATTTTTTAAATTCAAACCACAGTTTATATTTCGCAAGCAAAGACATTCATGGCTTTATTTGTTCAGCGGCACAGACAGGGGAAGCTAATATGCGGCAGAGACAGATGTTTTGTTTGTCTGCTCTGAAGTCAGACAGCAGGTTATTATGGTGTATCAGGTTATTTAGGATATTAATCTGGAGAAAATGAAACACACTCTTGCCCAGGACGGGGGCTCAAATCTCGCCACTGGTCATGGAGCGGTTGGTCATTTCCTTCCTGTGCTTGGTGGGTTCATCCAGGTACTTTGGTTACCACCTACAGTCCAAAGACATGCTGTGTCCTAAGACACGCATTTAAAAATTGCCCATAGTGGGATATTAGGTGTAGGACTGTGTGACTGTGGATACTTTTTACTATTACTCCACTACATCCTACAACAAATATCTGTACTTTCTACTTCACTACATTTGTTCATGACATTGCACTACATAACCAGATTGGTGTGTAGTATCTAAAGCGGTAATATCACCTTCAGTCTATAATGCATAATTGCATGATTTGCCTTTTGCTTGGGAAATGCTTATTTATGTAGCAGGTGTTTGAAATCAGAAGTGGAGATGGTTGAAGGGCTTAGGGAACTGTTTAAGACACTCTTACATAACATGTTTACTGTCATACTAAGATATATTGAAAAATATTTCCAGTAAATCTATTTGGGGTGTAACACAATACTATTATCTCTATCTGTTAAAAATATTAATCTCTTTCCTATGTGGATTTCAACCAGAAGTGGGCGTAGTCTGTATTGAGCTTTAAACACACACACATTTCATTTGTTTGTATAAAAATGGTTGGTTCTTTTGTCACAAATCCCTTCAGGGCATAGTGCTTTTGTTTGCACCAGCACCATATTCTTACTGTGACATTTATTTTCAATTTCTCATCCTGTCTCTGCACCTTTGTGTTGTCATCATTGTGTATTCATCCCAGCTGCCTCCACCTTTTTCTGCTTTGGTTCGTACTTACCTTCTATATTTCCCATTTGCAAATTTTGTTCCTACAGGGGCCAAAAAATTTATAAACATAACAGTTGTTATCTATGCCCTTTTTCAAAAAAAAAAAAAACTCCAATTGACTTGTGGCAGAAATGTGTAGTATTATGTTTCCTTTAAAGATGTCAGTAGTTGCACCATCATTGATGCTATAATGCGACTGTGATTTTTTTTTGTGCATAATTTTTGCACACAGTATGTATGCATTTTTTGCCCTCTGTGTAATATTTTAGATACTTACTGCAAATCGAAAATGGGAACCATCTCAAATTGTTGCCCTTAAAAATTTAAGATAATCTAAAAAAAAACTTTCTTCTAAAGAAGAAACAACAACAACCACTTCCATCTATTGTCCCGATCTACTCACTTTAAGTCACATCACATATGGACCGTATATGTATTTGTATTTGGTTCTTCAAATGCATCATGCATCTTTTCATCTATGGAAGTTTATGACATGTAAATGCACGTTCATTTATCTGATTAATGATCCCAGTGGTGGTGCAAAGAAATACCAATCATAAACCGAGTAAAAACAAACTAATAACCCGTTCCAAGCTCAGTCAAGAAAAAGTATAAAAATTGCAAAAAAGGTCACCATTTTAGAAGGGTAAAAATTTTGGCCTGCAATAAGCAAAGAAAACAACTAAGGAGATTTTAAATAACTGGAACTGATTTAAGAGCTGTCCAATACATTATTAAAACATGGAAGGACAGTGCTGAGTTGTCATGTTTATGGAAATAATGTTAATCATTAATGATTGTGTTTATTGATCAGTTAGAGATCACTTGGTGAAGTTGCAACGTGAAAAAAATAAAAAAACTATTAAATCACAGCTAAGTTTAATAGTAGGGGGGCACGGGTTGATTAAAAAAAAAAATCACATTGCAATTATTTTGACACATTATACTACGATATTTATTAAATGTAATATTTTGTATTCAAACATATTTATCTAGGCTAGCAGCAAACAACTGGACAAATGATTTCATTAAGAGGATATTCGTCAGTATTTATTTTCACCTCAAAACGTTAGATTAAATTAAATTGCACAGATTAAATAATTGCACAGGTACGTAATTGGATTTTGATTTTTATGCTATTAATTGTGCAGCACTATTTAATAGTGAAAGAGCATTTTCACACACACACACAATGCAATGAGAACTCACTGGATTATTACTAAACAGCTGTGTGGCCACTTGTTAGTGAGGCTAATTGAAAAATAAGGCTTGAATTTGCAAGGAAGCATAGATATAGGACTTTGGAGCAAAGCAAAAAGGTCATGTGGTCCAGACTGGGCGTAGCCGTGTAAGAAGAGTAGAGCACGAAACAATGCATCCATCGTGCATAGTGGTTACTGTACAAACAAAATGTTATAGCATGTGGCTTTTGTTTTTGGCGAGGTTGTGTATGTGCTCTTTTATTTTAAAATAATGAACCTGAATTTATTGTGTACACACACTGTATTAAAGACTGATATGGAGGGTAATTCAGGAAAAACATCTAGGGTACAAAGGGGGAAAAAAAGCAAACAAGCTTGAATTTAATCCCATTTAAGCCCTACTACTCATATCTGTTATCATGAAAAAACTTGCATCTCCAAAACAGGAACATGGTTTCGAAAAGATCTCCTTTTATGAAAATTCTGTACAGCGTCCTCATCACTGCGTAGGGGCAGCTGATTGATGTTTATGCGCTTTATTTGGAGAGTGCAGTAATCCACTCCTCCTCCATCAGATACGCAGTGGAGATCATCCTGACACGCGACATCCTGCTGTGCTATGGCAGCGGCAACATACAGACACAAGCTCATCAATGGAAAGTGCAAACTTCCCAGCATATCACCGACACCAGCCTTCACACCATGAATCCACTTAGACAAAAATATGTCAGAAGAACCTGACTATCCCACCTACCCAGCTCATGAACTATTCACCCTACACCACTCAGAAATGAGACTTTATCCTAGATATTCTGTTCATAGCTTTACACATGTACTGTATATTAATACATTGGCTTTCGGTTACCCTACAGCATTAGGCTTCACCAAATAGCATCTTGATTTTCTATAGATTTGTGCTAAAAAATGACAATAAATAATATCTGACAATGATAAATTTAGGCTACAGGTTTAGATATGGACAGCACTGGCTATCCTGCACTTTCGCTCTTACTGTCAGCACATATATTTTTGCCTTCTCATAAAAAACACTCCGTGACATGAACCTCCTCCAACAACACATGAAATTCCTATTATCGTTACAGTATCAGCCAGGACTTGGCCGGGCTGGACTGGACAGTCAGTCATGCCAGGAAAATTTGTGTTCCTACGCACTCTGTGGATTCACGCTTTAGAGAGAGGCTTAAACTACCTCAGACAACAACCAGCAAATAAGCTACTCACAGCAAAACTAGTATGTGATAAGAAAACATGCAAAACTATGGAAGTAAAATGATGAAATATTGTTGGAAATTTCTATTCATAATTACAATAACATAACACAGTTCTACCTAAGGACTGTTTGCGTTGTTTGAGTTTAATTAAACCCTTAAAACTCTTTGGGAGTGACACGGTTGGACAGGATTAGAAAGGAGTACATCAAAGAGACAGCTCATCTTAGACATTTGGGGGACATTTAGAAGTTAGGGAGGCCAGATTAAGATGGTTTGGACATGTTCAGAGGAGGGAGAGGGAGTATATTGGTAGGAGAATGTTGGACAGGGAGCTGCCAGGCAGGAGGAAAAGAGGAAGGCCAAAGAGGTAAATGGATGCAATAAGAGGTAAATGGATGCAATAAGTGAGGATATGAAGCTAGTGGGTGCAAGTGTTGATGCAGAAGACAGGGATAGGCAGAGAGAGATGATGAATCTAACACTGGGTGTCTTTTTATTATTTTTTTTTTCTAGGGTTCTTCCTTCAGTACTCCGAGTACTTTTTCTCACTTGCTGTCTACAATGAAAGAAATCATAAAGCAAAATACCAACAATTACAGATACACAATATGCTTTAATTCTTATTCCTGAAACGTAAGTTCTCTTTACCACAACTGGCTTTAAATGTTGTGGTGTATGTAATTGGTGTTGCGGAGGCTGAGGTGCCTCTGGATGTTTTGCTACCTATAGAGAAGCCATGATGGCTTTACTAATTTTTTCTCAGTGCATATAATTAGACCTTAATAATGTACATTTACATTAAAAAATTGTAAATCTAACAATTTAAAACTTCCTGTTTCTGTAATGAGAATCAAAATGTCATGTTAACATTCTGACAATAGAATATTTAATATTTTATAAGGGGATAATGAGAATTTCAGCAGGAATGCAGTAAAATAGAAAAATAATTAATTCTCATGTTGAAATTACACATTATGTAAGGTAGAGAACAGTATTTTCTTTATTCTGATGTTTTTGTATCACTAAATTACACATTTTATATTTAAAATCATTAGTGCCATGGTGTTTAATGGTTTTGTGAGAGACACCCATATGTTTATTTAAAAAAAAAACAGCTAAAAAAATAATAGCTAAAATGCTTTGAGCTTTAAGGGACATGATTTAAATTACTGTATATTCTCATCTATGAACCTCTGTAGCCCAACTAGGGACTGTGGAGGCCAATGGTGACCATTGTATTTTTTCCCAATTTTGTCAACATTCACACACTATTCGCAATTTGGGAACGCCACTTAGCCTAATCTACATGTTTTGGAACTGTGGGAGGAAACCAGAGTACCTGGAGAAAACCCACCAAGCACAGGGAGAACATGCAAACTGCATGTACACAGACCCTAGAGGTGGGAATCAAACTCAGACCCTGGAGGTGCAAGGCGACAGTGCTAACCGCTAAGCCACCATGCTGCCATTCATACAGGGTTGCAAATTTCACACATTTTACATCACCCATAGTCGAACACAATAACAATCAATAATTGATTAATCATTTATAACTCATGATAACCAGGCTCACGTTTCTCCTGCTATAGGCTTCATTTAATCAATCAATTTATTTGTGGCAGCCCGCCACAGTATCAGCATTGACTTCCACACAATTATTATTTATTATTATTATTATTATTATTATTATTTAAAAAGGTCTTATTTAATTGCATGTAGAGCACTGATTCGCTCAACTGGATCGTAAACAGGCTGACTCAATCTGGTGGATCTGGAAATCCAACTCAAGCAAACATGGCTAGCCTGGTTAGTAAAGATAGCTAAGGGAACATTATATTACAGCTGGGTTGTAGAGATTACCATAAGATACTAAACAAACCTTATTGGTTAATACTGTTTTATTGGTAGCCTTGGTGTTAAAATTAATGCAGGTTTTTAAACCAGGACCAGTGGACACACAGGCATAAATCATCGCAGGGCTGGAGAAATCACTAAGCCATTTACAAGATTACATGTCTGTGCAATTATTTTTTTTTTTTTTTAAACATGTATGCTTGTATATAGTGTTTAACAGTGCCATTCAGTGTTTCCTGTTTAGCCATTCCTATCTATTAAATCATCATAGCTTCTAATCTCTGCCAAGCTTTCACCATTTCCATCTCTGTTGGCCTTTCCATTTTTTTTTTTTTTTTTTTTACTGGATTTTACAGGATACTTTGTTTTCTGGATAACAACCTTTTTGGATATTTGATCCGTTGACCGGTTTCACATTTATTGTAATTTGGGTTTAGTAAAAAATCTCACATACAGTACATACAACCACCTTCTTTTCATTGCTTCCTTTTTATTGGGCCAAAGTTCCAGTCCAGTGCTCATTCACTGATCTTTGCTGACCCAGGAACTGAGGTTTGTGAAAATGAACTTGCTGCCTGTTACACCAGTGGAAGTTCTGGACATCATGGCTGCCGGAAAGAGCTTTTTTTTTCAGTTCATCAAGAATAGGCATACAGTAAGAATGGTTGTAAAAGCTATGGTCTTTATTTTATTTATGTTTGCCCAGAGAATATAAGTAACATACTTATTAACGTTCTGTTTGTGTTTGGATCTTTAGTCTGTCACCAAGGTTCACCCAGCCAGGGCAATCACAGTAGGAGATACCACCTGCATCCACTAGGACACTAATAATATTTACTGGAGCAAGCAGTTCTGGAGCAGCCTGGTGCTGTGAAGCTCGCTGGCAACCTGCATGGAATCATCCGTGGCTGCTGTAGCTGTCTACTAACCTTGATTAATGCGTCCTTATGCTGGGCAAGATCACAGTGCAGTCGTTCCAGCTCCCATGCCCATATTCTATGCTTGCTTACTGCATTCTAAAGACAGCTTGAAATCGAAACTAACCTTTACAACCTTTTGTTTAAATCTTTGGACATATTGCTCTAATACTATCACAATATCAAAATGTTCCTTTTAATACAGATACCATTGTGTCTTAGCTAGAGGCGTTGGACTTTTTTTTTTTAAAGAGTGAAGAAAATAATTGTAATAAATGTTAAAGCAGAGAGCATGATTAGAAAACCTTCTGATGAGACTGATGGCAAAATCATAATATATAATTAGGAATAAGTTATGACAGATTATATTCAAGATTAAACTGTCTTTGATAGGAAAAACTGAGTCTAATATAGTTTATGAATCATGACATTTAAGTAGGGCATTGGTGGCTCAGTGGTAGGTTTCTCGCCTGCCATGTGGAAGACCTGGGGTAAATTCCCATGAGAGCCCAAAGCCCAGCCACTGGATGCAGTGCCAGTCTCAAGCCCTGATACAATGGGAGGGTTGCGTCAAGAAGGGCATCCGGTGTAAAACCTGTGCCAAGTTGTGTGTGGATCGGATGGTCCACTGTAGCGACCCCTTGATGGGAGCAGCCAAAAGTCCAACAACATTGCTGTATTTGCTAAGACAGCTGCATGATTATATGTTTCAAAGGTTTTAAATTATTAAAACTTATTAAAAGTATCTAATAAACACTGAAATGCCAAGTCACTTACTTATTGATTGTTTAAAGGTCATGTCTTCCATAAAGTGATCATCATTTTCCTGCCAAGCTTCTAATGCAGGATGAAAGTGGATTGTTTTTTTCTGCTAAAGCTCTGGTATTGAGTTGTTAATTTTAGCACATTTAACATTTGCAAGTTTACCTTAGTAATAAGCTAATTCAAAAAGTGTGAATTAATTCTAAAAATGAAAACCAACTCATCAATTTTGGTTTGACAAAAGTGTGCCATTGTCTATTCAGGAACTACAATAATTTTAAAACACATGCCCCCATTTGGGAGGCTCATAAATAATGGAACAAATGAACAATTACAAACATAATGAGGGAATTTAATACTTGGATGAAAATCTTTGGGACTCAACAACTGCTTAAAGTCTGGAAGCCATGGACATGACCAAATGCTGAGTTTCCTTCCCCAAGATGCTTAGCCAGGCCTTTACTGCAGGTACAGGTCTCTTGTTTGTGAGACTTTCTACCTTCATTCTTCATTATCAGTGGTTTGAAGCTTGTTGTGAAGCATCTGTATTTATTTTATAAAGCTGTCTCTTGACTTTAGACTTTGACAATGACACACCTAAATACTCAAGAGTGTTCTTACCCTGGCTAGATATCGTGAAAGCGGTCTTCTTCATCACTGGACATGATTCTGCAATCATTCACTTCTGTGATCTCCCAAGCTTTTACTGTTCTTGAGCTTGCCAGTTAATTATTCCTTCTTTTTAATAATGTTCCAAACTGTTGTATTGGTCACTCCCGGTGTTTTTGCTATCGCTCTGATGGGTTTATTTTGGGGGGGTTTCTAGCCTACTGATGGCCTTCGTCACTCCCATAGACACCTCTTTATACCTCATGTTAAGAGTTCAAGTTAACAGCCACCAAATGCTAATCAAACACTCAGAACCACCAACATGCCTTTTATTGGTTTTATAACCCCTTGAAATAAAACTGAAATCTTTCTTTTCAAATTCATTATATGAATTTTTCCAAAAGCATTATATATGTTAAAAATGTGTATAACGTTAGAAAGAAATACTGTATACTCCATAGTGTATCCTTAATCTTGTATTAAATACATTAGATTTCCTGCAAGGTAGTAGGCAATCTTGGCAGAATCTTACACAGTAGCCCTTTTGTAGATGACTTGCATATCTAAGTGATTACATTCAGTAGGCTTTAACTGGGCAAAAAAGGCAAAAAAAAAATTTTTTTTTAAATACACATCTCACTATTTTTTGTTTATGTCAGTGCAAAAAAAATCCAACTTTACCCCACAGCATATGTACAACGGTGCTGCTGTGTTTAGGGGCTCAACTTTTTGACCCATTTTATAACCAAAATATCTCCATATTTCACATAAGCCCACTCTCTGCTGCTGCAATTTTTTTAAGTCTACTCTCTCCTCTCTCTACTTTTGCTCATGATTCGTTTAAAGCTTCCCAGAGCATACCTTACAAACTCAGGGTTTTTTTTTTATTTATCTCTACATCATTGCTATCAGCACTGTGCTAAAACAGACCCTCTCATAGTAAAATTATTGATTATTTCAAAATGCTGGTAGAGTACTATTTTTAAAACAGTACCTTTATAGTATCGGCATACCGTGCAACACTATATTGTTCATGATTTGTTTTCTGTTCCCAGTCGAACTGAAACTCCCACTAAAGTGCAACCTCTAAACGGTTTCTGATTTTTGACTCTTTAGCCATTGTAAAACCACTGAGAAGAAGACAAAAAAATATTATATCCAATAGTGTCATGTCACATTTCACTTCCATTCCCCCAGCTATCAAGCAGCACATTCTTTTAACAGAACTATTAACTATTAATGTGCCTTAGTGAATCACATTAGCATAATCAATTCAGTTTGCAATCCGATATTAACTTTGAAAATTTCCCAGTTGCTCCTGCACCACACTTGGAATTGAATATTTAAATGCAATTTCCTCTTTTCTCACTTTTGGCGCTAAACAGTTTTTAAAAAATGCTAGAACTTGTGGATGAGACATGTGCAAAAGAAAAAGAGAAAACACATTTAAGTCTGTAAGATCTGTACTGAACAGTAAGAAACATGCAAACCTTACCATTTCCCAGGCCACCACACATAGCTAAGTGACACACGGCTTGTGTTTACAGTACGTCCTCTATAATTTGTTCAAGTATACTGTAAAAAGCCTCCATATTCATTAACCTCATTTAGATTTAGTTAAGCAGTTACTGGGCAGGGCAAATTTGTGATGGCTAGATGACTGAGTCAGAGCAACTCCAAAACTGCAGCTCTTGTGGGATGTTCCCAATCTGTAGTGGTCATGACCTCCCAAAAACGATCCAAGGGAGGAAAACTGGTGAACCAGCGACAGGGATATGGGAGGCCAAGGCTCATTGATGCACGTGGGGAACAAAGGCTGACCTGGGTAGCCCAATCCATTAGAAGAGCTATTATAGTTCAAATTGTTGAAAAGGTGAATGCTGGTTCTGATAAAAATGTGTAAGAACACACAGTGCATAAAAAAATGTTGTGCATCAGGCTGAGTAGCAGCAGACCAGTCATGGTGTCCATGCTGATTCGTGTCCACTGCAATAGGTACGGGAGCGTCAGAACCGGACCACGGAACAATGAAAGAAGGTGGCGGGGTCTGATAAATCATGTTTCTTTTACCTCATGTGGATGGCCGAAGGCAACTGGTGAAGGCAGTGTGATGCTTTGGGCAATGTTGACAACAGAGGTGGCAAGTACAAATACTATTATTATTCTTCTTTGTCTTTCGGCTGTTCCCTTTCAGGGGTCGCCACAGCGAATCATCTGCCTCCATCTAACCCTATC
>JAQMYL010000003.1:18988515-18999565 GCA_030014365.1 Clarias pachynema | reverse complement strand
GTGAGAGAGGACATGAAGTTAGTTGGTGTGAGAGAAGAGGATGCAGAGGATAGGGTTAGATGGAGGCAGATGATTCGATGTGGCAACCCCTGAAAGGGAACAGCCGAAAGACAAAGAAGAAGAAGAATTCACATATGAAAATGATTCCTCACTCCTTTACAATTTGAGCTTGATAAATCTTGGCACTGTCTAAATATTCCTGGATCATCAGGTAAGAAAAAAAATTGATGTGATAACTTGGTCATTCAGTACATTCAGGTAGCCAACTGACTTTGTTTTATTGCCACATGCTGAGCCTAGACCTGACCAACTGAAGCAACACCAGATCATAACACTGCTTCCAGAGGCTTGTACAGTGGAGTGCACATGATGGGAAGCACATGAAGCTATGCAGCCTTTATACCCTGACATGGTCTGTTAAATTTACATGCAAAATTTTTTTTTCACTGGTTGCACATTAATGTTATGGCACCTCAAGATGATTAATTTACAGTATGGTGAACATGCAGTACTGTCTTGAATGTTTGCTTCCAAAGAGGCAATTGTTACTGTTGTCTTGAGGAATAGTTCTACAGACTTCCTTTTTTTCACTCTCATTTTTGGCAAGGGTTTGGTTCTCATTTTCAGTCCTCATTTTCAGAGGAACGTTTTTGTTTGTTAAGTCATTCAATAACCTATGAATCATTCAAACATACAAAAAACACATCTAACTTGCATGATACAGTGAGATCAGGCCAGTGATTAGTATACCGGTGATGCTCAATGCTGAGTGGTTGGAACAGACGATAAGGGAAATGAGGTTGCTGCTGAGGTTGCTACATAGACAACCAGTTTTTAAATTGTATCTTGCCTGTCACATTAAAACATTTGTTCCCATTTCTTAATTGAATTTGCTTAATTTAATATAATTTAAATGAAGAAATGAGGGGTAGCGCAAGACTTTGGCACAGTACTGTAAATGAGTTTAAATAAATAATTTCAATTAAATAATTTGTGAATATGATATACATATGATTTTTTGTAAACCCAACAAACTTTTGCAATGTTAATTGATTGCATGTAATTTACATAAGAAAACAAGCGATTTTCTTATGGCCATGCAGCAGTTTAGCCCCAATCCTGTGACTTCTTATTATACTGTGCATGTGGAAATGTGTTTTCTTTTTTTATATACTGTAACTTCACAAAGAGTTTAAGTGATCTTGATTCGTGATTCTTTTAGACCGCAATTCTTGCATGAAGTTGATGGTTGTACCGTTTCAGGATTTAATAATTCTTCTAAATTAATACCCAATTCCAATTATTTTAAATCTCTTTAAATGTTCTTTTGCTTGATGCAGGCCAACAATTTGACTGCTCTGAAACTGAGATTGATTGATTGATTGATTGATTGATTGAGTCAGGCAGTGTAGTTTATTTTAGCTGATCCAAAGAAAGCGTGCACACATGGTCCAAGTAAGCATTGTTCAATATCTTTTTTTAATATGCTATGAGTAGCAGTGGTAGTACATATACTCTCTCACGTCCAAATGCTCACACTTTAATTAAAATTGTCTTTCCATAGATTTCCACCTGACATTTTAAATCATGGATATGTTCAGTTTTGACAAAAACATATTGCATGAGTTTGGGTATATAATGTGACTACAGTGTGTAATATAATTTAATTTATGCCAAATAGAAGTTTGGCAACATCTCTAAAAAGCTGGGCATGTACAAATCATCCACAATACAATTCACTAACCCAGTAATCCATGTACAATTTATTATTCAGAAGCTTTTGTTAAACTTTTTGCCATGACAAATATGCTTGTTCAGTGTTGCAATGGCTTATTGAATATAAACAGTGTTTTATTTTATTTTATTTTTTTTTTTACAAAGGAAGTCTGTCCTAAGCACTCCCATCTATCTTGAGCAAATTATTGAAAGAGATGTAATAATATTCTGATGAGAAGTTACAATGGGTACACTGTGAACTGCCAAACCCTTTGCCAAGTCTTGAAAGCTTCTTTGATTCTTTCCTGATAAATATTACCAGCTCTTCTGCCTTCACACCTGCTGGACCTCTTTTGCTTTTTCTATTTATTCTGTCCTATTTATAATTGAGAAGAAAATCACTGGCAGTAAAAGATGCAAATGACATTTCCATTGACATTCGTAGTTGTTGAAGTAAAACATATGCTTACCTTAATCTAATCTATTTTCATCCTTTTCTATGTTCTATTTCTATCTTCCATGAATAATTATCAAATGATATCAAAAGTGGATATACCCAGTGGGAACAAATTTAGCAATAAAATAATGATGAGTTCAATTTATTAGCTAATTTCTGACAAGCTTTTAATGTCACACCTACAGTACTGCATTCCTTTTCGATGCTATCATTTAAAATCTGGAGCTGTAAGGCAGCAGTTCAGCCTGACACGCCACCATGCTGCTTCAGGTCTCCATGCTGACCTGTAAAATGTTTAGTGATTTCATGGCAGTGATTCTGAGGAAAATATTCTTTCTGCACAGCCGCATGTAGATGTTAAACAGACAAATAAGCTCTGTTTATTTTTCTTTTTTAATGCTTGTTGCCATCGGGTGCCATCTAGAAGATCCTGAATATTGAGTATACGAAATAAAATTTTTGGCTCCCAAGTGGCACAGTTTTGTATCCTTACATCAGAGAGAAAAATGAGCTGTGTGGTCTAGGGGCGATGGAATGAGACACCCTCTCTTGACTGTTAAGCACGTCAATATCTTGCGCATCCGTGACGACATGTACGGGGATGAGCGTAGATTTCCTCCGAATGTATTTTCCTGCCCTGTGACAAAACATGAAAAGAAGTTCCAAAACTTTGGTTGGCTGGCTTCACAAGTCTTGGAGTCTTCACTTTTTCAATTTGCTAGCTGTTTTATAATGAGAGAGAGATGAATTGTCCAAGAGTAAAAAAAGAAAATGTAAAAAAAGAAAATTTGAAAGAAAATGTAAAGTAAAACATAAAGTAAATTCTCAATTGTTTAAATACAACATGTACAGTTAGAGCCCCTGCTCTAGCTTGTTTGTCGGTTGTGAGCATTTACTTAAGCTGGAGCGTGCTATTATTTCAGAAACCAATCCTGATACTGCCAGTCTAGTTATCACATGCAACCACAGACCTGAATTTCTAACAATCACAAACAGTAGATCTCACAAGATAAGATAGCCACTTTGTCTCCTTGTACCAATGCCTACCAAGGTTAAGAACCACTTGGAAAGAGATAGTGAACATTCATGCATCTTGATATTGTATACTCAAGCATCCCTTGGTTGAAGTGCTTTTTTATATTCTTAGCTTTGTTCGTGCAGACTGCTCTCTACAGTTCAGACCACTGGTTTTCAATAAGGCTTAAATCTATGCACTGAGATGGCCACTGCAAAAAGGAAAAAAAGAAAAAGGAATTTTTTCTTCATCCAACTGTTTTCATATTGTGTTGATTCGTAAATACTATAAGTTTTAAGTCCTTATCTTATTCTTTAGCTCCACACGTATACTGCCCGTCAAAAAAAGGTTACTTTTAGAAGCTTCAAAATATTGCCCTGCAACCAATAAAAAAAATTAATTGAGATAAAGAATTAATAAAGAAAAGAATGAATGCACAATATGTTCTGATGAGTTCAGATTGACCCAATTCCAGAGCAGTGGGTGCCTCAGGATAAAAAATGATGCACCCATCATGCATAGTGGCCACTGTACAAGCCCCTGGAGGCAGTTTTATGATCTGGGGTTGCTTCATTTGGTCTGGTCTAGGCTCAGCAACATTACAGTATGTGGCAATAAAAGTAAGTCAGTTACCTGCATGTACTGACTGACCAGGGTATGACATAAATGGATGTTTTTTACTTCTCTGATAGCACGGGCGCATTTCATGACTCAAATTGTGAAAGAGTGTTTCTGGGAGCATGAGGAATCATTTTCACACATGAATTACCCAGTATGTTTTGGTTTATAATCAAAGCTAAAGTGGTCAAGCAAAATAAAAAAAAATTTTGTCCAGACAGTGTAGGTTTGCCTCAGTAACCTTTATGAACATTATTATAAATGCATCTAATTAGTTTTGGGTTTTGTTACAAAGAAGGTTTCCTCATGGGGACCTGCCAAATGTCAAGGCTCCACAAGGGCAAAACTGCCATACAGTATACTTACTGTATACTTGTTGATAATAGATAGAGGTTGAACATAACTGCTTATATAAGGAACTTCTTCAATGCGCTATTATCGATTATTTTACGTAATAATAACGAGGACATTATGAACTGACAAATATGGCATAAACAGTCACTAAGAAAAGGATTAAAAAAATGTAAAAAAAAAAGTATTTCATTTTTTAGGTACGGTATATTCCTGTTAAGGCTTTGCATAATCTTGACAACTTAATCTTAATGTGGACAGCAACATTTCCTGGAAAGTAACACTTTAAAGCTGTTCTCTGATTATAACCACAGCCCTTGATGTTCCATAGGGCTGTGATAAGAGAGTTATTGCATTGCAGTTTATCATAATTGCAACACACTGATGTACAGTAAGTAAAAATCAATGTATCATTGAATTGAAATCAATTGCTTGTTTTTTTTTTGTTTTTTTTTTTTACTGAACAGATGAAGCAATGTAAAAACAATTTATTTAAGGTTTTGCTCTTTTAGCCCATAATTATTCCAGCCTGCACATTTTTGCACATTCTGTCACTGCTGTGATTAAGTCTCCCTCCCTCTCCCCCTTTACATATGGAGAGTATGTGTAGGGGTAGCTCAGTGTTTAAGGTGTTGGGATACTGATCAGAAGGTCACAGGTTCAAAACCCAGCACCAACCAAGTTGCCACTATTGGGCCCTTGAGCAAGGCACTTAACCGTAACTGCTTGGATGTGTTATGAGATGAAATGTAAGTCGCTCTGGATAAAGGTGTCTACCAAAAGCTGTAAATGTAGAGCAGGAGCTGTTCAAGCTAGGGTTGTGTGAATTCAATTTAAATACAAATTCACTTAATGAACCCAAATTGGCTGCTAATGATTTTAATCATTATGTTTAATGATTTCATGTTAATCATTATGTATTATATTTGTATAACTTATGTATATCATAAAAGTATAAATTTAGGATTTTTTTTGTTTGTTTGTTTTGTTTTGTTTTGTTTTGTTTTACCTGATGGCTGATTTGATCTTCCTAAGTTAAATTCTATATTTTTAATATATTACCCATCATCTGCTAACATCAGTCAAAACCAATGGGTCTGAGGAAGACCTGGGATCACTATTTGACTTGCAAGTATTTGCTGCCACTTACTGGTGGGGTCTCATTACTTCAACCCAGTGTTGGCCAGTGCGCATACTGTACATTCCATTTTTTTTTTTTCTAAATTTGTCACATACACAACCATAAATCATACAGCATGCTTATACAACATTCCATAATCTAAAAGAAAATAACTTTTTAAAAAAAGATCTAAAGCTAGAATTAATAAAAATAAAAATAATTTTACTGCCAATTAGACTTACAAAATAAATTGAATTAAAATATCAATAGATGCAAATTACATAGTAACAACATATAAGGTGAAAGTGTGTGACAATATGGAATATTGTCAATACTATTCATATGACAATATTATATAATGGTGTTGAGTACTAACCAATATTTGAAACTGATCCAATACCAAACACACCGTAGTAACTAATGTTGCCTTCAGCCTTCAACAGACTGGTTTATGTGAAATAACACAACAACCTCAGGTTTAGGAAAGGTTACAGTATGTCCTATGTGCTAATGCAAAATGTGACAGTTAGTCAGTATCAAATGGTCACAATATTGAATACATTGAGTTGGAACAGAAATTTTATTAAATATTATCAATCCTACAACAGACTTCTGTAGTGCAAGAGGCGACCCAAGGACAAAGCTTGGAAAAACCTTGCTCTGTAAAAGGATTCAGGCTTTTCCCCCCCAAACCGCTTATGCTTTATAAAATTGAGGTACATGTAAGTACATTACCATTGGTATTGGTCGTTTTAAATTATCCTGCACTGCCCACCAACCGTGAAGTACAGTATGGCTAACCAGAACTAGTCCTATGGCTGAATGGAACTATCTGTATGGCTAATGGGTAAAAGAAAACAGTTACATTTGTACTAAATTTGCACACCATAGCTTTGAAATATACTCAATTTAGCTCGGTGGGCCTCCAGAAGCTTCAAATGAGTCTCAGTTGAACTTTGAAATGCATTTTTGTGATTACTTACACTTTACAGTACTTACCCCGTTACATACTGTACATACTTCACAGTCGATTTGCAGAGCAGCAAAATGTATAATGGTAGACCTATAGTATAAAGACCTACATGTATAGTAATGTATTTATATGCACTTCAATTTTGATTTAAGGCAGAGTTGAACAAACCCAAACTGTACCTTTAAGTATAATGTATACATATCGTGTACAATACTGCTGTAAAATTTAAAAACCATCATTTTGTTTTCCATCAAATAGCTATTTATTGTTAATGGATATTCGTTGCTAATTAAATGGTAGCAAGCTTTCTAATGATGGAAAATGTACAGTATGTAAAATGTAAATGGTGTCAGCCATAAAAAATCTATTTTGCAGTTCAATATGACAAATATGATAAATATATATTTGTCATGTTTGTCAACAATAACAAAAATGAACAATTATAATAGGAAAATGTATTTCATACAACATCTTCCACATCAGAAACAAATAAGTTTCTTGACTGGAAATCAATGCACAATGCCCTGTATAGCAATAATTAAAGTTTGTGTGCGGGCTTCTGTAATTTGCTATTCTCTTCTATAGAGGGCAGAAATGTTATGGGTTATTTTTTAATAACTCATTTATTATTAATATAAAATGTGTTCAGTCTATCAGCATTCTTTTACAGAGATTATAATGTCAAAACCAAGTAAGACATTAGTCATTAGACATGTATTTAATTTTTTTTTGCTGTTGTTTTTATTATTTCTTTATTTGTTGTTTTTTTATTATTAATATTGCTGTTTATTTTATTTATTTGTGGTTTATTAGTTAAGCTGGTGTTCTATTAACAGTTCTCATGCTACCATGCCAAACACATGTGGAATAAAAAACTACAGAATTAATGGGTTGATTATAAATGTCATAATGGAAACTATAATGCAAAATGTTCCCCGGCATCCATAAACACTGTTATACTTTCCCAAAACCAGTGCTATCACATCCAGGTCAACATAAGGTGTAAATAATATTGCTCATTACGAGTAAGACAACATGTAGAAGATTGTTTACACATTCCCCATACTAACTCTGCATGACATTTAATTGTCGAGTGAGCAAAAATCTGGGTGATTTTACAAGTTTTTCCATTTTAGTCAAACAGTGTTTGAATCATTTGTCATAGTTTGAGAGAAGCAGAAGCTCAGCGGTTAGGATTCTGCACTAGAACCAGATTGTCTCTGAAATGATTATTAATAATACAGTTTCACAATACAATGTCAATAAATTCCTGTAAGAAATGTGATTTTGTTTATATGATGTGCATGGTAATCATTCTATAATCTAATCAATTGCCTACCTAATACAAGAAAATCTAGAAAAAAGAGCCAAAAAAAACCCATAATAGTCTGATTGGCACTAAGGTGTTGAACTAAACCTAATTCATACAACAAAATAATGTAATGCATGAAATATGTATAAAAGGTGAAGGAATTGGTACTTTATCTTTAGGATATTTTAAAGTTAAAAGTTCAAGCACTTCTTCAGACTTAAGTACAATGTCTTCTGTATTCCACTAAAACAAATAATGGGATTTATCAATTGTAAATATGTTTCAAGAAAGACTAAAGAATTTAGTTTACTTTAATTTGGTTTACTAAACGTAATCCAAATAGTCCATAACTACATTTAAATTGCACATGATAGAGTAATTCTGCCTCTATGGAAAGATACTACTTAACATACAGTAGTTTCCACCACTAGCTATGCATTTGTGCCATCGCGAAACCTAACTCTCAAATCCTCTTTGAAATTCCCCTATTTTGTGATTAATGGTCTCCCACTGCACGGTTTTTCTTCAGTGATGCTTTCCCCTACTTTTAACTTCTTTAACCATCTGTGCACATTGATCTTGTCAGTAGTGTCATCTCCCTAAACATTTTCTAGTGCAGTGGGAGAAGTCCCTTGTGTAGAGGAAGAGTAACTCTAACAACCTGTGCAATTTGAATGATCTATGTCATTTAATAAAGAAAGTTATGCACACCTTTGCATTACTTTGGGTACAGACTTTTATTATATTATATACCGTTATTCTTTGAATAACCATTAGTCTACATATTAGGGACTGTAAATTACCTTCAATAGTAGGGCACCACACACTGTGTCCTAATAGAAGAACGCTACTTAGACTCTTCCCAAAACTAAATTAAAACAAAATGAGCAAATGAGGAACATAGTTAATGAGAATGCTCTGTTTACATTGTGTAATTGGAAAGTGAAGGAAAAAGAATCTGTGAGCTACTGTAAACTCCCCACTTTTCATAAAACTTATCATCCTGTGATGTTACCTAAATTGTATTTCTTTTAGCTTTCAGCATCTCCTGCTTCTTGTTGTCTTTTCAAGAACTGGGAGCTGAGTTTGTGGATTACAGACAAACTAACCTAATTGGTAATACTGGAAATTTAGCCTCACTAAGTGGAGATCAAATATGTACTGTATAGCTACCATAAATGTACACTGCCTTGTTAAAAAAAAGTTTCAAAAGGGCCTGCATCAGGCAAAGAAAACAATAAAAATTACTGTAACTGGGTTAACACCTGTCCAGCAAATTATTAAAAAGGAAGGATAATGCTGAACTGTTAACCTTGCAGAAGAAATGTGATCATTAAAAAATAATAAATCATGAATGACTGGCATATGCAAGATTACTTAAATGCTTGGTAAAGTTGCATCATAAAAATTCAACTGTAGAAATCATTGTTATATTTCCTAGGGGAAGTAAGAGTATTTCCACATGTACAAATTGCTGAAAACCTCACAGAATTGTGGATATACAGCTGTGTGATCATAAAAAAAACACTTCTTATTCATGCTAATTGGATAACTAGGCTTCAATCGGCTAGGGAGTATAAAGATTGGACTTTCAAATGTCATGTGGTCTAATGAGTCCAGATCGACCCTATTCAAGAGCAATGTCATATATGCATCTGGAAATCCATTTTTTCTTTGATCAACTGTTTGAAATTCTTTTGATGTTGTTGTTTGCAGTATGTACTGTAGTATTGGCTACACATTGACTTGACAGCTTCCTAGACAGTTTATGTTAGCTACTGAAACTGATGTCTGACCTGGCATTACAGTAGTTGGGCACAAAGTGCTCATCCTCAGGTTGCACACTACAATCCCAAGGTTTATCCATATTCAAATCTGCATGGATATCTATAACACTATATACATTGTGTCGCATAGGAAATTCCCTGAAGATAGTGAATCGTGATCCTTAATACTTTTTTTCTTTGTGTAAACTCAAATAACCCCATTCTGCTGATATATAGTACCAAGTCACTGGCTGGATGAGAAAAGATGTCTTACAAGACCTTCAAGATTTAAACCGAATACTTTCAAGGTCTATTTAAGATTCTAAGAAGTGAAAAATATGCTGTTTTTTGGAAATGTGTAAGGAGTTAATTGTGTTAAAAATTTGAATTAAAAAAGTGTTGTAATTTTTTTTTTAATCTTGGTATTGGAAAAACACAAAAATTAGCATTGGTGTAGAAATATTATATGAATTTACAGATCCTGACACCCGCATGCTACCATTACTTGCAAATGAATCGCTGCCGCACCCGCTCCAATGTTTCGGGAGACATAATATTACCTTGCAGTATGACGTACTGTATGGTGATGATGACGCTGTCTACTGTTAGTTTGATGACACTGCCTACAATTGCACAGTAAAGGCCTCCCGCTACCCTGGGCACCCAATGTCTTAAAATATTATATATTTTTTCCCTTGTAGCTATGAAATACAGCAGATATAAAAGTATTACAATAGGTCTATGAACTTTTGTAATTTGCCTTTTCTATTACAAATACACTTACATAGTGGAAGAAGTAAAACCATTCATACTGTATGGTGCCTTTTGATTTAATCTTTACAATAGCTTAATACATCAATTAAACTGCGGGTGATTCTGCAAAATGAGATCATACAATTTTTGCAGTTTTAAGAAAATACATTACTTCAAATTGCTATTTTAAATAATTAAGAATATTTTGTGCAGGTTTAGAATCACAAAGGTGTTAAAAAGTACAAATAACAAAATGTTTTTGTTTTAAGTTTTTTGAGTTATGTAAGTGTGAATCTTGTTTTTCAAAAAGTTATAAATCCATCTCCGACAGGTTTGTTACAATGGATAAATCAACCTGCAGTTATGTTTGTGGTCATTTAAATATGGAATTCATCAGTAATATGTTGGTTGAGAAACTTGAAAGCTTTGATTGTGATTTTGTAGTGAGTCAAACAGAAAGTAATAAAGGAGCAAATCAGATCAAGGATGTATTGAGCTTTGTTGCACACAAAAACTTTTAAATTACAAAGTCGTTGTTGTTAGTCCTTCGGCTGCTCCCTTTGGGGGAATGCCACAGCGGACCAACTGATCCGCACAACACCTTGGCACACATGTTTTACGCTGGATGCCCTTCCTGCTGCAACCCTCCCTGATCTGATGCAAAAAAGCTAGTTCATGCATTCATGACGTCCAGACTGGACTATTGTAATGCGTTACTACGTGGTTGTCCTGCATCCTCTATAAACAAGCTACAGTTAGTCCAAAGTGCAGCCGCCAGGGTTGTCACTAGATCAAGAAAATATGATCATATACAGTAACCCCAATATTACCATCCCTGCACTGGCTACTTGTTCAGTTTAGAATTAATTACAAAATAGTATTACTTACATAAAAGGCTTTAAATGGTTTAGCTCCCACATACCTAACCAGTCTTCTGATACGCTACAATCCACCACGTTCCTTAAGATC
>JAQMYL010000003.1:18963867-18978924 GCA_030014365.1 Clarias pachynema | reverse complement strand
GAAAAAACTGCGATTTTCTGGTAACAAAATTGTGGCTAGTAAAAAGGCTGAATGGCTAGTGACTCCGGAAATCCACTCGCCATATTGGCCAGTGAGCAAAAAAGTTAATGTCAAGCCCTGATACGTACATATATACAGTGGCCATTTCATTATAATTTTGTCTGTGGTTAACTTTCATGTGGACAAAAAATGCTACAGTCATTTTATTTTTGCATATTCCTATTTAACATCAATGACACTCAGTATTTATATAAATAACACTGCATGAAAAGAGCTGTATCTGGACAGTGATGACATGGGTATGGGAAATCCCAGCTAAACTTTACATTTGCCAAAAGTATGAGGTTTGGAAAGTTAGCATGCAAAAGTAAATTTAGTGAAACAACCAGATATCTTGTGTATGCGCATGTATACAGGAATCGGTAAAAGTTTCTAGGAAATCTCCTCTAGCAGTGAGGAGTGATGGCTGAGAGGTGTAAAGGCATTTCGTATGTTAATGACTAGCAGGTTGAGGTGCTGTCTTTGTTATCATCAAAGAATAAGTTCACCTCATAATCAGACAGTGATGACATACTGTATCTTCCAGAGGAATTAAAGACGATGTTTGCAGATGCAGACCCTGAGTGTATCAAGAGTAATCAGAAATTGTTACAGTATTGTAATTAGTTTCATGTCCCTTTATTTTTATCCCTTTAATAATTTAAATTGTTTCTGTCACTTATCTGAATGATGTTTTTTTAGCATGTTGCAGGACTTAATATGAGACATTGTGGAGGAAATACTCTTAGTCTAAGCCAGGAAAGTCCCAGCTAAGAGATTCCATTAAGGCAGAGGATAAAACCTGACAAAGCAAAAGACGAGTAATCTATGTATTAAGTTCGCTACATCTCTGGGTATTTTTCGGGGTTAACCAATGGTGTGTTTTGCAGTTGCTGGAGTCCAGGTCTAAGGTTGTTCAAACAGATGCAGAAAGAGAACTGTGGCAGACTGCAATGCTGAAACTGTTGTCCGCTGAGGAGGATGCCATTGTTGATGGAAGACCGGCGTGGATTGTGAGGTCTTCACCTCACAGGAACCTACAATTGTCGGAGCTTTGCCAGCAGCTTCTTTGCAGATTGGAGGCAGATATGTGCTACGCTTTTACACACCGTCAGCATGTACGTAGAGTGAATAGAACCAATCCAGAAGGAGATTGATTTTTGGAACTCTAACAAGCACTGAAGCATGTGTTAGTTTTAGTATTGTTTTTAATTAAATTGCACCTTTATAATTGCACATTTGTTTATTTTTCCTTATTCTAAAAAGCACTGGTGCATGTGCTTTTAATTAAATTGCACATTTGTTTATTTTTCCTTATTCTTACCTTGTATATTTATTAGTGTTTGGCTTAATTTTACTAAAAAAATTCTGAGTCAATTATATTCTCATTGTTTTAAATGGTGCACAGGATGTAGAGTACAGTGAGGGGGTGAATAGGGTCTATCTACATACCTGCCCAAAAAACAATTCAGTCACTAAGCTACAGTATGAGGGCTTGGGTTGTCAATCAAATAATATTAACAGGAAAGTGACTGGGTAATGCCCCCATAGATGTCAGGGTTTAGGAAGTGTGTAAAAACACGTGTGTGTGTGTGTGTGTGTTTTTTTTTAAACAACCAATCAATGTTGACATAAAAGACCAATAGGGAACAGCAGAGTGCACATGTGTAAAATGCAAATGGTTTTTGAGGTGTGAATGTCTCTTGACAAAATCCTTCAGTGGATTACTTGTCATGTCAACAAATGTCTGTACCACGGCAGGATACCTCAGCAAGATACTGTATATCTGAATTAATATAATTCTGAAAGTAACCCTAAAAAAATACTTTGTGGAATTTGATACTTATAAATACTTCCAAAAATCAGTGGTGTATACGGGAGTTTCCTAGTCCAGATACACATCTTTTCATGCATTGTAAAAGAAATGTACATTGGACAGAACTTGCTCTTTCAGTTATATCTTTATGTGTCATACATTGGAGCACCTGAAACCACTCTCAAAAAAGATTCATATATGTGTGTCTGTACAGTATGTGTGTCTGTATGTCTGTCCAGCCAGATTTTGTAACAGCAACACGCAAAAATGCCTGGATGGAATTTAAACTGTGAAACTTTTCAAAGTACTTGAAAAGAAACTTTTATAGTACTTAGATAAAAAAAAAAACTTCAAGATACACTTAGAAGTTTACCTTGCACCATAAGTGAAATCAAGATGTTGAGTAAAAGCAATGCTGGATTTAATAATCTACTTTAAAATAAGCTACTAATAAGTTATTTTCTCAATGTACAATGCTCAAGATTACTTAATATTTTCCCCATTAAAATAACAGAGCTAAAGTGGTATAGGTGAATTTTAACGCACTTGAATCATTTTAAGACAAAACTTAATCTATATCCATCTACTTTTTTTTTTCGAGTTTTCATTTGTGGTTCAATCTCCAATTACTGAACAGGGAGTTTATTTGGCTCGAGGCATAAGCATAAACTTTTTTATATCCTCTCTTTGATTGTTATCCTTTCCCATTGATGGTAGATTAAATGACAGTAGGTTCAAAATCTTGCCGTCATCTAGGAACAGTTTGAACAATTTCCTAATATTTAGTCACTAATACTGTGGAAGCCAATACCATATGATGTTATCACACCAAACAAAATTTTGTGACATTACAGTTTAAAAAATTAAGGGGTTCATCTTTGTTGCAGGCAGACATGTACTTGGACTTCACCCTTTAAATATTAATATCACTGTTAAAGCTGATTAAAGCTGATCAGCTTATTTTTAGCTTTAACCTTTTAATTATTTCTACAATCTATTTTCCCATCAATGATGGGTACTTCAGCTAGGGCTTATATGTTAAAACACATATCATAGTAAATTTGCTGTTTTTTTTTTAATTAATCTATTAATTTGGTTGGTAAAGCAATTGGTGTTTTCCCGTGCATGTGACATACTTTGTACAGTATTGCTATAGTTACTTTTTTCATATGCTCTTCCCACCTCTAACTTGACATCACACAAATACTTGGCACAGTGTGTTTATCTCAGCAAGTGGGCATGCACATGCTCTACCAAGTGTCCATATGGCTCAGTTGCTATCAAAACTACACGTTCTAGAATGAGCTAGCAATCCAGTCTGATTATCATTTCTCAAAAATGTCAGCATTTGCCATTTGATAAAGTTTTCTGGCTCACAGATAATTACATAATGTAATAAATTACAGAAAGAAAATGAAATTCTTGGCCTGCACTCATTAAGTATGAATGCCTCATACGGTGTTACTAAGCAATCTGATGTGTCATGAACCCTAACAGTGTTCAGAAGCAAATTGAAAATGACAGGAGGCTCAAATTGCCCATATGAATGCTATTCCACTTTTCTGAGGTGCTAAAAGACACATTTTTAATTCTTGGTGAGAACTAATGCTTCCTTGATCACTATGGTCAGACATTGTTATATGCATTTTTACGGAAGGTTTTTACACATTTTGTACATAGAAAAAAAATAGAAAAATCTATATAATTTAAAAATGCCATAAGTGTTAAATAAATAAAAAAATCTCTTTCTCACAGACTCACTCATTTTCTATACTGCTTATCCTGTACAGTGTCGCAGACAGCTTGGACTCTGTCCTTGGGATTTGAGGCTCTAGACAGGGTACACCCTGTACAAGGTGGCAATCCATTGTAGGGCAGACAAGTGAACACACACATACACATTCACACACTCTGCCCTTCATATTCAAAGATGATACCTCAAGCTTTGTGCTGTTCTCTCTTATTACCAGAAATCCCCTGCTTTTCTCTGTTTACATTATTTTCTAGGGAAATAATGTTTGTTGACCATTATGCAAGCCTTAGAGAAATGGAGCCATTAATTACAGGATACACTCACCACATAAATATAAAATTTATCAATACATAAAAATTACCAAAGACTTTTTCTTAAGAATAGGGAGATAGCCACTTTGTTTTGGGATTCAGTTGTACGATGTTCATACCATTCTTTTTCCAAAGACATCAGTACATTTACTTGCTAAACTCCAAGTCTGATTCTAAACATACTATATGTTACCGGTCTTAGACCTAGAGGGTATCTGTGCCGGCTGCAAATAATACACAGATGTTGTGCACTGCAGATCGTTGAATAAACGCTGTAAAAAACACGAGTATATACGTGTTATGTCTTTCCACAATGGCAGTTAATTTATTACTGAGACAGTTTTTCTTCAAACTTATCCAAATTTCGAAAATAACATGTCAAATCTCAACAACACTCTCAAGTGCAAAACAACCATACACCAGGAAATCAATACACCAACAAACATACACTAAATTACAAAACATGTAACTATAATAGATAGATAATATACATTTAGGATCTGACAAAGTTTTATAATGATAGTCTAATGGTTTACCACAACCGTGCAAAAGTGTCAGAGGCAAAACACAATCAAGGTAGCAGGACATCACAAAAAATTGCACTTGAAATATAAATTTTTTTGTAACATAATTTTTTTTTCTCATCAAATAAATGAAATAAACTAAATAACTAAAATTTGTTCATTGATGAATGAGATTCAAAGAAATGAGTCACTAAAATGACTAAAACTTTCCATCACTACAAGCATAGTATGAAAGGCAGAACCCTAAAATATTCTTAAACAATACTAAAACATGAAATGGATTGACTAGTTTAGTCTGAAAAACATATTTCCAATTGAAATGACCAGTAATCATGCATGGAACATTATTAAAATAACTCTTTATGTAATGTAAAAATCCACAATGGCAGCCAGTTTATTACTGAGCCTACCAACCAGGGGAAGGTTGTAATGTGACCTCATATACTGTATGAAAATACTCTACTGTCCTCCTGCTTGTTGCTCAGTTCTTCTATTGTTTAACAGAACATGCCTCCCCAGCAACTCATTGCAATGAAACAGTGTGTTTTGAAGGGGAGTGAAACAGAGGGACTTATTAACAAGTTGGCACAAGTTGGTTATTAACAAGACACATTATCTGAGGGGTATGTCAGCTGGAGAGTTATCAGACGCTCTTTGGGGAACCTCTGAGACCTGTGTTAAATGTGTTAATTAAAGAAGATTAAATATTTGCTACTATTGTTGATACTATATGTTGGTAGAAGTCTATGCTTTATTGATATCAAACACAATCTATGTGCCCAAGCCAAGGGATATTCCTGGAGGGTTTCCAATTTTTCAACATCAATGGCCTTTTTAGGTTTTACAACACTTTTTTTGTGTTTCATCTTTCAGCACTTTTTCAGCATTTTGGCATCTCTGATTTGGCACTCGCAGACAGATTGCCTTAATTAATATCTCACCTCTGGAGCTCATTCAACAAAAAGATGGAAGTGTCAATAGATTTAACATCTGGGTATCTTAGGCTAATGGTCCAATAAAGAGGGTACACCAAGAAAAAGGAAGATTCTTATTTTTGTGCTGTCCTTCCATCGGTTACCAACCATACATGTCCCCCTAGAACACCATTTGAAAACACCTTAAAACATTATAGCAGGTGAAAAGGGTTGGCTTTGTCAAGTATGGGAGCACAGCATGTTAGAATCTCTAGCAGCACTCCTGGTTTAAGTATTTCAGAACTTACTGATCTTCCATGTTTTTTAAATACAAAAGTTACATTTACAGTTACTGTACATTTATATTTAGGCATCTGGAAGACAATATTATCCAGAACGACTTACAAAAGTTTCCGTCATTGAATAGACCCTTACTGTAACCTGTAGTAACCTCGTTATTAGATTACTAAGTACTATCAGTCAAACATTGGTGGTGGTGGGGGTATTTACATAGAATGGTTTGCTAAGAGAGAAAAAATGAGAAGCAGAGGTCAGATAAGATTGGTCAGACTGGTTTGAGTTGACAGGAGAACTACGGCAAGTCAAATAACTACTCTTTAACAACCATGCTGAGCAGAAAAGCATTTCAGAATGCACCACACATCAAACCTCGAGGCAGATAGGCTACAACTGTAGGTAACCACATCAGGGTTCACTCTTACCAGCCAAGATCAGGAACCTAGAACTACAGTGGACACATGTTCACTGAAACTGGAATGATGGAGATTTGGAAACTATCACCAGTTTTCAACTGTGCAGTTTGTTCGTCTGTTCCCACTATAGTCTCAGATTTCAGTACTTGATTGGATAATTCTATGAGTGAGCAGATATACAGATGTTTTAATACAGTGAGTGAATGCAATTCAGTTTAAGATAAGTCTGGTCTGTAATATGTCCAATATTTAATTCTGGGGAAAATGTTAAAAATCCACTAAGATAATAATAAGATACAGAAAAATACACACCATTCACGCATGCTATGTATGCCCTTCTAGGTTTGTTCTAGGTTCTGTGCAGTTCTCTGAACTAGCTGCAGTGCCACCAAGTTCAACCTTGAGGGATGGTGTAGGCTGCCCGGTGCCAATTAGATAAGAATATAACTCACATGGATTCTGTCAGCACCTCAAATTATCTCTGTCTTAGGTCTGATCTTCTGCTCCCATGAGAAGACCTCTATATAATGAGCAGATAAGGGGTTAATCCATGACAAGTTGAGAAGGTTTATTGACAATATTTTCCCACAAATAGATTAATTCCGACCCCTTCCCTACTACCCCATGCAGTATATGACTAGTAGCTCAGTGAAGGAAAAAGAAGATAAAATGGTCTCATGGGGGAATGTGGAAGAACTTGTTACCTCCAAATTGACAGAGGACTGCAGTTCCACTTTGTGAGTCATGAAGCTAATGTTTATCTCTGCCCCAGACACAGTGAACACAGTGATTTAAACCACTCAGCATTAAAACATTTTAGACAGGAGACTAATACTGGACCTGAATTAAGAGTCAATTCAATTTAGGTCTAATAGCTTTATGTCTGTGTGTTTAAATTTTTTGTCTTGCATTTTATTACTTTCTGTAGTTTATTTTTTGTTTATATTCATTTATGTTTTTATTTGACTTTCTACCTCTATATTAAAACCTCTTCATAACTCTTATATCTTCTAGCAAATATAGGATAATTAGTATAGGATAACTAAAATCTCATAAACTTTTAAAGGAGTTGCTTTTTATATTATTTTTCTAAAGATTGATAAATCATGCATAACATTTCCTATGCTTTGATATGATATCTCTGTGACTGAACACATCTAGGAGACAATAGCCGTCCTTTTAGTGCTAGTCACAAGAATGTTTATCGTTTTATTACTTATATGAGGGGTGTTCAAGTCAAACCAAGACTTTTGATTTATAATGCAGAATAACAAAACAGTTATGTAAGTAAAAATGACCTTTATTTCACAATATAATCCTCAGCTACAGAGATTCACTTATCCCAGCATTTCACTAGTGCTTGGGTAGCCATAAGGTAGGAAGATTTCTCAGTAGGCTGGAGCCATAATCAGACTGCCTACTGCAATGCTGGCCTCTCAGGACCAGCTGTCACGTCACAAAAAAATAGAGTGAATGGCCTGAAGAGAGGTCAGGATGGTACAAGTGATGTGGAAATAACTTCCACCCAATTTCCTGTAATTTGCAACTGGTGTTTGTGAATGCTTCTGCCTACAGTTCCCACAGACAGATGAGTCTCTTCTGCAAGTTGGCGAAAAGGTAAGTCAATTTTTAACGATCAGGTATTACACTTGCTGAATCTTCATGGGATGATTGCAGTGGACTCCGAGTTACCTTGGAGTGGAATTATTATTCGGAGATTTATGGCCCCTTTTTTTAAAACATGTTTGCACCATTCGAATGTTTTATTGCATTTAAGAAGCTCATCACTCTTGGTTTTACACCTTCATTCACAAGAAAGTCCCTCACAAAATATATATTGTATGTGTCAAGGCTCAAACTATTTTTGCATAGTAATTGTGCCATAATAATGTTACTAAAAGGTCAGAAATCACCTTTTATTAGTGGTCACTTGCAATGGAAAGACATGGTCTTTTCTTTTCAAAAGCCAGATTGTTGCACTCAGATAGCCCAAGGTTACACCATCTGAAGAGGTTTAGCTCAGGAGAAAATTACTTGAACCATTTTCAGTGGAGCTGTAAAATATGTAAGGTATTTTATGTCAGTATTATTAATATGGCAAGACTGGTTGATTTGTTAACACCTTAAATGATTTAAGAACTTCATAAAAGAATAGATGGCAAGTATATAATTAGTAGAAGATTTCTCCATGTCATGGATGTTAGTGAAGACAAAATAATAGCTATTATGTAGAGACTAAAATAATTACAGATACAACAGTCTTAGAGTTTGATGATAATTAAGTCCTCTTCATACTTCATTCTTTGATGTGAAAACAAAGCAGTATACTGAACAAATCTTTCTTCATCTTTGAAGTTTTGACAGAAACCTTAAATAAACCCCACAGCATTGCTCCATTAAATATTTATCTAATGCTCATGACAGGTAGTGTATGTGAAACTGATTTCCTAAAAATTCTTATAACCTTTGGTTACTGATGAATTGAGCATTTGTTTTATTTGCTAGAAATGGTCTTATCGCTGGCTGTAAATCAACTCACAGTCTTTCTTTTGATGCTATTATTATCATCATTTCTATATTATGGAGGATACATTTTCCTGTGTTCTTTTTTTGCTTGCTTTTTTTCTGCCTACAGTATACTGACCCATACTAAAGATTCCACTCAAGCAGGCTGAATAAATGCAAAATTAGGTTTACTGTAATCAATATTGTGCAATAATCGAGCTGTTCTGCAGATTCAACTGCACAACCACAGTTTAATTTCAATATTGTTATATATTCTTTTGACTGGCTTTAGAACCACCGGGCACCACTTTGGTTCAAACTTCCCTTTTATATTTTTTTCATTTTGGTCATTTTTTAAGTTTCAGACAGATAGCAGGGATTGTTTTGCAGTCATACTGTGTGTTAGGCAGCTGAAAGTTCATGCTGGAAATTAATATAGAGTCCAGTTCTTTATTGGAGGCTCGGGTAGAATGTAGGAAATTCCAAAGTCCTCAGAGAACAACTGTCTGCATTAGCCAAGGCCAGGATGGTCTTTATGGTAAAGTGCCCCACACGGGCATCCATGCAATGACATCTCCAACCAGAAGCGGGGCACCAGGACAAGTCAAACAGGACCAGAGGACAGAGAGGGTGTGGATTACTGGCAGCTCAGGAGAGGCATGTGTACTGTAGCTTAGAGAAGAGAAGAGAAGAGAAGAGAAGAAGAGTTAGGTACAGTATGGTCATAGTCATAGTCAAATAATGTATAACAGGAATGTAGATTAAGTGCAGAGTATAGGCAGGGACTCCAGCAGGACTAACTATGACAGCATAACTAAAAGGAAGAGCCAGAAGGAAACACATACATGGAATGTAAAGCAACCAATCACTTCACGGTCAACAAACCTGAGTGATCAATGATAGTGGGGAAGAGAGCATCTAAACATACCAGTTCATCAAAATACTCTATCCCCATGAGTCCCCCAGATCTGCTCCTTTACCTATTGTATGGCAAATCAATTTTAAAAAATGCTTCACAAAAATTATTCATAAATAAATTATATTCATAAATAGGTTAATATAGGTATTCATAATAAACTGTCCATTGATTTTCCAGGATCAGACATTCCACTCTCTGAATGATCACAGGAATGACTGCAGTGGGCTCTGAGCCGCCTCAGCCGGGATCATAATTCATGGACATACGGCCTTCTTTAGAATGCTTGCAACATTTAAATGGTTTACTGTCTGTGCTTGAAATCTGTTTTACACCTTCAATTTTGAGAATTTTTATCACAAGTCTGGGTTTGACTTGAGCACCCCTTATGTCAGGGTGAAGCACTTTTTGTAAGTCGCTCTGGATAAGAGAATGTAAATGTAAGATTGTGTCAAATTTGTACAAATAACATAAAAAATAAAAAAAAAAGTTAAAAAAAAGGTTAACTAATATTTTTGGAAGGTGTTTCCAGTGGCAGGATTTTTCACATACTCTGATGTAAATCTGTAACATTTCTAGGATAATGTTTTCAGGATTGAGCGCTTTTTGTAGTTCCTCGCATAAATGACTTTTTGTTGACTTGGTATCTTTGAAAACCCTGGTGTAGTTATAACATTAGTGATAACAGGAACTCATTTGTTTCAATGATGTTCCATAACATTTAATGTAACTCATAAATGTATGAGGTTATTTATTTAATAAATGCAACTTGTTAGCATTGGCGAAATTTCTATTATATTTAATTTCTATTAAATAACTCATTTGGGAGCATACAGACATTGGAATTGAATCAATTTTGCTATCATGTTTTATTTCTTACCTATCATTATAATTAAAGGAGTCAATCTATAAATACTTGGTTAAGTTTCTGGGTTTCTGGATAAATTTAACACAGTTCAGGTGTAAGCTATGTAGTTACAGGTTAATTAAGGTAGAAATAGAGAAAGTATAGCCATCTCTATAGTCATGGACCAGGGATTGACCCCCAGGCAATTATCCTACTTTTCAAATAAAAAAGAGCGCAGATGTTCATTTGAGTGCAGCCTTTATGACAGAATGTTTTGCTAATTAATATTATGCAAATAATCTTACACAGAAATATTGCACAGGGTAAAAAAAAAGCTAATTATGGATTATAATGGTTGAAGATACAAAGAATTAATTTTCACATGCAAATTATTCCAATTAAAAAAAAACATACAGCCAATTTTTGCTATATTTTTCTTTATTTGAATGACATTATTGCATTAATGACATATTTTCATTATTCCATCACTCATAGATAATGAAGACATTTTAAATGGTAAAGAAGGTGGCAGCAAGAAATGAAAATGAATGCACAAATGGCTATGCCAGAACCGTCACCTTGAATAGTTAAAACGCAGAACTCTTAATTTACTTGGCAGTCATGTCTCATTATAATGTTGCCTTGAGCCATGTGAAGTGCTATATAGCCTAGCCTACAGTATGTGTCCAGCTTTATTTGCTTCCCTTGGACATCATTTGTATCAATACATTTGCAAGACCTTGTAGTAGAGTTATCGAGTGCAAGGTAAGCGACCAAAATAATTTGTGCTTTTATATTTTATACTTATATTAAAAATACAAGTATAATATTTTGTTACTTAACTTCCTTCTTTCTTGGCATTGAAGTAACTTTAAGTCAAATATATGCACTGAAGATCTTTCAGGCTGTACTGTAAGTACAACCAACTGTAATTTACTGGCTTCTGCAATGTTTCTTAATATATTCTTTGTTAAGCGACCATAAGTTTCTCCAAGCATATTATTTAACATATGAGTGAAAAATTAAGAGCTAGTACTGTACGCGTGGGTGAGCTATAAACATTTCATCCTATACTGACACTATACTGAGAAAGAAAAACACATTCCTCATCTATTCTTGGAACAAAGTTTGGATAGTGGGTTGGACAGTTGGACAGGAAGCAAGCAACCACAAATAAAGAGTCACAAAAAATGCAATCATTACTGTACATACAACAAGCTTTTTTTTTTTTTTTACATACTATTTTAACATACAGCTTGGTGGCTGAGAGTTAAAATAAAACTCCAGCTTGAATCATATTCTATATTGTCATGCTGAAATATTAGTTATGTGTTTAGCAAATCTGGCTTAAATTTTTTGGTTGGAGCTGTATTTCTATTCTTAAATATCCCACATAGGGTGCTTCTTTTCTTGCTTGCCAGTTTCCAGAGACATTCGGGGTCATTTTAATGCAAAATCTAATTAAGAAACAATGCGGACAATAAACACGAGATTCAGAGTTTCGGAATGCAATGCAGCTATGGCAGAGCTCGGCTAGTACGCCATCTGTAAAATGACGAGCGTAACGGAGTAGATGACTGTTCCATCATGATTGGTGAAACTTTGGAAACTGATCTGTTTCAGCAAAGTTTACAGATGAAGAGATGAGACAACTGGACAGCCCAATAGACTAAACAACTGCAGCATTGCAATCTGTAGAAAGCGATGACTTTCTACTAGTCAAACAGCATTGTGGGAAATATAAGACGCAAGAGCCCAAAATGTACATGGAAGTGAATTAATGATCCCCTAATAGTTATATGAGGGGCGTTCAAGATAAACCTGCACTTGTGATGAACGTTCTTGTGAATAAAGATCACTATTTATGGACGACTTCAAGCACAGATGAGACTCTTAACTGCAGTAAAACAATTGATGGTGCAAACATTTATACTGTAGAAGGCCATACATCCATAAAGGAAGATCCCGGCCGAGGTGGCTCGAAGCCCACTGCTGTTGTTCCCGTGAACATTCAGTAAGTGACTACTTACACATTACAGGAACTAGACTGGAGTTATTGCCACATCCCTGGTATAGTCCTGACCTCGCTCCAAGCCATTTCTGCTTGATTGAGCCTTTAACGGAGTTCCTGGGAGGCCAATATTTCAGTTGTGAAGCTAAGTGTGCTAAGAAAACTTTCTACCTTTATTTTTTATTGTGCTTTATTACTCTGCACAATCAAAAGTCCCCTTATAAGTACTATAATGCACATCAGTTAAGGTGACAGTTCCCAGTAAGGAACTGTAACATTGCTTCTTGTAAAGCCTTTTGGCTACAATATTGCTCTTCCCTTCAGCAGTATGAATGGTGCCACATTGATGATTGAATAAGTAAAATTTATATAATGAATAAACACATCATTTCAATGTGACACTTTACCATCATCATCATCATCACTATCCACTCATTAACTATGTCTGATATTAGCAAGAAATATTACATCTATGATCTTGACACACTGTAAAGTAGTTAGTGTGTGTTTTTGATAAATTAGTCACATTTTACCTAAAACTGGATATGTGTTTGTTGTTGTTTGTCTATATGCGGCGCAAACAAGACTACAACACTTACCAAGAACAAAAGTGTCAGTCATGTGACACACCATGCATGATGTAGATGCGTGACTGATTCACATGTATGACTGGCAGACATGTACACACAGAGCGTAACGATGCTGATCGCGTTCGGGTGTCACACCCATGTCTATGACTAATGTACTATAATGTCACGATGCGAGGCACCTTATTGTTTATTGTGGTCATGGACTTGAAATTCTGTTGACAATGTGCTCCAGGGTGAATCATTCTTGAAATCTGCACACGTAATGACATGATGTCATCTAAAAAACAATCAACATCAGGCTGTATCCCAAACAACATCCTACCGCGTGATATAGGCATAAGTATGTTAAAGTAGAACTTGTTTAGATACCGCAACAAAATCTATAGATGTATTCTAATTCACATGCTTAAAGTATTTCACTATAATTTACTAACAGGTTGCATATTGCTTTCACACCCTATTTAATACAGGGCAGTGGTCATTTAAACACTTATAGGATTAGGATTGTTTGCTAAACTGTAGCATGCAATGGTTTCTCAATGAAGCCACAACAATCATAGTATCTTAGTAAACTTATTGGTAAATGTCATAACGTATTAGCAAGTTAGGTTTGCATGCCAAAGAATATTTATTTATCACATTTATGTCTGTCTGTTCTGGCTCACTATTTAGTAAAAACGGATGTGATTCGTACATTGGTTTAAAAAAAAAAAAAAAAAAAATGGAAAAGACACTGGGATGTCTGCACTGTGATTTATTGTCGCATATTTATTACTTTTTAGGACCACACCTCAACAACCTCACTAAAGTTAGGAACTGGAGTTAACATTCCAATGAACAGCACTCGAGATTTATATGAAATAAAAATCAAGAACTAAACCTAATACGACTAATGTAATCTAATAATCCCAAAATAATGAATCCCAAAATAATCCAAGGCATTGTCCATCGCGACACAATAACAAATGCTTTACAAGTAGCAAACTTTGCAATGGTTGATACTTTATATACACTTACTCACAAGGGGGAGCTGTAACTCAAGTTGCGTTTTTGATGAAAGCCGCATCAACCCACACAGAAATCTACAGAACAGAGACGTTTTTGGATCTGGTACAGTTCTAAGGGATTAATTAAGATAACTGAATTTGGCTGAAGAGTATGATTGGTGTGAATAGATAAAACTTCTGATTCTCTTGTGACACAACAATGTAATAATAATAATTATAATAACAATAATAATAATAATAATAATAATAATAATAATAATAATTATTATTATTATTATTATTATTATTATTATTATTATTGCTGTTGTTGTTATTGGTGTTGTTGTTGTAATCTACATTTCCAATTGAGTACTAAGCCCTGATTGATTGCTGTTCACAAGAGTTCAGCTCGCCAATTAGACCCATACATACAAGTATTTGATATTTGATTAGTTGAATTGTGGAAACCAGCTTGCACTAGTCAATAGTATTGTCTGGGTGCATTTCCCCATTAGTTCTGCACAAATGAAACACAAATCAATTTGTAAGCACAAGTAACTTCAGTTCTGATGCACATTAATACCAATGCGGAATTACTCTACTGTTCTGCAGAGGGTTTACAATGGCGTGGATCATTTAATCTGACGGATTTCATGGGAATGAAGACGTAACAGGATCTAAGACTGCTAAGCTATCCTAATCATTTACAAACGTTCACACCAGTTGGTATGCACAAGTTCTTATCAAATTGTTTGTGTAAGCCAGCCAGCGACAGTATATTGTATGTCATTTCTAAGTATACTCAACTGATTTGTAAACAATAGTTTTTAAATGAATTCATTTGCTGTAGTTAGAGGTTCAGGCGTTTGTTATGATTCATAAGGATGCTCTTTTTTCTTTCAATCTGAGTTGCAATTTTGAGCTCAACTTCAACCAGGATTCAAGTTAGATTGTTTAAAGGTTTTTAGATTTTTTTTTAAATATATTTTTTTGTTTGGGGTAGACAACATAAAGAAATAAACTGAATAAAAAAACACTATGCCACAATGCTGCCCGTATATACACTACCGTTCAAAAGTTTTAGAACACTTGCAAATTTCTTTGTTTTTGTTTAGTGATTTATTTTCTACAT
>JAQMYL010000003.1:18945265-18961240 GCA_030014365.1 Clarias pachynema | reverse complement strand
TGGTGCGGGGCGGGCTGGGGCGGGCCAAATAATTTCATAAAAGCGGGACCCGCGGGTTGGAAAAATACCCGACCCGCCCATCACTATAGTGCACCTAATTTATTTCTAAATTATTAGGAATTTATAACTTAAGTGCTATTCTGGTGTGCTAATTTATCTCTGATATTATCTATGTATACAACAGTTGACTATTTGGACACTGCATCTGCACACAATCACTTTTTAATTGATCTTTCTTCCATTTGCATTTGTATACAGTACATCATGTAACAGCACATATTCCTGAGTTTACAACTAGGATCCACACTTCAGTTATATACCACCCACACTCTAGTGCACAGTATTACGCACATTCACTAATCAGTCATGCTCAAAAGTTAGTTAAAATGTTGTAATTACATGTGTTTTGTAATAATACAAAAAAAAAAAATCCTGTCCCCATTTCCTGCTTCCACATGGTTTAATTCATTTCGATTCAATTCAGTATTTATTATAGATCTCTTTTAACAATGGTCATTGTTTCAAAGCAACTTTACCAAATCAAAAGATTATGGAAATAAGTTTAAAACAGTACAATTAGAAGAAGACTGAACAAGTATGGTTTGTTTGTAAGGGTTTCCAGGAGAAAGACTCTTCTGTCTACAAAGAACATGGAAGTATGACTGAGGTTTACAAAACTGCACATGAGCAAACCACAATGATTCTATAACAATGCCATATGGACGGATGAGACCAAAGTGGAGTTGTTTGGTCTTTTTTTTTTCCAGTGGCATGTTAGTGGAAAACCAAACAGCATTTCAGCAGAAACATCTCATAACCACAACGGTGGAGGGTGATGATTTGGGTTTCTTTTTTGGGGTACTAACTTTTGAACATTCAGCTTATACAGCATGTTGTATTTGTAAATAATCTCTTATTGTGTATAGTTTTATATTGTATAGCTGTAAAGTACCTGAGCCTAACTATCAGCATTTCAATGTACTGTCACTGACATTTTGTGCACATGATTAATAAACCTGAAACTTAAACTTGAACTGAATCTAACATTCATTTTTAATGTAGTGTTCAATTCCAAATGCTATGAGAACACGTTGAAAAACATCCATATTATATCACCATTTTGGAAATATTAAAACAGCATTATGTTATGTAATGCTGCATAAAGCTGAGCCTTCTGTGAACCTGTTGCATGTGTATGAGTAGTCCCTTACACAAAATTGCTTTATAATTCATTACAGTTTTTTTCACTGAGGATGAGTTAATGATCAAATAAAGCAATGATCTTTCTTTTCTTTGTTTTACTGAGACATGTTTATGCAAGTTGTGCAGTTGTGGCCCAAAAACCGGTTAACACCCTTTGCATTTGGCATCAACACTGTGCTGATCTATGGAAAAAAAGGGGAGCTGGCCATGCCCTACTATTAGGAATTTATGAGTTTTGTCAGCATTCATTACTGGCATAGCCTGCAGGCAAAACAAAGAGAGTGTCTTGGCTCTCTGTCCTTCTTATGGCTCCCTGAGGGGTCAATGACACAACGGTCACCTGTGTCTGTGTGCGCGCATACACACACACTCACACACACACAGATAGCGAGAGAAAGAGAGAGAGAGTGGTTTGCAGTTCACTGCTTTGTAGCAGTACTGGGATCAGGATGAGTTGTGGTCTGTCTGGATAACAGAGTGACCACAGAGGAACAATCATCCAGTGCAGTGTAATGTAAATGTGATTTATTTTGTGCTATTTAACACATTTTAAAGAGTCATGAAGTCACAGATGGAATAATATACACTACTCCTTCGCAGCTATATAAAGAGGCTCTAGCAATATACCTTTTATAGCAAACAGTAGCAGTGGCCCATGTCAATAGATTTGGGCAGAATGACACTAATAATAACATGATCTCAAACCAAATTTAGTCGAGGAGCTGTCACATGTGACTTATGCTATAGGCAATTATCTAGTAAATTTTTAGAGTAGCCCTATAATGGCAGTCGGTAACATACGTACTGTATAGACATGTATGTATAGACATCCTGCATACACATACACATCGAGTGGAGGAGCTCTTTTGAGCAGCTTGTTCAGCCGAGTTAGATACAGCAAGTGTGTTTTTCAGGTTTCAGCAAAATCTCCAGCGCATCTTAAAAAAGCACATAAAGACCTCAGACTATCTCCAAAAAATTCATGCATTGGAAAAGGGAGACATTTGTTTTCATATTCTCAGCCTGGGACCAAGGTCACCAAAGTGCGCACTCATTTCTGATGTACACACATTATCTGGCTCCATAATTCTATCCCTTCTTCCCTCTCGTTCTCTTTCTGGAGGATATCTGACATTATAGGCGCTGTCTGCACTGTCTTACGTACACTTTGCCTTTTTCTCTGAAAATATATTAGATTTAATTCCAGTGATTGCTAAGAAACAAGATGTTGTTGACTGTGGACTATTTTTAAACTATCCCAATTTGGCATATAACCTGTGACCCAGACAACCCTGTCATTAACCTTCCTGTCCATTTCTCATTCTGCACTAATTGCACTAGTGTACCTCTATTAATGTATATTGCCTTTAACAGCATTTAAAGCAACTTGACTTAAATCTGTTATAAAGCAACATTTTTGTAATGAGGTCTAAATGAGTATTTATGATTCATGAGATTTAAAATAACATTTACTAAACTGCTGGTGTACAGAGTCCATACGTTTTTGGAAAGTGACACAAATTTCATAACTGTGCACCATCATGATGTCTGAATTAAAGCAACAAGGAATTACAGCCTTTTGTGTTTTGTATTTCAGAAAATCCAGAACAAGAGCCTTTGTACAGACCAGACCAAGATTAACTTACCGATATGATGGGAAGAGAAGAGTATGGAGAAGGAAAAGAAAGGTTCATGACCCTAACCAAACCTTCATATTGTTTCAAACGTGGCAGTGGCAGTGTTATGACATGAGCATATATGAATGCCAGTGGAAGTGGGTCACTGGTGTTTATTGATGATGTGCTTGCTGATAGAAGTAGCAAAATGAACACGGATAATTAATCAAAGCATACTACAAAAGCAACCCAAGAGCTTCCTAAGGCTAAGAAATGGGACATTATTAAATAGCTGATTCAGTCACTTGATCACATTCTCAACCTCAATCCCACGGAAAGTCTTGGAGATACATTGGAGAAAACTTGTGGACTCCATCTTTAACAATACAAGATCTTGGCCAAAAATGAATGATGGTTTGGATGGAAGTAAATATCAGGATATTGCATAAAGTTGTTGAAATAATGCCATAGCAAATGCAATTTTTTTTTTGGCCAGGCAGCGAATCGCAGATCCCAAAGCTCAATTTGTTCTTGTGCCCATACAGTATAACAAGAAGTGGCTGAAGACTCATCTATTCTAAAAGCACTTATACGTTTTATTATTCATGTCTATCTACTGTATTTGTGCTTTCTCATGGCTTGCTCTCACCTTTTAGGCAGATAGTTTCTGTTACTCTTAGAGTTAGACTTATTACTCTCCTTCTTTTTTCTTTATGGGTTATATTTACCAAAGGTATTACTCTTTATATCACCGTCCTATCAAATTCTTAATTTTTTGGGCTATGTATAACAACATTCAATGTAGAGAGGTGGCCAAAAGTATTGAGACAAAAGTGACATTTGATGTTTTAATGATATTCTCTATTTCTTTTTAAACAACGACAATCAAAGTATTAAGAGGAATTTGTTATGTTTTGCAATTGAATTGCTAAACAAAAATATATTTAGTACTATAGTATTTAAGTCCTTTATTGTTCAAAATCTACTGGATCCATCTGGGCATAGAGTCTCAATCCATGCCTGCTTGATTGATTCCTTAGGGTCATGTGCAGAAGATGGTTTCTTTTCTGCTAATGCCTTCTTCACCATTGTCCAACAGTCTTCTACTAGGTTTAGGTCTGGAGATGACCCAGGTCATACCTCCAGAAGCTGAATACCATTGTTTTTCATTATTTTTTTTTCAGTTAATTAGCACATCCCTTCAGCTAAATGAGCTACAATACATGACGTATTTTGTCTTACAATAAGTACAATAAGTGTAATGTATAATATATAATTCTAAAATTGTCATCACTGGTAAACTGCATTTGGGAGGTAATCTTTTGCATTGTAACAGTAATCCCGCTTCACGTCAGGCCATATCACACCTCATTGTTCATTATTTTAAAGAATTAAAGAATTTGATTCCATACATATATTACAACGTTGTATTATTCATTGTTTTACTGACTTCTATGCAGTTTACAGCTTTATCCACTTACATTCATGCAAAAGAGCAATAGCTGGATTGTGCTGGATCTTCTATATAAATCACACTCGATAAAAAACATCTGCTAAACGAATAAAAGCAACCAAATATAAGGCGAGTTAAAACGCACAAACTGATACTGCTGCTGTACAATATCTCAATGCCGCGTTTACCATCTCTAACTAAGTTAGAGCAGGCAAGCTGCCATGGATAATGATATCAGAAGTGAACTTGATGTGTGAAATTAAATCCTGTGGAAAGAAAACCTGTGTGGGAGATTGAAACGAGTTTCTAAATGCTATCTGTGTACATTGCTGAATGAGGATTGACGTGAACACCCTGAATAGAGCAGCAAATAAATTGTGCAATTAGATGGGATTCTGCCTGCTCAGAACCATCAGAAATAACTGCCGCTCGCTTACAATGTGCCTCTGTTTGCGCAGGCCTATAACTAATGGTGATATTTTAGCAGCTATATAATAGGGATGGATATCACAAACAAGCTAAATCAACACAGCTTTCTTTTTATGTTAGCTGAGACAGACAGTATACAGTACAATATTCAGACTACATGATGTTGCTTCTGGGTCAATTCTTTTTTACTCAGAAACTATAAATTTTGCGGTAAGTAAATCATAGGTACTGTGTATGTTAAAAATAATCACACAAGTGAAAAATGTAGGTTAAAAAAAAGTAATTTGTCAAGATTTTTTTTTATCATGATATCATGAAGTCATGGGGGAAATGAATCTATTTTTCTTTTATTTAACTGGAAATAACTGTCACGAAGGCAGAGGAGGACGCAGGTGCAGGTCAACAGGGTTTTATTACACTTGGGAAACAATACACAAACGTAAGTCCGGATCGTAGTCAGGATGCAGGCACCGGTCAGGCAATCAGCCAATAGCATTAACTATTGCAAGGCAGGAGCAGGAACAGGAAACCACAATAGAATCAATACCTGATAAACAATCAGGAAATCAAGGCTTGTAGGAAAACATACAGAGCGTACTGTATACATCGCAAGGTGAGTGTGGAGTTCACATCCTCATACACTGTGAGAGTATGTGGCAGTGATATGAATTAGATGTGCACGATCAGTAGTCTGGTGAACATGAGCATGAGTCCATACAGGGCTTCCATACATTTTTTATTTATTTATTTATTATATATATTTTTTACACATTGCAAAACATGTGTAAATACACATTCATAATCAAACTTCTTTCACAAAACAGGGATAACCAGCATGCTGCATAAAATAACGAGTTATAATGCCTTCACTTCACACCAAACATTCTGATTTTTGGGAATATTTATTTCTCAGTTTCATAAAAAAAAGGGATAGGTGACAGATGATAGGTTACACATAGATCATTACCAGAACTCAACGCCTGACACAGGCAATGTCGCAACATGTTATTAACTTTGTTTACATAGTTCAACTCAGAGACAGTACAACCAAAAAGTCACACTGACATGGCACAATGCACTTTTCACAACTATTCATTCTTTATGTACAGTATGCATCCAGAGGCCATATGATACGATCCAGCCGTACATATTACATGGCAGACATGCGTAAAGCCAAGAATAATAACTGGTTATTATTAGCAGCATGTATGTCATTACACACAGAAAACAATGAAGTATGCAATTTATGCAGCAAACTTGCATTTATGCTTCATTGAGCATATACACTAATATTATAATAATACAGTTATGTGCTATGGGTGTTAGACATGAAAGTAGTTTTGGTTAGGTAACTGTGGAAAAGGCATAACTAACTTAAACATAGAGCCACATGGTCCTACCAATGGCATAATTTAAATGTAATGTGGAGCAAAGTGTCATCACACTCAAGTTTTCTATAACAGCACAGTCTACAGTGTTTTATTCTGCGTTTATCATAATAATTTACCAACCATTACAAAGTTTGATTCACTGGTGAACAAAAAGTCACACATTTTAACAGTTTATTACTAGATTTAAGGCTGGGGAACACCACAAAAAATGTTTCTCTTCTTGTTTATGTTATCTCTCTCTCTCTCTCTTTCTCTCTCTCTCAAAAAAGCAGCTTATCATTTTAGAGAGACATTGAAAAATGTAAACTACTCTGTCCTCAATACTTCACTGTGTTGATAAGCGTTGCAAGAACTATGACTGTTATAAAGCACATACAATTCTCGGAGTCTCTTTCCGTAAAAAACAACATCAACGGCCGTACTGTATGTTCACTTTGTTAAAGAACATGTTTACAAAATACTTATTATTAGTTTGTTTTATATTGTTTATAAGCAATTTTTCAAGTGGCACGGTAGCATAGTTGTTAGCACTGTAGCCTTGCCCCTCCAGGGTTGAGGGTTGGATTCCCACCACAAGTGTGTGAGTTTGCAAGTTCTCCATGTGCTTAGTGGACTTCCTCTGGGTAATCTGGTTTCCTTCCACAGACATGCACATTAGGCAAGGTTAAATACAAGATGCATTTTTTAAATTATGAAAAAATAATTTTAATCATTTTTTAAATTGCAAAAAAAAAACGCTGTTCAAACCTACCTGGGCCAGTGTGAAAAAGTAATTGCCCCCTCAACCTACAAGTAAAAAGTTGTTGTGTCATCCTTGGCGGCAACAACTGAAATCAAGCATTTGCAAAAGAATATGTGTGCAAAAGTCTTGGGGATAATCAAGTTTTTTTTATTTTATTTATTTATTTTTTTTTAGCAAATGTGAAATGAGTCTTTGTGTTCCTTTTTGTCAGCAGTGACTTTCGCCTGGGAACTCTTCCATGGATGACATTTTCACCCAGTCTCTCTTTCTTATTGTTGAATCATGAACACTGAGCTTAACTGAGTCAAGTGAGGTCTGCAGTTCTTTAGATGTTGTTCTGGGTTCTTTTATGAGCTCCTCGATGAGTCGTCATTGTGCTCTTGGAGTAATTTTGGTAGGACAGGCACTCCTGGGAAGGTAATCTCCTGGATAATGGTTCTCACTGTGGTTCGCTTGAGTCCCGAAGCTGTAGAAATGGCTTTGACACCCTTTCAGGCTGATACATGTCAATTAATGATGCATGTTTTTTCTCATCTGTTCTTGAATTTCTTTAGATCATGCTACCTTTTGAGATCTTTTAGCGTACTTCACTTTGTCAGACTGGTTCTATTTAAGTGATTTCTTGATTTAATAGGTCTGGCAGTAATCAGGGCTGGATGTGGCAATGGAAACTTTACTCAGCGTTCCAAAATGTTTCTTCTCTTCTCAATCATTTAAGTGTGACAAATTTCCAAATAAAATAAAAAACTCAGCATACTTTTGTATCTATCTATCATTACAGCAGTTGCAATTGTTCTGGAAGTCAGCCTTGATACAGCACCTTCAACGGCTCTACTTCTTATATCTTTATCTGTTTGATTTTTATTTCTTTTTGAAAAGAATGTAAAATGAATCTTTTCCACGTTTAAATAAATAAGTGCTCACTTTATTTTCGAGAGACTTTGGTCACATATGAACAGGAAACTGACCTCAAAATCTGTTTGTGACTTGCGAGCAGTGTGGCAGCCTGGACGAGTGATAACTTACCCGCTCTTCCCGCTTCGTGGATCTCTGGAAGAACTTAACTCTTGACTTTAATACGAGTATATATTGATTCGTGTATACGGTAAACGTCATATTTCGCATCATTACAATAAGTCGTCCTTTACAATAGAAAAAAAAATCATCATATGTCAGTGTTAGTGCCTGTGAAACTCTATCTATTTAAATATTTGAGCCTAATTTGTCACGTCTGAAAATGAACCCCGCTGCTAATATGGTGGATATACGCCAAGCTAGTGAGTGGGAAGTACAGTCATTCTCCTGCACGATTTTCTCATTTGACACATAAACGTTGCCATTCGTGTTAAAGACTTCACTTTATTCGGTGTATATATGCTGCATGGTGTGTATGCTCTGTGGTTTCCCTGTTCCTCCTCCTTCCCCGCATCTCATTATCCTCCAGAGCGTCTCTAGGTGATTTAGCGCCGCCAGTCTGGAGCAGGTGTTCAACATGGCGAGCTTGGCGAGCGGATCTCTCTCTCTTGCACTCCTCACCTGTCTCGCTTTAACAGCTTTTCTGCCTGAAGGTAAGACCTGAAAGTTTACACCACTTGGCGTAATGCGTTTGTGCGTCAGTGAATAGTGATGCGCTAATAAAGCGGTGTTCATGCTCAGAGGTAAAGAAGCTGCGCGCTCCGATGTTTAACTGCGGTCTCTACGTGTGTGATAAGTGTCTCTATGTGTGTGTCAAGTGTTGCAAACAAAACGGTTTGTTTCTATCGAGACACTATTCCTCTTTTATGTCTTAGTGCACACAGAGAGCGTGCTTATTTATCGGGGTGTGTGGGATAAAACTCATTGAGAACCAGAGTAAAGTCGCTCTCTATAAAAGGTGCTAAGGTTTAGTTTCAGAAATATATATATTTTTTTTAAAAGTAATTTGTAAAATTATTATTTGTACTCGCTATAGTGATTTTACAGTCAGTTCGCACGCATCTTGTTTATTATTATTTTTTGCGTCCTCATTTTTGTTCACGCATCTGTGCGTTTAAACAAAATCAAACGTGCATTTGTGTTTTCCTGATGCGTTTTCTGAACCCCGTGGATCCGACAGCACCAGAACCTCCGTCCTCACCCCCATCTCCATTGTAGTGCACGATCAGTCACAGCATCAGTATAAGTGGACTTGTGGGATTGCTCTGGTTTGGCATGTAATCCATCAACAGGTTTAGTGTGAGACTCGAGCTCAGAGTGCAGGTTGAGGAGGAAACCTGATTCACCAAGCACAAGGATCTTAACCCCTGTTTGAGCATCTTGGATTGTACAATCCATGATAGTGTGAAATCTCATTTGAGTAGTAGAGTATACACTGATTCAGGCATTATGGAAAACAGAAATTAAGAACATTATACATGAGTTTCATTCAAAATGATTGGTGTTCCAAGAGTGCATTTGTTTGCTGTAACCACACTGAAGCGTTTCAGTACCTGCGTTTACACGGACCCTAACGTTCCACTTAATTGGACCAGAAGGAATTTTCGCTCAGGATAGTGTAAACCTTCAATAATTTGTTCAATAGAAAAATATTAACCATGTCAACACTTGATCCGATCATTTCTTTCTTAGTCAAATCAATATATATATATATATATATTTTTCCCCCATGCACGATTGCCCCATGTAGAGGTATCATTTGGTGGTGTGTTGAGTTTCCGTCAATGCAGAGAAAGGTTTACTGAAACATTTAGTGTTCTTGATGTGCTGTAAAACTCCTCTTGCACTCTCCTCCTGTTTACAGTATGTGTAAAGTTTTGTGCTTATTTATTAAGAACAGTAAAAAATGCTAATATTGCTCCCATGACAAGAAGTGATCTATCTTGGTCATCTTTTTTAATTAAATAAAATAAATTTTCTTTTTAATTAAAAAAAGTTCTTGTTCTTGTGTAATATTTCTGTCAGATTGTATGCATCTTATCAGATCAGCATAGGCATTACTAAATGGTGGTTCGACCGAATGACAGTGCTATCCGGACCCTGATGCTTTTCTGATCAATGAGAATAATTTAAATACAGTACCAGTAATCTAGTGCTTTTTCCCTTGAGGTGGGCGTGGCTATACGCATCACTCAACAGAGCCAGTCAGCAGGATAGTTTACCGTGTATAGATAGTGTGCGCGGAAGAAACAGAAACAAAAGCGCGACAGAGCATTGCTTACTCCAAGAAAAGGAAAGTAGACTATGAAAACTGAAACTTCAAAGATGCATGGGCAGATCAATATACTGTATGTTTATTCTTCCTGCTGGAAGTTTAAAACCAGTTTGTCTCATATGTTCCGAAACTGAGCCGATTAAAAAAAAAAAAAAAAAAGTAATATGAAGCGGCACTAAAAGAAAAAGTTGTTTGAGCAAACATATCTGCAGCAGTCTGAGAGACCATTATGATAGAGCAACCACAGTTCTTTCATATTCATTTACAGCCTAGCGCCGTGCAAATGAGGATTCACTAAATCTTGATTGATTTAAACTTTGTTGTTTGTATTCCATACAAATACCAGAAAATACACAAGGCCATAAAATATTAAATTGTTCACTACTATGAAATTTTAAATTGCTTATTTTTTATAGACTTACAATATAGAGATATGTATAGATCTGAATCCTAGCACAAACATGAAATTCGGACCTTGGCTCGAAGAAAATTTGACTGGACCTTCTTAAATTTTAATTCCGGACCCCTGGCATATAGTATATGTAAAAAGTTAGGATCTTTAATAAGAAATATTGTGTATACTGTAGCTTGTACATAACACAAATGCACACAGTTTTAATACTATTTACCAATATTTACTTACTTTTTTTTTTTTTTACTTGAGTGGAAATACTTTCCATAATATTTTTTTAATGAATATAAATTGTGATGTAACATATCAAAGTTTTTCAGAGTAAGATGAAAAAAGAATAGAGGGGTGATATTTTTTCCTGGAAACACATGAAATGAACAGGAGTATACAATTAAATGTGAGCTAGCGAGAGAGCTAGCCAACATGTTATAATGTGAGCAGGGCTTCTTTAGATTCCTGTTCTGTTAGTTTCCACTAGCAGGGTAAATGAACAGATTTTTTTGGAGATATTGTGTCTGAAATGCCACCCACTCTATATTCATACTTGTTTAGGGAACTCTTGTATAAAAGAAATATTTCACTTGCAGTCTATCATACAGCTATGATCCTGGCCTTAGGCAGGCATATAACCACATTTTACAAGTCAGTACTAATTTAGCACAAGTGCACACTTGCTCATACAGTGCTGCCTAAGTAGAATGTTTAAAATTCCCCTAAAATCAATATTGGTATAGACACTGATACAATAGTATATCTAGTAGTACAAAAGAAAATCGTTTTTGATATATAATCAATTATCACGACTATGTTAGTTATAGTTCACCACTTCTGGCAAAATGTATAGAATTTTTTGATGACTTATCTTGTACTTTTCTTGTGTCCATCCAATTAAATGCTCCCTGGAGCATGTATGTCCCGCCTCCAGGCACCTCATTATGAGCAATGGTTTGTCTGTGAGATTTTGGTTTCGCGTCTTCCTACACATTATTTTCTTTTGTAATTAGTACTTGGTTGAGACAAAATGGTTTGAGCCATTTCAGTTTAAAGAAGGTTCAAACTAGTTTCAAGTATTTATGATTTCAGTTAAAAAAATATAGACAATAGACAATAAAATTGAACCATAATGATCTCGAGAGAAAAAGTTACAATTAAATAAAAATTAGTTTCAGTTTTAAATCTTTCACTCTCACTCATTCACTTCCTATACCGCTTTATCCTGCGTACAGGTTTGGGTGGGGCCTGGAGCCAATCCCAGGAGTCTTGGCGGGGTACACCCTGGATAGGTTGCCAAACCATCGCAGAGCACACACACATGCACACACTCATTTACACACCATGGACCATTTAAAAAAGCCAGTTAGCCTGATCTGCATGTCTTTGGACTGAGGGAGGAAACTGGAGTACACGGTGGAAACCCATCAAGCACAGGGAGAACATGCACACAGAAACAGGAATCAAACCTGGACCCTGGAGGTGCAGTGCTAACCACTATGCCGCCATTAAATCTTCCACTGTCATATATATACTGTACATACACACACGAAGGAACTTCTTCTGTTATGCCCTTTTAAATAGGAATAGAAATACTGTAAGAAGTTCAGCTAGAATTTTTTTATTCTGAATATAAAATGATTTAGAAAAAAATATTTTAGGTGTTTTTATGCTATCACCATAAACATAAATGTATAAAGAAATCTGAAATCTATACTGTTCCAAACATTTAAAAGGACTAATATAGTACAACATGATATGATTATGAAGTGGGAAAAGTTGCTGATAACGGTTAACAGTGCACTACTGTAGCTAGATATTTTTCCGGTGACGTTTCTCATTGCTAGAATTTAAGAGGGTTACAATTCATCCAGAAATCTGAAAAATGATTAATGTCACCAAAATGTGTTTTTCTACTTGGAGTGTCTTCCCTTAAATAGCCATGAATAATAATACTTCAAACCATTGTATTTATATATCTGTATAAACTATTTCTTTGCTGTCGGAAAGAAAAACAGACTATTAGGAGTTGTGACTTCTTGGTACGTGAAAGCCAATGTCAAGATATACAGTATAGGCTTTTTCCTGGAAGTGCTTAAAAATCTCAGCTCATTCCTTAAATAAAAAAGCCCTCATGTTCCACCCATTAAAGCAGTGAATATAAAAAGCGTATAGTATTCCATATGCCTTTTCCATTGGAGGAATTCCAGCTGGCTCGTGTAAGAATAGCTCTAGCCTACACAGATGAAATGATTTCAACTCAACTGCTCTGTTGCTTTCATCCAAAACTGTTATTATTCTATTATTTCTTTTTGAAGGGACCCAGTAGAGCTAAATGTTGTATTTTTATGAATTTTAACATTGTGACTAATAACGTAGCATTCTCTAACTTAAAAAAGGGTTTTAAGGTAAGCTGCAGTGTTTACCTCAGCCATTCTTACTGTGTAATTGCTTTGTTCATCATCCAGCAAAAATGAAGCCAGACATTTTTTTTTATTAGTTCCAGGTCATATGTCTAATCAGAACAATATAAGAATTGCAACAGTGGTAGTCTCTCCATCAGTCCTCTAATTTATTAAGAATATTAAGACTGAAGAACTGTAAAATGACACATTTGTCTGGAAGGGAGTTCTTTAATAAAGAGAAGTTTTAGCATTATAAAAAGAAAACCCCCACACAAAATTGACACAGCAAGATGACAACTATGCGTGGGTTTAGAAACTATAAGCTAATGCTAATACCAGTGATCAAGCTAATCCTAACAAAAACAGAAGCAAGTAACACAAAGACGATAACAACAGACACGCGATCCACTTGAAACATGAGGTGCGTTCTGATCCACCTGAAGGACCCTGCAAAGTATACTTCACACGGTGTTTAGCATTGTTAAGTGTGATTCCAAACCGCTGGAAGCGAAAATGTTCAGTTCAAAGGGAACTGTGAACGGTGTAGGGAACAACTGAACAATGGGTCTTCACTTCACCGGAAAAGGGAATGAAAACTTTTCATTCAAGTCATTGCGTCTTGCTGGAGCGTGAAAAAAATCTCGTAAAAGAATTTATATATTTATTATTATCGAGGATGACATTGGCACAATAATAAAAATTTTAATTCATAAATCAAGAAATCCATAGTATTATATAGGCTAGTAATCTGTAAAAAATCTTTAATCAATTATTATTATTATTATTATTATTATTATTATTATATTTTATGAATCAATAATTTATATACAAGTTATACACATTTCAATAGCATATGTTTCTATAACGGTATCAGTTTTGTTTCAATAAATATTCAATATTTAATATCCAAAGTATGAAGTATCCACAGCAGCAGCGACAAGTATCACAGGTATCCCTTCACAGGGTAGTTCAGGCCGATCGGAACGCACCTTGATCAGTCAAACTGAAGAAGGTGCAGGTGGCTACATTTGGCATCATGTGACTCTGACTGTTAAGGTACAATGCATGCTGGGTAATGAAGTCTAGGAAAAAACTAACCTCTACAATCTTACTAAACAAAAAAGTCGGAAGAAGGACACACCAATAGTGGAAAAAACATTGCAGACCATTAACACAATTTGTTAAAGAAACAAAACATCATTGTACTGTATTTAAAAAGCCCAGTTTTTAAGGTTGCAAAATAAACGGATTATTTAGTAATATGCTTAGATTTTTGTGACAAAAAAAACTTTGTTGGATGAATGTTATTCAAAGAAGCAGTTATTTTTCTATTTAACGCTGCACAGTTTTAGCTTTTTAGGTTTTCAGTATACATATACATATACAGTAACACGCTCTGGAATTGTTAAACAATTGAGATTATGTGTACTACAATGAGGTCATAGAAGATACTAATGCGACAGAGGTGACATGCGTGTACTGTTAACTTACTGGAAAAATTTGTTCTTTGGTGTTTACAAGAGTGTTTACAAGACACATGCTGTGTGTTTGTAAGGGGAAAAAAAGCTTGAAGCTTGCTGAGACGGGCTGAGACATATAGTTGAAATATTCTGTTGATCCACAATTCTGAATAAGAGTTATGTAAGAAATAACCTACAACAGACTTCTGTTATACAAAAATAATCAGGGGGTGACGCGAAGGGGGAATGCCACTACCCTACTAAAGTACATTGTTTTTGTAGAAAGGCATGGTGTGGTGTGTGTTATTCCATTTATACTACAGTGATTTCTCAGCAATTATGACATTTAATGTATTAATGAGCTAAATTCACACATTTTAAAATTAGATTTAATGTTGTGGAACATCTCAAATTCAGCTGTAAGCCACTTCCTTACCAATCTCTCTCTCTCTCTCTCTCTCTCTCTCTCTCTCTCTCTGTGTTTCTCTTTCTCAAAAATGCAGCTTGTGATTTTCAAGAGAAATTGGAAAGAGGAATCTAATCTGTCATAAAGACTTCAGTCTGCTGATAAATTTAGCAAAACACTGTGACTGTTACAAAGCACTTACAGCATAGACTACTTCCTTAAATGTTAAATTAGATCTCCTTACAGAAAGAAAAACCCAACTAACAAATAACAATTTGTTTTATTTCATTAAACAACAATTTATAAAGAAATGTATTAGTCCCTTAGTCCCTGTGTATGAGCTGTTACTTTACAGCTACATTACAAAAAAGATTTTTTTTTTTAGAATTAAATTAAATTAATTAAATTGCTTTTAGAATTTAAATCGAGTGAAACAACACATTGAACTAAGGAGAATAAACCACAGTTGAGTCCTGGAAACAGTATGTGATAAAGAACACAGAAACAATTGTGCATTAAAACAAGCACATTATCATGTTCATTCATCATTCATGTTTACAGTCAGAGCAGAAGTTTCTGAGATGTGATGTACGAAAATAATACACAACTTCTAACCAGTCCGGATCAAGAGTTCAACCGTGCTTTGGTCTTATATCATTTGAATTTGATTAGAATTTTAATATGTTGCTCAGAAAATACTTGTTGAGCAACGATCACCTTTGTATGATGCTAAACAATTGAAGCATAATTTTACATTTTTACCTTCTAATCATCTTATTTACAAAATTTATATATGGTGATTTTGAACGATTATTTTCCATTTTTCTTTTTTTTTTCAACATTTTGAGTGCATAGCATAATGACAGAGAGAACTTATATAAGGCCTCATAGTTCCTGCTATTATTTATGTTACAGTCAAGATAACCAGCTCTACTCCCTCACCAGCATCCCATTCTCTCTCTCTCTCTCTCTCTCTCTTAAAAATGCAGTTTGTCATCTTACATGAGTCCATGAAGCATGAATCTTGTTGTTCCCAAGACGTCCCTTTATTGTAAAACTCGGAAGCACTGTGTTGGTTAGAAAGCAGGACACGAGTGGCGCAGTGGTAAAGCGCTCGCCCTATCATCCGGAGATCGCTGGTTCGAACCCCGGGTGATGTTGTTGCCTCTCACAGCCGGTGGCACAGAGAGAGCTGATTGCCTGAGCTCTCTCAGGGGGGAGGGATGAGAGGTACTTCGCGCTCCCACATTAACGACGGCTCTACAAGCCAATCAGGG
>JAQMYL010000003.1:18924235-18942457 GCA_030014365.1 Clarias pachynema | reverse complement strand
CTCCATGCACACAGAGACGGAAATCGAGCCTGGCCGGGAATCGAACCCAGACCCTGGAGGTGCAAGGCGACAGTGCTGCCTCAGATCATCAAAAAAATAATTTTTATTATTTTCTTTTTAATTATTATGTTTATAGGATAGTTAAATATACTCAGGAACACCTGTACCCCTGCTCCTTCATGCAATTATCCAATCAGCCGATCATGGAGCAGCACAGTGGATGAAATTAGCCTCAAATTCTTGTTTTTTGGCTGACAGAAGTAAACCACGATGTGCTCTTGTGCTGTTATATTCTAGCCAGCCCAAGCTTGTGCATTCTGAGTTGCTTTTCGATACTTTTCTACTCACCACGGTTGCAAAGAGTGGTTATTTGTCTTACTGTAGACTTGTCAGCTTGAGCCAGTCTGGTCATTCTTTACTTTTCTCTCTCATTAACAGGGCATTTTTTTTCTTGCACCATTCAGTGTAAGCTCTTGAGACTGTTGTGTGTCAAAACCCCAACAGAACACTTAAGCAATCCTGTCTGGCACCAATTATCATACCACGGTCAAAGTCACATTGCGTGGGCATTACCTGAAGCTCTTGACTTGTGTCTACATGAGTTTATACGTTTTCCTGCTAATACCTAGGAGTTAATACAGCAATTGTGAAATTCATATTCAAACCTCAGACTTACCAACAGACTTACTGTAAATGCTTCTCAGAAAACTGTACAGGTGTGTCTCATGAGATTCTGACCTTCGTCTTAGACTTAGTTTTGTTACACAATATTTGATCAGGTGCCTAGAAACTTTTGTATAGTGTAAATATTATTATAAAACTAAGTATTAAATATTGTAGACTAACACTAAGTGACAATGTTATTCAAATGTTGAATTATTGGATTTCATCAAGCTAATAATAATAATAATAATAATAATAATAATACTGGACTTGGGTTAGGAACTGTCTAACGCATTATTAAAACCTAGAAGCAGAGTGCTGACCTGCCAACTTTGTGGAAAAAAATGTGATTGGAGATCACTTAAACGCTTTAGTTGGTCAGGTATAGGCTCAGCAGCGTTATGTGGCAATGAAATTAAGTCAGCTGATGACCTACAGTAAATGTAGGACATGGAATTACCAGGTTATCACATTTATGGAGTTTTTCTTCCCTGATGGGACGGACATATTCTAGGACTCAGACTGTGAAAGACTAGTTCTGGGAGCATGAGGAATAATTTTTGCATATGAACTGGCCACTACGTTGCAGCCCATAATCAAAGTTAAAGTCAGATGAATAAAATTTTAGAGTCTGCAACTTTTTTTGCGGGGTATATTTGCCGTGTAATAGGCTTCCAGCTTCTTGGAACCCTCAGCCTTGCATTATCACCTACCCTCTTTCTTAACAATCACAGTTAAACTGCTGTGTTAAAGTATGAGAAATGATCTAGACATAACTAAGTAACTTATATTTTGCAATGTAGATGATTGAGTAAGTGCAGGGCTGAATGTAGACGTGTACAGTGAGTTGTCTAGCTGAGTATTTAAAGTGTCTCAGAGGGTGCTTTCGGATAAACATTGTTTAGACTGGTTGCACTGAACCCTGCTGCAGTTTTTTTCTGGTTTGTTGTGGTTCGTTGGGGAGGTGAGAACTCAAGAGCAAAACAAGTGATCCAATACCATCCAAGTGCCGTAGACTGGTTAGAGACCCAAGCAGACTTAAACATGGTTCATTTGCAGTGAGAAAGCAATTCGACCCTAAATTGACACAACTGCAAGAAGTTAACCAAACGTGCCATGCCTTTTGGCACAGAGGGAGAGTGGGGCGAAGTTATACAGAGCTTAAGAGGGAGAGTGGGGGCGGAGCTGCACAGAGAGATGCTGAAGGAGAGTTTGGGCGGAGCTATACAGAGCTTAAGAGGGAGAGTGGGGCAGAGCTGCACAGAGACACAGAGGGAGAATGGGGGCGGAGCTACACAGATCTTAAGAGGGAGATTGGGGCAGAGCTGCCTTGAGACGCAGGGAGAGAAGAAATGTAAATGGAAGAAATCTTTTAATGCACCGTCAAACTATATCAATATAAATGTCAATGTCTCATCCCATATCTCAGTTCAAAATATGTCGATATACATTAAAAAGCAGTCCAGGCCTACCTCCCATTTACTCTTTTGAAAACAAACATTCACTAAAAATATTGTACTTGTGCAATAAATATCACTTATTTAAATGAGCTATTGTTTGCTATTTGTTTTAGACATTTCTATGACTTAATGTATGTACATTTCTAAACATAGAAATTAATTGCTTGATTTATTTGTTTGCCACCACTTACAGTAATAGTGAACCATGCATTCAAAATTTGGGTGCATACAAAACTGTGACTTTTGCATGCCAGTACACTTGCCTTATTACTTATTTACTGGCAGATATGTGTTTTCTGTCTCTAATCGTTTATTTATTTATTTTATTTTTTTGCATACTTGGCTTAGATATTGTTTACTTTTTCCAAAGTTGTGTTTCTGACCAATGAATGAAATACATTCAAATACATTGTCAGCTCTGCATGTCCCTTAGCTGGTGTTTTTGTTGTTTTTGTTTTTGAGACATTTCATTATGCTGTTCTGTGGGCTTGCAGGAGTGAGCAGGGGAATACCTGTAAAAAAAATAAAAATAAATAAAATCAATTCCTCAAGACTTATTGAATTACTTTTTAATTATCAGAACTATTAATACTATTTGCAAAGTGTTGGATTTGACATTTTGTTGCAGGTCTATTTAATCATCTTGGGTGAAAATCACCTCCTGACTCCTGATTTTGTTTCACATTAATGAACTCAAAACTTTCTCCATTTATCTTGATAAAAAAGAGAGCATGTGAGTCAAGACCATGTGAAATAGAAAAAGAGGGAGTGGCTTTTAGGAAATGCCAGTTAATATTGTACAATAACGGTGCAAATTATTCCAGATTAATGTGCATGTTCTATTTGCCCTACTGACAAGATTTATTTATTTATTTATTTTACATATTTCTGAGTGATAACTCACACTAGGGGACTCATCTGTTAATGGTAAATTGCAGCATTTCTGCGAAAAATGCTGAAAGGTTGACGTATGATAATTAAATCTATAATTGGAATACACTTCACAGGATATTGTGGCTGTGTAATATCATAAAGGGACAGTAATACCGTTATATCGCAGAGGCATAATAAACATACAGTGTAACGTCTGTAAATATCTGGATCGCAGATGGGGTTAGGGTGTAAATTTGGAAACCATCATGTAACGTTGAATGCAGTCTGGACCTCAGGTCGGATAAGTATTGATCAGTGGAGACAGAAAGTGGGACTCCAGCTGTCTAAGCAAGAGTGAGTGACCAATCAATAGGATGTACAGATGGTGGCTCGGGGGGAAGGCGCTTTTCAGTAGAGCTGCTAAATACTTAAGATTGTCAGGACATTGAATACTCTCAGCAGTTAATCTCATTACCTAACGCAAGAGGAGGCGATGTGACAGCAGCATCTGTTTGCACAGTCACAACTGGCTGTGCTACGATAACATCATTATTTCCTATGTGATATGAGGAAGATGTCTTCTCTAATGTTTAACATATTAATAAGTAAATGCACATCATTAATGCATGGTATGTTTATGTACGTTTCATTTCAACATAAAATATTGGAACAGGATGACCATTATACAGTATGTATTGTACTGTGCTGCGGTTTAACCTTCCATGTAACCCTTAAAAAAAAGACACTCATTTCAACACAAATGGGTATTTAAGGAGAGCACTTACTTTCTTAGTCCAATTTACCTTGGACTCTGACCATTTTGTGCATATTTAACATGCTTTTATCCTGATTGTGTCTCCAAGCGTTCTTTTATTTTTATAGCCATTTGATAAATTACATGATTGGCATAATTATTATAATTTTTTCATGACACTTTTCAACAAGTTTATGTATCTTATGTTGTAAGAGGTTTTAGCTGTGACATGGAAGATACAGATACACACTGCGTTACACTACTAGTTTAGCAGTAACAAAATACAATAATAACCTTGGCTGTGCTGTTTATGATATTTCTTGATATACAACCTAATAATAACTGAACCCAATATACTGTATGATCTAAGAAATTCCTGCCAGCAGCTTCAAATGAAATGTGTTTTTACAGCCAATGTATGGTGTGGAAGATATGGAAGGTACCTGTGCCAGATGAAACAGGGCATCCAAATTGAAAGGATAAAGCAGAACACTTCATTATTTGATCACAGCATGAGGTACGCCCAGAGAGGAAAGGGATGACATCTGTCAATTTAGGGTTTTCTACACAAAATGTAAATAAGCTGCTGCGTAAAAAAACAGTTGTGCATAGAGAGCATAGTGGCAGCTCTCGAGCGACCTTAAGAACGGCGTTGCCGGACCAGTCGCTAATCCTCTCTGACAGGGAAGAGGTTATCTTAGCTATGGTAATTGGGATGCTGTCGTGGAAGTTAGACTATTTGTGAAACCTCATTTGGCCTCTCACATTTTATCAGTGAGTCAGGACAGGCGAAAATGCCGTTGCTGAGAAGAGGGGTGCTGGCATACCAATGTAGAGAATCTGAAGAAATGAACAGACTCTGATATTAAGGTTAAAAGTTTCTTTTTTTTTCACTTTTGTTTTAATCATTATTAAACCGAATATGATTACGACCTTCAAGAGCAGTTAGGTAGCTAACTGACATTTTAGTCCTTGTTACTGTATGGCTTATTGCTGAAGGTCTTTTTCTTGTTTTTTCTTAGCACAGTGCATGTGTGTAACTGTGCAATGCAGGATTATTTAACAGGATTAGCTGTTGACTTTCATAGTTGGTCTTTAAAAGTTTGTCAATATAAAAGAAACGAGGATGCAGAATAAATGAAAAACAGCGACTAGCACTTTAGATTTTTTTACACAGATTAGCCGGAACGACCTGTCAAATAATGAAATGTTTGGTTGTGGAAATTAAATGCAGCTTAATGGTACCATTAGGATGTTTGCTTAGTTCAGATTTTAAGCAAAGGCTCTTTTTTGGTCTTAATTTGTTTTGTAGCAAAATATGAATTTAAATATTGTAGTCCCCTCATGTGTATTTACAGCCACAAATGAGTTTTAAATGTCTGGTAATGAGAAATGTTTGTTTTTTTTGGTTGCTTTTCTTGCCTTGATTGTGTATAAGGTATTCCCAGGCCAGTTCCTAATCATTCGTAATGATTCCAGTAATTCAGTAATTAGTAACTTTATATTGTATGATTTTTTATTAGTTGTTTTTGCAAGTAGTTACTTTATTCATCAGCTCCATTTCCACTAAGCATGTAAGCCTTCTTCTAAAACATCTTTCCCTTTCTGATAGCTCAACACATTGCTGTTGCCCCACTAACAGACATGTACAATGGCTTAATTATGGTATATTAAGCCATCACAGTGACACAGGAGATAGTCACAATATACAAAGTGCTATGACAGCCATGTTCATTGTTTCTTTCAACAGTCATCTGAAAGGCTTGCGAGAGGCCATGTTTTGCTGGTGTAATTAGAAGGAGAATTTATGGGAACAATCAGGCTTTCAGTCAAGCGCAGCCTATTTAGAGGTGACATCAGGACGTATTGTTCGATGATGCTGACTTCCTGTTGGAAACCTGACATTGCAGACAAGCTGTCAGAACCCTTTTAGTACCCTGTATAGGAGTGTAATCATGACCTACAGAAAATTTTGGGAAAATCTCTTTCAGTCATGTGGAATCCTCATGTGGATGCTCATGTTTTGTTTCAGAGTTGGGGTAACCTCAGAAAATAAGGATTTAATACTTAAGTTGCACACATTAGTATTCAGGCCTCAGATGGAACCCCAGGCTAAAGGACTGCTCAGTTTATTCCAGAGATCATGAGTTTAAATCCCAGCAATCGTTGCTTTGTCGCTAGCCAATCACATGCTTGTGTATGTAAAAGAGTACAGATAGCACTGTTATATATTTATCTTTTTCACCGCAAACGTTTGACTACTATTATTATTACAGTATTAATAATATTATTATTATTATTATTATGCTACATCAAATTGATGCATTCACTATCAGTCAAAAGTTTGGACACACCTTCTAATCCCATAGTCTTTCCTGATTTTTATTTTCTACGTTGATGCTAAAGACATCCAAAATATGCCATGATCTCCTTTGAACAATTGATTTTTAGACGTGTCTGCTACTCATGATCTGTAAAGCCTTCATAATGGCTCTAATCCGAGGTGCTGTAAATTGGTGATTTTTGAGGCAGCAGAGGTAAGTTTTGGTCTTGCTTTCCTGAGATGGTCTTCATGAGGGCCAGTTTCATCATGGTGCTTGATGGGTTTTGCAAATGCACTTGACAATACTGTTCTTGCAAGAACTGTTCCAGAACAGCTGACCTATGTGTCTTAAAATAACAACTGACTGTAGTTGTTGTTACTTAATTGCCTAATGCCATATGTGTTATTTCATAGTTTTGAAAATCTCCAGTATTGTTGAGTGTCTAGAATGTAGAAAATAAATCCAAACTTGTGCCCAAACTTTTGACTGGCACTGTACAGCATGCCTCATAATTGCCTCATATTGCACAATTTATCAACTGAGAAGTGAATATTTCTTTAGAGGATTTTTATTTATTTTTTTTAGACATCTTAAATGGTGTTTTCATTTAAGATGATGGGCAAAAAAAAAAAAATCCTAGCTTTTACGTGTTTTTTTTTTTTTTTTAAGCTCTACAAGTAATAAATGGAAAGAAAAATTATATCTGGACAGGACACCAAAAGTCCATCAAAGCACGCCCATGTGCAAACGCGTTTACACATTCGATGATGGCGATGATGATGATATTGATGATGATTACTATTATTGTCACTATTATTATTATTATTATTATTACTATTACTATTATTATCATTATTATTATTTTAAATTGATGAAAGTCGTTCGTAGTTGCATTTTTGGTGTCAGTCACTTATGTCAGAAAGATTAAGTGCTGTTGCCATGTATTTTGGATTGTGCCTATTTGCCTTTAAATACATTCCATGGCTCACAGATCCACATATAGCTTTATTCATCACTCATTTCACATGCATCATTCACATGCACTGTACGGGCAATTTGGGAACACCAATTAGCCTAATCTGCATGTCTTTGGACTGTTGGAGGAAACCCAACAAGCACGGGGAGAACTTTCGAACTCCATGCACACAGACCCCGAGGCCGGAATTGAACCCTCGACCCTGGAGGTACAGTACAAGGCAACAGTCATTAATGAATTGCTATATAATATTCCTAGATATTTAGCAGCGACTATGCAAACAACTTGAACTTTTAATACATTAATGAGCTAATTTTTCACTGAAGCAGAGAAGAATTTATCAAGCTCCATACTGTCGTGATGCTGTTTTTCAGAGCTGACTGCATCAGTGTCAAAACAGAGTAATGATCCTTAAGTGGCTAAGCTTTCCTATCATGCATGCTTTACATTTTCAGGTTGACATTTTTAAAAAGCTAGTACTCAGCTACTCTAATAAAACTTTTTTTGGGGGGGTATGAAAGTTATTTTCTCTTGCTCACCTTTTTTTCTTTAAGGCTTATCATAAGGCGGTGCAGTGGTTGAGCATCTCTATTAATACCGTTGACAGATTCTAATGGAAGTGGCATGACATTGTTTAAAGTTTTGAAAGGCACGTTATGCATTTCCCAGACATCTTATTTCCTGTCTGGCCTCTGACTAACTTGTCATAGGAGAAGTGTTTGCCTTCATGGTCCGTAGTTTGAAAAAATAGCCTGTTGCCTGGCCTTGCTTCCATGGTGGTGAGAAAAGGGAGGGCTAAAATGATGGGCTGTATCTTACTAAGTGAAGCATGCTCTTCCTGTCTACAAGAAACCTTTGGGATAAATAGCTTCCACAAGATCTAAATTCTCTCCAAAGCACCTCCAATTTGTCAGCCATCAGCACAGATCTTCTAAATGTCAGGCTGCGGATTTTATTAGGGGTGCCCTTCATATACTTTAATGAGACTTATGTCTGCTTGAGTGTTTCATTTACCTAACATTACCTGCTGTTTGTAACCTTGAGGTGCGTGAGATGTCTCCCAGACATGTTTTCACCCTCTTTCCAAACTTACAGTTTCCTTACAGTAATTGCCTGTCTATACTGCCTAATTAGATGGGTGAAGTTTTGCATCTTAGATGTGACACTTTGTGGTTTCAATTACATTGTGTCTGTTTCATTAGGCTTCGGTTCCACCAGGAACATGCTTCAGTCAAACAGTGACTTTTACTCAGTGGCACTAAGATTATTTTACCCTTCAGAAAAATCTCCCAGATGAAAAATACTGTGTGCTTAATTTTAATGGAATACTTAAGCAGCAGAAAGTGAAATCACTCGTAGATGACAGCTGTGCAGTGTTTCGACGCCTGCGGCTTTCAGTAAATATTACAGTCATCTAATGACTCTGGATTACTTTTATTATTAAAACATATATATTTTTTATAGTTCGTTGCCTTTTGGTTTGCGTTTGCATAGGAACTTTGAAAGATATTTCGATCTCAGTGTCCTCAGAACCAAGAAAAACTCCAAAAATACTTCCAAATGGCTGGTTTTCTTGTAGCGCTCCCTTTAACCACAAAGGCTGCCAGTGAAAAGGTTCAGAAACCATCTGTCAGCATTTGTGGTTAACTGCAGCAATCTGTTTTGGTCCAGTAGACAGTGTGTTTTCGATGGCTCGACTGTAAAAGAGAGCTGGGGAGCTGGGATAAAGCTTTAAGACTCATATTGTTAAGGATATACAATATATTGCAATTTTAAGACACATTCTTAAAATTATCCAATATGTAAGTAGTTTCATTTTGAACAGACGCTTATTTAAAATCACTTGATCAGTGACTCGATTTGAAAGGCCGTTCTATTCAACACATAATATCCTGTATGGGTTTTACAGTGCCATTATGTGATGTGAGAATATACTGTGAATAAGAAGCCTTTTGGTTATTTGAGCTTAAGGTGGCAGATTTTTTAAAATCTTTTTTCTTTTTTTTCTTCTTTTTTTCACTTTACCCCAACCTGTATGGAAAAACATGCATTGTAAATGATTCCTGTTTTACTTTATTTAAATACAAACTGTCATATGAAAATGATTCAGTCTATAAGCAATGAATTTTAAGCTTTAAATAAAGTAAATACCTGCATGCATGTAATCCTAAGCACTTTATGCCACTTTTTAATAACCACTGCTCTGCGCACTCGGCTCAGCCGTCATCCAGCTTTCTCCTAAAGATACTGTGCTAAATACCTTAGCCGGAGCTATGAGGGGTGTCAAAGATATTTAGAGCTGCTTTTTATTTTGTAGACTTTTTTTTAATGCTCACATAACGCAAGCTACTCAAGACCAACTTGTATGCATTTCTAGCAAATCTGTTCTCGTCTGTCATAGATGTGGTAGATGTGGTATTAAAGATGTTGAGTTACTAATTGAGACGTTAAACATCAACATGCAACCATGTGAAAGATTAAAAAAAAAAATTTTGCCTTGAAAATGTGACATGGCAATGGAGGAAGTAGTTATTTCAAGTGAAGGGGGAAGACAGTTTGAGTGTGAGGGCTGGGGATAAAAAGCAGTGTTTTAGACATCTGCTGCTTGCACAAGTGTTTGCCAAATGGCAGGAATGTCATCAGGTATGAGTAAAGGTTGTGAAATCCTTAATGAGGCTACATAGATTTACATCTTAATGCTTTTTTGTTGTTGGTTTTGTTTAGATGTTGGCAAAGGGGAAGAGATGTGACCCACTGATGTCCTTGGCTTGTGGAGTGTAATACAGTCTAGTTTCTGTACCAGACTGTAGCTACATTAACATGGGCAATATGTCTTCTTGAAATCATTCTTATTAGAGGTCTCAACTTAACTGTTTACATGGGCTCTGATCCAATAAGATATGCACTTACATGCACACAGCATGTAATCAGAATATAACTGTTTTGCTATATGAAAAACCGGTTCTGCCTTCTGTGAAGTGTGTAATATGAGAGATATACTGTACTGTATAACAGAACAAGAAGGAGCATTTCATTTTCTCAAATTTTCAAGTTAGGTTTCCTATGTTTTCCAATGAATCCCACCATCTGCATAATGATTGGTCATAAGAATTCAGTCTCATTTACGATTGGATATATTTAAAATGGTGAGCCAAACAGTGCTTTTTCCGCAGCCAAGGACCAAATAAAGTAAACACAGGTGGGAGAGAGTTCAGTTCTCATTGAGTTTACAGATCATGAATGGAAGGCAAATTTCCTTCTTGAAAACCGGTCATGTTATCTAATATTACCTCAACGCAGAAAGAATATAGCTATTCCGGCAAGAGAGAAACGATCAGATCAAGTGTTTGCATGGTTAATATTTACCTCCTGAACAGATTATCAAAGCTTTATACCACCCCTCTGAAAATTAAAAATATACTGAAAATTTATACAGATCAAGTGGATCACAGTGTTCCAGTTATGGTGCTTACATGATGCATTTTAATTCTGTTTGGACTTTTATTTCAATTATTAGTGGGATGTTAGGGTCCATGTAAATTCACCTTGTGATACAAGCGAGTAAATCACACACACACTATATATCGAGAGAGAGAGAGAGAGAGAGAGAGATTAACACTATTTTTTGGGGGGTTTTCGGTATAGCACCATTCTGAAAGTCAACTGTTTGTGCTTAGTCATTTTTCACGTCAGTCAAATAGCAGCTTTTTTCAGTTCCTAGCAGTGAGCTTTTTAATTAGGTCCCCCTGTTCCTCATTTCCAGCTTTCATATGTAATCTCTGAAAATCCCAGCTTATTGTTCAGTGATTCATCTTAAAACAGACTCTTTAGTAATTGCAGTGGAACTAATAGGAAAGGGGTATGTTGTTATGAGAATGAGAAATGTAGGATGTCTGGGAGGTTACTGGTGCTTCTCGTTAGGTCTTGAGCATTTCCATCAGAGGTTGGAAGGTATGATTTATAAATTTAATACACATTGAATTCTTGAATGGGATTGCTCAGAAAATGTGCATTTTGGATCTGACTGTGGATCTAGCTGTAATGTGAATGCACTAGTTCTAATATGAACGCAATAGTTCTAATATCTGTTTCTAAAGTAAAAGCTCAAACACAGGGATCTGTACTGTATGTAGATTTTTTTTAAATAACGTAAGACAACAATAATGAGGAAAAGTGTGTTTTTGGTTAACAAAGCACAATGTATAAGAGGAGATATTTATTTAATGTATGTAGAATGTTGTTAGTCTTCAGGAGAGAGGAATTCTTGGTTAAATGACAAACAGCGTTTTTGAGAGGGATAGAAAAAAAAATTACTGCTGATGGAATGTCTGTGTACCCTTGTTACGATGTAAGTGAGAACAGAAACTAATACTTGACTCTCTAACATTCCACAATATTAAATCTTATCTATACAATATTGAAAAGTGCAGTGTGCTGCTCATTAATTTGTTAAACAGGTAGTCCTCGAGTTACAAACATCCAAGTTACGAATTTCCGCAGTTACGAACAGACAGTGGTTCCACTTCCGGTTCAATCACGGAAGTAGCTCATGTGTATTGTTCCAAAAATAGAAACTGCAGTGCACCGGATACCAATGTTTGCAGTAATATACACTATATTTAGTGTGTAAGTAAATGTATACAATGTAAAGTCCAATATATTGTATATGTGTGCACGTGGGGGTGTTGGAGAAACGAGTCTGCCTCACCGATTTCAATAAATCAGTCCGGGAGTATGATGATAGAACATGGCTGTCCTGTAAAGCTGATGGTATATAATCCTAATTTTGGAAAATCCTTAACAACACAGTTCACAGTCCAAGAAAGTGGAAAACAGCTGTGAGACAAAATGGCATCTGGGATTCCACTAGCAGTTAAAGACGCTGTTATATTTGTGTGAGGTTAATTTCCTTAGGCTCGGTTACGGGAAAGGGGATAGATTATTCAAGTGGATTGGTATGCTTTATATTGTATCTTTGTGTCAAAGGTGATTAAGACCCACTTTGTCTTAACTTAAGAACAAATCTGATTTATGAACGCACTCCCGGAATTGAACTTGTTCATAAGTCGGGGACTACCTGTTATCACTGGCAATTGTCTCTTTAAACTGTGCTGTTATTTTATTTGTATTTTTACATAACCCTGATAGTGATAAATGGTGTTATAACACACTTTTCTGAGAATGCCAATTCCTACCATTAACCAGCTCTCCACATCACACAACAGCTCCTAAGCCACCAAGGAGGGTGAAGGCTATCACATGCTTCCTCCTAGACACTGTGAGGAAATGCTGTCCGCCTCTTCGCCATGTATGCATCGGAGACACCCATGATTGGCTAGGGTTACTGTTATTGATAAAGGGGAAAAATTATGCCAACCCTCTTTTAACCCTTTTGGATGCAATGACATGACACACATATGCACGGCTGTGGCATCATTAGGGTTAAAGCTTACAGTGTCTGGCTGATAGCGAAAAAAAATTTTTTTCTTTTGGTTTAGATCCTATTGCCCAAACCCCAGATTCCAGTGCCTTTCCCTTTATTATTCAAGTATGCATTTTTCACAAGGCATTGAAAGTCTGATACCTTTTCAATAGTACACCTTGGTAAACAATTTTACTTGTTGCACACTGCAGGAAAAACCCTGACCTGATGTTGTACTCATATGCAAATGAATTTCCCTGCGCCAATGTTATTCTGATGGGCATAATGCTCAAAAGAAGTCATTGCTCTCCGGATTCCTCTTTATTACAGAGTTACACATTAATCCAGAGGCTTGAGTTAGAGATACTGGCAAATATAGGCTCAGACATGGAGCTCGAGTCAGTAGCATAAGCTGAGGCTTAGATAGGGCGAGACATATAAGTAGGGCTATAGACAGGTATAAACAGAGCTAACATTTGCAGCAAAACATATCTTTCTTCCACATTGTCATGGTTTTGCTTTCATAAATGGAAATAGTGATACAATGCAAAGGAATTTTCATGTTTTTCTGTAAGAGGTTCATTTAGGATGGTACAGTATCAAGTAATGCTGTGCAACCTTAAGTTTTTTGACTCGAGGATAAAGGAGTTGCAGTTTCTTTACAAGAGCACAGACATTTAAAAATTTAAACACTTATTAGAATAGTGTTGGTGACATCATCAGCAGGCATGGAAAATTATACTTTAAAGGTAAGAAAATAGATTCAAATGTGAAAGCTTGTAAGCTAAAGATGAAACGGAAGAAGAGATGCTAATTTTACCAGAAGCTGCAGTGTTAATTGGCTTCCATGGTTGGTAGCTGGTTGGTAGTTGGTAGTGTATAACTGCCTGATTGGTGGCCATAGATAATATATTAAGAACATTGTGGAAAAATCTAAAAAGAGGTCCTGTCCTTATTTTATTGATAAAATAAAACCAATCTTGAGGATTCCTTTACCTCCAAATGTTCTCATTTCAGACTCCTTTAAGTGATAATTCCATGTAAATCCAATTAATATCAAATCACTCGTTCTTGAGACATCAAGCTACTGAGAATCACGGACGACCCGAAAGCATAAAAGTTTATTAACTGACGATATGCTGTGTTATAAGAGGAAGGAATCACTTCAAAGCAATTTGTTATTGCATATAGAGCATTGGACCATGGATTATTGTACTATAACCTATATGACTTCATGTTTGACTTTAGCATCTGTTACATTTTCTGCTGCTTTTACTTATTTTTACTGCCTAGTGCTTTTATCACTTCTTTTATGGCTATGGAAAGCTATAGTTTCTCAGTAGATGCTCTATCAGATATTAGTAATTTTGCCTCCGAACACTTTTTAGGAGAGTACTTTATTAATATTACTAGCTACCTGATAAATCTGATGTTTCTGTCTTCTAAAACGGATGCCATGGAAATGAGCTTTTAAACTTTATTAGGTTTTGCTTAGGAATGTTTTCCCAGCTTGCCAAATAAACTCAATCAGAGTCCTAAAACAAATGTACAGCATGTGGTTGTCTCCATTAATATAAGTATAGTACTTATTTTCTGTCTTAACTGGTGTGCCTGTGGGCCCCGCTGATATCTGATTCACATTTATGAAGACATTTATTAGCTTCTCACTAGAAGCGCCTTTCTATTCTTGCATGTAAAACACTGCTAAAGAGTCAAGCACAGAAATTCTGTGTATTTGAATATTGAAAGATATTGATTGTTCTCATCTCCTGCTTCCTCTATTTGCAGCAGTAAAAAAACAAAACAGCAAAACACTTTACATTTTCTATTTGAGACTAGTATTAGTCACACAATTTCACCACCAAACCTGACAAATATGATGTGTTGAACTAATGTTTTACCTTCATAATGTACATTGTAGATATATAGTATTTAATTGTAAACAAAAAAAAAAACTGCCATGCATTTTGCTTTCTGAGGGTCTTTTCGAAACTTCTGTACAATGTGAGAAATTAAAATCCGAAAAGCACACTGAGGAGAGCTAGCCATTTTCCAGACCCAAATCTAATCAATTTCTCAAGTCAGATCTTGGTAAGGTCACTTCTAGATGTAGCACTCCATCTTCCTGGAATAAATTAGAAGAGAAGCTTGCCTTGAGTCTTGACACACTGGTGACTCTGAGCAGTTGAAGGGAATTAATTAAGTGTGAACAGTCTTAGCTGTGAAAGTCTCTAGTCTTCAGATTTTAGATGCTGCTAATTCTTGAATTTTTGGTGTTTTTATAAACTTGTACTTGATTTTTCTCATTTCCAATAACGTAAACAATTAAAAAAATTTTTTAAATCTGGCAAAGATTAATAGAATATTGTCACAAATGTTCAAGATATTATCAAGCACTCTTGATTACATTAGCATTCAGATGTTCTATTACACTGATCAGCCATAACGTTAAAAACTATGCAAGTTCTACTGTAGCTCTGGTCCCTTGGGGCGTGGCTCTACAAGGCCTCTGTGGGTATGCTGTGGTGACTGGCACCAGGGCGTTGGTTGACACTGAATCCTTTGGGTCGTTCATTGGATCAAACTTGTTTGTCCAGTGCCTCCCATGGTTGCTCGATCAGATTGGGATCTGGGAAGTTTGAAGGCCAAGCCGTTGGTCTTGGGCTCTTTGCCTCGATTGAATGTTCGAGTTTCACAAAATGTCGTTAAATTCAGCCCACATTAGTTGATATAATGTCACCAGCCTACATGCTTATACACGCGTACCCATCATGCTAATGTAAAGAAGAGTATCCATATCACTTAAAGCAAACTTTGAACTTTTTCTTCATTCTTTGACGCAGCCACGAGCGGCTACAAACTCCTATCCGTTGCTTTTTCGTACTGTTCCTACTCATTAGATACTCTTAGAATTTTGACAGGATCAGGTCAGCGAATGATTTTCCTAGATTTTAATGTGAAATATTGTCTGGCGCTTTGCCGACTTGTCATGCTCCATGCTTCTTCTTCTCCTTATTCTGCATGCTTATTAGCAGCGTCCTACATGGCTCATTTTTAAAGACCTTGTGATGACACCTGAGCTGAGATGAAATGCAAAAATTGTATCTGACAGTTGGCTTGCAAATAAAGGATCGAAAACTGGGGCGTAACGTACAACCAGCTCCCATCTGCTTACACGGAAATAGAAGGGTGTTATTATGTTCCCGCTGAAGGGAAACACCCTGTGTTTAGCCCAGTGTGGAGGTCGTGTGGTGATCAGAGGGTGTGTACGCATTGGCTTTTGGTTGGAAGTCATGCTCCAATTAGACCATCATGGTCAGGCTATGAAATCCCAGCCAGACTTCTACTAGGTCGACTCTACTACTAGGTGATTTAAATAGTGCAGGTTGTCTGATGTTGCTGTCATGAATCGTTCTGAATCAAAGTTTTACCTTTAGAACAGGAAGTAGAAAGTAATAAATATGATTGAATAAGTAGAATGGAGATGAAGAGGTTTATGAAAAACTTATTTATTGTCATTTCCCCCTTTATTTTGTTTATTTTCCCTCTTCCAGATCAGATAGAACGCAGCCCTTGTCATCTCAGTTGTGTCAGAATATATTAAAAAAGGTCGTGATCAAGATGTAATTTCTAGCTCTTTCCCTGTTGCTGAGCTCTATTCAAATCTGAAAACTCATTTTCCTCAGCAACTGATTCCCCAGTGCCTGAAATGATGCAACTCGCTGTAATTCAGCATCCCTTTGAACTTTGCTGCTCACGTCACTCAGCCAAATGTTCCCGCTTTCATTGTTGCAACGCAGTCTTTGTTAAAATATGCAAAAATATAACTCCGAACGTTGGTCACGTTGAACTTCCAGCAGCATCCTGTTTAATATTTGATTTCGAAATCATTGGGAAATCATTAGCTGCTTAGCTTGACTCATGATTTGCTCTTTTTATGCGTTAAATGTCTAATGCTTTGTCTGTGACTGCAAGCCAGTGTGATCGTCGAGAGGAAAGTATAAAGGAGCTGTCTGTGTATGTCAAAAAGATTTTTTTTAAAAACTCTGATCCTGTGTGATTCCACACACCCCTCCACCCCCCATTCGAGAAAGTCTGTTTAAGAGGCACCTTGCCGTGCTTGAGTGCTTCATGTCCAGGTGGAAGGGAGGAGGAGACCATGTGCAAAGGTGGAGCACCTTCTATAGGGATGAGGAGAAGGGTCAGCAGATGGAGCACCTCCACGCTCCTGGCTCCCGTCTGGAGAATGACCGGAGGAGAAAAAGTGAGCTGGAGAACTCGGACACTCGCATTAGTCATGGTTCGGAGAGCTTATCTCCTTCGATAAAGGACTTGCGAACACAGACGCCTGTCTTCTAATCAGTGCAGTCCAGCATAGGCAAACTGAGAGAAAGTACTGTACAGTAAATATCTCTTTATTTTATTTTGTAACACTGATTAATGCAAGGTATTGTGTAATGTTTTTTCTGCAATACGACCGGGGTGTGTTTATGTTTTACATACACTGCATAAAAGTGCTTTTGAATTTGCTAATTTATCTAAAGTGGTGATTAATTAAAGTTTTGATTTTGACAGTAGTGCCTGCTACAAGGCAAGGTTTATATGTTGTTGTTGTTGCTGCTCTTTCGGCTGCTCCCGTCAAGGGGTCACCACAGTGCACCATCCGATCTGCACACAACTTGGCACAGGTTTTTACAACGGATGCCCTTACTGACGCACCAAGGTTTCTATTAATGTGCTCATTTAAAATGTTATTATTTCTAAAATAAATGCTCATTCACATTAACCTGTGCAATGGACACTGTATAATCTCAGGCTAACAAGAAACTCTTATTTAGCAAAGACAAAAATGTTGATTTTTGGTATTTTTTATGTCTTCTTACTAGTTATATTTACACTGGCAACATTTCTTAAATAGAATTAAAATCAACCCAATCAGTGATCCCAGCTTGACTGTTAACATGGACGCTGATCTGATAAGCATTGCATTTACTTGCACAAAGCACTTAATGAGAATAAAACTTTTTTTTGACTTGCAGAAAATGATTCTGCTGCTGTGTGAAGTTTAATCTGCTGGAAATATAGAAAGAAGGTCAGATGCGTTACGACTTAGGGATTGGCGGGCCAATCAGTGCTCCTTCCAGAGTCAGAGACCCCGTGGATGAAACGTAAAGACACGAGGCAGAGAGCTGTTCTTACTGAACTTACCAATCAGGAATGGAGGCAAATTTTCCTTCCCAGAAACTCGTCAGATCACCTAATGTTGCCCGCACATGGGGAAAACATGTGCAGAAAGAATATATTTATTGTGATGAGACAGAAAAGGTCAGAGCAAGTGTTTATATGGCTAATATTTAGCTGTTGAATGGATAATAAAAGGTTTACACCACCTCTCTAATTCTGATTGAAAATTCATTCTGATCGGGAGAGAGGCAGTTGTATTCAGTATTATTAGTGGAAAATTATGGTCCATGTAAATGCAGCTACAGTCTTCAGAAGAGAGAGAAAAGAGAGGCTGATAAGGAAACAACTGTTTCTTGATGTGTTCCTCTAATGTAAGTAATAAAAATAAAAACAATGTAAGTTGTGTAAATGTAACTATAATTTAATAAAAGAACAATTTTTAAGTAATTAATCAAAATGGTGTGAGTCTGATACACACACACACAAAAAATACACTACCGTTCAAAAGTTTGGGGTCACTTTCTAACTCCATGATCATTCCTGATTTTTATTTCTTTCTACATTGT
>JAQMYL010000003.1:18906962-18924135 GCA_030014365.1 Clarias pachynema | reverse complement strand
TGTAGAAAATAAATCACTAAACAAAAACAAAGAAATTTGCAAGTGACCCCAAACTTTTGAACGGTAGTGTATATTTAAAAAAAACACTTAAACCACTTCAGCGCTGTTATTTCGGCAGTAAAAATATTAAATAATCCCATTTGAAATATTCAGATTAGCTTTTCTAATTAATATTGACGGGTGCAGGTGTTTGTTTACATTGAGGAAGTAGTTTATTAGTATCTTATTTTAACGTAGATTATTTAATCCAGCACATAACTGTTCATAACATCGCTTTTATGCAACATTTTGATTTCATTCATGGTGCAGGTTAAAGATCTCTAAGTACTTCAAGTACTCCAAAATTCTGTCCAGCAGTCGGTTTAAGATGCACCCTCAGTTTGACGCATGCTCTGTACACTGTTAAAATGTTTGAACAACATTTTGATTACATTTATGGCGCAAGGTTCAGTTTTCATAGTGTATGTCCCATTTTTTTAAGTAAGCCAGGATGAGTCGTGCTGTCTTGTGTGTTTCGTGAGGATTTGGGCGTCTTATGTGCATTATGGTCATTTCTGTATACTCTATGTATACCCATAAAGTATTGCGTTGATTGGCTATGTTGGGTGTATTGCCACGCCCATCATGCAGCAAAAGCACTGAACAAGTAAAAAAAAAAAAGAAAATCCTAGATGATTCGACACTATCTGGCTGGACAGATATACAGACAGAAATTTTTCTGAGAGTAGTTTCAGGTCCTCCAAAGTATGGAACGTAAAGATATCATTGAAATGAATGAACAGACAAAACCTTTATATACCTACAGTATATATAACATTAAGTGAAGGGATTTGTTATAGATTTTTATGGTGCAATTTTGCCATAGCAATGTATTTTTTACTGAATTTTTATTGCTTTATTAAAAAAAAAAAAAAAAATAGAAGGTTTATATATGGAAAAAAAATCATACTAGTACAGAAAGTAATTCATAGGTAAATCATTGCATTGATATAGTATCTATTAATTATTAGTTGATTGTTTTCCTATATTTGCTTACCTTGCTATGTTTTATTCCGTTAATTAAAGCCTTTCTAACTGGTTTTGGAAGCTGGTAGGTTGAGTTAGGTTGGAATAATTTTTTTTATTTTCTTTTTCACATCATATTGTCCAAGACAAGACTCACATGCAAACTTAGCCTTAGTAACTTCAAGGTAACTTCAAGCTATTTCAGAACAAAAGCATTTTTGATCAATTTTTTAAATTCCAGTTCAAAATGTGGTCGTCTATGTTTTTAACCAGTAATCCATTATGAAGATGTCAATATTTGCAACTCACTTTGATCCTTAATTATGTTCAAGCTCTCTTTGGTCCTTGACTCATAGAAAGAGGTCAAACTGTTAGGCCAGGGGAAAAAACACACCATATTGCATCAAGCCCTTCAGTTTCTCCCACAGTCCGCGGCACCAAGTGGAACGTAGCCATTTGAAAGACCCCTACAGTCTCCACCACCTGCAATATATTTTGTCTGGAGGGTGATGCGATTTCTCCTGCCAGTAACTCTTTTTCTCGATGGTCTGACACCTCACTACCAAATGCATTGCTGTGAAGTAGGTCAAAGTGAAAACCAAACTGCTAGAAGCGCAGGAAACGATCCAACCAGACTCAGAGATGCATTATTCCATTTCCCGAGCTGAGTAAAACATCAATCAAGAAATGTGTACACTAACAATTAGGCTTTAGCATGTGTATGTAAGTATGTTTGCATTTTAAGGCACTCTATTGTGCTGATGTTATTTATATCTTTTGTTTCTTTTCACTTAGGTTTGCCAAGATTTAGTTTGCATTTGTAATTGCACAGAAAAAAGAAGTAAACTATGTAATGCAGTGCGGGAAGTAAGCCAGCCTGGATGAAAATTAACATTGAATAATCATGATCATGATTATGGATTAGTCAAGGGTTTTTAATTAATTTATTTACTTTTTTGTTTCAGATTAAAGGAATACAGGGCAGACTTTTATAGGGAAATACTCAGTGTTGGATTGTGGCTCGATGTGAATTGTTACTGTTATTGTTACCAGTTAAAATTGGCTACCAGTGACATAGTGGTGTAGTGGCTAGCACTTTGGCCTCGTACCTCAGGGGTCGAGGGTTTGATTCCTGCCTCAAGTGTGCAATTGCATGTTCTTCCCATGTTTGGCGGGTTTCCTCCTGATGCTCAGGTTTCCTCCAGAAGACATGCATTAGCAAATTCCCGATGTTAGTTAATGTGTGCTTGTAGCCCGTTTCATGTTCTGAGCCTCCAGGGGTACCAGGACTCCTGCGACCCAGTACAGGATAAGCAGTACAGAGAATTATCTGAGGATGATTTCAGATGCTAGATTAACAAAAACAACTTGTTAACCTGGACTTCGAATAGCTCATTTTCTCCTCTATAGCTTCTTATCTGTCTCTCTTAAAGTTGATGAAAAAATACATTGAGCGTTACTGTAACACCGCAAGTGCTTCATCCTGTCTTCCATCATGTTTTGATTAGTGACCCAGGTTAGGTTCATGTGCACACAATAAATTGGTCTTTCTGTTTGCGGTACCCCTGGCTCCTAGTCTCCTGATATGATACCCTTTGGTCTTTGGTCTACAGTATTTTGCTCATCATAAATAATTACATTACTATATTTAAAAAAAAATGACACACATTTTTAATTCATGTATGCACTGCATCTGCCGTCCCTGTGTAAAAGGTTGCTACAGAAACAATTAGGCATTAAAACTAGGGCATTAATATAAACCTTGCAGCTGGAGCTTGAAGGACGTGAATCAACACCTTCTGCTCAATCAAAATCAAACAGTGCTGTGATAGATGGTCTTTAGAAATTAATTATATGAATACATTGTGCATCTTTTTTGGCATCTGCTGCTGGAAAAGGGTCATCTGCTAATACTGTATTTACAACCTACAGTACCCCTATGATAAAACTAAATCCTAATAGACCAAAAACTTAAGGCTAAATGTAAGGATAGCAAGCCAGTAAGCCATTAAATAAAACTGGCGCTCTAGAACTGACGCACACAGGGACAGTAAAAGTCTGATCATTGTACGAGTGTTTTATAGCCACAGTATATGCTGTAGTTAAATAAATCAGGGAGCTGATCCCTGAGCGTGGTGTAGTTTACGTTTATGGTATCATAAGATGTACCAGGTGTAGGAAAATACCAAGTTAAACTATGCACATCATTCGTTAATAGATGTCAAAGGCCATGCATAACATTTAATAAACACACGTTAGATGATACCAAGATTGCCCATTGTTCATAGCAATAATAATAATAATAATAATAATAATAATAATAATAAAACCTCTGCAAGTTACAGTACTGTGCAAAAGTCTTGAGACACCCATCATTTCTTTATATTAAATTAAATTACTGTAACAGGCTGAAAAGTGTCTAAGGATACAACTTAAAAATTGGTTATTTATGTAACAACTTTAGCAGCAACCTTATTTCCCCTCTCATCTGTTCCAACGACTTAGCAGTCAGCATAGCATAGCATAGCATAATAACAGTATAAACAATAAATTATTCGATCACTGTTATAAAACTCTAAATACTAAGTTGGGTTTTATAAGTAGAGTATCATGACTGGGCAAACAATTCACACCTTTTAAAACACTGATGCAAAATGGACAGCACAACAAAAGCTTTTTTGATAGTAAACACTGTATACAGCACTGTCACAATTTCATAGTTGATTAGGGAAAAAAATAATTCTTATAAAAGACTTTAAATCCCTCATTGTCTATTTCCACATTCAATTAAACACCACTGCAGAGTTTGACATCACAAATAAAGTCAATGCTGAACACATCCACCCCCAACAACAGTCAGAAAAGAATTAAGCTCATGTGTCATGGTCATAATACAGATATAATTTCAGGAAAAGTCTGGATGTTATTTAATTTTGCACAAACCAGTGTGAGGCCATTGCATTACAGGTGGTTGGGAGGGGGTGTAATGGGTCTGAGCTCTGCTATAATTCTTCTTTGAAAACATGATGAAGTGACATTTTGATGATGATGATCATGGTGATGATGATGATCCTCTTTGCTGTTCTTCCTCCAACCATGCCTGCATTTACGTCCTCAAATTTGTCCATTACTGCCTCTGGGTTATAAATGAGACATTTACTGTCTGATCATAAAATGTCTACCTCATGTCCCCCTGAGATCGATTATCATCATTAAAGCGTATCAGCTGGAAAATACACTCGGCAGGTTACATAGCAAATTTTCAGGGATAGGAATAAAGTAAGTGCGACTATCTTATTGCACGTCTGGGCCTTTGTTCCCAGTTAGGTGTTTATGTTGTTTTCTTAGTGAAGGCTTACCCAATAGACAAGCTAGAAGGTCCAGAAGTGAGCAGTATTCTAACCAGACTGAAACTCTCAGAGAGTGTATTAGAGCATGCTGGGTCGTGCTCTAGGAGCCCTCTTCACTGCCTTATCCCACACTGATGGTGCTTTAAGAGAAGATAGGGTAAACAGAGACTCACAGTTAATTCATCAACACTGGGGAGTCATGAATCCTGTCATCTTCAGTGCTGTGTCCTCTTTGGATTTTCTGTAAGCTGTCTGTCTGAGTATATTATAAGCTTTGAATATTAAAGTCAGTACCTTTGGGAAATCTGGTTAATAAGTATTTACTCCCAGCTACATTTAATTACTAGTCTATACAAGCATTGTAACACTGCGTTCATGTAACTTTTTTTTAAAACACCAAGGACACAAGGTGTATGTGAATATGTGAATTCACAGATGTGTATGTGAATCACAGACTACAATGCTCCACTACTTGTCTGTGATGGTGCCGTCTTGCTGCCAGACGCACTGAAAGATTTCTATGCATAGTTCGCAGCACGGAACAACACACCAGCTGGGAAGACCATCCCAACTCCTACCGATCAAGTATTTGTCTGTGTGCAGAAGGCTCTGTCTAGGTCCTGACAACATACTTGGCTAGGTGCTTAGGAAACGTGTTGATAAGCTTGCAGATGTCTTCATAGACAGCTTCAACATTTTCCTGAGTCAAGCAGTTGCCCCTTTGTGCTTCAAGATGACCACCATCGTCCATGTGGCAAAGAAATCATTTATGTCCTGCCTCAATGACTAGCGGCCCACTACACTCATACCTTTCATTCTAAAATGCTTGCAGCGGCTAGTCATGAAACACACTACACCCATTTCAGCATAGCTTCCATCTCAGCTGTTCAACAGAGCACGCGGTATCTGTTACCATCCACCTTTATCTAACCCATCTGGATTTGAGTACCTCCATCTGCATCTGCCTCCAGATCCTGGATGTTATGCCTCCATTCTGGGTCGACTAAACCACCCGCAGCACCACTACACTAAATACTGGTGCTCCCCATGGCTGTGTGCTGAGTCCACGGCTGTTTATCCTGCTGATTCATGACTGTCCTGCAAGGTACAATATAACAATTTAATTTAACCAGCTCACAAAGTGCTATTAAGACAACAATTTATCTCTTAATATTAATAAAAATAAAAGATGATTGTTGATTGCACATCAACAGAACACCTATGAAGTTTATTGGTGTGTACCTGACTGGGGACTTTTTCTAGTCCCTCAAAACCACCTGCCTAGTTAAGAAGGTCCAGCAGTGTGTCCATGTCCTATAGAGGTCGAAGCGAACCAAACCTTTCCCTCTTATCCTTACAATTTTCTATAGAGGGACAGTAGAGAGTCTCCTGCCCAGCTGTCTTACTGTGTTATTTGAACTGCAAGTTTACGACCGCAAGACCCTACAGCGAATTGTGAGAACAGCAGGGGTCTCTCTAATCACCATCGACACCTCATACAAAACCCACTACATCCACAGAGCAAACAGGATTGCAGATGACCCCTCTTAGCCCCTCTCATGAACCCTTAACCCTCCTGCCATCTGGCAGAATGTACAAGAGCATCCCTGCCACCACGAACAGACTCTGCAAAAGTTTGACTGCCTGAGGCAGTCAGATTACTGAACACCCTGCTTCCTCCTCACCTGGGCTAGTTAAACATCTAACTGGGTATGAGGAAATTCCATTGCACAACCGATACTTCTTGCTATACTAAATCTATTGCTGTTCCCATACTAATAGTTTACACTTTATAGCCCATGCTCTTTGTATTTATTGTTCTGTGTAGTTGGACATGTCTTGCATATGGTTATTTTTTGCACTGACAAATGACATTTCATTCCAGCATATACATGCTATAGAGAGGAATGACAGTACATTTATAGACATTAAAAAAAAAATTTTTAATAGAGTATTTGAACCTCCTCTGTGCTGCTCACTCACATATATTCTACTGCTTATCAAGAGATAGGCAGTTATATTGTGGCAAGTCCAAGTGCTTATGTAGCATGTGCGCCTATTGCCTTCCACCTCTAGCGTCGAGGGTTCGATTCCTACCTGTGCATGGATTTTGCCTGTTCTCCACGTGCATGGTTGGTTTCTTCCAGGTACTTCTTCCACAGCCAGAATACATGCAGATCAGGTTAATTGTCATTCCCAAATTGTCTAAAGTGTGTGAATAAATGTCAGAGTTTGTGTATGTATAGAATGTGTGCTCTTCAATGGATTTGCACCCTGTCCAGACTATACCCCATCTTGTGCCCAAGGTTTCCTGGGATAGTCTGCAGGCCCCCCTCGACCATGAATACAGGATAAAGTGGTATAGACGATGAATGATTGAATAAGGGCCCTCATACCCATATGTGCTTGTTAAATATCTTGCTCCAGATTTAGTCAATTACGCTTCTGGGAAGGCTTTCCACTAGATTTTGAAGTGGGGCTATGGGGATTTACAATTCTGACCTTACATCTTTCTGGGCAACAGATTACAGAAGCACCACATATTCGTGTCAAGTGTCTACTCACTTTTTGTTATATATAGTAGGTTACCATTTTTTATTTTAATCTTTACACCACTGTGGAAAAAAAAAACACTGCTTTATAAATGTTTGATGTAATTATTTTTAAGCATAATTATTTCAGGCAGAGAATCAATCAAAGAATAAATCAAAGAATGATTGAGAATTTAAAAATAATACCATTTATAATAGAGTACAGTTATGGTCATGGCCTGCTTCATGCTTACTGATTTAATCCTGTCAAGCTTAGAATTTCAAAATAGTGCCCAGCCGTTAGCTGTTTTTTTTTGCTACACCAGGTTAATAAAACCAGAATATATTTATGACAATATCTTAGCATCACGACTTATTAAGTGATCTGGTCATTTTAAGTGACCTGATATTTAGAAGAAATGTGACTTTTATGTGCTTAAGTGTAATTGTTCATTCATTCGTTCATCTTCTGTAACCATTTTTTCTTGGTCAGAGTCACGGCATAGGGCAGCAGGTGCATATATTCACACCTAGGGGAAATTTAGAGTAGCCAGTCCAACTACTGGCATGTTTTAGTAGAGGTGTGAGGAAAACGAAAAACCCAGAGGAAACTCTGAGACTGACACTGAGAGAACATGTGAAACATCATACAGACAACAATCTGAGCTCAGGATCGAACTGGGGACCCTGGAGCTGTGAGACGGCAATGCAACCCAATGCACTTCATTAGTCTCAGACTTCATCTTTCCTCAAATAAAATATAGTGTTAATCTATAGTGGTAATCTATCAGGGAGTTCCGACATAATTTCTTTATTATTAAAGAGCGATGAGGTATCTTTAACACATAATGAAGTAAACATGAATACATCCCATATTTTCATCATTGATTATGAGTATCTGCCTCAACAACGTGGTTCTCATCAAGCCTTTGGAGGTGAACATGTTCACCCAGGCCTTTTTCATCAACCATCAAGGAGAGAATGAGGCCTAGCGTATTCTCTAAATTAACATCCAGCATCCCACAGCCTCATTGATTGAGGCACAGTGTACGCACGCCACCTGCTCATCTGGATGTGTGATCTTAAATTATGTCTAGTAGATGTGTCTGATTTCTGGACTGGATCCAGGCTGGTGGTTAATCTGATTCTAGTGCGAACTTGTCCAGGGTGGGGAAAAAAAGGACATCCTTTACTCAATTATATTCCAATCACATCAACGACATCAGTAACACTTTAGAAAGACAGCATTATGGGATTGCGAGGACTAGATGAATTTGATGAACTGCAATGCCATCTTCACCAGACTAAAAGGATTCAAGCTGTTTCACAGTGGATGTGGTAATTAAGAATACCTAAATTATTTTTGATTAGTTTCTAATAAGTACAGTAAAAGCTCTTAAACAGAGTTGTCACTTAACCAATCGCTGTGTCTCACATACGTCCTAATATATTATAAGTTTGTTAATATAATTTTTATAATATAAGTTTGTATAGCTGCCAGATTTGAATTCATCAATAATCATATTTCAGTTCATCTAACTAGACGAACATGATTATTGTACATTATAACAGCATATTTCTAGTTTTTATATTTCCCCTTGGACATTTTTATATAATTTGACATCCTGTATATTTTATACCTTTAATGCTTATTTGTATTTGCACATTTTATTTTTATCCTTACTGTCTGTACATTTTATTATGTGGATTTGATTTTAATTGATTTACCTTACTTTATCTTTATTGCACTTAATTTTGTGTTATTTTTCTGGTCACTGGCAGCCGTGTAAGCATTTCACTGCACGTCGTACAGCACGCCATATGGTTGTGTATATGACAAATAAAATTTAAATTTGAAATTTTGAACTTTGAGATATGCTTGCCTTGACCGTTTGATGTATGCAGTTAACATCTTAATAGAATCCTCATCCAAGCTATAACAAGCAGGTTTAAATGGCATCCTAGATTACTTAGAAACTGTCAGTATTATAAGTGTTATTAAAGATTAGATTCACTATATCTGTGATCCAAGCGGACATCCAGACACAGCTGAAAGGCCACAGTCCAGATGTGTCCAGATATGAGTCTAGATATACCCAGTGTAAAAAAAAGTTGATAGTTGATAGTTCATAATTCAGCGTGTATTGTTCAGTATGTAATGTATTCATCTGCAGGCAGTTTATTGGATCTTTAGACTTTATATATTTATATATATTTTCTGATCTAACTGTTAGCTAACAGAAGATGTGGTTTGTTTAAAAAGGGTTAACAATCAAAAGAAAATGTTTAAAGATGTGTTTAGGGATAAACTATGCTAATCAAAAGGAGCAACATGAAGCAAGAGTACAGTATGTAACAAAACATAACCACTTTGTATTGTGTTGTTTGTAGCCATAAACGACACACTAATTAAATATCAAATGATTACTAATGTTGACATATAGTTATGTAGACGTTATATACTGGGTCCATAAACAATGGGCCTCATGCAGCAGCACACTTTTAAATTTTCAATAAATTTTAAAGAGAAAAATAAGAGAAGTCATCACCAGATGCACCAAACATTCTTAACCATCTTAATATGCTCTTACCCAGGCGAGCTGAATGATGAATCCCACTTCATTTTAAATTGGATGTAAGATTAGCATAGGTAACTTCCCTAAAGACCATATAAGGGCAGATCCACGTTGTTTCATGAGCAAACTGTTCACCAGAATTGAAGAGATTCCAACGAAAAAAGGTAGTAAGAGCAACAATCACAGGAGTAGTAAAATTGAAGCACTTTGTAATTAAGTAAATATGTGAGATTTATAAAGTAGAGGCATCCTGTTGAACTGGACTGTGGTTTTTATAATTATGCCTTTCAGAGTGCTCTTGGCAATCCAAAATGCCTCGGCATCAATTCATCTATCTCATCAAATACAGTGTGTGTGATGTCTAAAAACACACTCTCTGCGTAAGCCCTGGATGACCAATGCATCTAACAGCAAGCTGGAAGCAATTCAGAAGCAGAACGAACGCAAGCATCCGAGGGTTCTTTCAGTCTTACTGTAAGTGTTATCAACTGACCAATAGTGTCTCTTTAGCCCACAAATTAAATAATATTATAATTAAATTTTATAATAAAAAAAAATAAATAAAAAACGGTCAAAAAAAATACTTTTGTTATGTAATGAAGTAAATTTGATTATATGCCATATATTGTTCTCAATTTATAATTGGACAAACAATTTGTAGAGTAAAAAAAAAAAAAAAAAAAACAATAATAAAAACATTGGTGAGTCCCAGAAATTAATGAGTAAAAACTAAATAAATAAATTTTTAAAACGTGGATACAATCTCAAATTACAGAACGTTTGTTTGTACACTGCTTCTTACCTGAGGCCGAAGGATTTCTATGTAAGTGGACAAATTTTGAACTCATGACAAAGAAACTGAATTATTGTTATGTACTGGACGTAACAAGGCAAAACTGATTTTTTTTTTTACCGCTTACTGAGGTAAGCACTTAAGTTGGTCTGTTGCACCAGTAGCTCATGCTTCTGCCTCTTTCCTTCATAACAGTTCCAAAAACATTATCATTAGGGTTGTTATGGTGTCACGGTTTAACAGTTAGTCACAGGGTATGATTGGATGGTTACCTCGCCGTTGACTTTTTGAAACATCAATAAAAATAGATTTCTTCCTTTTTTTCCCTTTTTCAGCCCAGCATGCCGCTTTTCCTCACAGCCGCTGTGTATTTCATCTTTTAATGACTGAGTGATAAATACTGATGATGTAAGAGATGGAAACATTGCTCTCAAAAATCCGTTTTTTTTTTGGTAGATTCTGTCTCATCCTAAAGATTAATTTTCACACAATATCTTCAGTTTTAACATGCGCTCCTTTCTGTCAAAAATCAAATACTGACTGAGAGTGCAATGTATCCATGTCTGGAAAGAAAACGTGATCAGTCCGATCTGTTAAATATAAGAGAATTTTTATCAAAGCTTTTTTAATAAATATTTATGGTATTAACTATAAACTGAGTGTTTTTGTACTTCGAATTAATATCCATGAAAACGCTGATTACCATGAAAAGTTATAATATGGTGTGTATTTCAAATTGCTTGTCCTAATCGTCACCTTGCTCCCTTGGGCATGGTTGTATTTAGAGCTAAAGATTTCTAATTTCTAATATTTTACATTGTACAATGTTATAAAAAAGAAAAAAAAAATCTAGTGAACATGATACATGATACATGAATATGGGTACAGTCATTGATACATGAGTATGGGTACAGTTGTAGATACATGAGTATGGGTACAGTCATTGACACGAGTATGAATACCGACACTGATACATGAGTATGGGTACAGTGTTAGAAAGTTCAGGCTATCTGCTTTGCTATCCATCTTTGCCCTGGGTGACCAGGCGGTTGATAATGGTGCAACGTGGCTGTCAATCTGTTTATAATTGAGCTGTGCTCCATTTTGTCTCTGAGCAGCATGCAGAGAATGAGCACAGCAGTCAGAGTGCGTGGCTCGGGGCCTCACACGCCATCCGTCAGTCCGCTGTGGATGATTGCAGCTCTTCCCGACATTGGATGGGAGATGGACGTCTGATGGCAGGCCTGTCTCACCTTTGCAAGCAAAAAATACATTTGACTTCTTTTGTGCTGCGCTCCTCTGGAGAGCTGTCTAAAATGCTGGGGTACAAAGGGAGATCCATCTGCTGCCCCCACTCAAGCATGATTGGTCTCATTCGAAGGGAACAGAGAAGACCTTTGTTGTTTGCTGGCATGTCTATGTGTGTGTGTGTGTGTGTGTGGGATGGTTGTTTGTTTGTATGAGCGTGCCAGTGACAGGACCTCATACGCATCGTGGGTGATATAGGTTTAAGTTAATGTGTTTAAATGTGGCTTTAGGAATTTTTTTCAAATCCAATGCTTGGAAGTTTTAAATAGACTTTATGTTGAAATGAATATGTCCGATTTCATCATTGGGCTTTTGCTATTTACAGCATATTGCAGTAGAATTTTCTATTTTCTCAAAATTGTATAAAGGTGTTTTCCAAGGTGTGACTAAAATGTACCACACTGTGCAGAGGATTAATGTTTTGTGGAAGGCACAGGTGCAGAGGATATTTTAAGATAAGGTAGGGAATGATTATGAATTGGTATTAACTTATATTGTATTGCTTCTGGATTTGGAGAGTCACCCATGCTGGTTCTATGAGTGCGCAGCTTAACTGTCACATGGACACCCAGCTGCTTTTCATATATGTTTGAATCGAACCCTGGTGTATTTTACACCTGGTTGTACACACACTGGCCACTTTAATAGGAACATCTGTCCTGCTGCTCATTCATTTCCAATCAGCCAATCATCATGAGGCAGCAGCGTACAGGTCAAGAGCTTTGTTTAATTCAAACATGAGAATGAGGAAAACTTTTCAGAAGCCTCTAGAGTTTACACGGAAAAGGGTGCGGAAAAAAATACATATCTAGTGAGTGGCAGTTCTGCTGCTTTGTGACTGTTATTGAAAGTGGTATACACATAAGATTTGCATCAATCATAAATGGACTAGTACATTGTTTGGCCAAGAAACCCTTTTTGCAACAGTTATATCTGAACCAAGACCCCCACTGATGTAATAAAACATGGATGTTTTTTTATGCTGTCCATCATTCAGTTAGAAAGTGACTTATAAAATACACATCACTAAGTTCTGTACATGAAATGCTTATCTACTCCAAAGATGACTTTGCAAGATGGTGTGATAAAAAGGTTTTCTAGGTACATAAAGAAATATTAAGAGACTGGAGATATGGTGAGAACACATCTTACCTTTAGTTATTTGTTAACCTTTTCACCTCAATTAAGCATAGAATCTTTATATGCACAAGACTGCCTGGAAAATTCTTCAAGTGTCTGTTCGGTTTTTGTCTATTCAAAACATTTGCAAGCAAGTGGAAGGAAACGGCACTTTTGGCACTCCCACACACCGACAAAATGCTGATCCATGTTCAAACTGCTGTTATGCAACCAGCTAAATGGGCATTTTGTAGGGCACTACCAGATGGACTTTCCACACAATAAACCTGGTCTATGGCACAAACAGTTCATGGATCTGCTGTTTAAATTCAACTTAATTTCCACGCTCCTAGAAGCTTCCAGGACTGCGTTGTTGCAGGATATGGCAGTCATCCAGACACTATATTGCTAAAAGTATGTTGATATCTCACGTTCACATGGACATTAACATAGTTAGTCCCTCATTTGTTGTCCATTTTTATAGGAGAGCTTTACACTATTTTTTGAGTTTTAGTAAAGGTAGACACGCCTTGTGAGGTCTTGTTCATCGCGAAGGCCTTTAGTATGGTTGAGGTCAGGACTCTTGGCAAGCTTTGTCTTTATGGACCTTGCATTGTGCACAGGGGCATTGTCATGCTGAAGCTATTTAGTTAGTTCATACGTAGAAAGGCGTTATAGTCAACTTTGTTCCTTAAGTTTGGGAATACTTCGGCTGAACTTTTAAACTAGCTATTAACTTCCAACCAACAAACTGCACCTAATTAGACAAGATTAAGGTCTGTCTTCTTAAGTCCACCTGTTGTTCCACGTTCTGAATTTGTGCAGCTGTTAAATTGGACACCACAATCATGTAGTGAAAAGCAGTACTTTAGCAGGGAAGACAGATGGCCCTTTTTTTTTTTTTTTTTTTTGTTCCTTTTCGTAAAGTCGGCGAGGAAACCGAATTGCTGCCTCCAGCTTTGGTCCTTTTGTCTCGCTCCATTGTGCACGGCGCACGCAGTCCTGTGTTTTGATTTCTTAAACGAGACAGTCATACACAAAAGGAACGGCGCCATTTGCATCTGCTTCATTGTGCATCCCATTCTGTTGTCCAGCGAGAGGTTTTTCTGTTACATCTGCCCGTGAGATTCTTGGACATGAAATGAATGGCTGTATAACTTTCATGAAGTGGGTAATAGCACATACTCTTGAAAAACGATGGATTTGCAGTGGGAGCGTCTATTGTTTTCTCCTCACGAAGTGGTGCATTAAAGCCTCCTGACAGTAATATTGTGGCATCTAAAGCAGATTTGCCATGAGTTTAATCTGTAAGATAAAGAGTGCTTTTCTTCAGTGGAACTCATCTGTGTTGTTCTTCATCCAGCTCTCCCCGTGCGAGTGGCTTCATTGTGTTTTTACAGCCTGTGCTAATTGCTTTCTTCATTTGTTTATTTTTGAAAAACAGCCATTGTGTCATTTCTTTAGTGGCTCATGCTGCAGCTGAACAGTGATAATATATGAGCAAACGGTGCTTTTTTTCGAACCAGAAAGAGCTAGTTAATTGGTACCTTGGGAAAACTCTGCATATGCGCTTTTGTTGCCAGTCAGATGTAACAGCCTAGCACCTACTATTCACACTTTTCTGCCTAAAATATTCAGTTAGTGATTATACATTAAAGAATTTCGAACCTGTGAACCTAAATGTGAGCAATGTTAGCAATATTACTAGCGAACACGCATGCTTTTTTTTTCCCCTTCAAAAACTGTTAATTGATTTTTTTTTTTCTTACTAGTTTTTTTTACGAAAGCAATATTGTTCCACTGGCACTTCTTTGTATACTTTTACTAAGAGAATATTATGTAGTATTATACATTTATTCCAAAAGCAAGTTCCAAAATATATCTGTAAATATATATCATTTATGTCTCTTTGAGGTCTGTGTGAAACCAAAATGAGACTATGATGCATTTCTCCTCTCACTCCAGAACAACTCGCTGTCCAGAACAAAAAGATGCACAAAAGCTCTTTTCAAGCTCAAAAATAATTTCTCTGAATATGGACTCAATCTGTTCTCATCCCACAAATAAAAGAGCAAATAAAGAGCTCTCCACAAGCGCTCGCTGAATTCTCATCAAGTCTTAATTGCTTTGTTTTCTCTCTGTGATATCTGACTTTATTATTATCCGCACAATTAATTTTTTTAATGATTACTTTTGTATTATATTTGTAGGCTGAATGAACAGATTGAAAGTGATTGATTGTAGGCTGCGCCCTTGCTGGTATTACCAAAATTATTTTTTATGAGAATAACTTTAAGTATTTCACTAGACATTATTTAGTTGGGAATCATGTACCATTGAATAATTATTTATTATTATTGTTTATTTATGATTGACTTGTTATGTGTTAGGTTTATAAATTCTACATTGTAAAATAAAAGCCAAACTGATTTATTGGTTACTGTAGTGCATTAAAGTTACTATTAATCGTTTCAAAATCAAACACTTTCTGATGTCTACAGGCTAGCTGTCATTGAAAATTTTTTTTTTTTTTAGCATTTATTTTTATTTTTTCTTACCAGTTGCCACCTTAAACCTTCACACAACATAGGTCTTTTATTCAATCATTTATAACAGTAGGAATAGCTTTTTAATGTTCAATTTACTTTACTTTTAACTGTTTCTTTTCTTGAGCCTTATGGGTAATAATAATGTTAAGGCACTGCCCAGATGTATAAAGCAAACACTGCAGTAGGGAGTGTATAAAAACGATGCAGTCAGGGGTAGCTTGGTGTTTAAGGTGTTGGACTGATGATCAGGAGGTCCCTGGTTAGAACCCCAGTGCTGCTGAGCTGCCACTGTTGGGCCCTTGAGCACGGTCCTTCACCCTCAATCGCTCAGATACAATCAGGCGTCAATATGGCAACCCGGCCCTGTAAGAAACTGCCACTGATATATCTGACTGATATATCTCTAGGGAGGGGAGTATTCATCATCCGATGTGCCCAATGGCATGTGGACAGACTCTTACCGTACCGTGCCTTATATATATTACATAGACCTAAATATTGCTCAATAGTAGCTTTTGGTATTGCTCATTTTCTATCTAAATAGGAGTCATTAATAACACTGAGTGGAGTTTAGTAAGGTTACCTCCCTTATATCAGATGCATGCACACAAATATACAGATGAACGTACTGTATGCAATGCTCATGCAAAATGTACTTTAAAATACTAATACTAATCACATGACTTTTCCAAAATATGAAACAATGCAGTCTGTGGTAGTCCCGGCAAGATTTTCAAACTACATTTAATTAATTAATTTTTTTAATTTGTTAGATTAGATCTTTAATCATTAGTTGAGTTAAACATTTTAATTGCCCCTGACATCATAAATATCTTTCCCCAGGATAAAATGACTGAAAAATGGTGTATTCAATCATTGACAAGTGTTCCAGACCAGCAGTCGGTTTTCTGCATGGCTTAATTCCCTTTGGCTAAGACTGTGGGTTAAATCATTGTTTTAGTATGAGAAAATAGTATATATTTTAAATCAACTTTTGCACATTGTTCTTAAGTAATGTTCTTAAAACATGATGAACTTAATTGTTAGCATACAGACGGATTCTCTTGAATGATCATTCAATAGACACATTTAGCTAAATAACATTAGCAGAATCAGATTTTATTTCCCAGCCTGCTATATTTTTAAAGGCGATTTTAAGTAAAACTTGCCGACATTTTAGTAAAGATTTTCAGCGGTAAAAGAGGGAAAAAACATTACAGTCCATTTTTATTAACATGTTCACTCATGACTTGAACGCTTCTTGAGTTTCTCAGCAGCAACTCCATTATACTCGTGCAACTGAGCCACTGGATTCTGCTCAGTGTTTGGTTAGCCGACTGTAGCAACGGGAAGACAGATGCATGTTCAGAAGAGAGAAGGAAAGAGAGCGAGAGAGAGAGTGAGAGATTGGTTGTGTGTGTGTGTGTGTGTGTGTGTGTGTGAGTGTGTGTGTGTGTGTGTGTGTCTAGGGACACTGCCAGATGCTTCAGGTCTCCATGACTCCCTAAACCACTCCTCTGCCTTCCACTGTTATATATTTATTTTTTTGTCACCAGCTCCATAATAAGTTAATTAAACCTGGGGATGTAAGAAGCTTATAATAATCATACTGGGAAAAACACACATAATACCTACAGTAAACAACATAAAGTCTCAAAGGCATCATTTTCATAAAATGTTTAAATCTCCTTGGTGGGAAAGTGTGTAACCTGCTGCTGACCTTTTGTCAACTATTCATTAACATGATTAATCTGGTTGATCTCTCTCACACACACACACACACACACACACACACACAACACTGTATATATATTCTGTACAACATATATATATATATATATATATATATCAGGGCTTGACATTGTCACCCGCCCACCCGCCAAATGCGGGTAAAATTGGGCTGTGGCGGGTAATAACTTTAGTCTCACTAGCCACTTTGGCG
>JAQMYL010000003.1:18875998-18894535 GCA_030014365.1 Clarias pachynema | reverse complement strand
ATGTATAATGAGATAAAAATGTAAGTCGCTCTGGATAAGAGCGTCTGCCAAATGCCTAAATGTAAATGTAAATGTACCCCGCCTCGTGCCCTAAGCCTCCAGGGATAGGCTCCAGGTCCCCGCGACCCTGAATACAGGATAAAGCGGTATAGAAGATGAGTGAGTGAGTGTTTAGATGAACAGGTTCTGAAACTTACATAAACATTCCTGATTATGCTACTTACATCTGTGGTGTTATTAACTCTCCCCTGTCAATTTCAGTGACACTAACCAATGAGCTCACGTATTTTAAAGAGGGCGGATAGCTCTTTCCTGAGTGTCTCTCAGCATGAACAGCAGTTTGACAAAAATGTAGTTCTTCAATGATAGAAAAGAGCTGGCTGGTGGGTGGGAACTGGCAGGCGACCAGATTGAGGAGAAAATGGAAGAAAAAAATTGCCACAAAATGGGTTTTTCACAAAATATCTCTAGCAAGGGTGGACAAATCCTGCTGTGTTTCTCAAGCACACACACACAGAGAAAGGACGAACTTGCATATGCATGTAATGAAGTCACAGTTGCATGCATACATTTAAAGAAAACAAGCCTGTGACATTTGTTTCAATTGAGCCGGCTGTCCTCTACAAACAGAAGCTAATGGAGTTTACCGAACGACAACAGCTCTCGGACAACTGTTTACCACACACGCTGTGAAGCAATTCACCACATCATGCATTTCTTTTTCATTTTTCACGCCAGGCCGAGATGAAGTGTGCAGATAATACACTTTGGATATCAGTAAATGATCCTCCCTAACTTCTTTTGCTGTCTCAGAATCTCCCACACAGCTCTGCTTGCCACATCCGTAACCTCGTTTCCCCTTCGTATTTCCCTTCACTATGTAATCAGCAGTGATGTAGACAAGACATGCATCAGATAATAGGCCTGAAAATTAGTGGGTAAGACGCAAGCATATTTAAAACCATCTGTTTTTCAGGCTAGAGAGATCCCCGAGGAGCTGCAAGTAAAATGTTTTGCTTCTTCTTTTTATTCTTCTTTTTTTTTCCACCCTGAATTGGTCGGTGGCTGATGCAGAGAGTGGGCTAAGATTGATACGCTTACAGCGAAGGAGCCGAGCGTCGCAGCGCTACGGATCGATGGCATAGGGAGGGAGATTTCGCCTCTCTCCTGTCTGTCACAGCTCAGCTGCTTTTAATTAAATGGCTCGTGGTAGCGGCGGAGTGTCAATGTGAATGGAGGGTGGCGTGGCTAGGCTCTGTTTCTCTCCTCCTCCACGCTAAAGCCACCTCATCTTATTGCCTTCCTTCATTAGCCTCAGCACGGCCCTGTGGCGTCTCACGTTGGCGAACCACAAGGACTACTTATTTTTTTCAATCTTACTGCAAATCATGATTATTGCTTAACATCACATTTAAGCAATAATCATCAGTCACGAAGATCAGTCAGTCCACGTGACCTTGTGCTTCCTGCCAGATAAAGGAAGCGTGTGGGTATGATTATGGGTCCCCATATCCACCCATGCACACAATTCAGCATTCCCAAAATGCATGCTAATCAGAGTTACCAGCAACAGGTTGTCATGACATCACTTTCAATTAGTTACTTGAAAGTACACATGCATTATATCCTCATAATGGTTAATAAGGATTTAAAGGGCTATTAGGGGGCGTGTCTATTTCAACAAGAGGCTTTTTTCAAATGCAAAGATTCTGGATTGTTGTGCACATCTTAATTTCTCTTTTCTAGCACCTGATCAACATAATTTATGTCATTAAACAAAAGGGGGTTTTGAGAACACTTAACAAGTCCTCATATGAGAATCATACAAGGCAGAAGGGATGAGAATCTCCAATGACCACCAGATACATTATCACGATACCCAGATGGTGATTCGTATTGCGATTCTACAGTATATAGTATCATGATTTTATAAATATCCTGATTTGATATTAATTCCTAAATGTTACAATTTTACACAAACTAAGCAAATAATTCGCTTTGACCACATGATGCTGCCCTGCCTGACAATATGCAAATAGTTTACAGTGCACCACCAGCTGGATTATAGAGGAATGGCAACATTTTACCTCCTCAAACATATGCAAACATATTATACAGTATATAAATTAAAAACTAATTAAAAAGGCAATTTGAGAGTCAGTGTAGTGATGCATGAACTGCCAAAAAAAAAGAATCACAATAAATCACTGAATCAATCTCTACAAGACAGTGTAGTTGGGAAATGTAAGAGGTCTCATTTTCCTCAATAGATTCTGGCTGTGGCATTGTTCATTAAAAAACACATAAATATAATCAGGACATAAGGAAATAAACTTGTTTTCAGAGTCGGCTCTTGCATTAAGGCTGAGGGCAGTGGTGGTTCAAACAGTTAAGTCTGTGGGTCATTGAATGGAAGAACATGGGTTCCAGCCCCAGTACTGTCAAAGTGTTCAGGCAAGGCCCTTAACCCTATCTGCTATTACGGCACTCTATCCTGGCTGACCCTGCACTCTGACCTTGGCTTCCTACAGTAACTGGGATGTGCGGGAAAAAAATATTTCACTGTGCTAAATGGTACGAGTATGATTTTCTAGACAGCTATTGTTAAAATTACACAAGTATAAACCACGTGTCCAGTTATTTGCTGAGTTTTAGCATTTATGATAGAGTTTGTTAACAGCATTTGTAGTACCATTTATACCTGCATTTTTGCCACCACCTTTTTGATATATATATATATATATATATATATATATACACTATGAGTAAAAATAAAGCTATTTTACGGTATACAGAACACAACGCACACTAGGGTGCGTACCAAAATATCAGTGACATACTGTGACATATTATATATAATGTCACATATTATTTACTACACAATAGCGTGCAGTTTGAGATGCTGACCTAGTATTCATAACTCAATGTTATTCAATATTACACAAGTGTTATGAGAAATCCTTTTTTGCACATTACAAATGTGGCGGTCACATTTTCTGAACTTTACAGAAAGGAGCAAAATATTTCCACGAGGCACAGATCAGGCGAGCAGAAAGCACTCGAATCACTCGTTCTCAGTCGATGTAATAAATGTCCTCCCATGAGTGTTTGATGGGTGTATTAAAATGCCCAAAATTATGGACACAACTGTCACACAGTGGCACTGGACTGGATATTGAACATGAATAATCAACCAAACTTCAAGGTCAGAAGTGTGAAATGCTTTTAAACACTACAGTCAAAGATAGTAGAGGCAAACTACTCGATATGGCCAAAAATATGTGGACACCTGACCATAGCACCAATATGTGCTTTCCAGATGTAGTCAATTGTTGCCATTCAAATAAGTGCCAGTCTTCTGGAAAGGATTTCCACTGGAGTTTGGAGCTCGCTGTGGGGATTTGTGTTCATTCATTCACAACAGCATTAATGAGGTTAGGAGGCCAGCCCTGGGGTGAAGTCAGCGCTCCATTTTATTCTAAAGGTATTCAGTGGGGTTGAGGTCAGGGCTCTGTGTGAGTTCTTCCATACCAATCTTAGCAAATATTGTCTTCTTGATTCTTGCAGTTGTTATTCTGAAACAGATTTGGACCTCTTAAATCCAGCGAAGGTAAAATGTGATACTAATAATGCTACTGGATACAAAGGCATCTTATGCAATTGTGTGCTTGCAGCCTTGTGTCAACAGTTTGGAAAGAAAAACACATATAGGTGTGGTGTCCAAAACTTTTGGCCATAGAATGCAAGCCTAAGGTACGAGTTTATAAATCTATGCATCCATCCATTCTAAATCTATGCATCTATCCATTCTAAATCTATGCATCCATCTATTATCTATATTGCTTGTCCTGTTTAGGGTCACAGCGAGCCTAGAAGGCAGGGTACACCCTGGTTAGGGAGCACACACACTCTCACACATTTCCACATGTCTTAGGATGGTGGGACAAAACTTGAGTACCCAGAATAAAGCCACCAAATGTGGGAAGAACATGCAAACTCCATACACATTCCCTACACACACACGCCCACAGGACCAGCGTTGAAGTGTGAGGCGACATTGCTAACCACTAAGCCACCATGCTGAGGAATGAATACCAATATGTTTGTAATTTCCATCTTCTTTCCTCAATTAAACCATATTAACATAACTGTGTGCTGTGATTTGTTAAACGTGTTCTGGATTTGTGGTTTTCGAGACTGCACACTCTGTAGTTTCGGTAGAGTGTGGAGGAAGTAATAAGTTGCTGGAAGTTCTATCAGGGTTTTTTTTTTTTTTTCTCATGAGAGACCTTATAGCTACATCAATATGCATAAGGACCTTGATTTGTAAAGAGCCAGGCAGTTTAATAAATCTGCCTGATTGGACATGGCTCAGTATCTAATCATGACACATGCATTAGAAAACAACCTTATCATGGTTTCAGATCAATAAAAGCAATCAGGATAGTGTTTGTATATTAGTGTATAGTGATTTACTTAAAATGAACAATGCTTTTGAAAAATCGTGTCTTGTCTCATCCTTTACTTCTTTCATTTCTTTTTTTTTCTTCTTTCCTTTCTTTTAGTAACAGAATCTGACTATCGGAGTGTAGCCTAAAAGGCTTGCATTAACTATAATGAAATGTAAATTTAATTGTCTACATTTTTTAAAGCCCGGACAACAAGAGAGGTCGTTCATCCTAATAAGAGATGTTTCTCCCAGGGCCAAGGCTTTATTGGCTGATATAGCAGGGTTTATCTGGTGCTAAGCCTCTTTATGATGCTCAGTAAAACACCAGGTTGTAATTTTCTATGGAAGCTATGACTACTTAACATTAAGTTATATGCTTTGTTTACTGGGATTTGCTTCATTAATGTATTGCTAAACTGTGGTCTTACTGTATCTCCTAACCGCTGCACCCTCAAAAAAAAAATCAAACCACACTGGCTGGTTTTTCTCCCTCTTAACTTTTATTACGATATCTGACACATAAAAAACGCATTAATAAATCCCCAGTGCCTGTTTTTTTTTTTTTCTTTTTCCTTAAAGAAGTGCTTAATTGTGCTCTTAATGCACATTTCTAAATGCAGCCAGAACAGGTGAGAACGATTCCAGCCGAGATGGTGTCTGTTTTGCGAAATCATAACCGTTTCCTGTGGCTTTTCTGAAGTGGAACAACCCGAGCTCACGAAATGATTACATTAAGGGAATAAGCAAACGTCTGCTTCCTGTGCCTGCGGATCTCAATTCCACTACAAAGCACAGCGACTAATCAACCCTACTTATTTCAAGTCATGAAAAGGATCCACTCGAGCAGAACAGTGGTTGAATAAACTGCAGCTGCGAGCCAAAGAATATTGCCCGTCTTAACGCTACTTTCTTCTCTCTTTTCTTCTAGGTAAGCACTTTTCGATAACAGCGGGGTAGTAGATTCTGATCTCGACTGGTGCCAATGAAGGTAGGCGAAGTCTGATTAAGGTGACATATAGCAGCGCCGAAGGCTTAATGCGTGGAGGATAGATGTGTACACCTACCAGGACTGCTGACTTGGAAGCTTTTATTTATGAGCCATAGCTGCTCATCAAGAGCTGACCACAATCACACCACCTGGCACTCTTAAAACTGAAAGCTTTCCTTTAAGACCTCCTCATCACGAAAATGACTCTTGTTCTTTAGCACTGCGGCTTTTCACCGGCAGAGTTTGCTTCGTGATGACTCAAGAAATATGATGGTACTCGGGTATCTTCGTCTACACTGTGTTTCACGGCACAAGGTTTGCGAACGTGAACCAAAATGAACGAATTGAAACGGATTGAAACCCTTAGCTAGGCAGCCACTGTTACATCTTACTGTAGCATCAATTTGTTATCAGTGGTGTAGTAGGGATATGACACGGTATAAATGAGTCCCACCTCGTTTTAATTCCCATCTGTGTTTATGTCCTAGCGGTACAATTTTTCTGCCGCGTACTGCAGCGTGATATTCACATCATTATCCATTTTGTAACTTGTCCAGAGTTGCTGCGCAAACAGATGGCACAGGATGCAGGAGGTGCAGTTGTCTGTGTGCCACAGTTTTGCGAAAAAAAAAAAAAATGAACAAGGAGTTCTCTTTCTGCACAAGTTGCACATTTCCATAGTGACTTGTAAAATGTTTCCCACACGCTTCACTATTCAGCTTTAAATATTTCTGGTTCAAAACGTAGAGAAACAATAAATAACTATAAATATATACAGTAGAGTCGATGTGTGAGTGTTCTATATTGTACTATATTTTTTTATCATATTAGTTTAAACTATATTTTTCCTTGCATTTGTTCATTTCAACTACACAATTTACATCCTTTTGTCTCTGGCTGTATGTGTTCAAAAATTCACATTGGGGCTCAGACGTAATCATACAACAGAGTTTCTCCACACAGTGTTTCTCTACACAGGTGATGTGCAACAGCAAAGAAAACAACTAAGGAGATTGAAAATTACTGGAATTGAAATAAGTATAAATTATATAAATTTAGATATAAATTATTAAACCCTGGAAGAACAGTGCTGAACCCATAATTAAAAAATATGTGGTTGGGAATAAAAACAATGTACAGTATAGAGATCACTTTAACGCTTGGTAAAGTTGCATTGTGAAAAAATCGACAGTGGAGAACTTAAGAACATTTCCACACACAACGTTACGAGAACTGGAACAGGATTGGGCTTAAGCAGCTCCGTGGCCATAAAACCACTTGTTCTTCTTCGTCTTCTTCTTTTGGATGCTCCCGTTAAGGGTCGCCACAGCGGACCATTTTTTATTGAGACTAATTGAAAAAGGGCTTCAACTTACTAGCGAGCATAAAGATGGAGTCTGAAGCAATGGAAAAGAGGTCATGAAAAGTGATGGATGCATCAGGTTAAGAAGAGAAACGCTTGAAGCGATGTACCCATCATACATAGTGCCCACTTCTCACAACTGAATTGTACACCATGTTTCATGCGGTAATTAAAGCTAAAGACAGTCAAAGGAAATCTTAAAGTGTTTTACATTTTTTTTTAAAAACCTGGCAGTGTAATCTTAGCTAAGCGTTGCTGAACACTTGTCACACTAGGTTGATTATTATTCTTTGAACACATCTTGTTCTTTATATTTACATTTACATTTAGGCGTTTGGCAGACGGTCTTATCCAGAGGGACTTATTAAAGTGCTTTGAAGTTTCCGTAGGATACAGTAGATCCTTACACATTGTTACTAACTACAGTAAGTACAGTAACTACCTAGTAAATACTTAACTTAGTAACTAAGTACCACATATTTCTATAATAACTATAACTTGATATACTCACTTGTAAGAAGTGTATAAAATTTTATTGAAAAAAATATATATATTTCTTGGAATATTTGTATATTTAAATATGTAAATTTGTTTTCGATTAGTCTGTCAATCTGTCTGTTTGTCAGTTTGTTCAAGAGTATATATACAGTATTTGTATATTTTGTATTGTACAGATATTTTATTCCTTCTTAGTTAAATTTACTTTCTATTTTTCTTTTTCATATTTATTTCCTATTAATAGTCTTTTATTTTAAGGTCACGGGCAGTCGTCTAAGCATTTCACTGCATACCATACTGTGTATGACTGTGTATGTGACAAATAAAATTTGAATTTGAATTTAAGATAAGGGATAGAAACTGTGTATTGGAGATCAGAGAAAAAATATTAGAATTTGGATTTTTGCTGAGAACATACTACTTGGCCAAACAAGTTGTTTGACCGCCTTTAGCTTTAATTGTGGTGCACTTTGTTTTGTGGTGGCCAGTTCATGTGTGAAAAATGATCCCACCTGCCTCCAGAGGCTTGTACAGTGGCCACTATGATGGGTGTATCACTTTATGCATTCTCATCTTACACTGAAACACCCATTGATCTGGAGCAGGGTTCATCTGAACTCATCAAACCATGTGACCTTTTCCCTTTGTTCGAAAGTCCAATGCTCCCTAGCAAATTTAAGCTTTTTTTCCTAATTAGTTTCACTAACAAATGATTTTCTTCTGTCTTCCCAGCTGTTTAGTCTCAATCCTGTGAGTTCTTGTTACACTGTGTGTAGGAAAATGTTCTTACTTCAACTATTAAACATAGTTAAAATTTTTACTCTTGCTTTTTTTTTATGATACAACTTAACCAAGACATCAAGTAATATTACGATAGCGGTTTTTAAGGAATGTTTTCCAACCATACTTTTTTCATGATGGTTCAGCAATATACTTACAGGTTTTTGGACAAGCAGGTTATTTATCCTTTACTACATTTATTATAGTTGCCATATATGTAATTCTTGTGTGGAATAGGTAACAAAGTAAACCATGCTGAGGGTTTGAGTAAGTTCTGTTTTATCTATACATTTCTTTTAGTTAGAAAACAATCAGAAAAGACCAACTGGTATCATGCCATGATAGGACTCTGCAGCGAAAATGGTAACCGTTTTATAGTGTTCTAATGTGACATGTTACCAATTCACCTGAGCCACAAGTACAGTGAGGGAAAACATCCTGCCTTAAAATAATGACCTAGGAACAGGAAGACGGAAATTAGACACCTATTAAATTCAAGTGGATTTACAGCAGTGAAAAGTCTCACATGGTTAAAATGAATGAACAGATGATGTTCATTTGGACGTTGAACATGCTCATTTCTCATTAATGCATAGTTATTTTCCCTTTATGGATTTTCTGGAAGATGAAGTGGACTATAATTGGAGGGGAGAAAAGGTGCATTAATTATGTAGGATAGTGAGAGCTATGTAGAGCTGCTTCGTTTGGATGAATGATACAGTGGAGCAGAATGGGCTTTATGTTATACTGGGAATCGTTTAAGTCTCTTATTGCCACTGTCACATCAATCGCACTTTGTGATCATTTTTATTACCATCTCTAGGTTTTCAGTGGATTTTCTTTTCATACCACAACACAACAGACTTGTATTAAATTGCGTTAATTCATTTCCTATTACAGCAGCTTTGACAATAGCATTCATTTTAATTTTAATCACAGGTTTATAATAAAGTGTACATTTTTAATATGGTCTTTTAATTGTTATTGATACTTGTAAACCAAGAGATAAACAGATTTAAAATATATATTTACGAACAAAATATGGCCATTTTTAACTGTAATGAGATTTTTATTTTTTTTTACGTTCAGTATGCTTTTCACCAAGGCAGAGTGTTCAGGACAACTGAATTCAGTTCCATATGGAAGTAAAGGTACTGTAGAGCATAAATAAAAAGGGGAACTAATTTACAGTATTGTGCAAAAGTCTGAGCCACATACCCACCCGTTTCTTCATATTAAACTATATTATGTGGATTAAATAAAAAAAAAAAAAAAAGTTTTACTACGATGGGCTGCAAAGTACCTAACGATAGAATAAAGAAAATTGGTTGTTTATGTAACAACCTCAGCAACAATCTCATTTCCCCTCTTGTCTATTACAACAACTCAGCATTCACCATCACCCGTATAATAATCACTGGCCTGATAATCTGTCATCAGCTCTGCGTGTTTCTCACTGGTTCATGCCATAAGTTAGATTCTTTTTATGTTAAGTCTATACGTAGTGTACTGATTATGTGTTTGGGGCGAAGTTGCAAATTTTTTTGCTCACAGCTAGCAAAATCCCCTGACACGCCCCCTCTCAACTTTAAAGTTCGACTTGTCAACAGTAAATGTTACTATTAATGAATGAAATCACATTGTGCCATTGCTGCGGTATAAAAGTGAGCAACTTTGAGAATAAGGCAAAAGTATATTCACTTCACATCATTTCACTGATTTTTTTTTTTTCTAATAACAGCATTTCCAGTTACTCCTTACTTCAACCCTACTTCAACCTCAGCTTTGTATATGGTTCAAATACACATTTTAAGTGATAATCACGAACCTAATTAAAGAAAAATGTACCATCTGAGTGAATGTAATAGTCTGTGTACACAGTGACACGGTCATTGGTACCCCACATTACACCATGTTGTGAACTGCAGCAAACTTCTAACATGTTTAAGGAGCCATAAAATGTGTGATACTGATGAGCATGATTGTACTGTACCCTCGAGTCCTCTTGGCGCCAAACAAATGCAGTCGTAAAACAGTCATAAAAGAAGACAGTGGCCCCTTGGAGTAACGCAACAGTAAATACTGTTAAATTAGGGGTCAAATTGCAGAGCTAGAATAGCCCTCACTATTCACCCTTCCCTCACTTTATAGTGATTTTGGTCGCTGCTGTTTTCCATTAAAGATCTCTCTAAGAAGTGAACTTTAAATAAAGAACTCCAGAAGGAGAAGTGTACATTAGTCCTGTACTCTGGCTTGTCGGAAGACTCTGATTCCAGATTTACGTGCTGATTTACGCGCTGTGCTGTAATGGGCCTTTCAGTCTTAGGCTTTGGAATTGTAAGATAAAGCTCCTGGCATTCCGTTAGGCTCTTTTTAACCTCTCTGAAATTGCAAACAAGCATTGAATAATTGATTGGAGAATCAGATAGAAATGGATGTTCATTAAGCTCTTCATAGTGAAAAGCCGAAGCCGCGTCAATTAAAGTAAAAAGCACCTGTCAGTCAATAGTCAATAGTTTCCATCTGCGATGCTTTTAATGAAGGGTGTTTTGTAACTACAAGTTGTTCATATCTGTCCTTCTTTAAAAGGCACAGGCAGAGGAAGTGTAAAAATCACGTCAATCATAAGCGCCACGCTTGAAAGACACCATGTGAAATACCCTCAAGGATGTTGTCGTCTGATGAAAAAAAAAAAAAAAATAAAATAAAACAGGCAGCTGCTAACAAAATGTATTGAGAGTCCGCTCAGGCTGAGTCAGAGGGAGATCATGGCCCCTGTAGCGTGTCAGAGAAAGGGCACGTGAATGTTCCGGACCTTTGCTGATTTCCAAATGGCAGTCATGACCTTTATGCAGTGTTAAAACAAACAAGCGAAGGGGTAATAGGATGGGTTGAAATGAGGGAGTAGCCCTGACACACCATCTGTTTTAGGAGCAGATGGCAGATATGGATGTCTACATACAGTGTCATTTTAGATGTGATGGAGACAGCATTTTGATCAGGGATCCCATTCGAACATGAGCCCAGCACGTAGTCTACAAATAGAAATGGCGTTTTTCTTTTTTTTTTTTTTGACAGAAGTAGGTTTCTGACTGTGGTGGGGCTCTTGAGAATTCTCCACTTTTCCAGAGGTACTGTAGGACTCTTTCCAACCATTTACTGCAGACGACGTTACCTTGTCCAGTAATATGATTTAAAAAAATTTAATAGAGTTGAATTATTGCATTAAATTCAGTGGTTTTTAGGATTTTAATCGAAACACACATTTCAATTACTCAGTTGTGATTTATTAATAATGGAAATTCCACTTGATTTATATAATACACCACACAAAACCTAAAGCAATTAATTAATAGTCTTCAACTGAACTTGAACTTGGAACGCGCTTGCCAACGAATTTGACCCACTGACTCGACCAGCTAATTAATCTGATTCTTTTTTTTGCCCACTGTGTCCCAAACCACTCCATTAGCAACGATAGGTAATTCCCTGGCAGTGCCAACTTCTCCTAAAACAGCATTCATAGCACTGTGACAGCTGTGTAACCGTTCATTACTGTTCTCCTGCCAGTAATGAGATTGCATTAGTGAAGAGACGCACAGGTTCCCTCGGAGCGGCGAGAATTTCCATTCGCACTCTTCTCACCACATACTGTCACGTTCTCTAGTGCATCTGACTTTGATCAGGCCCTCTATGCAGACATGCTCACGGATTGTACCAAGTTGTGAATTATTTCCTTTGATATGACCGTCAGTGAGACGTATCAGTTAGACGTAATAAAGATCTCTTGACTTCCTCTGCTGGTTTATTTGTTTTAGTTATTTTGTCTGTTTTGCAGTGTCCATCCCGTCTTAATTCATAATGCAAGGAATAACACACAGTGAGTTGTGCAGTTATGAACAACACAGTGGGAACAGGTGTCAAGTGTAGTTACTGGTACTGTTCAGGGTTTTATTCCTTTTATATAACATCGAAGTGACAATGTCAATCATTTGAGTGTTTGAGTGAAATCCTGTAAAAACCTTGATTAACTAATGTGCACTGATTTATTGCACATTTAGATATGAAATGTTTATATACAGCCATAACATTAAAACCATTACCATTATAATCACTTCTATTACGGGTTTCACTTGTGCCACTTGTGTGGTGGGCTGTGATACACTAGGAGTGCTTGTGCTTTTCTATCATGGCCAGCATTGATGTTTTTTGACCCATTTATGGTGGACCCTGGCACCAGTTTATTGGTATGTAATTGATAATCAGTATTATTCTATAAACCTTGCTGTGGTTTTAATATTATGGCTGATTAAACAGTAAGTTTAAATGACTTAATTTTTTTTTACTACGGTCCTTTTGATAGTTTACTAGGTTAGAGATTATGATTATGACTATTATTCTTATATATATATATATATATATATATAGATATAGATATATATAGATAGATAGATAGATAGATGAATGAAATGAGCAAACCAAAACTAAGTTATATTTCAATATTTTTTTACCACGTTAACAAGGTGTTAAGGTGTGACTGTTAATGCCCCAGTTGAAATTCTCTTCAAATAATATTTTTTTTACACCTCAGGCTTCCTCTGTTTCACTCCTAATCCAAGTGTCTGCTGAAAATGAGTTGGTGTGAGCCACGCCCTGTGAGAGAACTACAAAGCTGAGCAACAAGCCTGAAAAGAGTTACCCTTTTATGAAGTCACATTAGGGGGAAAGTCTAATTAGCTTGTTTAAGCTGCAACCAGTATAACGAAAATGGAAAAAGAACAAAAAGCAGGGAATTAATTTTTCTGACAGTTTATTTTTTCCCTCAATGCTCAGTGCCACTTGCATGCACTTAGCCATAAAACCATAAACAAATGCCTCAGCTGGCAAAAGATTTCGTGCCTGCTTATTACATTATTATGTATTTTTATTGGCGTAGAATTGAGTCAAAATAACTTCCACTTCTATTTTTTAGCCTTTTCTCTAATAAATAATTTTAAATCAAAATAAGTTTCAGGCTTGACCCTTATAGTTCATTTCGTTCTTCCAGCTCTCTCTGTACTTTAAAGGAGTGTTGGGAACGCCATTTACATGTTCCCAGTGATCAAGGCACGCATGAGTGCAAGAACAATTCCTGTTTGGGACCTCATTTAGGAATACCACATCACATGTTTTATCCATTTATGGTTATACATCACAAAACAACTTAATTTGTAAGAAAATGCAGTGTGTCATAGTAGAGAGAATCCTATAATTCTTGTATATTTTTATGTTGCACCCTGAAACATTATATAACTATGCACCAATCTCAAGAGACATTGGCTGCACCAAGTTTTTTTCTTGCTAGTGATTTAGTAAACTTATGTTGAACGAGTGTAGGTGGAGGTTGTGTTCTGATTGGCTGTATATACAGTATATACATACTGTAGGTGAATACTCTGACAGAGCAAGCTTTTACAGATGCAAGGTGTCATCACTAGATTAAAAAAAGACCAACGTTCACAGCAATGCATTTTCACAAGTTATTTCAGAGATGTGTTTGAGGAGTATAGAGGTAAAAGTGACACACATACATGGATTTTCTTATAATATACCATTAGTCAGCGCAAAAAAAAAAAAAAAATCCACACAAGCCATTGAAACATTTCAACATCAGATTCCCTAATAAGCATATTTTATCCAACCACCAGAAGACACTGGGCAAAAACTATGGCGGCACAATGAAATTCAAACCTCACCACTGATGTTTTTACTACACACACAACCACAGTATATTTCAGTATATTCCTAGGGGCAACTATGTACGCGGTCACTTTGTACTGTATGTAACTCTGAAAACAAAAACTTTTCAAACTTTTCAACAACAGCTGCCTTAACTTTATGTTAAATGACTTCTTCCAAGAGACCAAACACCTCACCTTCAGTGCTAGAGCCCTACCGCTCTGCACAGCTGCAAGCTTCTTCTGATCCCAGCACTCCTCATCATCTTGATAATGAGCTGAAAAGCGCTTCATGAGCTGGATCCAGTGTTCGTGATCCAGTGTGTTCAAAGGAAAGGAAAACCCAATTTTTTGCAAGACTAGACTGGAGCTGAGCATCCCTGCTGACCTTTTTTTAATTACTTAATTAACATACTTACTAATCAGTGCTAATAATATATCTTACTAAAGGCTTAGAAGTAATATATAATTAGTTAATTGCATTCAATAGAACTACAGTACAATTACTTTCTAAGGACAAAAAAAAATTATATATCGTTATAATGTGGCAAAAAAGTTATAATAAGCCATTTCTTTTCACGAAAGCTAGAACTTCATGAAGATTATATTATGTTTCTATTCCTAACTTTTCTGGCATCACTAACACAGTCCTTACTTTATTGTAGTTTTTCCATACCATTGTCCTTGCCACATTTCTTTGCAACACCATCTTCACCCTACTTCAGTGTTTAACACTGTTTTTGCTCCATTCCTATGTAACCATCTCCCTATTTCTCAGTTCCCCAACACCATTTTTACCCTTTTTTCAAGTAACCTTACAGCCTCAAAACTGTATATCACCTCAGCTTAATTTCAGTGTTCCCCAACACCACCTTATTAAATACCAACAAGCCCAAACAGCACCCTCATTTTCCATAACACTGTCTCAACCCTTTTTCAGGGTTCCCCAACACCATCCTTGTCCCATTCCAATGTGACCTAACACCACCATCTCCTATTCTCCTGTACTCCTATATATTTTCCCAATACCAGCTTCACTGCATTTTGCATTCATCCTAACACCAAGTGTTCATCCAACCTGTCCTTGCATCTGTCCTACTGTATGTCATTTTATACCACCATCACTTTTCCAGTGTTCCCCAACACTGATCTCACTCCATTACCAAGTAATTAAATACTACATACACCTTATTCCAATATGCCACAACACTATCATCACTTTATTCCCATGTAACGTACAGTAACACTGCCTACTAGCCTATTCTATTGTACCCCAACTTGGTCCTCAACCCATTCGCACATGCTTTACTGTACAGTATATCATCCACACCCAATTCTAGTATTGTTCAACACTACCCCAACCTCATTTCCATGTAACATAATCCCGTCCCTACTACATTCCACTGAATTCCAACACAGTCCTGACTCCAATCCCATGTAACTTAACACCACTTCTCACTGTTTTCCAACACTTCCTCATTGGACCAATCCTCACCAATAACAGTGTTCCCCATAACCTTGATCATAACAATGTTAGCCTCAATTTAGTTTTTAAAATGTTGTCAAAAACTAGCAAGTATATTATATAATTAAATTTAATATTAGGATTTACTCAACATATTTTATTAATATTGACATCATTGCCAGGAGAGTGTTTTTTTTTAGTAGTCTTCTTCGGATCTATACCCATTTTTACAAAATAAACATAAAAAAGACTCTTATACTCTTATGTTTTTTAATTATGTATGACATAAGCTGAGGTTATGTCAGCCAGCTCATGTAATACTGGTGCAAAGCAGTTTTACTGGGATATTGTTTTCAAATAGGCATTTTGGTGGATGGGATTTGACAGTAAACTCTGACAGCTGAAGTGATAAGTGATATCTGATATTTCATGCTTCATAAAAGATGTAAACCTCCATATAAGATGTAGACATGACGTTGTTGTCATATTCGAAAACTTGAGCTAGTGCTCGTGTTTTGTATTGTACGAAACAGACAATAGAGATTCATAAGGCTAATGGAAAATATATATTCTAGCTGACCCTTAGTTTCTCCCTCTCTGAAGTAATTATGCTAAGCATACTGCAGAAAAGCAACACAGTCCCAGCATGATCTTAGCTCAAGGCAACGAGTCTCTGCAACGTTCGTCTTGTTAATTTCACTTTCTCGTGACAAGCCGGCACTCAGATGGGCCTGAGAGTTAATGAATGCTGGAGAAAGGTTAAACCAACAGGAGGAGCCAATCCTGCAGTGTAATAATCTCCCTGATTGTTGCAGTGCAAACTGAAGGCTTTCATCTTTATGGTATTGCTCAATCAATCTGCTGATGAATTGGTGCTGGAGTTTGCTTCATACTGCCAAAAAAGCCAAATAAGGCCAGGGACAAGCATCATTATACTGATTGAGTTTACAGCGCTTGATCAGGGTTGGAACTGCATTAATAGAGCTGGACCTTAAGAATATGCAACACTTTGATGTTCTCGAATTCTCAAATATGCGATGACTGGTGTTCAAAAGCGACCTCAACAGAATCGTGATGCTGAATATTAAATTCTTAGACAGCCACTCACTCATAGCCTACATTTTAACCGTTAAATATTTTTATAGTGTACAGAGTGGGTGAAAAGTAACTAGGCATTAAAAGTTGGTCCATATTTCTTAATACAAATGTATTGAAACAATGTGTACATGTACTTTATTACATAGGAAAGTAAAATCTTTACATTTCAACGGAGGCACCAGTAGCATCAACTAGTTTCCATAAACTGTCTTCTGAAGGCAGTTGTTTGGGATATTGCTGAGAACCTCCTGAATCTGTGCCTACAAGTCCTCTAATGTGTGAATTTTTGTCCTGTATACATCCTCCTTTGCGTAGCCCACAGAAAAAAAACAAAAAAACACATGGAGTGAGATCTGCACTTCTTGGAGGCCCTTCATGAAGTCTGTGTTGTCCCAGCCAATGTCCTGGAAAATGCTGGTCTAACCACTCACGCGCAGTAAGAGCGAAAATTTGGTAATGCTTCATGAGGTGGTTCTATAGCCATTAAATATCGCCTAGTTAATTTTCTAATTAATTTGTTAATATACTGCTTCTAATACACTACTGTTTCTATATTAAGAGCTAATTTACATATTTTTCCCATAATCTGAAACTGATTAAACATATTAAAAATGGTTATATCATTTATAAAAAGAAAAACCTTTTTGTTTTTTAAATTTATTTATGGAATGAGTTTCTAGTCCTAGTACTTTTTTTTGTGCATCATTGTTGATTGTTGTCATATATCTAAACATCCGGGCTAAATTTTAAACCGTTATCACATAACTTTAAAGTTGAATGTTTTACTTCAACTCCTCCAGTAGCTCACTCACAACTGCACAATACACAATTCCTCTATAGTATATTCACTGCATTCAGTTGTTAGAAGTGATTGCAGCACACCTTAAATTTAGAATTCTCATTGATCTCCATCTCACTGCACCATCAAGGCTCCTCGTCTACGGCAGATCCGCTGTTGTACTACACCTCAGCTCATAAACCTACTCAACTATCACTTGCCTAACTGGCATTTTCCTCTGCTTGATAATAACTTACCTGGGTGGTCTTTATTAATAGGCAGAACAGACAGGTGTATAGGGTGATAGCTTGACTAACCATACTTTTCTATGCTTAACTAAAAACAGAAACAGTAATGCTAGTATATTCGATGTATCCAATCCCACACACTGTTATCTAGATCTCATAAGACTGTATGAATAACAAATTCAAAATGACTATGAATAGAGAGAAAAGTATTTTTCTTTATCTTGTCTGAACCGTAGGAGCAGGTACTTATCTATACATCAATCAGGCATTGAAAGAAATATAATGCAATTTTCATAGGTTAAATATTTACGCTCATGTGCAACAGTTTTTAGATTTTTTCTTTTTTTATGGAATTTTTAAAAAATGAAAATATATCTTATATATATATATAAAAATAAAAAAAATATATATATATATATAAAAACGGTACTCCCATTTGTAATGGTAATGGAAATTTACAAGATATAAATAGAGAGAGAAAGAGGTTTATTGGACCCATTTTAAACACTACTGAACTTAATTGTATTGCTACAAGATCAATATCAGAGACCAGTAGACTTCTTTTAATTTACATTAGAAAATATCTAAAAAAAAATAAAAAAAAATAAAATAAATAAAAAAAAACAGTTGCAGACCATGAGAAGGACACTTTACAGTGTGATGTCGACCCATATAGAAACATCATTACGGACCATTACAGATACCCGGAATGGTCTACTTTAGTCACACTTTACTTTAACTATAATTTTTATTATAACTACTATTATTTATGATTCTAGAATCTGATTAGTTATGATATAATGATTCTTTTTATGTCAGCTGTATCTCTCTGCCATTTTGGCTGAGGTTCGATTTCTTTCTTTCATTTTTTTCATTTAAAGTTTTAAAACCAAAAGACTAAACAGTTCAATGATTGCTTCATGTTTAAATTCAAGCCCAAATTCAAGTCAAAGTTACTGTGTGTGTGTGTGTGTGTGTGTTGCTTTGTTAAAAGCGCTATATAAATAAAATTGAATTGAATTGAATTGAATCTTTCTCTAATCCAGAGCTTTAACTAAAAGGAGAAAGAGCATATACGTTAATGACACACAGGTGAAAACAATCAGTCATTACATAGGATTATATATATACTGTATATATAAATAAAATGTT
>JAQMYL010000003.1:18854503-18865186 GCA_030014365.1 Clarias pachynema | reverse complement strand
ACACACACTCTCACACACACACACACACACACACACACACACACACACACACACACACACACACACACACACACACAAACCTATCACACACACAGTGATCAGCCAGAAAATTTAAACGTTTAACATTAAAACCACCTAGGCTTTGCTTTCAACTGGTAAGTGGACTCTGGGCAACTCTGGCCCCTCTGGGTGTTGCTCTGCAGGGCCTCTGGGAGTGTGCTTTGGTGTCTGGCACCAGGAAGTTGGCAGTTGGCCCACCTCATGGGTTGTTGATCCTTTGGGTGCTGAGGGTGTTGGGTGGGTCCACCATGGACCGGATATTTTTGTTTGGCCCATCCCATGGGTTGTTGATTAGATTGGAATCTGGAAAGTTTGGAGGCCTTGGGCTCTGTTCCTGCTGGGTCCTGTGCACAGCGTGCTGGAGTGCACTTGGTGTTTTAGTACATTTCTATCATGGCCATTATTGGCTTTTTTTAAGGGGTTGCGCTGCATCGGCTGGATCGGACTGGATGGGATGGACTTTGCTGCCCACAGGCATGTGCCCATGATTTTGTGACCAGTTTCCTTGTATATAATTGATAATCATTGTTAATGTGTTAATATTATGTGGAGTTAATATTATGGATGATTGGTGAATGTAGCATTTTAATTTTAAGGTCTTGACTGGTCAGCTAATATTCATTAATTTGAACTAATATGGGTCTCAAGTAACTGCAGATCTAATAAATAAATAAATAAATAAATAAATAAATGACCATTTATTTCCCCTAAGTCGTTTTATGATGTTAAGTGTTTCCTAATGTATTCTATCCATTAGTTTCAATTTTACAAATGAGCAGCAGTTTAGAAGCTACTCTTATGATTACTCTTAGTCCAGTATTTTGTATGTAATTATTCTAAGTGTAATATGATACAGACTTTGATCTATTGCGGTACATAAATGTAATGTAATAAGTTATGTTGGTTTCTACCTGCTACAAAGCCTTTCAGAATTGTTGGCACCCTTCCTAAAATAAGCAAACGTTAGTATAGAAAAAGAAAAACCCTTAGCAATGAGTAATATATAATCAAAATAAACATGGACATTTGCATACTTGGATTAAAAAAAAAAACATTTTAATATGCTGGTTTCAAAATTATATATACATTTATACAATATTTTGCGGCATTTTCCCTGGAGAAAGTAAAAGCACTTATTTTTTTTTAACTTAAGGATTTCAGGCTGCTTCTCCATGCAGAACATTTTAAGTGTATATTGTTTGGTTTGTCCATGTGACCATAATTAATTTGTTAGGGGTAGGGGTAGTTCAGTGGTTTAAGTGTTGGACTACTGATCGGAGGTTGTCACTGGTGGTCCCTTGAGCAAGGCCCTTAACCCTAAGCTTAGATGTGTGAAATTCCAGAAATACAAATGTAAATTAATTTAGTACATATTTTTGAGGGAAAATGAAAAGATAAAAACAAGTAAAAAGAAATAAAAATAAATGCATTTCAGTATATATTATAATACAATAATATACTATATTATAATTGTAATTAAATAATTGACTTGAATACATTATTATATTACTATTTTATCATTTTATTAATATAATATTATAATATTAATATTTCAGCCATAATTATAATTAGTTTTAAGGACAAAGCTACATAAGTTTTTCTTCTTGGTAGAATGGATATCTTGACCTTTAGTAAGCAATTTATCCTGGTCAGGGTTGTGGTGGAATGCTGGGCCATAGGTGGGGAAAACAACTTCAGACTTTAGTCCATCGCAAGACAGCATGCAAACACATTCAATCTTTTATTCACTTCGAACAGCAATTTATACTTCTAACAGAAATGTCCATAGCCAATCCACAATGTTTTTAGGAGGAAACCAAAAAACCCAGAGAAAGCCCATGCAGGCTGAGGAAGAAAATGTTAAAATCCTCAACTGATACCATGGTATATATTAACCAGAAATACATAGAGCAGTGGGCATGTCAGGGTAAAAAGGGAAGAACATGAATCGATTACATTGATCACATGTGATTACACATAGTGGCCACTGTACAAGCTTCTGGAAGCAGTGTTATGATCTGGGATTGCTTCAGTCGTTCAGGTCTAGGGTTAGCATTATTATGTGGCTATAAAATGAAGTCAGCTGACGACCTGAATGTACTGAATAACCAGGTTATTACATCTATTGAGTTTTTTTCCTGATGGCATGGACATATTCTAGCACTCAAAGTGTGAAAACATGATTCTGTGAGCATGAAGAATACTTTTCACACATGAATTGGGAGACACTGAAAGTCTTTGAGATGTGTTGTGGAAGACTTTACACGGTGGTCTGATCTCTCTGCATCACAAACAATGCTAAAAAGAATGCAAGCTGTAATCAAAGCAGTGGAACCTTGGATTACGAGCACTTTCATTCCAGAAGTATTTCAAAACACTCGTAAATCAAACCAAATTGTCCCGTAAGAAATAATGGAAACTCAAATTATTCGTTCCCCAGTCCCAAAAAATAAAGACATAAAAATAATTAATACAAAATCTAGAGTAAAAATAAAACAAATTAACCTGCACTTTACCTTTAAAAAAAGTACAAATAAATCCCGACAGATCCCGTGTTTCCTTTTATGCGCGCAGGCGCTGTGTGCGTGTGTGTTTGTGTATGTGTGTGAAGCTAAAGTAAGAGGAGAGGAGGAATCAGCCTCTCTCCCTCTCGCCTGTAAAGGCGAGAGTATGTGTGTGAAGGGGCATGGTGTCAAATTACGCACGCGCATACACAACGGCATGCTGACCCAGGGAGAGAGAGAAAATGGATCTTTAACCTCTCTAATGAGACTTTCTTTTGCTTTACACACGCACACACACATGTTATAAGAAACAGTACACGCGCGCTGTACATACACGCTTACAAACTACATTTTATTTATTACAAAATAAAATATGTGTTACACGCACACACGTGGTCACAGTGTTATAACTAACAGTACATGCTTACACGGATGTTGATTATACCAGTGAGAGACGCGCACTAAGGCCGAGCAGGGGAGACGATTACCCACAATTCCACAGCATAAGAGAGAGAAAACACATTGGCTCAGTTGTGATCACCAAGACTTGCTTGTTTTTCAAGTCAAAATTTATTAAAAATAGCAAACCGCGTTACTTGCAATCCGAGGTTCCACTGTATTGTGGAGACTTGACCATCACCCCTACAGTGTGCTACCAGTCAAAAATTTTAACCACACCTCTCGCAAGATCTATTCTAGCTGACGTTTGTGTCTTAAAATAATAACTGACTGTTATTAATTAATTATGTATTGCCATATAGGTGTTATATCATAGTTCTTAAAAAATTCAGTATTGTTGTATTTTGTGCTGGATAATACAAAGCATTATAATGGACAAATCCTCACAGTTGTACTCCAAAATCTACTTTGAAGCCTTTTCATACGAGAGTTTATTATAAAAGCAAAGGGGGCACTAAATGAGGAATATTCTTGTCTAGTGTTTTGATATACATGATGATTTAAAATATGAAATACTACAAGTAAAGATAAATGTAAACGACTGTCAAAAAATGGTGTAGTGGTTTAAATAAGTGTGTTCATGGTATAAGCATGAACATATTTTCTCCCTATTCCACACAGCATCTCACTGTTTTTTGGCCTGAATCCACAGAACTTACATACCTTGTGAGCATGTTCCAGTGTAATGATGTGCTCTGGTTCTAATCCTTGACAGCTAGATAGGATACAAGCAATTAGCACGGATCTGCTCTCACCTCCCTAGCCTCTGTGCCGCGATGTCCACAGTCGCTAATTACTTCCACGGCTTAGATTCGGTCATCTGAGAGCTTATTTCATAACTGCCTCAAAGAAGTCAAAATTGATTTTTCTCCTTTCAGAGCGGATGCTATGATAGGATGGTCACCTGACCTCACCTCAGCTCACTCCGGTGACATCTATATGGCAGGACCCTGGGGAGAGAAATCTAAACTGTTTTAAAGTGTCAGGGGTGGAATTAGAGCCTCGGCAGTGCTCTGTGCCTGGGGTCTGTCAGCACTCTGCTGTCCCAGCGCTAATTTGCCACACAGTCGTAGCGGTGAAGTTAAAACAGAGTTGTGGCCATAGTCATGGGGAACGATTTCTATAGACAACCTCAAAGGCCACCTGTTTTTCGCAGCTGAGGAGCGCTCGCTCCAGGGTTCTGATTGAGCAGGCTGTCAGAGGATGCCATCGATTGAATGGAAAAAATGAACGGGCCTCATGCTGCCGGAGGGAGGACAGTTTGGAAAACAAGAACACAAAGGTGACAGGAAGGAGCAGCAAGCCCCACTGCCTCTCAAAGACATGAGACTATAAGGAATGGCATGAGGAGACAACTGTATTTTTTCCCCAACAGTTATCCCTGAATAACTGGACAGAATAATTATTGAAATAAAATAGCACACCAACCACATGCTTGTCTTTTCATATTCCCTCTTAGCTCTGACGATAGTGGTGGGTCATGATGTTAACTAGAGCTAGATTTCTTTTAACAAGAAAGGGTGTCCCCTATGCACTTTGGTCTTGCAAGTGTTGTGTGTGCTGGTTGAATTGAATCTCTGTTGAGGTAGAGAGTTCAGCTTGGATAATCAGTGGATTAAGGGGTTCATTTTCAGGCTGGAGAATTGTGCCGCACCCAGGTTCCCTTGTGGTCTTTACTTGTGTTTGGCCGTTGTTGAATGGAAATGAAGGTCAATTAATTCTCCAAAGAGATTACCATCCAGACATAGAGGAGCAGGAGTCTGTGATGGGGATGGACAGGAAGAGTTTATAGAAAAAACTGCATTTTGTTTGACTATGCAGATGAGGTGATTGACAATAAATAGAGCGCCTAATCAAAACTGGAGCACTAAAAACGTGTGTATACATATCGTTTTAAACTGACAGTATTATTGCTGCACTGAATCTTACTTCCTTAATTGTGAAAGCCTGTTTTTTTCCCATTTCTCCCCAATGTTCTCTCCAAATTTTGTCATGTCCAATGCTCTCATGTCTGGTTAGGGCACTCCCACATCAGTGCCAGCTACCAAGCAGAGAGGGTAGCAACAGGACATTTTTTATATAAATCTTCTACAAATCTGCTGTTTAACTCTTCTGCTGCTATACAAAATGTATAAACAGCATATTTAATTGCTTTCTAACAATCATGACTATTAACAGTCTAATGCGTTTCAAATTTGGCCAAAAAATTCCAACTTTTTATGCATACATTTTATGTAACAGATAATAAACTGTTAACTGATTTTAACAATATTTATGTATAATGTTCAGTTGCATGCCAAGTTCAATGAGCAATGCTACACACCGATCAGGCATATCAAATAAAAGCACTGACAGGGAAAGTGAATATCATTGATTATCAACTGATATTGACACTTGTCACGGAAGGAGTGCAATATATTAGACAGCAAGTGAACAGTCAGTTCTCGATGTTGATGTGCTAGAATCAGGAAAAATGGGCAAGCATAAGGATCTGTGATACTTTAGACTAAAGCTGGGTTTAAGCATCTCCAAAACTGCAGGTTATGCAGTGTATTCTAACGTTTTCTAAGGTAGGAAACTGGTGAACTGGTGACAGAATCATGGGCATCCAAGGCTCATTAATCTGCACAGCAGTCAAAGGCCAATTCCAAAGAAGAGCTACTGTAGCACAATTTCCTAAAAACGTTAGTTCTGGCTATGACAGGTACTGTAGGTAACAGAACCCACAGTGCATCGCAGCTTGCTGTGTATGGGACTGCATAGCCACATACTGGTCAAAGTGTCCAGTGGACCCCTGTTCACTGCTGAATGCTCCTACAATGGCCTATAGAGCAATGCAAGAAGGTGGCCTTGTTTGATAGACCACATTTTCTTTCAAATCATGTGAATGGATGGGTATGTGTGCCCCAATTATATGGGCAATAGATGGGTCCAGGATGCAATATTGGAAGAAGGCATGCCGGGGAAGACAGTATGGTGTTCTTGAAAATGTTCTGCTGAAAAACCCTGGGTTCTGGAATTCATGTGAATAATACTTTGACATTTAACAATACTAAAATTGTTGCAGACCAAGTACTGTATTTCTTGATGGCAGTGGCGCTGCTGCTAACACCTTGGTGCCAGATATCACAACACACCTTCAGAGGTCTTGTGGAGTCCATGCCTTGATGGTTTAGAGTTGTTTTGGTGAGACAAGAGGGACCTAGTAGGCATGTGGTTTTAATATACAGTATATATTAATGAAGTCAAAACACCTTCTATTTTTGAGAGTAGCAAGGAAATGGAGAGCATGTTAAAAAAAAACAAAAAAAAAAACGAATGATGACTCATACTAGCGTACACCAGAATTAGCCTGCTGTAATTGTGTTACTGTGATGGACGAACTGTACATCCTCACTGCCTGTAGCACAATATACTGTACAGTACATTACTATTACAGACCTATATGCACAGAACTAAAATGAACACGGATACACGCATACCCAGGCATACCTGAAGAAATACTAGTGATTTTTTTGCATTCGGTGCATACGTTATTTGCTCTCTCATTCAACTGTGGAAGAAACTTGGAAGGGAAGTGAGCTCTCTGCAGGCTCTCTAGCTGTAATGGCATGAGAGCACATTACATTAATCTGACTAATGATCTATCGCGTTGAATAAATAAATCTACAAGAGCAATAATGTACTTTAATAAGAAAAGCTAAAGACCATTTGGATGAAAAATTACCTCTCAAAAGTCTTAAATCAAAGAATAAATCAGATTTTCCTAAAATTGGTGACAAAGCAAGCCATTTGAGGCTGATATTAATAATCAATCACTTGAATATACTTTCTAAGATGCTTTCTGGAGATGATAAGAGAGTAATCATACAGTAACGGTTTGTGCCTTGTAAGTAATGTGCACAGTATTTAGAGATTTTTTTACAGGCTGTTGTCCAGTGTTACACTTCAAGACAAATCACTGCTTGTTTGGTATTTTTTAAAAGATTTTTGTGAAGTTTCATTAACCAACCTTTAAGTAAAGTTCTGTGTAAATTCTTTTACGTGAATGTTTTGCAGGTCAAAAAATTTTATTTTTTGTAAGTATGGGTGAGATAATGATACAACATTGATCTTGTGATAAATTATGTCACTAAATTTATCCATAATAATTATAAATTCTGGAAGCAGATTTGAAAGAAATGTCCATTGTGTTAAATGTTTCAAAATATATAAATAGTATATAATATTTCAATTATATAAATAATGTAATATAAACCACTGTTTAAAATTCTACAGTGTTTTCAAGAATGCGATGATTATAGCACTTCTATATGTTTTATAGACATTAAATCTCAAAACGTTTGTAAGTAGTCATATTTAATGATAAAGCTAACAGAGCTGAAAACAACAAATTAATGGTGAATGAATGTCTTCTAAAACATGGAACATACATCTTTATAATATACTGTAGGACTAATGTAACATTTGTACACATATTTTTCTTGCACTTACTTACAGTGAGATCTAGTGTATTGTTAAATAAAAATAATCAATGGCAGGATGGTGTGTTGAGATAAAAATCATAGGAGTCAGGCTTATACATGCGTTATACACTTGCCTGCGATGTACAACTGAAAGTTTTTAAAGTGACATTCACAGGATGGCTTGTCAGAGCCATACCATCCCAGTCCATCACGAGTCAAGAGTCAAACTGTAAAATGTTTAATGATATTATGCACAGTGACATTAAACGCACTGACGAGCCCTTTGACAGTTAAAGCCGTGATCGTGCCTGCTGTCCTGGGCTTTGTCACATTGCACTGATCTATTAAATCTAAAACTCTGACCTTGCATACATATAACGTTAGCAAAATAGATCATGAAGATGGATAGCAAAGAACAGATTTTTTAAAGTTAATTTTAAAGGATACATTAGAGTTTTTAGGTTTTTAAAATTCAACAGTAATTGGAACAGGATTTTTATTTATTTATTTATTTATTTATTTATTCATTGCTGAAGGCGGCACTGTAGTCCTGTTGCCTTGCACCTTGCACCTCCAGGATCCGGGTTCGATTCCCGTCTCGGGTATGTGTGCATGGAGTCTGCATGTTCTCTTCGTGCCTTCTCCGGATACTCTGGCTCCAGGATACCCCACGACTCCATATACAGGATAAAGTAGTATAGAAGATAAATAAAGTTATTGCTGAGCTATGCTAGTGTCTCAGGATAGTGAAATGGCACATGGCACTGATCTATTAATGTAGTAATAATATAAACATGGCTTTCAGACTGTGACCCCCAATTACAATTACATATTCTCATCACACAAAATCTTTCAAACGTCTTAAATTTACTCATGCAATTATCATATAAAAAAAGAAGTGTTTGTGAGTTTCTCTTCTAACCGCATGTATAAATCAAGTGATCACTAGTTTGGAAAAATGTGGAAGAATATGAATGTTTTACTGAAGTAACTAGATTATCACAAATACTACATTATACTACAATATACTATGCATTATTCTAACACAAATTACTAAAAGAAATTTTTTTAAAAACATAAAAAGGGTGCAGTGACTGATTTAACATGTCTTGCTTCTATATGTGATGTATTGCCTACTTATATCGTCTGCCATTTCCTCTTCCTGCTTGTTTATAAATTGTCTGACCCTTTCTAAGCCTAAGTCAGGCCTAACTTTTGAGAATTTCTCAATGCTGTTTAGCTAAAAAAAGAAAAAAAAAAAACCCTGCCTTTGCATCTGAGCCTGCTTGAGTCTGATGGATTTCAGATGTCAGTCTAAAAACGGCTTGTGATTTGCTCTGAAAAAGCTTGTGATACAGTGTTAATGTAACAGCTGTAATTTTCAGTAATTAGTGCGCTAATTTCTTCCTTTTTCCTTTTATTCAAAAGCAAAGTTGCTCTATAAAGCAGCACTGTTGGAACTCATTTATCATTTTCTTTAGCTGCATTGCTCTTGCCGCTTTTGTCATCTGTCCAAACAATCTGTTAGTAATTTGCAATTTGCATTTTTCCAAGTGGACAGTGATTTCCTGAGAAACTGCAGAACTTGTAATGAAGCAGCCTAATTGATTTCCATATTTGTAGCCAATTTAAAATGGCTTTGTACTGTATATATATGTATTGTCCAAACCTAATGACAATACAGGATCACAAACCGTTGTCACCGTCTATACCGCTTTGTCTTGTATACAGGGTCGCAGGGGCCTGGAGCCTATCCTAGGAGACTTACGGCATGAGGCAGGGTACACCCTTGACTGGGTGTCAATCCATTGCAGGGCACACACACATACGCACACAATCACACTGATTTAAACACTACAGACAGTTTGAGAACACCAGTTAGCCTATGCTGCATGTCTTTGGACTGTGGGAGGAAACCACAGGAAACACACCAAGCACGGGGAGAACATGGAAATCGAACCCAGGACCTGGTGGTGCAAGTCAACAGTGCTAACCACTAAGCCACTGTGTTATTGGTATTTAAATATAATTTAGATCAGTTTTATATTATAAATCTGTTTAAGTTGTTTAAACATACAGTATGATTTAGGTATAGTCTGATAAAAGTTCATATTGTGAAGTACCACTACATTACCACTTCTTTCTCACTGCTATTGAGTTTGATCCCTTTTCATGCAGTTTTTGAAGTAAATCAGTACAGAAGGAGATATTAGTTAAATAAACAACTTTATTTATACTAGACAACTCTATACTTGTCTATAGAAGAGAATATGAATCGTTACTATTATTCTACTTTAGCAAAAGAGCCATTGAGAAAAGAAAGTGAGAGTAAAAACATTGAGATTTGTAAGAAAGAACATCAGTTATATCAGTATAAAGAATGTTATTAGATATGTCACTCAAAAACTTTCGCAGTGTTATGAATAATGCCTTTTATCTTCATCGATCAGTAAGATTGAATGAATGGTCTTAAGGGTGAAGAAAGCTTGAATTAAAGATTATGCAGGCTTTCTACATAGAACTATCCCCAACATCTTGCATTCTATATGGAATCATAAAACTTTATTATTTATAGTGGTAGTTTGGACAAGGGTTGGATGATATCACAAAATTTCCATAAAATGATAATTTCTTTAATCACAATATATAGTTTTGCTAACAGACTGGTATATATAAATGTATGCAAATAAAAATAGCAGTGTTTGTATTAAAAAAGTGGAAAAACTGATAATATTTTGAAATATATTTTAAAATATCCTGCAGAGAAGTTCATTTAGAGTTACCAAAACATTTGCAATTAGCAGCACCTCAGATTAGAGCCGTTATGAAGGTTTTACAGAGCTTAAGTATCAGACACATCTCAATATCAACTGTTCAACAGGATTATTGCATATTTTGAATACGTTTAACAATCAGGAAAGACCATGAAATTAGAATGTGTGTCCAAACGTTTGACTAGCAGTGTAAGTTTAAAGATTCAGTGCAAAATGTAAGCATTACATATTTCAAAGTTATTTGAAATATGTAAAAATTGGACATTAAGAAGAGTCTTCAGTGTGTGCATACACATTTTTTCCCCTTTTACATCTGTGTACAGTAGATGCCTGTGATTTCCCCTATCATGATGCCACAAGGCAGGAAAAGAAGTACTGTAGTTTGCATAGACCCGGGGCACTCAATAGGCGGACTCCGGT
>JAQMYL010000003.1:18776830-18823679 GCA_030014365.1 Clarias pachynema | reverse complement strand
CTTGGCCCCATGAGTGGCGGGGGGGGGGGGGTGCACTGGGTGTTCTGGAGCCTTTTTTATCAGTGATAGCAGTGACAAACCAGATCAAACTAGAGGTTTGTTTTTGGTCCCTGCGGGCATGTGTGCCCATGGTCCTGTAAGCAGTTTACTGGTATACACGTGATTATCAGTGTAAATGTGTTAATGTTATGTGGGGTTAATGTTAGATGTGATGTTAGATGTGTTGAATATACTGTAGCAGCCCATAGGAAGGGAATTGAAAACCAATGTGTTGTGTTACTATGGTAAGTATTACTAAGCTTTTTGATCATCATAATTTTAATTTCAAGACACTTGAATTTAATACTAACCTTTAGAGATGAGGCCGCTGAAGTTTGTTTTGCCAAATAGCAAGGAGTCATACACATAACCTTCTCTGCCCGGAGCTGTCAGAATCAACTGGTTGGTACGAAAGAAGGGAGAAAAATGCTCATCATGAAAGTCCTTCTCACGCCTTGCACGGCTATTGGGAGCTGACCAAAGTTGGACAGGATCAGTGGTCAGTTCTATATGCATCAGCCCAGTTGAAAATGCGACCACTGCAACCAGACATACAATAATCACCGTCTTGGGGTACCTAGCCATTGTCGTTCCCCACCTCTGAAAGAACGAACCCAGAATTTCTTGTGCAGCCAGACTTGCTCGATCAGAGCATGTGATATCTTTGGGATCCACTGTTTTGTTAAAGTCCACTTCATTTTCATTATTGTCCTTGCCCCCTTTTGACAACTTATTCTTTCGCGTTTGGAAGACGAACTTAGCCACAAGGAAAGCAAGGAACAGGAGAGACAAAAATATAAAGACAATGAGACAGATGAAGAGGACACCGTTCATGCCTGCGATCATGAAGCTGGAAGACGCCACAGGTCTTAGTTCAGGTGGAGACACTACAGGGCATGAATCCAGACAGTCCTGGCATGAGCATTCTTTTTCCCCAATGGGTGTTGTTTCGTTACAGCCTATCGCTACACCTGCAAATGGAACCATTCCCTCTGGAACCTCAGAGGTCTCGTTAGGTAGTATGAGTCTAAAATCAATATCGAGTGGAGCCAGACCATTGCTTGAGTCACCCTGGAAATCTAACCAGCGCTGAGGTGTGCACTGCTTATAACCATACTGGCCACACATGGTACCAATAGCATATCCACCTGTAGATGGAATCCGTACATTCTGGCAGGACCTGAAAGACGCATCTGAGAAGTTGGTCGAAACATAGGCCTGGTACGCGACCACACCATCTCTTTCCACTCCACCAACCGTGACGTTCACAGTTCTGGTGATGTTGACTACCTGGCTCTGGTCAGGACTGCAGGTGGTTATACAGTGTATTTGGGCAAAATTGTAAGTACAGGCTGGGCATCGGAGCAGCACGGCTTTGGAAAGGGTCAGGCTGTTTCGCAGAGCACGCAACTGAGTAGGGGTGCAGCAGGCAAATGAATTATCTACACCTTGGTCTAACATAGGACAGACCTCCTTCAGGAGCTGGTAGTGTTGGCCATTTGTTAAGGTTGCTGGCTGATAACTTTTGCAGGGTATGTATGGAGGAAGCAGGGGTTTTTCTACATCAGGGTTTAGACCGCATTCATCATACATTACACAGTAACCAGGCTGAGGCTGAGCATCACAAAGCACCTGCAACAGATGAGATAATAATAAAGTTTTTAAAGGAAGACTAATCTTTTTCCACTATTCGATTATTTATTGACCACTAATTGTGTGTTTGGTGCGTGGAGCTTGTGCCAATGTTCCACACTAAAGTAAATCTGTTTTAAATTTCATGACAATGTACAGTAACAAATCCAGTCTTTTCTTATTAAAATTTGACAAAAAAAAGGAAATATGCATTTCATATTTAATATTTATTGTATAATACATGGAAGGTTGAGGTGAGTGTATGGCCTTGAAAATAAAGATTTCAGCTAGTGAGACTTTGTTTCATGCCAACACTTTTTTTTCTCCTTGTTCCAACGGGTGCTCCCTATAGGTAGCAATGATAAGATATGCCAGGTCATAAAATGAAATGGCATGATATTGAATGATATGGAATCACATTCAGTGAATTTCAGGGATTAAATTTGTTGTTGTTTTCCTCATTTATGTCTACTTCAAGCATTTTATAATTTATACCAGTTAAATACAAATATCACATTATTAATAGACATATCTGTCTGATGTAGCAATCAGACTCTGCTGCACACAACTTGACCATAAAAATGATTTTTCAGGAGAAATAAATATGTGCTTAATGAAAAGATGATGTTAGCAATTAAGGACTTATTAACTGACTACTCTTCTAACCTGAATGTATACTCTTTAAAAGGCAGGTGGATAAAACACAAAGCAGGTACTGTAGAAAAAACTGGCAGCTACTGTAAATACAGTAAAGTTAATTTTAATACGAATATGCTACATGTTACAAATGCAAAGTCAAATTTTTTAAATTTCAGCTTTTTTTGTGACACTGGACATTTCTGATACATAAAAATTTGGACATTGTTCCCATTCACTTATTCCTTACGTATTTCAAATAACTTATCAAAAAATTGTATATATGGTTAAAATTGTCTAAGCTGCAATTATGTATATATTTGGAGGAAAAACTTACCAAATATGCAGCCAGTGTTAAAAAGACGAAGTCCCAGGTCTTTGTCAGGACCCCCATTCTGTTGCTTTCAGAAAGAAAATGGCAAGTGACAGAGGTGATACATCCAACAGGGAGAAAAAGGAAATCGAGAGAGAGAGAGAGAGAGAGAAAAACAGAGAAGAGGGGATAAAACAATCTGGTATCCACAGATACCTGAGAAAATAGGAGTAAATAAGGAGGTAACAATTCCAGCCCTCCTCAATGGAATCCTATCAGATATCGACTATGGCCTGTTTCTTATCTGGCCTGATGTGTTCGGTGCCAATCCCAAAGCACAAAACTAATATACTTGTTTGATAATTAACTTGTGGGAGGACACTGAAAGCAAGGTACAGTATCAGTGAAGCAAACAAAAAAACATCTGCTAAATAAAAAAAGGAAAGATAATTCCACAGGATAGTTCTAAACATCTGTTCCAAAAAAGTTTGCGGGCGGGGGCGGGGGGGGGGGGGGTGAACGATGATGGCTATGACACAGATACTCACAACTGATACTCAAATCTTCAGCATTGATAGCTGAAGGGAAAAAATTATTATTTATAATTTATTATTTATTATTTCTTAATCCAATAAATGTTATATTGTGTATATGAATAGGTTAATAGTTAATATAAAACTTATAAGTTGTCATAAATCAAAATAATTTCAAAATGATAAATGTAAAGTAATTTCTTTAGTTAGATTTAAATCATAGATGAGGTTTTTTTTTTCCAGTACTTTATTACAGCTCAGGGTAAAAAGGATCGTCATAATAAAAAATAATACAGTATCTGTCTGCAAACAGGCCGAACAATACAGTACAGGCATGGAAAACCCTTTAAAAACCCTGACTAAAAACCCTTTTAAAATCTTACGTTCCTTTATCTGCTGGTTTTACTTGGTAGTCTGCAGTAATTTGTTTAAAAAAAAAAAAAAAAGCTTCTGTATGAAAAGATTTGATTCAATGCCGCTAGCTATAATAGTTATTGTAATAGTTTGTTTTTTATTTCTGGCTCTGACAATTTCTCATCTTCAGCTACATCACTCCAGGTCATAATTAATATTAAGTAGAAATGCCTGTTTAACAAATTTAGTAAAATATAAACCATCAGTAATCCACTGGCAGACACAAAGGATGAATTAATGAACGCTGTGAATTCATGTTCAACTTTGTTGCGCCTACAAGCTTCATATCCAATCTATTATATCAAACAGATGCCCTCTTATTCTTCCTGGTAAAGTTTTAAAATAAATAATGCATCTCATTTTTCTATCTGTATGTGTATCAAAAAGTGTCTCTTAAACCTTTTATACCACATCAATTCTTCTCTCTTTTAAAATCTATAAATACTGTATATAAAAAAAAAGGTTAAAAAAAAAAAAAAAGGTTTTGTCTATACATTGGTCAGAACTTGCTCTTTTAATGATATCTTTATGTTATCCCTGTTAAAACAAGGCATAAGATACTCAACCTTACAAAATTGTATTTCTTTGTATTAATAAGTTGAACAGAAAGTTCTGTTATATAGAAAGGCAGACAGACATGTACATGAGTTTCAACCTGAAATAATAATATCACTGATTACATTAAAGTTCATCACATTATTTTAACTTTCAACCTTTTAACTGTTTCTAAAACTCTGTAACTCTGTCAGAGTCCAATATTTAAAAAAAAAAAAAAAAAAAAAAAAAAATCAACACTTTCTCAACAATCAGAATAGAGAATTCAACAGAACTGTAATATAAAATGTAAAAAATTCTACTACTGGTTAAGAAAACATTTAAAAATATTCAATTAGCATCAAGTCAAGCTACCTTTATTTATGCGACACATTTAAAAGACAAGGTCTTGTGAACTATTTTATCTCAATTCAAACAGCAATAAAAAAAACACACAATAAAATACAAATTAAAGAAAAGGAATAAAACCAAAAGTAAGCCAAAAGACTACCATAAGAAGATCAAATGAAAAGTCAAGATGAAAAAAACAAAACAAATATGTTTGCAAACTGGATTTATCGTATCTATTTCTGGTGTATGCCTTTATGAAAATGATATGATGTTTCATAATTTTGGGGCTTTGGAAAAGTAAGTCAGACAACCTTAATGCAAAGTACACTTGTATAAATGTGCACAAATCTATAACATACTTAAAATGTATTCTCATCTATCATTTTTCTTCAGCAGAGAACCTGTGATGATTATTCTATGAATGTTTGAACATGTTTTCCTCACCACATGCACTTGAGGAATTGGGCACTGGGCCTAATTCATATTTATCACCATACCCATCTGAACCAAAGACCTTTGCACTCCTTTGCATAAACATGTATACCATTTAAGAAAAAAATATAAAATGAAACAAAAAATGTATGATTCATTAATGTTTTAACACCATGATTATTACGTTTTACATGATATTTAGATGAGACAGATCACCACATGGTATATTTGGTAAGGTACAAGGCATTTGATGTTGGGACACCAAGACGTGCTGCTGTGGAGACATTATCAGACCTTATCATTCAAGGACACTGGAGCTGGCGAAGGGAACCTTAGACTATCAACTTTTGCAAAAGCCATACTGCCACCATGCAGAAAGGTCAATTGGAACGGACCTGACTGAGGAAATACTGATTAAAGTCTGAGAGCAACACAGCTTATCACATGGAGATTATCATTTAATTTCTTTTTTAATTGTTAAAATGTTGTTGCACTGTTATACAATAGGCTACAATATGGTACCAGTTACTATTCATAATTTTCAATATGATGTGCATAATTGTTTTTCCAAGATCTGATATACATTTTGTATAGTCTCTACGTATAAGTTTGTAAGCTACAAAATCATCCTAGAGTCCATTTCCCCCCAACAGTTTTATATCCGTACATGATGACAGTGAAACCAGTGTAATGAGTTTAAATTCCAGCAGCACCAACATTTCAAGCTTGTACAAAAAAACCGTTCTAACCTTTCAAGGAAGATGATTAAATAATGCATATCACTATGGCGTAATTATCAGAGAAGTCAAAAAAATTATATTAATGGAAATATAGTTTAAAGAGAACCAGGTATAAATCATGTTCTACATTTACCTGTTCACATTTTAAGGAAAGCATCTGGAAGCATTTCCTTGTGACCTTATTATTTATACCAATACATTGGCACCAAATTATTTTACTTTTCCTGTCGCTGTGTATTATGAAAACGTTGAAGAGATTTCGTTATTTTCTACATTTCATGTCTACAACTCTGAAGAATAAATCATTACCTAAAACAAAATACCCAACTTTATCACACTCTCCTACAGTACCATCACTGTTTTGACACGTTTGAGACGATAACCTCAGTATCATTTTGTAGTCTTTCTGAGTACTGTTGTATTGTTTCTGAGCAGTTTCTCAGATTTCAGTCATAAGTATACATATTGTCCTAGAAAGTTTTTATCAGTATTTATGTCTGACTAAGGAAGCTAAAGTATACAATGTAATAGAGGGGTCGGAATGACAATGGTTAAATAGTCTTCAGGAGAGATTATTGAATAAATATTGATCTAATAACTAAAATTCTTTTGGTGAAGATTGTGTTCAGAAGGGAAAAAAATTGCCAGTCTAGAACCAGTGTATGACCTTTATGGAAAGGATTATCAGCTTTAAAATGTGTTACTGGACACCAATGACCACTGGTTGGGCAACATGAGAAAATAATACAATAATATGTTTTCATATCTTTTTGGTTATGTCAGCTACAAAGATTAATTTCAGGTATTTTAGCCCTGTGTTTATATGATGGAAAGAAATACAAATGTGATGCTTTATATCCATCCATTTAGGAACCTCTGTAGACCAACTAGGGACTGTGGAGGTGAATGGTGATTAGAATTGTATTTATTCCCAGGCCTTGCCCGGATTAAAATGGTAGAACTTTGTCAGGAAGGACATCAGTGTAAAACCTGTGCCAAGTTGTGTGCGGATCAGAGCATCTTCTGTGGCTTAATCAATGTTGTGCAGGGTCCTCAGTGGGTATTTCCACCTGCAATGAGCTCAAGATCCCCATGAATCTGACTAAGTAGTTACTGAAGATTAATAAATAAAAATGAACATACATGTACAATCAAACAAACTTGAATAAGGGAACTAAAACATATAAGTAAATATTTGTTTTATTATTTTAATTTGAAATAGATTTATTTTTAGTGAAAGTCCAGAGGTGGGTAGTAATACAGTAAGTTACATTTACTCCGTCACATTTACTTAAGTGACTTTTTGATAAAAATGTACTTCTAATTTCAATTTCAATTAAATTTATTTGTACAGCGCTTTTAACAATTGACATTGTCGCAAAGCAGCTTCACACAATCAAAAGAATTGTTGCTATTCCATGTCATGATTTGCCTAAAACTTTGAAGTTTTAAAGTTTTTAAAATAAGTGTACTGTGCATAGCCGTTTTCAGAATAAAGGTTTTGTTATAGACAAAGGAAAAAGTAATTTGCCAGATTCATAATTCACCAGTGTCCATCACATTTTACTATCAAACTGTTCGTATATTTTTTTATGTTATAGTCATGCTGCATGTATTTGCATTATGACTGAAATTTAGAGTGTAATAATAATATGAAAATATCAGTGTTCTGCCGTCAAATTAATGGATAAATCTGAAATATAAGTCTGAAATATGAAATATGATCAATTTATTGCACTAAACACTATTCTTGGACCAGAATAACCATTACTTTTGTAGTAGTGGTCAATGTTACCACTCTTGATTTGCTCCATAAAGTCTGATAAAGAAAGCCAGTCTCTGATTATAGCTACTGCAAATAATTTTCAAAAATGAACATGACTAGATGACATGTAGCACAGGATCCGTAACAGAAGGCAAGCTTGGTCACATTTATAAACCTGTGGTCACATTTTTGTCTATTAACTCTTCTGCACTATTCTTTCATGTACTTGCTTTGGTCTTTTGAAATACTTTGTCCACTACTAGATTTCTGAACATTTGACTTTCTCTGGGACCTGACAAAATACTTAGTATATCTGTCATGCATTGCTTTTTAAAAATTAATTTAGTGTCATGGTTTATTATTTTTCATGTATTATCATGTATTACTTCTATGAGTAGTTTTATTGCACTGTACTTTTTACATTTACTTGAGTAGATTTGCGAAGAAGAAACGCTTACTCCGCTACATTCAGCTACACTCGACTCGTTACTTTTTTAACTATTTATTCTACTCATTAGATATTATTTATTTTTGCCAGAAAACTGCATCCAGTGGATCTACGACATGACTGTGTTTCACCAATCAGGCGTAGCAACAATAATCACATAACTTCCGTTTGACCAATATAACAATAACCACATGTAGTCACATGCCCACACACAAACTGGCTGCATAGTGGGGGGAAAAATCTTCCCCTGTGATTGACAGCAAATGAAAGCATAAAAATGGAAGAGGCATCTGTCTCCTAAGCTACAACAGAAGAGGATGAACACCCCTGGCGTGCAAAAGAACAGCTTCATAATACAGTGTCTTTCAGCATATAAAAACTTGACGTCTAACCTGCGGTTAGTTTAGCTGTTTTATTTAATGGTGCAATGTTAACATAATAAAATATAATTACATAAAAAATAATTATCAAATACGTTAGGGGTTCAAAAAAAAAAGTTTCTTACATTTGTTCTACTGGTCACAGTTTATGGTAAAGTGAGACCTCTTTTACACATGTTCTAATGTTATTTTCTATCTGCTGAGCCATTTGGAGGGCAACTGAATATAGAGGACATATTTAACACTGGAAATAGTTTACACTGTTCAAATACATATGTTACCTACAGTAGGTATTTGTTTCAAAAACTTTATGTTGTGAAAAAAGTGAGATTAGGACATTTGTGTTTCTTGTTCGTTAATTTGCTATTTTGTAAAAAATATTTAGTTTTATTAATTTATTTTATTACATTTATTTCATTTATTTTATTATTTGAAAATGTCAGAATTTGTATATTATTTTATCATTTTGCATGGATGCTTACATAATTTCTAAAAAAAATAAATAAATCGGACATTATGATCATCAGTCCAACACATTAAACACCAAGCTACCCCTGACTGCATCGTTTTTATACACTCCCTACTGCAGTGTTTGCTTTAAACAGTTACTCAGTATCTTTTCACCGAATACTTTTTTACTCTTACTTGAGTAATATTTTGGGTGACTACTTTTTACTTCTACTTCAGTAATATTATTTTGAAGTACAGCTACTCTTATTTGAGTACAATTTTTGGCTACGCTACACACCTCTGTACTTAATTATTAAAAGTATTTGTATTAGTTCAGAGTGTTAAAAAAATCTCTCTCTCTGTCTCTCTCTTTCTCTCTGTTTTCCGATTGTGAACGTGTTGTTTTCGTTGCTGTCTGCAACCAGCTCAGCTGATTCTGATTTCAAACACCTGTTATGCTATTATAAGTGTTTCAATGGAAAAGCAAGTCATGCATTTACACATAATAATCAGCGAGTGGTGAGATTCCCCCTGTAAATATTACACACCACTGTCGTTAGTTAATGTGATTCAATGCAGAAACGTAGTTAAGTAAAAGTACAGATATTTGCTGTTCGTGTGAGCGGAGTAAAAGTAAAAAATATTATCTAAGAAAATTACTTAAGTAAAATACAGATACATGAGATATATACTTAAGTACGGTAATGACGTACAGTAAATGTACTCTGTTATCTTCCATCTCTGCATGTCAGCTATGATTAAATATTGTCTTCTTATTGTGTGGGAGTTTTATATATTTGAAAGCATTCCCTGGTGTTTTGTACCTGTAGGAATGTAAACCCAAAACCCAGGTGAAAGAAGAAAAGAAAATTGTTGTGAGCATGAACATGAGCTGAAATGATTGACTGTGTTGCTGATTCTAATTAGCAACAGTTGTAAAAGGTTAGACTTAGTGTGTGGGAGAAGGTGGGTGGTTATGTTTATGCTTGTGAGTATGTGTGTGTGTGTGTGTGTGTGTGTGTGTGTGTGTGTGTGTGTGTGTAGGCTTACATGGCAAGCAGATATTATGCCATCAGGAGCTTAGTGTTGATTGCCAGCCTCCATCACCATGTGTTTAGATGGAAAGGTCCGATAAAGTTCTGCCTTGAGCGGCAATTACCAGTTCTCTCTTCTCCCTGCTGTGATCCGCAGCCTTGTAGCGCAGCTGCTTCACACTCTCCAGTTAAAAACACAGCCGTGTTAAAATCAATACGTCCAGAACACCGTCTATTGATGACATTCCCTGTTCAATTCCGAGCTTTTCACTGTATGTAAATGCAGTGAAACAGGTTTTGCCTGGCGTTGGTTTAAAGCGTGTGTTTTAAAATCATGCAATAACACGTTTCGATACGTTGCATCCCTTAACCACGTTCCAACAAAATTTGGTGTTGTACAAGAGGTGTGCAAGTCAAACCAGAACTTCAGATTGTGCAGAATAAATCCCTCTCTTAACGTTGATGGGGAACGACTGCAGCAGGCTCCGAGCCAGCTCAGCTGGGATCATCATTCATGGACGTATGGCCTTATTTAAGAAGTTTGCACCATTCAAATGTTTTACTGTGTCCCATCACTGTATCGTCCTCTCTAAACATCCATTGATTTTATACCTTCATTCATGTGGAATGTAATCACCCAAGTCCCTGTTTGATTCGAACACCCCTTGCACTTGACTATCCGTGTGTCCTTTTACATTGTCTCCATAATGTGTGAAAAACTTTATAGATTTTGTGAGCTGTCAATTTCCTCCATTCCTGTAAGTTTAGTCATTAGTGCGATGGTAAATCAATGGCACTTTTCTTACAAACCTAGAGAAAATGGGGCCAGATTAATAATATTAAGGTTACAATAATTTTTTTTTTTCTGTCCGTAATCAAGTTTGTTTAAAATTCACTGTTACAATTACTGTACTTGTAGCTGTGAGTTTTTACACAAGCATTCTGGCAGCACAATTGCAGACACTGAGACACTGCCAGAGATTGTTGTTGACTGTCTTTGGTCACGATGGCACTAAGTCTGCCAGCGGTTTGCACATTTTGTCATGTCCTTGAAGATTATGAGCCTCAACTGAAGACCAAAGAACAATTTTAGGATCAGGGATCAGGCCAGACAAAATTATACAGTTTAATAAGCGGCTTATAGTGTATAAAACAATACTTAAAATATCGATTTAAAAAGAATGTGTCGCATCCCTACAAATACAGTACCCACATTTCGAGGGCTTGTTTTTTTCCCCTTTTGCTGGAGTAAACCCATAGATATTTTAAAGCAGAATATCTTAATAGTAAGAACGTTTTAGTCAGGTGAATCCTCAAAGGCTGAATGTTATATTAATGTCTTGTTTTCTTTTCCCTTGGCTGTACAGCACAGGGTCAGGACCTGGTGACGGCAAACGTGTCAGTGATCGAGGGCGAAACAGCCACAATCAGCTGCCGGGTGAACAACAACGACGACTCGGTCATCCAGCTCCTCAACCCTAACAGACAGACCATTTACTTCCGAGATGTCAGACGTAAGAATCACGTCCTACATTCATTTAGATCAGGAACATATCTTATATAATAAATATAACATATTGTAATGCCTTCCTTTGTTAAACCACTGCTTCCAGTTTCTTTATATTTACTGTAGTTTGTGCTGTTTACAGCCATGCACAATTCAATCCTCTGTTCTCCCTTTAAGCCGACCCTGGTTCGAACATTTCTTATTATTGGCAAGTGCAGCAAAGCATAGCATTGTTGACAAGGTCCTTCTAACAACTGACTGACAGTGTGTAATTGTGTTGGCCTGATTAGAGCTCTCTGAACGGTCCATTTATATTCCAGCCTTCAGATTGTTTAGCTCTTCATTGATGTACTGCATGCAAAGCATATAATCATTGCTTCTCTGCTTAATAAGGGCCTTGATGAGCAGCTAAGTGACGGTCTGACCGGTAATCAGTGTCTACTTTAACTTAGTCCATAAGAGGGAACCCCTTACAATTGTATTTTCTGTTGTTGGGGAAAAATATTTTTTGAGGCGCATTAAACAGCGATTCTTAAGCGCTCTGTACAGTATGAGCACAGGAAAGCGCTAATGTAACATATTTTTTATAACAATAAATCATAATACATGTAGTATGTAAACATAACATATTGTGCAGTATTCTGTTTACAGTGGTTTAGCAGCAGTTTAAGAGTAAATGTGTTTTTGTTATCATGCGTGTGTTGGTGGTATCAGTCCGTCCCCAAATACTGAGGGTTTGGGGTAACACAGTCTATCCATTTTAGACTAAATGCTTTGGTACCTTTTTCCAGATGGTATGTGGATGAAAAGTTGTGTGAGTGGTGCACCATCCACAACGTTAGTGGATTTTGCGGATGAACTATGCAAGTTAAGGGAGCCCCTTATTATCTTCTCGGCTGTCCTCACTATCCAAGACGGTGCCATTCCCAAATGTGGGAGTGATACAGTGATACTCAGGATGCCCTCAATAGTCCCTTTGTAAAATGTGGTAAGGATGGGAGGTGAGAGATGGGATTTTCACAGCTGGCCTTCCCAGAAAGTAGAGATAATGCTTGGCTCTCTTTGCTATGAAGTTGGTGTTTAGGGACTAGTTGAGGTTCTCTGCCTGAGCTGAGGTGCTCTTTATGATCTCCACTGAGGAGTCATTGATGTTCAGTGGAAAGTGGTTGATCTGTGCTCTCCTGAATTTAACAACCATTTCCTTGGTTTTGTGTACAGTCAGGGACCTTGTTGGCTCTGCACCAGCTCCACCTCCTCACTGTAGGCTGATTTGTCGTTGATGCTGATCTGCGAACTTGATGATGCGATTCGAGCTGTGCATTGCTGCATGGCTGTGAATCAAGAAAGTGAACAATAGCGGACTGAGCACACAGCTCAGTGCGGTGATGCTGGAGATGCAGATCCTGATCCAGACTGATTGAGGTCTCCCAGGCAGAAACTCTAGGTTCAGGTGTTCAGGCTTTCTAATCAACAGCATTCAAATATACATGTCCTTTTTGTCCCGGAGGTTGAGGGAAAGCTGGAATGTGGTGGCGATTATGATCACCTTTTAAATGCAGTGGGTTCTGTGAAGAAGGAAGCAGGGTCTTGGAGTGCTTCATGAAACTTGTCATGAGGCACATAATGTCAGTGGGTGTAAGTGCAACAAGAGGATAGTTATTGAGGCAGGACCCTGGAAACTTCTTGTGGCGGTCTTAAAGCATGTCGGGATGACGACACTGCTTAGGGAGATGTGAAATATTTCTTCTTCTTCACCTCCATACTGTATTATGTGTGACAGGGCTCAGTAAAGCTTTGTTTTGAAGAACATTTATGGACAGTAAAATATTTTACAACTGACAATTTGTTGAGGGGATGTTTATAAGATTTTTTTTCATGCAGGTGACAATTACATTGATAATGGTTTTTGAGGTTTCTAGTAACAGATCGTGAGTTCGATTCCCAGGTGATGCTGTAACCTCTCGCAGCCAGAGGTCTAGAGAGAGCTGACTGGCCGAGCTCTCTCAGAGGGGAGGGATGAGAGGTACTTAGTGCTCTTACATTAATCACGGCTCTACAGCCAATCATGGGCGTCTGTGAGCTCACGCAAGCGGAAGGAGCGGATAGCGCTGTCCTCCGAGTGTGTTACGCCGCCCCCAATGCTGAGTGAGCGAGCAGTTCTAAAAGATGCAGTCGGCTGGCGTCACATGCTTCGGAGGAAACATGTGATAGTCTTCGGCCCTCACGACTGAGTGGTAGTAGTAGCCTTAATGTGGAGCCCCCTAGTGACAGGGAGGAATTGGACACGACTAAATTAGGGAGAAAATCGGGGGGAAAAATTTATAATGTTGAACAACGGTTATGATTTGTCCCCACTGTACAGCATGACCAAAAATGTGGTTGTGTCACACAAAGAGAAACTAGTATAATAATTGTAGAATGCTACTTTTACATAACCCTTTTATTATACTTATAATATTGTCTATTAAAAGGGGTTTATCAGTATATCGTTTCGCAGTCAATTGTACAATCCAGTGTGTTCTGAATTTTCAGTTACAGCCAGATGATTTCATTTCAGTATATCACTAAGATTTACAAATATGACCTACCCATGTGGTATGTTTAGTTTTTTTTTTTTTTTTTTTTTACAGGTCATGTTTATTCATTTTATGCTTAAGCTTGAGAATTTTCTATAAATTATGTATTACCATATGCCTTACAATTTCATGTTGACCTTATTTCCTGGTGTCTTTCAACAAAGAGGAAAATGAGTAGTTCTTTAGTACAATTTTGTTAATAATCAAAGTAAGCTGCAGCGTTTTTTAAGATCCTTGGCTACTATTCAGCTCCCTGCAACTTCCTTCACTCATAAAAGCTAAAAGAGCGGACCGTTAAAAAGGTCAGGCCACATTTTTGCCAAATGTAAACTCCAATTAATGTATGACGGGTATTTTTCTTCCCAGGTATACTTAATGGTAATGAATGGAAATACAGTAAATGTTAAGAATTCTATCGTGTGTGTTATTTATTACACACTGCCTGGCATGAGAAAAATCACAGTTCAAATTTAAATTGCAAATACTTAAAGCCTTCTCGTTTCTTAAACAACCTTGATAGTTCCTGTATTTCAAAAGGGTCAAATTATTGGCCTGCATCAAAGCATTCAAGGAGATTGCTGAAACTATTAAAATTGGTTTAAGAATCATTCAACACATTATTAAAACCTGGAAGGATAGTGCTGAACTGCTGAACTTTGCAGTTGAAATATAGTATGAAAGTATGAATGAATATGATTAGTGATCACTTAAACGTTTGGTTGCATCGTAAGTAAATTGACTTCAATAAATTCAATTAAATTAAATGACCTATTCAAAGCAAAGTTTAATACTGAAAGAGCATTTTGATACGTACAGTACTATGCTATACAATGGCATCAATGAGCCTTCGGCACCCATGACCCTGTAGCCAGTTCCCCATATGTCCTTCATTAGTGTTTAGCAAAATATATAATTCAAATCTACAACCCAAATTATTTGCTAATAGAATTGAGTACATTTAGTCGTTGAGGTAGAGGTAGGGTTAATCACTTGCTCTTGGAAATTTGTACATTTAATTAATGCATCTCTTGTGTGTTTGTGCATGAGCTGTAAGCCAGCTTACAATGGGGTTTTCATGGGCTGTAAGTCATACAGTAATTATCTCAATTATGACAAATCACAGCTTGAATTATCTTGCTTTTCATGTAATAAGTCTATCTCATATATTAGTTTCACCTTTTAAGTTGCATTATTGAAATAAATGAACTTATTACCATATTAAAATTTTTTGAGTTTCACCTGTATATTCGTTCATTTATCTTCTATACCGCTTCTTCTGTACAAGGTCGCGGGGACTTGGAGACTATCCGAGGAGACTTTGGGATCGAGGCGGGATACACCTTGGATGTGGTGCCAGTCTGTTGCTGGGCACACATGCATGCGAACGACGCAGAAACACACACACACACACACACACACACACACACACACACACACACATTACTGGGAATTTGGGAACGCCAATTAGCCTTACCTGCATATCTTTGGACTGTGGGAGGAAAGCACGGGGAGAACATGCAAACTCCACGCACACAGACCTGAGGCAGGAATTAAACCCTCGACCCCGGAGGTGCGAGGCCACAATGCTAACCACTAACCGTGCTGCCTATATATGTTTGATATATATGATCAGCTATAACATACAGTATAACGTTAACACACTGCTATTGATGATCAATTATATACCAGTAGACTGGTGAAAAGATTGTGGCCACCCAAGGCTCATTTATGCCCATGGGGACCAGATACCAGGAAAGCCAATGCAGCACCCCTCTGTTATGCAGAGCTTCCCAGGTGGCACAGGGGGAACCTACTGTTATGCAGAGCTTCCCAGGTGGCACAGGGGGAACCTACTCAACACTGGGCTTAATGATTTGCATCATGTTATGATTGGTGTATATTACTCTATATTGTATACTACATCATAAAACTATACACACTATGTATTGTGATATTATGTAGTATTCTACTGGTTAAAAATTTTTTTAATCCAATAAAAAGAAAATAACTTTTAGGTTAGAATTTTGCACATTTCCACTTTACTACATTTACAAAAAATTTTAAAAGGTCGTTTACAAGATCTTTAATGCAGAATTATTGTAGACGGGAGCTTTAGAACAGATAATAGCAATTTTTTTGTTTTGTGTATATAAAACTGTGCCAGGCTCCAAGCCCTTGTATCGCCACATCAAAACTGACCCGATGTTGGCTTCTGCTATTACAACCTCTATGGAAAAGTGCACTGTCCTAACCACTGTGCACTGGAAACACCCCACAATCTGCCATTTTGGAGATGCTCTGACCCAGCCATTTAGCAATCACAGTTTGTCCCCTGTCAAAAATGCTCAATCCTTAGACTTGCCCATTATTCCTAATTTCAACACATCACCTTGGAGAACTGAGTACTCGCCTGCTGCCTAATATAGTCTATTCTACCCATTGACAGATGTAATGAGAAAACAAGGAGTAACAGAATAGTCAATGTTTTTCACTTCACCTGTCAGTGGTTTTAATATTATTGCCTATATTACAAATGATTTTAATTTGAAAAGAACTAAACACTCTAATCTCACAGCTAAGATAAAAAAAAAAATACAAAACAAAACATACAACCACAAGCAATGGCAGTGACGCAAAGAAGAGACGGAGCTGTGGGCACGACTGCCGTTCTCTTTTATCCTGTAAATCATCTCTACAGGTCCAATAAGTGCTCTGCTCATCAGCACACCATAATTGAGAAGAAGAGGAAAAAAATAGAAACGGAGATGAACATGCCAAAACAGCACAGCAGCACGAATGAATAGAGCACAACGGTGCAACATGCCTGCGAGGACTAAAACGGAGCGACTAACAGTGCGACAGCATTCTCACACTATATCACAAATCATATTACAGTACATCCCAGGACATACTGTAACAACAAGCACCAAGTAAAAAGGCATGTATAAATTTATAGTGGATATATCCGCCGAAGGTATCTTAAATGACAAAAAACATACAGTAAGTGTCAGAATACTTAGAGAAAAAGGGAGGAGGAGTTTGAGGTTACTGACAGTCACATCTCACAAACGCTTGACATTAAGAGTCTAGATGTGGGTCTTCAATCAGTCTGCAGTCACTTTATTGCTGTAATGTATTATTCTGTCTAATGTTTACTGGGTGTGCTCTTTCAATGTTTGTGAAAAACGATGAACAATTCACAGTTTCAACCCACCCCCTGCTGACAACTTTAGGTTAACAGACTGCTACAGCTCTAGGAACGCTTGCTTCAAAGAACATTCAATCTGTCAGGTTTACGGAGAACAGTGTATGCTCTAACAATACTGCAACATATTTCTTTGCAAAAATGGTAACACTAAAGAACAATTTGCAATACACACTTCGAGTCAAGACATCATTCAAGTCAAACGTTTCAATCCTCTGCATTTACGTACGTCATTAAATCCAAGCATGTGCCTGTATTTTCCACTCTATTTTTTTTTTTGACTTATGCGTGTGAGTGAAATGCAAACTCTATGCCAAAAAAAAAAAAAAAACGTAATCACAACGTGCTTTTTATACACTGTGCACTTCATGTAAAATCACAGGCTACAAAGACATAACAATTGTTCAACCTGTAGACGCACTGCAAAGTGCCTGTATGCCATGATCCTCATTTTACACTAACACAGGGAAACAAAATAAAGACAAGCATAATGCTAATTCACTGCCCAGCTGTCTCATGTCAAATTTTTAGTTGAGCAGTTTTGTAATTACAGCTGGCAGATCACTACAGACAAAATGGGCTTAGTAATGAAGGCTCCAAAGCAAACATTTCACAATCTGACTGCTCCAACGTCTCTACTACAATTCAATGTCTTCATGTTTTTTGTAAAAAAAAAAAAAAAAAAAAAAAAAAAAAAAAAGATAAAATTTTTTTAAATTATTATTTTTATGAGTATGATTATTGTGGAAAGTAGACTTGATTTCCCCGGTTTGTTTGTACATTCAGTATAGGATTATATTATGCCATTATGCTATACAATCCTGTAACACAGTGAAATACAAACTGCAGGACATTTCTTTAAAACACATGAAGGAGATTAAGGGCAATAAATGTGTATACTGTAATTAGTAATTCGTACATTCGTAATTAGTTCATTCAGCTTGACTGAGAGGGGGCGGCGCTGAGAGGGGGGCGTGGCAGTTGTTGATGGATTCTAATAGCTCTCCAACTAGGCTTATAGCAATAATTATTAAACATAAAACAATTAAGATTTTCACAAATCACAAAAAGCAATGCAAATTTACCTCGTCAAAACTGATCATCAAATAAGAGGAGTTGTAATCAATCAAAGAGTGAAAACGAGAGGGGTCTGGTGTGGGTTCACTCAAATTTTGTCTGGGGCGAAACTACACCATGTTGTTTGTCCTTGGAAATACTAAGTGGGACACAGTTTAATAAACAAGGATGTAACTACCATGGTAGCACAGGTGCACAGGCTTTTGCACTGACAATACTGTGTGGCTGCTAAGTCAGAACTGTGGAAGTATGGATAATGGTTCCTTCCAACATTTAAAGGTCCCATTTTTTACTAGTTCTTTAACAAATTAAAACAAGTCTTAGAGCTTCCCCAAAATGGGTCTGTTAATGCTGTACCTAAAATACCCTCAAATAATACACCTTTTCATTGAGATGATTGTGGCACTGGGTTGTTGAATGGAGAGTTGGGGGGTTTGAACCTGTCTGGCCTTTGACCGAGGCTCCTAACCCAAAATATTCAAATTTATACCCAGCTACTGAATTTCAGTGCTGGTCACAAGCTTGGAGAAATTAGGGCATGCGACGTTAAAACTGTGCCAGATCTTGCAAATCCGATTTGGCAAAGCAAGTATAAAGGGACAAAGCCTTCTATAAAATGAGGTACTGCTAACCGATGCCACTCTAGAGAGCAACTGAGCTGAGCAGGAATGGTATCTTCTAATATTCAATTCATTTCAATGCAATATAACAGGAAAGCTGTTCATGTTAATATAAAGTCCAATTTCGTTGTTGGGCACTAAGATTTGAGTTTCAGTTCTAAGCTATTGAGTGAATGCAGTCACAAGCCATCAGCAAAGTCCAAGGTCATCTTCATGTTCATCAGGCGGAACCATCCTTAGTAACCAGACTCATCTCTAAGCAGTTCATATTGGGGCCATCCACAGCAGCAGCCAGAGGCCTCCATGAAACAAGAATTCCAACCAGAAGTGGGACACGAGGATGTGTCCAGAGGGGAGAAGGGGTCAGGATAGCTAGCATTTCAGGCCATGTGTAGCGTGATGGAAAAAGGGGGAACAGTAAGGTATGGTAACAATCACAAAATGTATAAGGTGAATGTGCATGCATATACACAATGATTGTGTATGTGACATGTATATGAGGTCACAATAGGGAGAAATCTAATTGGTTTGTTTAAGCCCTGACTAATACAAACATGTTTCTTGTACTACATACTGTATGGACCTATCTCAGTGTCTGAAAATTACAAAAAAAAAAACATGAATTTAGCATATTAGGTCCCTTTTAAATTACTCAATTTAACCACTCTAGCTTGTCCTTGTGCCTTTTAACAGTGGACAATAAAAGGCAAATAAATCTACTTCATAATCACAGTTTGGTTTTTGAATAAGACCTAATGCATTACGACTTTACACTTTTCCTCATGAATAAGTTGATCAGCTAGGCTGGGCTTGTGCTGACATTCCACTAGAAATGGGTTACACAACCTCGCAGGTGTCTCCTGTTAGCAATGGTCTAAATGAATGAAAGAGGAAAAAAATCTCTCTCTCTCTCTCTCACTCTCTTTCTTTCTTTACACACTAGTTTAAATATCAGTTCATGACAGTGAAATAGGTCTGGTTTGGGATTCACTAATGGCCTGTCCAATTACATCTCTTTGCTTATTTGAAGTTATTCACTTCTCACAGTGCAGCAGCTACCACACGGGAAAATTATCAGAACACCTTTTGATTACCAACATAAAAGGGGGGCTCAAGGGCAAAACTCCCACGGTTAGCTAAATGACCGTCGAATGATTGTGTATAAACAGCATTACTGTATTCTAGGGGACTTTCTTTTGTGTTAGTGATGGCTGGTCATGGGTATGTGCCTCGCTTTAGCTGCAAAAAATGCGCAGATTATGAGAACACATGAATATTAGAAGCCCTGTCAAGACGAACTGTAGCATGAAATTGAATTATGTGAGTAGTAATGCAGCACAGTTTCTTTCTTGGTAATGTGAGATACAGTAGCAACCAAACTATGAGAGTACTAACCAGGCAAGTGTCATAGGAAAGGAGAATGTTTTTTCCAGCTCTTATGGGTTATGTCTTTGTGCAAATGCATCTCATTAGTTTATGCGGTAGCCATTCTCTCCCATCTCTCGTTCTGCTCTCAGTCTCTCTCTCGTTGTCTCCCTCTCTCTGTCTTGCTCTCGCCTTCCTGTGAACCTGAGTTGCTTCCATGTTCAAAAGTGCACACTCGTTTTTGTCAGTGGATGCCAAATCATCATCCACTGTATGTACTTATTTACAAAATGGATTCCGTGTCGTGCTTTTGTTCTCGCGTCCATTCATGTTTCTGCACATATACGGAATTCAGCCAATGATCATTTACTCAGTAGACGTGTCCGAGTTCCTGTTATGCACCTGAGAAAGTAAAGGTAGAGCATGCCCATATAAACTGTTTTATTCAATCCTGGTAATAGAGAGAACCGTTCTTTCATCCTTCACTGGCTTTCATTATTCTTGTTTTTTTTTTCTTTCTTTTATTTTAACCATATACCCTTCACATCAGTCTTCAGACTGGGTTAGAAGAAGAAGATCTAAATGCAGAATGTGTGATTAAGATCCACATTTTCCCTGAGCTCAAACCTCTATGTCACGACTGCCAAGTTAATGCTGTTTGTTTCTTCGCAGCTCTTAAGGACAGCCGCTTTCAGCTGGTTAACTTCTCTGACAACGAGCTCCGCGTGTCACTGTCCAACGTGACGCTCATGGACGAGGGAAGATACGTGTGCCAGCTCTATACAGATCCCCCGCAGGAGGCCTACGCTGACATCACTGTCCTGGGTACGTCGAAGCGCCTTTGTGAATGTTAAAAATCGCGATTATAGATTCCCCTCATCGATCCATTCAGTCAATTGAACCCGTCTAATTGAATCCCGCCATAACACAATATCAACCAATTACCTTCATGCCATTTCCAATAACAAGGGTGAAGAAAAGAGGAACAGATGTTTTGCTATTGATATTGGAGGTCTGCTTTTGGCAGCCATATTGACTGAATGTTTCTTCGATTCTGAAAAGCCCCATTGAATGATTCAGGCTTTTTTTTATGAGCTTTTCACATTTAATAATACTGAATTATAGAGTTTTATTACAGACTATATTTGGACTTCCTGGGGAGATGAATGTATGTGAGCATGCTCCAAAGACACTTGTTTCATTTCCTAAAATTATGCAAGGCTGTACACATTCACAGCATGAACGCCGAACCGCATCTCCAAACCCGGTATTAAAATAAAAAAGCTCTGTAGAAATCAAAGCCTTATCAAGAGGGATCTCTCACTGGGCGTTTCACTGGGAACATGACTGCACATGTCACTAGCACACAGCATGAAAATCAGGGAGGCCAATGATAGTGGCAGACGTGTCAGGTTAGGGTTATGATTAGGAAAAACACAATCACAGTGTTGTAGCAATGCACAGCTTGACATATACCAGACTGACATTTTGTGTGTAAACACAGAGCGACCGGAAACCTAAAAAACAGATACATCAGGGTCCTAAAGTAATTACTGCCGCCACAGATCCTCCGGTGTAAAAAAGCTTTAGAGCGCTGATCTGCTCTCTGGCAGTAGATGGTTTTATGACAGAGTGCTTAAATTTAAGGTAAACACACCCGAGCACTATATTTCACCGTGCCGTCTTCCAGGTTTGTGTAATGTGTTTGATAATGTGTTGTTTTTTAACCTCTCAGATCTCAGGGAAAGAGAATGTTGTGCAGCAGACTTTAGATCCAGACAGAGATCCAGCCGCAGGGGGACTCAAAGCCCATATCTAATCCTGCTGCTGTTTATGCTCCTCCAGTTCCACCAGGCAACCTAATCATCGAATCACGTGAGGATGTGGTGAGCGAAGGGAATGAGACTGAGATAACCTGCACGGCCATGGGCAGCAAGCCCGCCTCCAGCATTGTGTGGATGAAAGGAGATCAGATCCTACAAGGTCAGATTCAAACACCATCAATAGCAATTTTTTCCCAATGTGCCGATTCCGAGATATGTAATCCGTCTTCACCGCGCACGTTTCCCATTCCGGTAATCCCATGACGATTCGGAATTTCTTCTTAACGAGATTTCGACGAGGTGGCCACGCTCGCTTCAAAGTGCAGTAAAGAATAGTCTGAGACATGTTTTTCAGTGGGAGTTTTTTTTTTTTTTGGCTCAGCTTAAATAAGTGGCTTTGAACAAACTCCAGCTGTTCCTCTCCCACTCAGCCGGCTCTACCCGCCTATTAGCTGACACCGGTTGAGGTTGTGTGATAAAGAGAGTCTGCAGGCTGCATAATCTGCTCATGAATGCCTTTCTCCATTAAGACATGGGGGGAGGGGGAGTGGCAAGTAACTCAGACTACCTGGTGACAAGCGAATGCTTTCATGCTACCACACACTTTGCTGAGCAAATAAATGAATCAGTCTGAGCCCCGAATTTAAGCAATGAGTCATACAGGATGAGCAAGTCAAGAGTCAAAACTGGGAATGAAAGCCAGTTTAATCACTAGTGCTCGTCAGCCAGGCTATACTGGGATAAATATAAGTGTAAATATATTGTTTTGGCACATTCTAAACAGCTAGTGGGTAGCTGTTAACGTATTGTTGCTTTTTTTTGCCAACTGTTTCTTAATATTGTATTTAAAATAGGTTCCCCAACAGAACATTGGTTAAAAAAATATGTTCAAAAATATATGTACTGTAAGTATCTGCATTGCCATTGTTCTGGACTGGTCAATGGATCCTAGAACATCTGACCATCACACTGCTGCATCTACAAACTATTTCCATGATGTATAGAAAAACTTTCCTTTATGGTTATTAATGGCTCCAAACAAGTCTCAGCATGATAATGGCCCTGTGAACAAACTGAGCTCCAGGAAGACATTATTCAAGATCAGTTTGGAAAGAACTCAAGTGGTCTACATCTGATCATCTCGAACCCTGACTGCACCTTAGGGGAAGCTGTTATACAGTAGGAGCCAATGGGAGACCAACTGCATATTTACAGTATAGCCATGTTGGGGTAATGGTCTGGTGTCTATATATTGTACATTTGCCCATATAGTGTAGTTTACGTAGTAGTGCCAACAAGTTATTTATCAACCACATTCCTCAATGATCAATCATTTCTAGTCTTTACAATATGATCATAATTTCTTTTTCATTTTCTATCCATCTATCTAGGAACCCCTATAGTCCAGTTAGGGACAGTGGAGGAGATGGTGATTACCACTGTATTTCTTCCCATTTTACGACTGTTGTACAGTCAATATTTATATTTACACATTCATTCACTCACTACATCCAATTTGGGAATGCCAATTAGCCTAATCTGCATGTCTTTGAATTGTGGGAGGAAGCTGGAGTACCCACAGGAAACCCACTAAGCACAGGGAGAATATGCAAACTCCATGTACACAGACCTTGGGGAGGGAATCAAGTCCAGACTCTAGAGGTTCAAGGTGACAGTGCTAACCACTACGCCACAGTACCGACATTTGTTATTTTAACAGTTAATTCCGACCAAGTAATGTAATTGGACGAGAGGATTTCACGAGTGGTGATATAGAGCATAACAGCACTGGAATGCTTAACTATACTGTATGTATCACTTAACGTCACAGGTGTTCTAACATTTGTTACTTACTTGTCACGACTTAATTACTTAATTACAATTAACCGGATGAAAGTGGGTTGGTACAGTCCACAGTACTGGAAAGAGGAGAGAGCAGCTGCCTGCCAAATTCTTCATTCAAAACCAGTTACAGAAACACTTTCAGCAAGAAAACACATCTGATAGTGATATGTCACCTTCAACAACACTTTGTCTCCTTAGTAAATGCTTCTAAGTCGTTCCGTATGGCCTCCGAACAGTCTGGGTCGTAGGCGTTTTGTGCTTAGTCTAAATGAGAGAAAACGTGAGAATACTGTTGTGCTGAATGTATTCTTGCGTCTACAGCCACATCACAGCCATGCTGATATTCACCCATCATCTCTTTTTTTTTGCTTAATTCTTAAAAAAATTATATGGTAGCTTACTGGTTAGCACTGTAGCCTCAGACTTCTAGGGTTGGTGGTTTGAATCTTGCTCCCAGTTCTGTGTGCATGAAGTTTGCATGTTCTCCCCATGTGTGGCGAATCCATTTTCTCCCACAGTCCAAAACAAGGCAGTCTAGGTTGACTGGGGTTTCGAAATTTCTCATAGTGATTGGGAACCCTGCCTTGTGCCCTAAGTTCCCTGGGATAGGCTCCAGGCCTCCTGCGACCCTACACAGGATAAGTGCTATAGATAATGGATGCCTCCAGAAGCATGAATTTTCAATAAGTGAATACATTAAAGTTTTATTCCTCTTATTCCACAAAAATCCACCAACCCTAACTAGTGTTTATCTGCTTAAAATTCCGTTTAATATTTTATGTCCACAAAACAAATTTGTTCTTTGTTCTCTCTCTTGGGCTCTTGGTGTTACTTACACAGTATAATATCAGTCAGGTTACTCAGAATCCACCAAAATGGAAAACCTAAAGATTCTTGCAGAAAACATAACAGTATAGAGGAAAGACATCTTTTTTATTTGACCCTCTATCGTACAAGCGCCTATGTAAATTACTCATATAAAATCTTCATTTATTAGATTGACCGATTTAATATAAGCATTTCATTTGTATAACAATTAAAAAACAGTTAGTTCAGATCAACTAACTAGAGTAGACAGGCAGCGTTTTAGAAATGTAGATATTTAGCGTAACGGCACTAATGCATTTAACTGTTTGTGTCATTCCACTTGTCTGTGTATGCTACATAAACTCTACCAATAGCCCCTGACACTGAACCCCTAACTATGCTTACTACAGGCTGTCGATCAGTCTGTATGTTGGCATGGCAACGCACAGCCCTCTATCCATGTGCCTTCTTTGGAACCTATTTTTGTTGTTGCTAAAACAAAGTATTTGCCCATGTTGTGTCAGTTATTAATATTATTGTGAATTTTTTATTAACAAAAATATTGTATAAAAAGAATCCTATTCATTGCACTTATTTTATGAATTAATCAACACCTTGTGACCAATCAGCATGGCCTATTCGAATCAATCCTGTTACTGGAGGCTATATACATGTAAATGTGTCCTTCATGTCCATCTTTTTTTTCCTTAAATTAGTTTGTTATACATTGCATGTCTTCAGGAAAAGAGCATTGTAGGTCAGTGCTGAGCTATAATTATTTCCCCACTTCATTAGTTCCAAGTAAACTATCATCATCAGCACTGCAATTAGTTCTGTGCCCTTGGAGCTTCCAGATTGTCTTGGAAAGAAGGCAGCATTGCCAGTGTGTGACTTGATGTGCTCCAACTGTCCTGGAGGCTCTCCTCTCTTTGGCTTAATGACAGCATGTTTTTATTTATTTATTTGTGTTTTCGCATGTCGATGAATCTAAATGTAATTTAGTCAATGTGAATTGCATCGAACAAGAACTCATTAAAATGTCTCAGAGCAAAAACGTACATACGTGGTGCGAGTAAAAGAATGCGCTGATATGATGTAGCGACGCTCGGATGTCACAGTCAGTATACTGAGCATGACAGCAGGGAAACGTGTCTGCCACTTTAAATGAATGTAAGATTTGTCTGGAGGTGATGGATCATTTCTCAAAGGCCTTCATCTGGGACTGGGAGTTATTAGGAGCCATTCAGAGAAACACAGAGCGAACGCGAGACAGAGAGAGAGCACTCATTATGACTGCCTTGTCACTCCTGTGTTTTTGCTCCCAGGTGAGGAAACAGTGGAGGAGACGTATGACAGGCTGTTCACCGTTACTAGCCGACTCAGGCTCACCGTCTCCAAGGAGGACGATGGAGTGGCCGTCATCTGCATCATTGACCATCCAGCTGTGAAGGACTTCCAAGCCCAAAAATACCTGGAAGTGCAATGTGAGTCATTGCTCAAGCATGCAACACAGCAGGGTCTGTTTTTAATAACCTTTTTTTTACCATGCAGAAGTTCTTTATGATGTGCTAAACATATGAGCAGATAATTACTTCTTCTCCCTACCATGTCATAGCAATCACAGAATCACAGAAGTCATTAATTTGCCATTGTATAATTAGCAGTTCATATAGTCTGTTATGCTAACTTATTTATAGTTGCTTGCTTCACCTCATTGTGTTTGACTGTAAAGTGAACGCAGGGATTTTTTTAATTATACTGTATGAGAACATTTCTCATATGAAATTAATACATTAAAATAAATTCCTAAAAGCTGTATCAGACCTTTGGCAATAAATGTACTGTACAGTATAGCTACATTTTATATAGTATAACATTGTACAGGGCAGTACAATGACTTATTGGTTAGAACTGTTGCCATGGACTCTCAAGGGGAAGGTTTGAATCTCACCTCCAGTCTGTTCTCCCTGTACTTGGTGGGTTTCCCCTAGGTACTCCAGTTTCCTTACAATGCATGTGTCAATTTAATAAATTATTGTCATTTTCAAATGGCTCATAGCAAATGGGTGCACCCAATCGAAATGTGCCCCACATGGGCCCTGAGTCCGAATACTGAATACTGAAATGCTACAGAAATTCAAAAGTACAAAAGTAATGAATTAATCAATAAATTATTAAAATAATTCTTTATAAAAGTAACTCAAGGAACAAAAAAAAAATTTTTTTTGGTTATAAGTTATTAACCTGGACAGAGCTATGGGATTTGCTTTAATTAAAACAGGCTTTGTCTTGTTATGCCTCCGTTTGATAAAGCTTGGCTCTAAATAGCACAGTAATTGAGGGTGATCAGTGCGTGTTATTGCGGGCTGTGGAAAGTCCCGGAAAGGCTGACCTAACCTTTTGTAATCTTTGTAGAATATTAATTTATTCAGAAGGCTGACGGCACGAGCTGACCTTTGTGAAGAAAAGACAGGACGGGATCTGCTTGACTGTAAAAAGATTGACATTTTGACAAACACAGATAAAACAGGAGGAAGATGAAAAACGTTTTTTACAGTATGTTACCACTAAATAGAGCAGTTCGAACACAAGTCGGTGCCCTCTGCTTGTGTATCTTTTACCCAAGAGATAAAGATTTGCTATAAAAATCATGTACTGCGATACTGAGGTCTGGCTTTTATGTAACAGGCATATGCAGTGCAGAGCAGTTTAACAGGTATCCTGTTATATGAATTTGTTGTTGAAGAAAATAAAAGACTAAAACTAGGATCTCTGCTGATGATTGCTGGTCTGATTAAAGTTAATATTTATACATTTCAGTTTAAATTCCAGTCTGCTTTTGGTCTTGTCACAGTACCAACGACCTTCTTGAAGGCAGTTGATTCTGGGCTCTTAGCTTTACTCATCCTTCTAGATTTAAGTGCATCCTTCTACAAAGATTAGTTTCTATTGAAATCACTGAAATGGCTCTTGCTTGGTTTAGATTATATCTCTCTGAGCGCACTCAGTTTATCCAACTTAAAAAATCTCTCCCAGTCGCCAGCAGTGTCTCCAAGACCCTGTCCTGGGCCCGCTTTTGATTTATTGTTTTCCCCTATATATCTAAAACACGTCCTCCTTGTTGGTATTGCATCAATACTGATGACATTTGATTATTCCCCTCTGACGATTGTCAATTCCATAGTTCCTTCTTCCCCACAGGTTAAGGGTCTGGATGTCATCTTGGGCAGCACATCTTTGCCTTGCACATAATCAACATTATTCAGTCTGAATACTTCCATCTGTATAACTTTAATCGCATTCACCAGTCACTTTTGCCGAAAAGCAACACTGTACTTGTCCACACTCTAATTACACCCCATATTGATTATCGTAATTCTACCCTCTTCGGTCTCCCTTTGAAGTCCCGCCATAAACTTCAGTTGGTTGCAGCTCCTCATATCATTACAGAACATATCACCCCTGTTCTGCGGCAGCTTCATGGGTTCTCTCTTAAATACCATATTGATTTTAAGATTCTGCTTCTCACCTTTAAGACCCTTCATAACCTAGCACTATCATATATTTCTCAATTCGTTTATATCTGCACACCCTGTAGTACTCTTAGACCCTCTTCTGCTATTCAGCTCATTACATGAACTGCTTATTTAACTGCCATGGGGTCTAGAGCCTTCATCCAAGTTTACACTTTAATTTACACTTTAATCTTGACTGCTTAAGTCATATTATATCTACACTAATAATAATAATAATAAAAAAACGTATTTACCTGATGCTGTATTTATGTGTGTAATATACTGTATCTATGATGGTGGTTGTTTGAAATATTACAGTGAATAACTTTTTTTTTTTCCAATTTTAATCAAACAGCATACATCTGTATTTTTATGAAGCTGCTTGTGACAGTGTCTATTTTTAAACGCACCAGATAAGAACGTTAAATGAATTGAATGCACCAAACTTGAGCATTAAAGCACATGATTTTAGCTTGTCATAGTAAGAATAGTTGTGGATGGGATTCAAAGATATCTGAGTGATCTCAAGGCTTTCCTGTGTTTGACTTGACGCATAAAACAGTAACATGTTAAAATGTTAAATGTAAAGGCTGTAACTGAACTTTGAACTGATCTTTTTTATTTTAATTTTTTTTTAGATAAACCAGAGGTAAAGATTGTGGTGGAGTTTCCAGAAGGCCTGACAAGAGAAGGGGAAAACCTGGAGCTAAGCTGCATGGCAAAAGGCAAACCTCAGTGAGTTTCAATTTCCCAATAAAGGATTATTTAAGACTAGTGAAATTGTTTGGTTTTTTTTGTTCTTTTTTGTTCTACTTCTTTTTTTTTTTTTGGTATTGCTCTAAAATTGAGTGTTAAACATAATGATTATATCAGAAGTCTTTGTGTGAAAATTGTGTACAAAGTTTTCCTAAGCCTGTCTTCAGGGATAGCAGTCTTCCAAACTCCCAACACACCTCAACTAAGCAATTAAGAGCACTGGTGCAGGTGTGTTGGAAGCTACATGTGTGTGAGAGAGAGCGAGAGAGAAAGTGAGGGAGAGAGGAAAAAACAGTGGAGCACATGACGTCTCCAAGGACCCAGTTGCAAAACACGGAGCTAATGCATCAAACACAATTAAACGCGTCCCATATAATGCTGTATCTCATTCAAACATTACTGTGATGTGACGAACATTCTTGCAAGTGTGTCTGTATAAGTGGAATGCGCACATGTTTAGATGGTGAGTCGTAAGGTAGAACGAGCTCTCCTCATTATCCTCTCTCTCAGCAGGAATGTTGACACAGACGTCTCTAAATTGCCATTGTGCTGTGTTCACAGGCCTCATCAAATTAACTGGTTCAAAGTAGACGATGATGTACCCTCCCACGCCGTGATTACAGGCTCTGATCTCCTCATCGAGAACCTCAACAAGTCCTTCAACGGGACATACCGATGTGTGGCGTCCAACTTAGTGGGGGAAGCGTTTGATGACTACATCCTCTATGTCTATGGTATGTACATACGGTACGGTTCAGCAACCGTACTTACTTAAAGCAAAGCACAATGTTTTCTATTCTGTACCATCATCACGACAGAGTCAGTCAAAAAACATGTATACACGTCTGGAAAACCTGTACAAATATTTGAATATTAAATGCATTGCTAATCATTATATATTGATTTATATGATAATAATATGATTCTTTTCCTGAAGAGTGTATACAATACAGAAGAAATTATTTAAGCTAATAATCCAACCCAACGTATTACATGTACACTGTTCAGCCATAACATTAAAACCATTAACAGGTTTTGAGGTCCCTATGTGCCATGTGTCCCTCAGGATTTAAAATGTATAAAAAATTTAATTTAAAACAATGTTGAATACCGTATCTTCCTGTCCCTTCAACGCAACTGTGAAAGTTTTAATCCTAAACACTCTTTAAAACACTTTAATGAACACTGTCTGAGCTGGTTACTTCAGTTGGGATAGAAAAACTTGCATTTTTTTTAAGCTATAAATTCGTGCTGCTGGTGATGTTATTTTTATGGGTTGTAGGGAAATCCTGGTGCCAAAATGAGGCTTTCTTACTGCGTCCTCATTTAAATACTTACTACCTTTTTTTCTAAGTCCTTCCTTGTAAGCAAAGTTGCACTGGCCATATCTCAGCAACCGGACATTTTGCAGAAATAAACTTGATATCAACGTTGAACCTTATTGAACCAGGAATCTATACACTTGAATAGCTCAAAGCATACGAAATGTGACTTAATATCTGATTAGACGTGACAAATACCGCTGTCAAAAGGCATTGACAGTGAGAATGGAGGAAGTTAAAAACGAAATAGGTCGCACCAGAATTTCATTACAGAATAAATTAAAAATAGATGGCAATAAATAACACTTGTTAATTATAAAAATTATCATACATATCACTGAGGGTGGATTTCCATTGCTTTCGCGAGTTGTATTTGCCAGGCTTGTGTCTTGATTAGATCTGTCTCATGACACACTTTTACATCAGTTTACCAAAACAGATTCAGAACATCACAGACCTCTAGGAGTTCTCACAAACAAGAAAAAAAGGGGTGAAAAAATCCTCATGTGATGTGAGACTCCCAGCACCTCCGTGTTCCTCTGTGGCTTGTCAGTGTTGATCTTTCCCTCGCACAACAGGGACGTTTGCTCAAAACTGAGTAACAAACTTGTACCCAGTTGTCTCACAGGGAACGATGTCATTGATCTCTCTTGACATCTTTTCTTTGTGTTTCATCATGGATACACCATTATTATCACAGCAATTTTCACTGTCTCTTTTTTGCTATTGCAAGTTTGACCAGAGTGAAAGAAAAATAACGCTCTGGCGCCGCTCTTTTTAAGGGCTCTCTGATTTGTGGAGATTTAGCTGCTCGGTTCGAGAAAACAATAATTTTCTTTTTGGTGAGTGTGCTGGTGCGGTAGTGATTCAGTATTGAATAGTGCATGTGATTTTCTGTGAAAGAGGAAAGAAGCTCATTTACTCCATGATGATGTTTGTTCATGATGTGAGTGTAGGCTTCATTCGGGTTGTCCGGTTTCTAGTTACTTTCCACAGGCATGCAGATGTCAGTCAATATGAGCTTAGATCATACAGATTTGAAATATCTGAATACAAATAGAATAATATATATATAAATATAAATAGAATAATAATAATACTGAATAGAAATGTCACATTATGATACTATGATACTTAATACCTCAGTATATGAATTTAATCTGTTCCGGAGGCGAGTTTTTAAGGCGAAATTTCGTATTGCAATCTGCATTTTCCTATAGGAAATAATGTAAATGCAGATAATTCATTCCAGCCACCCAAAAATATTACCAATATTACCAATTTGGTTCTGCTCAGTTTGGTCGCTTGTATGCCAAAGATGCTTGGCATGCCGAGGCAAATTCCTTGCTAAATGAAATTTCTTAAGGCAGAAATTTGTGAGGCGGGACCGACGTACCACTGTAAATTGACTTGTGAAATGACATCCCATTTTGTTTAAGAAAACATTTTTTCCCCAGTCCAGCTGATATTTTTTTTTCTGACAGACACACAACCAAAATTGTGATAAGAAAGTGCAGGCCATTCTTTAGCACCAATCCTTTTGATTAGTTTGCCAACAGAGCATAGCTGACAACTCTGAGTTGTTTTGATTTTAGATGCCTCAAAGGTTTGACGTCAGTTATATTGATCTCGTGCTCTGGGTATGGAATTGGCACAAGGCAAACAAGAGCTTTTTTTTCAAAGCTTACAAAAGCAGGATTGGCATGTGGAAGAAACATTTATTCTGTCACACCCAGAAACAGTACTGAAGCAAAGAACAATTAAAAAAAAATGCATTTTGTTTTGTGTCGTTTTGCGCCATACTGTTCATACTTCTCTAAAACTGGCATTCCTCAGCTGTAATAAAGACCAAAGCAAAATAGCATGGAAGGTTTATTTTAAAAATGCTAAATAAAATTGTGGGACCAACTCTGCTGACATATTCTGTACTTTAAATACTGACTCATCTGTCAATCTCCTTTTTTAGTTATTTGATTTCAAAATTTTGAAGAGTTAATGTACATTTATTTTAACCCTTACGTTCACTTCGCGTCAATTTTGACCCATTTTATCATAAATAAATGACATTATTTTTGCCTAAAATTTTATGACTTTTCCGAAAGCCATTCAGATTATACAAAAATGTTATGAGTTGTTAAATTTTTTTCCATGTACAGTAGCTGATACAAAAGTTTGTGTGAGTTGACTTTTTTTTTGGGACCAGAAAGTGGTTTGGGGAATTATTAAAAGTATATAGTAGATTGGCTTGTTTGTGTGTTTCTGTCATTGGGACAATAGAGACAGGGTTCATGCACCTTCCCAGAAACGTAACTACACGTTGTGGCAATGCAGCCCGCAACAACTCTGATTGGTCCACCTGGTAGCAACGCATTTCTGGCTTCTACGTCCGCATGACTATGGACCAAATCAAGGGGAGACTAATCGAAGTACAGTATGTATTTCCTCAATTGCAGTAATTTTAATAAAAGTAACTTAACTGTTGTTCAATATCTATTAGCTCCAATTCCAATCTGCCCACTTATATTCACCATCGTTTGTAGTACAACTTACCAGAGAGTGGCGAAGAGACTTGGCAGACTTGTGGCAAAAACATACCAACACTGGTATATAAATGCTTACACTTATGATTCCAACCTATGCACTGTAAGCACTTCCAAACTAATTGACAAGTAACCCTTTAATTTCAAGAACATTCTCAACATAGAGTAGATTGGTGAATTATTAATAACTATAATTAATGCCTGCTAAATTCTATGTAAATAACTAAATGAAATAAACAAAATGCAAAATTTATTTGTAGTTTAAAATGTAGCATAGTAACCACTTATACAGTGGTAACCAAGTGTATTAAGACAATATATGCCATGTATTATAGTCCTCCCTGTGCACAAAACAGGTGGTCACTAATTAGTTCGAGTCTATCCGGCTGAAGAGTTGTGCTAATTAGAATGAGCTGGTTTGGTTAATGGAGGGAACAAGTACATGGCAGCACTTTCTGAAGCCAAGGTGCCCACCTTTTTACAAAAATGCCTTAACCTAGAGAATTGTGAACTTCTGTAGCAAATTTCTCTACATGATCATCAGGAAGCAATCAAGCAGGCATGGATTGAGCCAGTGACACCAGAGTACTGCAGGCATATTTTTGACCCTTATTTGGCATATTTGGCGACCCTGATGCCAGATCCAGCAGGATTTGAAGAAAAAGGACTAAATATTTATTGTTCTATAGCAATTTCATTGCAAAAAAATAACACATTATTCTTATGATCTTTAATGTCATTATTAAAAATTATTAGAATGTCGTTAAAACATTTTACCTTTGTCTCAATACTTTTGGCCACCACTGTAAAGGGACAGCCTTTATGACCTAGACCAGGTGACAAAAAATAACAGTATGTTAAGGGTTAAATACTGAACAGTTTTAAGGAACAGATTATTTGAATAAATGGTTTGCTTTGGTCTAAGATGTCTCTGCTGTATTTTTTCTTTAGAATAAAAAAAAAAAAATGTTTCCATTTAGAGCTATATTTTCATTAATATCTGGACTCCAGACAAAAAAAGAGACTTTGGCTCAGAAACCTAAAATATTTAAGATCCAAATTAGATGTTAAGAGCCAAATTGTAACCCTTTTGATAACCTAACCAGGTGATCTTCTGTAGCCATGCTGATTTAAATGGAGCCGTGGGTCCAAGAAACTTAGCTAGCTGTTCTTTGCTAGCATTGTCTGATAATGATGACTGAATAATAACCGAGTCCAGCGGATCGATATAGAAATAAGTCTGAAAAATGGAAAGATAAGAAAAAAGGGAAAATCTAGATATTTAGCGTACTTAAAAATTCTAATCACTGATTAGACGTTATCATATTCTTGTTTTGCAATTTACTTCAGCAACTTTTATCAGCATGAGCATTCACGTACATAGAGGATCACACATTACAGTACAGAAGGGCTTCAATACCAAGGTGCTCAATGACAGGAGTGCTTGCAAACCCTTCAAGAGCATATAACAAGACATTAAATGATCTGAAGAACTGTTATGTTTGCTTGAACCTGCTATTCTATCACACATGCTTCTGTACTCTTAATGCCAGGCAACAGACGAGTCAACACAAGAGTCTATAACAGGGATAAAAATTGCAAAGTGCCTTTTTTTGTGGAGGACAGCCACTGGCGACTGTCTGGATAGAGACTAGTCACAAAATAATAACAGTAGTGCATCGGTGACTATTTCAGTCACCATCTGGAGTCCTGCATAGGGAAATTATTTTGGCTGCTCATTTTAGCAACTTTGTGAAATACTTTTAAAAACCAACATAAAAGGAAAAATGTGCTAAAATCATGGATATTTTACCGAAAAAAATTGCACTGTGCGCAATAACAAGCACAGTAATCTTACATAGCGGGCAGAGAGTGAACAGCTATTTATACCTGTAGCAATTGCTTTTTAATACATGCTTATTTGTTGGACACTTTATGTCAGGAGGTGGTAAAATTGGAACCTTTACTGTCTATACATAGAGTGAGAGCATGTTTATTTGAGCAGTGCCTTTTGAACTAATCACAATGAAACAGCAGAAAATGCAACTCATTCGGACAGAGGTGATCCTCGTGTCCTTTTTTTAAAGTGTAGATCATACACTTTTGTATATGCTTTTTAAATTTGTGCCCAAAAATATGATCCACATTTGTTTTTCCTAAACATTTTAATTCCTGTATAGTTCCTCCTTTAACGAAGCAAAGTGATCATTAAAATTGCATCATCCCAAACTGGGAATCATATAGGAAGAATATCACAGCAAGATAAAAAAGGATTGGTGACTTTTTTTTCAGGGTAAAAATGTTAAATTGCTCATTCCATCCAGAATGTACTGTATTCCCTCTAGATAGTAATGGCTCTACCCTGGCCATGAGCCTATCCCAGGATTTAGGACCAGGATAAAGCTCACTCTCACTCACTCAACTTCTATACCGCTTTATCCTGTATTCAGGGTCGCGGGGACCTGGAGCCTATCCCAGGAGGCTTAGGGCACGTGGAAGGGTACACCCTGGACAGGGTGCCAATCCATCTGAGGGCACACACACATACACACACTCACACACTCATTCACAATCAATTTGGGAACGCCAATTAGCCTAACCTGCATATCTTTGGGAGGAAACCGGAGACAGGACTTAAAAATTAAAGAATAAATGGAATTACAGTTGTCAAGATAAGGCAATGTTATAGGCAAATTACTCCACAGACGTTTGATGTAATAGTGTTTGAAGCTTTGCAACATAGCTGAAATTGCATTGAATTCAAGATTAATATCAAGCTAAATACTTGTTGCTGATAGAAGAATTTATCCTAATTAGTGTGTACTGCTTATCTATTTTTTGTGCATTTTCTTTTTGTCATTTTCATACTGCAACATGACAGGTGTCATTCGGGCAATGTATTTCATTTGTTGATAAAGCTTATCAATCTACTTTAGCTAATTGCATGTTTACTTTTTAATCTGTGGCGAGTTGCGTTATTTGACCTGCACAGATTCTGTAGTCAGTGGATTTTGAAATTTTGTTGTCTGAATGTTAATATCCCGTATGATACTTCTGTTTAAGGAGAAATATAAATAATATTTTAGTGTGCTGGGTTGATTGGTCAGATGTCTTTCTCATTTGAAGTTTGTTACTAGTCACTTCACGTGTGGGATGAATAGAGTTTGCATTGATAAGTCCCGGATTTGTTTATGTTAGCTCCTAATTTTTCTTTTTATAGTTACAGTAATAATGAGGAAAAGAAAGCTTTAGAAATCTTTTAAAACGTGTGATCTATGGGAGGGTTTTATGAGTCATATTTTTCCTTCTCTCTTTAGAACCCTCTGTGATTAAAGATTATTAGTAGGTGCTTTAATAGTCTTACTTCTGTCTTAAATGTTCCAGTATGTGGATTACAACAACTGCATTTACAATTTTGATCATGTACGGCAGTGATACTGTATATACCGATCAGCCATTAAAACTATAAAAATTAACCCCAAAATTGTGTTGGTTCCTCTTGTGCCACTGGGGCAGCCAACCCTTGAGACATGACTCCACAAGACCTTTAGAGGACATGCTGTGTGTGAGGGCCTGTTAGCAGCGAATCTTTTGGGTGCTATGAGTTGCAGTTTGGGGCCTCCATGGATCAGACTTCTTTGTCCAGGTCATCCTATGGATGCTTAATCGGATTGGGGTCTGGGAATAACCTTTGCCTGCTAACCCCACATGCAGCAAGCTATGATGCACTGGGTGTTCTGATACCTTTCTGTTGTGACCATTGTTGACTGGTTTCAGCAATTTCTGGGCTCAAACCGCAAGGGCTAGCTTTTGGTCCTCACAGGCACAGATGAGCACTGGTATCCATGAGCCCGTCATAAGGTTTAATGGTATACAATTGATAATCAATGTTATTCAGTTCACCTTGCGGTTGTGTCAGTGTTGTGACTGATCAGTGTATGAGCAACCTCAGAGCTGTCGTTTACTGATTCCATGGCTGATGCAATGGTCAGTGCACGTAGAAATTGCCGAGTGGAAAAATCAGTTCACTAACCAGTTCATATGCAATTGCTTCCGATAAAGTTTGCTTTTTTCCTAGGTGAAATTAGGCATGTGATTTCATGAGCCTCAGTGAACCTGTGTAAGCTAGGTAAAGTAGGAGGGAGTGTGGTGTCTGTGGTGGATACAAAGGAAGTGGTTGCTTATTATTAAATATCCTCCCTGCTTTCTTTCTGTCATTCCGTCTCATCCACCAACAGCTTAGATCAAGCTAAGATTTGTTTTTGCACCATTTAAAAATTCTAGTTTTTTTTTTCTCTCTCTGCTTGCTACATTTTTTTTTGGCGATGTTGACACCTCTGCTAGCTGCTTCAAAACATCGCGACGTCTTCTATTTAAAAAAGTGCCAGATTTGATGGGTAGATGTTACTGTAGTCTATGATAGCAAGATGTTAGTTAGTTAGTTAGTTAGTTAGTTAGTTAAAAATTTTTATTTTTGAATTTTTTATTTATGAAAGTTTTATAAATGTACATATGAATGCCAGTTCATACAATACAGTGGAAGGTACAATAAAAGGACACACTCACCAAACTTATAACACAAGACCTACTGTTCCAATATTGAGAAAGTGTATCCTTCTATATATATACAGATACTATATTTGTAGATGCATTATATATTTTTAAGCTAACTTCATTCATATAACAATGTACAATTGTATAGAAATAGCATTACAACAACTTGTCTATATTGAAATAATCAAAATAATGTAAGCTAATCTTATCAAGCTAACCACACACCAGGATTCTGTCAAAAATGTTATACATGCTATGGTTCTGCCTGTACTATACCATGCCTAGTAGATATACCCTATTAGATATACCCTACAAGCATACCCTATTAGGTACCTGCTTAACTGGTGGTACCTAATAAGTACCATGGTATTCACCAAAATATTGTTATACACACTATAATACTACCACAGTACCCCGAAGTACCATACTATTACCCTGGTTCTCTATAAAGTCCTGTGGGGCCTACCATGGCTAAAAAATTTTACGGCCCACTCTTGGTACACAGAGGATATCAGAGCTGTTCATGTCTGAATATTAGCATCACTTCCCCGCTCTTTGTCACAAGCAGACCTCATTTGGGTCTTTTTATGCTATAAGACTGCTCCTTGCTGTACAACATTACTGGGATGTTGATTTTGTTGTGTTCAGTGAGGCATGCAGCACAGCAGTATTTCCGTGTAAGAAATCAGGTGCTGAACGGAAAACAGTATAGGGACCATCTGTTAGCTTTGTGGTTGATTTCACCTAAACACACTGAGGAAGGTTTAGCTGCAGATTCAGAGACTGCTTGATGGATGTTACAGAAGCTTTGGGTAAGTTGCTCTGGATGTCAAATTGTTAATCAGAATAGTTGTTAAATACGCTTGATTTACTCACTCACTCTTTGTCTATACCACTTTATCCTGTATACAAGGTCACCGGAGGGCCTGCAGTCTACTCTAGTAAACTTAGGGTACAAGGCGGGGTACACCCCGGACAGGGTGCCATTTCAATCCAGGGCACACACTCACACACATACTACGGGCAAATTGGGAACGGCAGTTAGTCTCATCTGAATGTCTTTGGACTTTGGGAGGAACCCGGAGTACCCGGTGGAATCCCACCAAGCACGGGGAGAACATGCACACTCCATGCACACAGAGACGGGAATCGAACCTGTCCGAGAATTGAACCCAGACCCTGGGGGTGCAAGGCGACAGTGCTAACCACCACACCACTGTGCCGCCATTTGTTGATCATTTTCATACAAATAAGGAAACACCCCAAATTCAACTGTTTTCCCGTAACAACATGTATTCAAATTTTATATTACTTTAATAGACTGTAATAACTGTTTACCTAGTAAACACTGTATATAAGATTATCACAAACCAAATAATAGATTATTTAACCTATTTCCAGTTACAGTACGTCTCCTAATTACAAATTTGAAATGTTCTTGTTTAGTAAATACGATTATTATGCTCCTTTCTATTCAAGATATTTTAGTCTCAGCAATTTCCTATTTATCAATTTATGTTTTTGTTTATTAATGACCATGCCATGCATTTAAACTTTTATACACTGCATGGGTAAAAACAAAAGGTCGCCGTTTAAGACAAGCCTGCATCAGATAAGGAAAACAACTGAGGAGATTGCTGAAAATACTCTGCAATTTTGTTAAGAACATGAAATCACGAATGACCGTGATCCGAGATCACTTAAACCCTTGGTGAAGTTGAATCATTAAAGTCATCAGGAGAAATCACACTATGTTTAATAGTGAAAATAATAGCATCTCCACACTTACAGTGCAATACAAGGAGAAACCACATGAAAATCTGCTATGTGGCCATAAGAGAACCACTTGTTGGTAAGGGTAATCGGGAAAAAGGCTTTAGTTCGCTGAAGTGCATAAAGATTGGACTTTGGAGCAATAGAAAAAGGTCATGTGGTCTGGTGAGGATTCATTTCAAGGCGATCGGCGTGTTAGGGTAAGAAGGGAAGTGTGTGAACCGATGCATCCATCATGCATAGTGGCCACTGTACAAGCCTCTGGAGGCAGGGTTAATGTATGATCTGCGGTTACTTCAGTTAATCAGGTCTAGGTTTAAAGCAATAGTGTATTAGAACAAGCTCTTTAATATAAACCTTCAGTTTGCTTTGCAGTCTGCTATACCGTCAGAGCTGCTGTTACAGAAAAATTAATCAGCACCATTTGAACCGACAGATTTAAGAAATCAACAGTGGTGTAATAAAAAAAAATTAATAGTTTTATTTTTCAGGTACAGGTCACATGTTTTTTTAGAACCTAAGCTAATTATTAATCACGATGATATAATCGACTTCTAGATCGTTTTAGATAATCCCTTTGAACATGAAAGTCTTCACCTCTTGATCTGTTTAAATGAACTGACATCAAGTCAATATCGACCGTTGCTTGGACGAAGAAGAGAAACAGAGAAAAGACAAATCATGGGTAAGATTAAGAAGCGAGTCACAAGTTGTCAGAATCCAGCTTGTGATGCCCGTATGATTTGAATTCCCCGTTTTCACGACCCGCAGAAAATATCGCACTCCCAAAATTGCATCCATATTTCAGCACTCATAATTTTGAACCACGAGTCAGCCGGCCTGCAAATTGCCTGTGGAAAATTCTTGTTTGCTTGACTATTATGCATGCCACATCCCATTCAGACCTTTGGCGGTGGCCATCTCTACTGCATGCACAATTTCTACAAGGAGGCGCTGACATTTCCAATACCCCAGTTTGCCGTAGCGCCAGCAGACGCACAGAATTCTCCCCAAAGTTTCTGCCGAGGCTTGGCTTCAGGCTTCGGCATCTACAGACACAACACAGCTCTTGATGTTTTATCATTAGGGAGGAAATGTTCAGATCCCTACTGAGATCTTTTGATGGAGCGCAGACAATAAAGTGCTTGAGACAGCAAGCCAATTTTGCCCACTGTGACTTTTTCCCAGCAAGGGGCCGTGTGTATTGGTGGGGAAAAAAAAAACGGTGACTTGATGTGCACATTCCATAGAGGCTTGTACATCAACAGCACAAAGATTCAACTTGTGTAGAAGCCATCAGTACTTTATATTGTGTGGGTTTGTGTGTTACCTTGTACATCTGGTAAGCCATTACTGTAATGCAGCACATCACAACAGGACCAGGTCTGTTGAAGTTCTATGCTTGGTTGAGAAGCTTTTTTCCTAGGTGTTCATCAGGACAAAAAAAATAATTTAGATCAATAGTGCAAATACAGACTCTTATGGTTTGGCATTCAAGTTAAATAAATAACTTAACCTCAGAAAGCATAAACAGATATTTATGTTATATAATAATGCATATATAATTAACAGTGTTTATTAATTTCAAATAATAATTGCTTGAGGGAGATCTGTCAGATTTGTCTGGTGTTGCACTTACCTCTAGTCCTTATACTGTGACTTTTCCCGCTTTTTCACTGTCTGCTGTGTGTGTGTGTGTGTGTGTGCGCGTGTGTGTGTGTGTGTTTGTTTGTGTGTGTGTTCATTTTGTTTCCCATTTAGATGTTCTCGTCACAACCCCCTCACCCACTTCTACTCTCATCCACCCTGATGCTGCCAAAGGTACTGTACATCATCTTGGCTTCAGGGTTTAACCTCCATCTCACCTGTTTGCCTTGTACTTTCTCTTTGTGCTTTCTGCATCCTACATTTTGTGTGTTTGCCTGTTTGAGAGAGAGAGAGAGAGAGATACAGAAAAGTAGTTAAACTGGTCGATAGTTAAAGCAACTATTTAAGGACATCACTATTAATATTTAATTCAAAGAAATGCTATCTGTATTGTGCTTTTTGCAAGGGGATTGTCGTAAAGCAACTATACAGAAATGTATAAATATTAATTTTATATCTGGAATTTATGTTTATGCCTAATGAACATGAGAAAAAAAAACACATTAGGAAGAAATCTAGAGAAGAACAAGACTCATCTGGGTGACAGTGGATATGGATAGTTTCTCATTTTATAACTGCATACTGTATAATCTGTGTAAACAGGAACTTATGAGCAGTTTATACAATAATCAGCCATAACATGTCACATGTCCCGTGTGCCATTGGGGCAAATCTGGCCCATTGGGGCATGATGCCACATGACCTCCAGTGGTGTGCTGTGGTGTCTGGCACTAGGATGTTAAGAGCAGATCCTTTGGGTGCTGTGGTTGTCCCCAATGGTTTAGCCATCCTACTGTATGGATGCTGGATCAGATTGGAGTCTGGGGAGGGAAAGGGAAAGCCCAGGTCAACATCTTTTAACTCCTTGGCTGCTGGCAGGCTGTGATGCACCGAGTGTTCTGATGCTTTTCTATTACGATCAGCATTGACTTTATAATGTGAGATCTGACTGCATGGACTAGCTTTTGGTCCCACAGGCGTACAGTAGATGAGCCGTGGTAGTGTAGGTTCCCATGATCTTGTCACCAGTTTACTGATATACAGTATAATTGATAATCGGTTCATGTGTCGTTGATAGTCTTTGGCTGATCAGTCAAGTACAAACTACAAGTTAAAGTTAATAACCGTTTATTCATGAAGACTTGAGTGCAGAAGTGTTCTTAGCGATTGCAGTGCTACAGCAATTTAAAGAAAGACAGAACATCCCCAGCTGTTATTCTGCTTTCTTTGTGGTATTATCCACAATAACAACATGCTGATCTTTAGACAATTCATATGGGACCATCATTAGCAGCAGTGAGTGGTTTGTAGGTGATGGCACTCCAAACAGAAGTATGGCATCAGGATGGATTAGGCTTATAGAAGTGCTTCTGCTCAATCAGATTTGAGATTTTTTACAGTCCTGTAATATAACAACAGCAAAGAAAAAGTCAAAATGCACTTCAATTAACAGTGATGCATGAAGGTACCCATTAACATTCTCAGCTTACATTCAAGTCAATTCAATTTTATTTGTATGGCGCTTTTAACAATGGTCATTGTCACAAAGCAGCTTTACAGAATCAGAAGAAAATTATGGAAGTGTGTGTGAAATGTAAGAAAATATGTATGAATCGGAACAGACATAAAAATCAAAATGATCAGAACAGACATAAAGACCATAATGAAATTAAATCGTATGAAATGTGTGAAAGTATGAAATTGTATGAAATGTGAAGTAACAGAGCTTGGACTTTACGAATTTAATGTGTGATAAGACTTTTTGGCAAGAGAACGAAAAAAAAAGGGTTTAAACACACACACTAACCAAGGAAAGAGCTGATAAGAGATCAGAATGATTATGATATAATAGAGAGATAAACCAGTGTCAAGACAGGGTGGGAGACAATGCATGATTCAAAACAGAACATATGGCTTTATGAGCTGAATATGACAGGAAGTACTGTTTGTGCTGGAAGTAGTGACATGCCCCAAGAGACATAGTGCGCACTACAGTATGAGAGCTATGAGAGCTCGAATGCATGCGGGTGAATGCTTCTGTAATCTATGCTGTACTGACAAAAAAAAAAAAAAAGTGCATTATATAAACAGTATCAAATTACACCATTTAGGAAGTAACCAAATGCATGAAATGGAGCTCGGGTGTAATTTCTGCCGGTGAAACTGTAACTGCGCAGCATGGGAGCTCCTCATCAACAGAGGACTCCTTATAGCTCAGTGAGTGGTCTTCCACTGGTGAAGAATTAGGTACAGTGTGTCTACATTTCGAAGGGTTTTCTCTCTTACTTCTATCACAGTAGCACCCGAAAACGAGCTTTGATCAGCCATTATGTGCGCTGTACAGAATTCTGTATAGCATTTACATAGCTCCACAACAGAAAGCACTATTTCAAAGAGACCTATTGAAGAAAAAAAAATTGAGCGTACCAATTACTAGATTCAGCTAGTGAAAATGACAGCAGGGTGTTTAGTACAGCGATCTTTCACCACCACGATTCAGGGGTAAAGTTCTGACCTACTGTATGGGTCTGTGTGTCTGCTTAGTGCCCTGAGTAGTGCAACCCTGTACAGGATAAGCTGTATAGAGAATAAGTGAGAATGAGTGGTAAAATTACAAAATACATTAAGCCTGCTTTTTAAAAAATATTATTTATCTAAAATTCTTTACCTTCTACCTTTTGTTTGTTTGACTGCACCGATTACCTGACAGCTCCACACAGAAGCCACTAGCGACTGCACTAGATTAATCTATACAGTCCACTGTGTATGTGTGTGTGTGTGTGTGAGAGAGAGAGAGAGAGAGAGAGAGAGACAGATTTGCACAGACGCATGTTTATGGCAGGCAAGAAAAGGTGAAAGATGTGACCGCCTTAGTAAGATTACACTGCTGATGAACACAACAATTGTATTTTTTTTTTCATGTTTGATCTGCAGCAGCGCAGATGCCTTTTGCAGAGTGAGTCGTTGCCCAGCGTGGTGCCATAGCTCAACATGTTAATGGCTCAGATTATAACACAAATGAAATTACATTGGAAATGTTACCAACAGCTTTATTTATTTTAGACACGGACATTTGCATGCATAGTATGGAAATTATTATTATTATTATTATTATTAGGGACTGTTAATAATCCTAATATCTTGCTGTGGAAAATGGCGGAAGTGTATTGGGATTTCTTTCCAGTTGTACTTTTCCAGTTGAACCTTTGTTGGGACTGATTCAAGTTTCTTCACATGCAGAAATCTGTTTATATCGAAAGCCAAATAAATCATTGTTAGGTCCAGTGAACCTCGAACCAAAATGCATTTTTGATGAACTGGCAGCGAGCAACAAATGATAGGGAGCACTCCACTCTACTCCACTCCACTATATTTAAAAAAATATTGTAAAAAATAGCAGTGCTTTTCTAAAGTGTTTTCATACTGGTGACATTTCCCAGTGATTGCTATTTATAATGCAAAATAAAATGGATGAATGGAAGTGCTCTTTGTGCCAATAGTGACTTTGAAGTGCACCCCATCCCCTCCCCAACCTGTATGTGCAATACTGTACATGGTGAAAGTATGACATTTAAATGAAACTCTGCAGATCCCTCTAAACTCTGAGACGAACTGTTGTGTAAAGACAGGTTCTCTTCTCTCTAGCTTCAGTGAGTACAGTGAAAGCCCCTGTTGATAAGCAGTTAGCAGTATCACCTTTCAAACAGAGTAATCCAGTCAGGCCATGTAGAATGATGAGCTGCGGATGTTACAGAGCAATTTGAACCAGTCACAAGGTTATCAGCTGTGAAGTTTCACAAAGATATCACATCAGCTGTGCTCAATATAGCATGAAGCTTTGCAAGTATCCCTCCAGGGTAGGTGGATCGGTAAGAATTGTTTGCTTTGAAGAGCGATTATGGGATAATAACAAAAGAAACACAGAAGTTAGGGAGGGTTTCTGAACAATATAGTGCAATTTGAGATGGATGTAGATGTATACACCGTTTAGCCTAACAATAAAATTACCTGCCTAATATCGAGTAAGTCTCCTTTGTGCTGCCAAAACATCTCTCACCCCTCAAGGCATGGACTTCTCTAGACCTCTGTGCTGTAGGTGTGCTGTAGTACCTGGCACCAAGCCGTCAGTAGCAGATCCTTTAAGCTCTGTAAGTTGCGAGGTGTGGCCTCCATGAATTAGACTTGTTTGACCAGCACATCCCACAGATTCTTGTTCGGATTGAGATCTGGAGATTTTGAAGGCCAGGTTAATGCTTTTGTTATGTTCCTTAAACCATTCCTGAACAATTTTTGCAGTGTGTCAGGGCGCATTATCCTGGTGAAAGGGGACGCTGCCAAAAGGGAATACTGTTCCCATGAAAGGATGTACTTAACAATGTTTAGGTAGGTGATCCGTGTCAAAGTAACATTCCCTTGAATGGGAGGACGTAAGGTTTCTCAGCAGAACATTGCCCGAAGCATCCCACTGCCTTCTTCCCATAGTGCACCCTGGTGCCCTCTTTTCTCCAGTGATGAATATCCACTTACCTGCAGACATGATGTAGAAGAAAATGTGACTCTTCAAACAGGTCACATTTTACTATTGCTCTGTGTTCTCCAGTTTTAATGTTTACATGCCCATTGTAGGTGCTTTTGCCAGTGGACACGGGTCAGCATGGGCACCTTGACTGGTCTATGGCTACACAGCCCCGATATGTAACAAAGTGTAATACAGTGCTATTCTGACACTTGTCTAATAAAGCCACCGTTAATGTTTTCAACAGTTGCGCTGCAGTAACTCTTCTGTGGGATTGGAACAGACAGGTCCCCCCCTCCCCGAATCTGCCGTTCATATCATTTTGCCACATCGAGAACAACTTTTTGAACTGCTTGTTCACTTGTTCTCTAATATATCTCTTGAAAGATGTCATTGTAATGAGATAATCAGTTTTTATGTTATTGCTGATTAGTCAAAGTCTTATAAAGAAGACATTGTTAGTAAAGGAATTACTGTACATCTTGTACACCCCAGACTTGGTGTATCACCATCAGAACAGAAGAATGATGCTGAGCTGTATCTTAAGTCCATGTTTTGACATCAACTTTGTTTCTCCTCATATAATGAGCTCCTCTGCAGATATGTTTTCTGGGCATTTTTGGCAATATGTGCAGCTCAGGCTTGGATGCCTTTAGGTAAAGCATGAGCAGTCAGCCTCATATATCTGTCTGATGAGAGGCATTAATGCTAGTGTGTGTGAGGATGATGGAGCTGCCACTGGGCAAATGACACACAGAAGACAAGGTAGGTTATTATAAATGGTCTGTCCACACTTGGCCATGCTTTAATTTTTTTCCCCCAAGGTTCTAAAATAGTCATCTCATTCCGAACAGAAGGATAACCTCGAACATCACATGTCACAGTCTGCACTTTCTACAGTATAATACTATGTTTCTACTTTTTGAAATTTGTAAATACGGGCTTTGGTTCTTGGATTGCTGTATAGAGAACATTAGAAGAAGCTTGCAAAATACTTGCAATTATTTCTAGTACTTGCTACTTGCATATGCCAAAGCAGATAACATAAGTCTTAACATAAGTCTTAACCATGGACAATATATTCATCTTCATAATTAAGTCCTCATGTTCAGTGACTTCCAAGATTTATTTGGAGTTGACCTTCTTTCTTCAAACTTCTTTCAGACTGATTTCATTTTGGACAACAGGTTCTTAACATACCCACAATGCCACTGACACTGGTGCCAACTACATTTTGCAGTCTCTATTCATCTCACATAAAGAGAGCGATACTGCAGAATTTTAGTCGTTTACATTTGCAAAAACAATGTCCCTCTAAAAGCTTTTTTATTTGCACAGAAGACAGCTACTACTTACTGTATATGCAACGCCGACTTTAATAATAGTACAATCCATCTAGGAACCTCTGTAGTCCAACTAGGAACCATGGACCAATGGCAACCATGGAGATCAATAGCAACCACTGGAGGCCAATGGTGGCCTTCATTCCCATTTTTTACGAATTCACACACTTTGGGCAAATTAGAAACACCAATTAGCCTATTCTGCATGTTTTTGGACTGTGGGAGAAAACCAGAGAACCTTGAAGAAGACCAACGAAGCACAGGGGAACATGCAAACTCCATATTTACATTTACATTTACATTTAGGCATTTGGCAGACGCTCTTATCCAGAGCGACTTACATTTTTATCTCATTAC